>JBAMBK010000755.1:0-600000 GCA_037043435.1 Drosophila suboccidentalis | reverse complement strand
ATACAACTCGCGCTAAAATAATATACAACTAATATAATGAAGGACATAATGTTAAATATAGTAAAGACTAGAAGACAAAGCGATAAATAACTGTCTTGAGAGTGTGTGTGTGTGTTTCTGTGCCTGTGTGTTGTTATTGTAAAGATAAAAATATACTTTTTTTGTACCTAATTTTCAGAGGTGTTTTGCCTGACGGATATTTAGAATCCAAGCAATAATATTTGTCCAAAATAACAACAGCTTTAAAAGAAAACGAAAGACAAATATTTCAGTTGTCGTGAGATTAAATTTACAGTAGAATTAAGATAAAAAAGACCAAAACAAAAATCACAACGAAACTGCGTTGAGTTCGTGCCTTAAACAAAACAACAACAACAACAGAAGCAGAAACAACAACAAAAATCGAAGCCTTAAAGTCGCTGGTGGATTGCAATGGGGAGCGTGTGGAAACGTTTGCAGCGTGTTAATAAACGTGCCGCAAAGTTTCAATTCACCGTCTCCTATCATGACCTACGATTGGAGACAACCGCCAAGTGGTAAGTGAACCCCTTTCTCTGTTTCTGCTTCCGTTTCCGTTTCCTGTGTTCTTACATGGAATAACCAGATACATAAATAAAACAATGCCGATATGATTTATAATCGAATTTCACCCGCATTTCATAATTTGCTCTTAGTAACAGCTTTTTTACTATAAGAAAGATTATTATGCCATTGTACTTATCAATATAGTATGTTTATACTTACTTGTAATAATATAAATATAAAAAGAAATTGCATTAGTCATTAAAACTGCATATTTTAAGCAATTAATCTTTTACAAACAGCAGAGTCAGCACTGATTAATGCTGACAGTTAAATCCATGAGCATGAATTAATTTAATACAAATAATAATCAGGCCTGTACTTTATTCTCTTTTCGAAACTTTCTTTATTTTTATTGTTTAATATTTTTTGAAAAAGGTAATTTTTAATATTAATTCATAATATTAAAAGTTCAATTATGCAAAACATATTTCGAATATCAATTTTAATTGAAAACTTTTAATAGTTTGAATTTTTTCTCTTAAAAACTTGTATTTAAAAGATGTACTTATAAATGAATAATAATAATAATCAGGCCTGTACCGAATTGTCTTTTCGAAACTAGCCTTCACTTTTTAAATATTTTTTTAATGTTAAATATTTAGATTAAGTTGCCCCAAAAATAACAGAAAGCCTGTTAAATAAAATTAAACATTTTTTACAAAAAAAAAAAAAAAGTTATATATGAATTTGAAATAAAGCAATTCTACAATTTTAAATATTTTAAAGTTATGCAAAACATATTGCGAATTTGGAATTTCCTTTTTATTTGAAATATTTACTTATAAGATACATATTTACATATTTATATGTAAATATATATTCTTAAGTTCTTTGACCATTAAGCAGAAGCATTAAATCTTTTTTTTTTATTCTGCATCATCCTCCTTTTATCTCTTAATGGATTTGTATAAGTATTTGCCTCTTGAATATTTTGATTTTGACGACGGAAACTTATATAAATAAATACATATACAAATACTTAAGTGCATATACAATATATTTCGTTCAAAAACAAAAACATGATGAGGCACAAAACCAAGATAAAAACAAAGTGTGGAATTTGTTATTCTTCTTTCTTGCTTTTGTGTCTTCGTACTTTTTGCTTGTACATTGTCTTCATAGTTCCTATAAAAATATTCCTATTTATACATGTCTATATATAAAGTACACAATTTTTGCACGGTCCAAATTGTAAGAGACGATCGTGCTGTAAAAGATTCCATTCGAAAGGGTTGACAACCTAAGTACCATGTTTTTAATATCATCATCATAAAATCTTAAATATTTTATAAGAATGTTTTTATAAAATCGAATAACTTTAATTCCTTTCGTTTTTTAGGCGTCCATCAAATTTGTCCGTAGTATGGACGAGACGTTCGAGACGTGTGGCCAGCTCACCGTTACCATGGGAACCCGATATGATGAACCCACTGGTGGGCAATATATCTTGGGCCGTGCCCGATAATCATTCAATATCGGTGACATTATTCAAGGATCCCCGCACGCACGAACTTGAAGACAAAGACTGGACATTCGTAATCGAAGATGTAAGTTATTCAACTAAACATTACATTATCTATACCATATATATTTATCAATTTCCCCTTTTTAGATTTCACTGTTGGGTAAAAAGCGAGTCTTGGCCAATGCAAACATCAATATGCGTAAATATGCCAGTATTGAGTCGACGCAGCAGAGTTTTAAATTGAACCTCAAGCCGGTTTCTCGGAAAATAACATCCGCTGATTTGGACCTGACAATCAGTTGTGTTTTCCTACGCGAGGGAAAGGCAACGTAATTACTTATTTACTCTTATCAACAATTAAATGATTTACTAAGTAAACAATTGAAATTGCAGCGATGAAGATATGCAAAGCATTGTCTCCTGGATGTCGGTCAATAACTGTGATGTCGCGCCACTTGATGATCTGGAGGATATACCCGATTTGGAGAACTCGGGCGATATATCAGATAATCTGTATGATTTCACGCAGCAGTTGGAACTGATGACAACAAGCTTAAATGGTTGCATCGATGTGCCAACGCCTCTGAGTGGTAAGTACATCAAATAAATTATTCATAAACTATCTCTTGTTGTAAACAACTTATTACTTTCATACCATGTCTGTATATTAGTTTTAGTTGTAAAAGAACCATTTTAATGTCAGTATAGATGTACGTAAATTTGTAGTGTATAAATATTTAGGGAAATAAATATGTGTGCATATTTAAAAAAAAAAAAAAATAATAAAAAAATTCAAAAAGAAATATTAGTTAAATAATTGTTTTATATCAACAGTGTATTTGCGATTACACTTAGGGAAAACTAAATAATGACATTTAAGCACATATAATTATTTTCCCAACATTTTTATGAAATCTTTTCGAAAATAAATTTTAAAACAGGCTCGTTTGTATTTCTAATAGGTCTTTAAATTTACACGTAAATCTAATATACAAATTTACTTTATTTTGTATTATCTATGTACACTAGCCAGAAAAACTATGCGTACACACTTTTTTTTTACTTTAACAGCTATTGTAAGTCAAGTCATCATAGTAAAAAATATATTTGGAAAGGTTTAATTTCCGTTTGAATGATGCAAAAATTTCCTTAACACATTAAGCACCCACTTTTATCCTCGATTTTTCAAAAAAAGAGTAACTGCAAAAAATTTTCAAAAATATATTTGCTAGTATTTTTTTTAATTTTTTTAAAATTGCTAAAAGCCACTTTTTGTGTGAAAAGTAGAAAAAAGGTGTTAAAATAGTAATTTTTAAGATTTTCAAAAAATTATAAAAAATACCAGCAAAAATATTTTTGAAAATTTCAATAATTTTTTTTCATAAATTTTTTTTTTTGTAAAAATTGAGTATAAAAGTTGAAAAAGTTGACGTTCACAAAAATTCGAATGTTTCAATGAGTACTTAATGGGTTAAGGAAATTTTTGAATCATTCAAACGGAATATAAACGACCTTTCCAAATATATATTTTACAATAGCTGTTAAAGTAAAACAAAGTGTGTACGCATAGTTTTTCTGACTAGTGTATGTATCTGATGTTATTTAAAATGTGTTTTAAATTCGAAACTCGACAATCATATATATATTTATTAAATTAAAATGGAATCGTAATTTAGAACACACCTAAATATGTATTTGTAGTTGTAGCACGTAAGACACATACGAATTCTTAGTTTATGTATTTTGTTTCTTGAAAATGATTGTACTAAAATATGTTGAAATACATTTTTTCTTTTTATTTTTTCAAATTCATTTAAAACTGCTCCAAATACGACACTTTGTACTTCCACCCATGTATGTACAATGCCACAAACTGTAACTCTCTCTATCGATGTTGTTGTTGTTGTGATTGTGATTGTTGTTGGTAGTTCCTTCATTATCCGAAGATCCAACTCCATTGGCCGAGTCATATAATCATTTAAATTTTGAACTAGAAGCGGATCGTGAAAGCAAATTGGAGCAGCAGACGAAAGCGGATAAGGGTCAAAGCGTAGAAGCGGATGATTCATTAAAGACGCCAAGTGGCAGTGTAAATCCCGAGCCAGTTACTCTCAGAACACCAACCAAAGCGGCAGCCGAAGATAAGCCCGTATTGAAGCCGAATAACTATGAAAGATTCCATGAAGTACTCACCTCCACGCCCGTGGAACAGGCACCAACAATTACGGGCAAGGCGGCAAAGAATACTTCAAGTCGAGCCCTCAACTTTGATAAGCAGGAGTCCACAAGTGGCGGCGACTTGACAAATTCTTACGGGGATCAGTCGACGGCCACACTTCCCACCATCACCAAGACAATCGATAATACAACGGCGGAAACTGTCGCTGTCTCCCCAGAGCAACCAAAGCCCATCAAGAACTCAAATGTTGTTTTATCATCCACTGCCAAGCGTCCTGAACTTCAACCATTGGACTTGAAGAAGAGCTATGAGTCCACACCTGCCGTTAACAATATGACAACGAATAAATCTTCGGCTAATAATACGACGAACAGCTTGAAGCCAGTGGAGAAGATCATGCTAAAGGACAACACGCCCGGCCAGGATTTACTCGAGTGGTGCAAAGATGTGACCAAAGATTATCCAAATGTTAAGGTTACAAACCTGACAACCAGTTGGCGCAATGGCATGGCCTTTTGTGCCATCATTCACCATTTTATGCCCCATTTAATGTGAGTAGCAATGAGTTTTCTATTCTATTGTAAAGATTACAATTTTGTATCTATGTATAATCTTTTCATTTCAGTGACATGTCCAAGCTGAGTGCCCATGATGTGGTTGGCAATTGTCGCATTGCCTTCGATGCGGCGGAAACATTGGGAATACCGCGTGTCATTGAGCCAAGGGACATGAATCTGCTGACGGTGCCCGATAAATTGGCAGTCATGACTTATTTGCATCAGCTGCGCGCACACTTTACTGGCAAACAGTTGCAGATTGAACAAATTGGTAAGTTTTTTAAACTTAATTAATATTTGCATATTTATTAAATTCACACATTTTATCTTGTTTTTAGGTCAGACATCGGATGAGTCCAGCTATGTGATTGGCAATTACAAGTCGGACAATATGTCGCAGAATCTTATGAATTTCTCGCACCTCAAGACACAGCTTTTGCATCAGAATTCGCTTGACGACGAAATCATCAATCAGCAGCAACAATTGTCGCCGACCAGTAAAAAGGACGTCAAGAATATAATACTGACCAGTTCAAAGAGCATCATAGGCAAAGTTCTGTCGCCGACCAAGGAGAAAAACACAATCAACGCAATGCAGACAAATAAATCCTCAACTCCGATCGATGGTTGTGGCGATACGCCCGAGGAGATTCAGAGATTCGCCAAGGAGCCCTTGTCACCCACATCGTTAGATGTCAATGCTACGAATGTAAGTTTAATTTAAGAAAAGGTTAAACCATTTGCCCGTTACACCGTAGAATACGAGGGTATATTGTAGGCGTTGTAATGTACTATATATAAGAGGAACACGTGGTAGAGTTTACATATATTTTATATAATCATAACCTTTTGTTCCGCCATTCCCAAAATAAAACCCCGCTTGCTTACATTATTTTCTGTTATCAGACATAATTCCATAAATATCGGTGTAATATAACGCCAGTTTTAAGTTTAATTGTATGCAATATACACTCAGACCAACATTTATTCGTACACCCTTTTTTTTACTTTAACAGCTACATAAGTCAAGTCCTCACAGCAAAAAAAATATATTTGAAAAGGTCTTTTAAATTCCGTTTGAATGATGCAGAACTTTCCTTAACCCATTAAGTTCGCATTGAAAATTTTGAATTTTAAAATAATTTATTTTTAAACTTTTTTCCTAATTTTTTTACAAAAAAAAACCTTTCAAATATATTTTTTTCAAAAATATTTTATAATATTTTAAAAATTGCTTAAAATTGCTAAAAAGCCACTTTTTGTGTGAAAAGTAGGGAAAAGGGGTTAAACCAGTCAATTTTAGCAACTTTCAAAAAATTAAAAAAAATACTAGCAAAAATATTTTAAAAAATTTTTTTTCCAGTTATTCTTAGAATTTTTTGAAGAATTTTTTTGCATCAAAATTTTTTTTGTAAAAAATCTAGGAACAAGTTTGAAGAATAGACCTTTTTTAAATTCAAAATTTTCAATGGGAACTTAATAAGTGAAGTAAAGTTTTGCATCATTCGAACGGAATTTAAACGACATTACCAAATATATTTTTTTTTGCTGTGAAGACTTGACTTACATAGCTGTTAAAGTAAAAAAAGGGTGTGCGAATAAATGATGGTCCGCTTCCATTTTATTTAATAGATAAAAATAAGCTGTTGTCTTTTTCTAAAGTCCAATAAAGCTTTTTGTTCGCTTCGCTTTGCCAGCTGAAGTAAGCTAGACTTGATCAACTTTGGAGCTATTAGTTGTCGCAAATATACCCAAACAGTCAGCTCGAAAACGCTTCGCTCTTTAGCCTAAACAAATAATATATTGTATAAACACATATTAATTTTCACAAATACAAGTATTGTATACATTTAAATGAAGTAACGGGCATTTTATAGTCGGTATCTCGACTGTTTAGTTCTCAATCGTTTTTGCTTTGTTATCTGTTAATTTGTTTCATTTGATTAATATTAGTTTTACATTTAAATTGCGCCTGCTTCGGCTTTGGCTTCTGCTTTTGTTATTTTTTTGGTTTTTCTTTTTGATTTTGTTTATTTTCATGATTTTCATAGCGAATTATAACGCGCCACAAAGAAATGAGCGAAAAAGCCAAGCTGATGATGGAAAAAATAAAAATTTCCAAATCGAATGATGCGAACGATGTAAGTAAATGTGGAGACGCTAGCTAGCTGTGCCCCCGGCCTGCATGTGCCTCACTTCATTTTCATATTCGAATTCCAATTCAAATTCAAATAAATTCAAATTATAATCACAATTCATGTTCGTGAACAGGAGGAGCGACAGCAACGATTGCGGGAACAGGCACGGCGTCTGATATCGGAGACACGCAACAAGTCAACGGGCACCGACAACAGCCCGACGAGCCCGACCAAGCTCAAGAGATTCAACTATACACCTGAACGCACCATTTCGCCCATCCACAATGGCAGCAGCAGCGGGGAGTCTTATGTCGATGTCTCCACAAAGAAGTTGCCGCCCAGCTGGGATAAGTTGGAGCATCATACGAGTCCTAGTCATAGAATAAGCGATGGCAATGCCAGTCCACTGCAGTCCTTCAACGCCGTCGTGGACAGAATATCACCAAAGCACGAGAAGAGAGTGAGTACAGAATGTTAATTAAGCACAGATTATAGTTATTAATTGAATTACTTGTTTTGTAGAACGATAAGCTCACGTACATTGAATCGGAGCTGGAGGCATTGGAGCGGGAACAGGAGGCAATTGACCAAAAGGCGAGCAATCTGGAGGCGAAGCTGCGTGCAGTTATGGGCGGCAATCCAAGTAATAATCAAAGGGGTACAAATCCTTTCCTTAGGCTAATACGCAATAGCATTGGTGGTGGTGATGTGATACGCATTAAGCTTCTCGACTCCGATGATGAAAGTTTATTTGGTGGTAGTGGTGTTAGTGATGATGATGATGATGATGAGGATGAAAATGCGCTAAGTGACACAGGCAGCAACTCCAGCAATGAGATGCAACAAATATGTGAAGATCAAGTTATTGAGATGCAACCAAGATCAAGATCGAGGTATCAACAGCAACAACCACAACAACAAAGACAACGACCTCGGGCGCACTCTTGTTTTGTGAATACGAATGAAAACTGTACATTGATTCGGCCCACATATCAACAACAGCAACAACATCATTTGCATCCTCCACATCACGTGCATCACGTGGATTCCTATAACCATAGCAATTTGTTGGGCAACTCCTCAGCCTCAGCTTCGGGTGCCTCGTCCCGACAACAATCCTTCTGTGATAACCTGCAAGCTTATTATGCTGACAATGATGATGATGCTCTGGTTATGGCATCCACTGGCCATGCGGCGTCCTCACGTCGACATCGCGTTAATGGCCATAAGCGCGTTAATGGCCAACATCAACATCAACACCGACGTCGTCGTTCGCACGGTTTCTGTGGTAATGTCGTGTGTGTCTCTTAACGGCCAATAGAAAAACGTTGTTTTAACTGCTTTTGCTGCCATGCCCAAATGCAAAGAGCACGAAACAGCTTAAAGCCTGCTCTGCAAATGCCGCCTGCCAAACTAGCATCTGTGTGTTTGTTCTTTACGTCTATTTAAGCTTTTAACCGTTCAATCAAGCCAAATTGCTCTGCTTTTATTATAGAGTTAAAGCCTTGAACTACGTTCTTAATACCTTACAAATATTATAACATCCAATATATATAAACACAAAATAAACTAGACAAATTTCACTAATCACTAAAAGTCAGCGCTCTACGACAACGAGAACAATTTAACCAGCAATAAAATGCAAAAACTGTTTCTTACAATACGGAATTATTTAGATTTTAATATTATTATACTACATCTAATCAATTGTTAATGTTTATGGAGTGAACACTGTAGCTAAATGATTGTTTTGCTTTTCCACAGAAACGGAGGAAACTGAGGAGCAGCTGCTTTCCCAGTGGTTCACACTTGTTAACAAGAAAAATGCTCTGCTCCGACGGCAGATGCAGCTGAACATTCTGTGAGTAATGAAATTCTAGACTCATCAACATTATTTGTATTCACTTAAATATAATATGATATAATTTATTGTTATTATACCATCTTATAGATCTTCAATTTTCATGAATTCATCATTTTAATTATTTTTTTAAATTTCTCCCGCCAGTGAACAAGAAAAGGATCTGGAGCGCAAGTTCACCATGTTGAATCAGGAGCTGCGAGCCGCTCAATCCGTTGAGGATTGGCGCAAAACAGAGGTGCAGCGTGAAAAGGAGCGACTGCTGCTGGAGGAGCTGGTGACCATTGTGGATAAACGCGATCAGCTCGTGCAACATTTGCACAATCAAGAAATAGCGTAAGTGATATTAATAAATATTGCGATCATTAAATAAACTAATTCTATTCATTCAACGATAGCATTGAGGATGATCACGAAATAGCACGAGAACTGGAGCAAGTGGACATTAGTGGAGGCAAAGAGAAGTGTGTCATTCAATAGGCAACGAAATCGATTATGACTGGCGATAAAATACCCTATATAGATTGATAAGTAGTAATGGCGCTGCAAGTGTATGTATTAGCAAATACATATGCTAATCAAGTGGATAGAATATTGAAATGTTCTATCAAGACAACTCTTCTGCAGACTGAATGCAAATGGGTTGAAAAAAAAAAACAAACAATAATAATAAAGGCAAAAAACATGTTTGTTATAATAAAATTAACAAATTTTGACTACAAAAAAATAAAGACGTCCGATAGAAAACTAAGTAAATTTCAAATTTCAAACAATTCGAAACCATTGTTGAACTTAACGAGATATTGTCGTGTAATTTTGAAAACCACAACCTTTTTAAATAATCTATCTGTAAATTATCAAAATTTTGATTTTGTGCCATTGCCTAATTTTTTTTAATTGCTTCAAGTTTTTATTTTCCAAATGATAAACAAAAACCCAACCCAATTGTAAATTAAATTTATGCATAGTATTTTTATTTTATTTTAGCTTATTTATGTGTTAAGCACTAAACGGAAACGCTTCATCCCCTAAGAATATATGTAGAAGAAAAAAAAAACAAATGTTTTGTACAGAAACTGGTCTTATTTAGTTTTTACCCTAATCTTATTTGACTATTTAATGGTGGTTTACTTACAAATATATTTATATTTATGTAATTTACAATTGTCGTAACTGGCAATGTGTAAGTCAATGCTTGAACCGAATGAACCTTTCAATAATAAAATTTGATATATATGTATAATTAAATATAAATTGCAAATAAATATGCGTTAAATGCGTGAATAATATACACCAAAAAAAATTATGCATTTTGAATTTTAATTTAACTGAAGTCCAAAAACGTAACTTACATATCTCGGAGATGAGATTTTTCATATTGCGCGGCTTATTTTAATAATGGTAACTAGTTACTACTAGTGTTGGGCAGTATTAACACTGCTAGAGTGGGATGACAGCAGAGGCCGTCATCGAGTGTGGCTCTGGTGTGAAAGTCAAACTTGATGACTGGGCAATAAGGTGTCAAAGAAGGAGGACTTGGCAATTAGTCTGGTGACACGGCACACGCAGAGACTCGCTGCATTATTTTTGGTTATTCGGAAAGTTACTAAAAAAGCCTTAAAATATCTCTAACAACGACACATATAACAGTAAGAGACCGGGCTTCTTTCATCTCACGCAGCTTACCAATTGAATGTTTATGACGACGAGGCCATTTTTAATTAGAAAATGATCAAAATTAAAAAATTTGATCTTTAACGGAAAACCGTGTGACAAACTTGACAAAACAAGGTGGCAGCCTTGGCCTTCAAAGCACGGTGGCAACCATCAAGTCACAGAAAAAATTCGATTTCCATTTTTTTTTATTGCTTTTCGCATTTTTCTTAATTTTGAAGCTAGAATTTTGAAATTTTCACATCAAACATTCTTTAAAATGAACTTCATTACTTTATGTAATTTATAATTTTTTTGGTTTATTGAAGTTGTACTTTATTGCTAAATTATTGCTAAATTAACAAGTAAAAAATTCACATTTAAATTGCGAGCCCAAAAACGTGAAGTTGGCCGAAACCGCAGTGTTGATTTCATTTGTATTTGTTGTCATATTCGATAGACAAAATATTTGTGGCAAATTTAGTAGATTTATTTCAGATTGCGACCGACGGAACGAACGCATGTCAGCAGATTTGTTACGAGCACAAAAGTTAAATTGTTAAATCCTACTGGAATCGTCATGTGCAAAAGAAACACGTATTTCTTTTAATACGTGTATACATATAAAAAGAAGAAAGAAAACCAACCGAGTCGCGCGAGTGTTTGCTTAATGTAAAGAGCGATTATTAAATAAGAATCTATTGCAAGTGAAATTCAAGAAAATTCCGACGGACGGCACACACACAGAATTGCAATAGACGTACATACACATACACGTATGTACCTTTATGCACGCGAGTGAAAATTGTAAAGGCAAGTGAAAAGCGCGTATGTGTGTGTGTGTTAAAAGTAATAATAATTACGATAAAATACTCACCTTGCCACAGAGTCAGAGTCTAGTATTTAGTGATTAAGTTTATTTTGTTGAATCGACGTTTGCCGCCCGCTTATTATACAGAAAAATGCCGCTACTTGCCTACAAGGAAAGCCACATTCTCAGCCCTCAGCAGCTGCGCAAGCTTAGCGAGCACAAATACTCGTGCTTCAGCGCCAGCTTGCTGGATCCTTTGCTGCAGCCCTGGTGGAATTGGTTGGTCGCCCAAACGCCACTTTGGCTGGCGCCCAATCTAATCACAATCGTCGGCCTAATACTCAACATTGTGACAACGTTGATATTAATTGGGTAAGTCTTACTTCTATTTTTGTTTGGTGAATGCCTCCTTCTATCACGCGTTATGCCCACATACATTTCAATCTATGTGCATACATACTATATATGGAATTGTATTTCCAACGCGTGATTGTACGATTCCTGTTATGTGGCGTGTTTGAGCTCCAGCCGGTGTATATATGTATCATATACAGACGTGACATACATTTTGCAATACTTCCGCAAGGAAAAAAACGCTGTTGATAGAAAGATGATAACAAGGTGTGAGGATGAGTAATGAGCGTATTTATCTACGTAACGTACGTATACAAAAGTGTGCAATTTAAATCTAAACAAATAAGAGCACCCTCTTTTTGCTACTTACATTCATTCTCGGAGAGCCGTGTGTGTGTGTGTAAGCGCAGCAACCTCGTACATGAAATGTGCATGCATACATATATAGGTTTTTTTTGTTATTGTTTAGTATTTTCTATTGAATCTGATTCCTACACACATCTCAATGGTTAATGGGAAGTGAGATGGAAGAACACTTGTCGGTCGGTTCTTATAGGTAAATAGGTCTTTGCAATTATGTCCATTTTAAGAGTGTCGCTTTCTAATGTATCTTTTGCAATTTCAATTTGTAATTGTTAAGATTGGTTAAGAGTTGTTTGCTAGAATCCATTCAGTAACAGATTAAAAGCTAATTACGAGGTTTAATGAATAAAATAAAATTATGCTGATAACTTATCTGGATAAATAGATAAATAGTTTATTGATCGTTCGAATATTTCATCAGCTAATTATCCTGTCAAATATTGTATAAACTATAGAGCATTGTTGCTGTTGCTGTTTCTCTATTCGATTGTTCTATCAGGCCATATATTCAAAGTCGAACGGTTCGTTTCATAATGCGTAACTTTTGCCGAATCGCGTCATAATACGGTAAACGGTACAAGCGGTACAAATGTTGTTCTAGTTGTTGGCGGGGTATCTCAGATAAGATAGTGACGGAACGTCGCAACGCCATTACAAATAATTTCGAATACATTTCTAATTTATATTCATTTAGATAACTTAACTATTTGGGCAACGCTTGCGATAATAATAATTCAACTAGTGATTTCTCATACGATTTGTGATAATTATTATACGATAGTTATGATGAGATTTAATTGAGGTTGAATTAAATGTTTCAAATATCAGAGGATTTTTAAGAGCGTCAAGAGAGATTCCATTTTTGGGTAGACTAATTTGATTAGGTGCCCAGCTGATTATTATTTACCTCCAAGCCACACAATTCAGTCGACTTTCTCAGCTCACATGTGGCACACATACATACAAGGTTCAATTTAATTAACCCCCCGTGTACAACATTTGCAATTGATCATTTGCTTTGATTCAATTAAGTGCAAATTTGCATTTCTAATTGATTTCCATTATGTAAAAATTAAAGGCCACAAATGGCAACTGTGTGATTTTAAGTAGAACATTTTCATTGCCCAAATATTTGTAAATACAGTGAAAGCTCTACGAACGGATAGCTTTCTCAGACCTTTCACTGTATTATTCTCAAACAGAAAAATATAATTTAGTTTTACAACAAAATTTAACAAGAATCTTTTCCTTATGTTGGTTTTTTTTTTTGGTAGACCCTTATATACAAAGTTCAGAATTTCCCAATTCCGAGAAAAACTTTCTTATTTTTTTTTGTCACACTTATTTTTGAATAAATCACTCGGTCTTCTATCAATTTCTAGCCTTGCACTTTGTGCAAATGAATGCTAATTTTTAAGAGGTTTTAAATTTCCAGCTTGCATCGAGCAAAATTTGCATCTTAATTGTGAACTTTGTAGATAAACAAGCAACAAACCTCGAGCAGTAAACAAGATACTTTTGTAGAAAAAAAAACAACCTATAAAATTGTCAGCAAAAATTGTACGATTCAAGAACGTCACAATGCAAAATGTGCAAAGTTCGTAATTAAACATATATAAATTTAGGACAAATAAATTGTTTTATTTCAGTCACTAAATGCTTAATAAACTGTAAATAATGCGTAGCGACTTTTGTTGTTTTATTATTATTTCTCAAGTTTGCAATTAAAACAAAACAAAAAGTGAGCAATAAACTCGTCACGGGCAAGATGAAAAGTCACAAAAACAAATACAAATTTTGTTTGATCTTTGACAGTTTAAATTAAGATTAAAATTAGCAATTGTTGCCCACAGTGCGCTGCTGGAATCGCGCAGCTTTGAGTACTCGTAGGTGTTTGTGTGTGTACTTTAGACCTGGCTACAGTGAGTGTAGTACACTACGCTACCAGAGAAGACTCCTACTTTAGGTTGCGTAGTAGATTACTAAAAAGCCAGCTGCCGTCTAGGGATTTGATTTCAATTTCAACTTGATGACATTGAACAATTAGCTAAGACTATGCTCATCACGCGATTCTGAGCATATTTTATACTGACGTCAACATTAACGAAATAAAATTGAAACTTTTAAAAAACCTTATCAGAACAACACAGAAAATATATGAATAATATTTTAATTTGTCAGCTTTTAAAGATATTAAGTCAATATAAAAATGTTTGTTGTTAATATTTTGAATTCTGTGTTATTTCATGCATTTTAAAAATAAATTACAATAGTAGACTATTAAATAGCAACAATAGATAGATTTATGATTACTATTGAATTTTAATACGTCAGTTTAATAGAAAATAACTAAATACAATATGTCTAATTTAGTAGATTCATTCTGTAATTCTTTCTTGTGCTCCTACAGTTTTTATTAGTATATATCACCATGCTAGTAACTAAATCCAATTCAGAAGTTCTGTAAATCTAGATTTAAAGCAATTTACGTAATTCGAGACTTTAAACAAAAGCCACACACAATTAATACGTATATTATATGTACATTTATAGTGTTTCCATTTCTCACTTACAGCTATAGTCCAAATGGCATTGAGGCACCTCCACGCTGGACCTGCCTACTGTGTGCACTCGGTCTGTTCGTCTATCAGAGTCTCGACTCAATTGATGGGAAACAGGCGCGTCGCACCAACACCTCATCGCCATTGGGCGAGTTATTCGATCATGGCTGTGACTCCATATCGACCATCTTTGTGGCCCTGTCGGCGTGCATATCCTGCCAATTGGGCCATTATCCCAACTGGCTATTCTTTCAGGTGAGTATCTACACAAATCTATCTATTAAACTATGAATATTAACAATCTTGACTTTGCTTACAGTGTTTTTGCGCCATTGCGCTTTTCTACTGCGCCCATTGGCAGACATATGTATCTGGAACGATGCGTTTCGGACGCATCGATGTGACTGAGGCGCAGTTCTCCATTATCGCCATACATCTGGTGTCATTTGTATTCGGTCCCGAGGTCTGGCTAACCAAGGTAAGCTCGTCCAACTGGATTGGTCAGAAATAGGAGTTCTTAACAAATGTAATATTGATTTCAGAAGTTATACGCGATTTATTTTATTTTATTTGATTAAGTTTATTCTTAACTAGTCTTATTTTTTGTATGCAAGTCTCAAGTTTCAGGATTAAGTTAGAGTTTTTTTCAAGCTGCTAAGTAATAGTAGATGCTAATGATATATATTTAACTCTAATACTTGAGACTACAAATTATAAACGAGTTGTCTGCGTTTTGGTTTGATTTGTTGAGCTAGTTTCTTAGTTTGTTTGGTTAATTAGCACAAGTTAATTACAGATCACAAGAAATAGTTATTTTAGTCGTACATAAAGTAAAAGAATCATTTCACATTCTCACAATCATCCATTAAATGAAAGAATCATATCCAAATAATTTCGGAATAAGCCCGATTTTTTAAATTATAAAACGAGAGAAAGTATTTGGATCAAACATCAATGCTGAAGAATTCAGTTAAGGAATTTAAGTTAAATTAAATAAATTATATATATTTTATTTTCTAACAACAAGTTTTCATTATTTCACTCATCATTTTAATTATTTAATAAAAATTGCTATTTCTAGATTCGCGAAAAAATTATACTTTTAAACATTCCTTTAACTATCCTCTTTAACTTAAAACTATCAAGAATCAGAACCAAATAAGCACTTGTGCTGTACATGAATGTACATATCTAATTCGATATAGAATGTATATAAACAATCATATTGTAATCGTCTTATAATACCTTTTACTTTTTATGTTACATATACAAATGCGTGCCACTGCCACAAAACAATATCAATATCAAATGCCTAATCTACTTCTACTAAAACAACAACACAATTTAAAACATAACAAACACACGCACACACACACACACACACACAACACAATAATTGTAAACACAGATTGGCATTGGCAACATTGAGCTTTGGGCTGCTCCCGCAGTTACGACCATTGTGTGTGGCGTGCTCTCCCTAACCTATGTATTTTCCGTCGTTGTGGCCGGTGGTGTTGGCAAAAATGGCTCCACAGTTGCTGTAAGTCCTAAACACACAGATACACACACACAGACATGCACAAAAAACACAACAACAAAATAATCAAAAACAAAATTATACTCGAGGCTCGAAGGAATGTCATAAATGCTCAGAATAATAATAACTATCTTAACTATCGTCTTAACTATCGGATAAATATTTTGCATAGACTTCAAATTATCAGGTATGCCACAGAAATCACTAGTGAAAGCGAATTCAGAGAAAAGCAATTCCACTTCGAAAATTTCTCCGTGCCACAGAAATTCGTGTGATTTAGGTTTTTTAGCATGTTCATCAACCTTTTCGTACTAGGCTGCTAGGGTTGGCCCCTTCTCAGATTAAATTTCCCAAGGGTTTGTTTAGCAACTTTTTAAAGTTTATCATTGCAGAATATAAAATTTTTATTTTATTCCTTACTTATTTTATATAATTCAATTTATTTATATAATTATTGATATTGTATAGCTTAAAAAAATTTAAAAGTTATTGACGCGGCAAACAATAAAAGTTACTCGACAACTCTAAATTCAAAAATTCGGATGCCAGTGAATTGAGCGATGATTTCGTTTCACACAAAATTGTTCAGGTGATTGGACTGCGGCACGGAGAAATGAAATTGACGTGAAATTCAAGTGGAAGAGATTTCTGTGGCATACCTGTATATGAAGTTTCTTTAAGTAGCATACGAAATATTTCAATATTCGGGGATGCCACAGAAATCGCTTTCGCTTGAATTTCACTTAAATTTCATACAAATTCCAGTGAAATTCAAGCGAAAGCGATTTCTGTGGCACCCTTGAATATATTTTAGTTTATATTTTTTATAAATTACATTCCAAATAAAATATTTATTCATACTTAAAATAAATAAATTGCGAATATTAAAAATAGATTGAAATTAATTAATTTTTGAATATCATAAAAGCTCTTATGTATTAAGAAAAGACTTCCTTCACTTTTTATGCTCTTCTGTGCGATTCTCAACACACATACAAAAACCAATAACAAAAAGACACACACAACAAAAACTATTTTGGCTCTTAATTCGAAAAAGATATGTAAATTAAAAGAACAAAATTGTTTTGTTTAGAAAAAAATGAAGTTATTTATTGAAATTCTTCATACGACTGTTTCGTAGGTGCGTGGCGTGACGTCAGGTCCTTCTAATTGTTTATCAGTTATCAATCCAATCCCGATTGCCTTGCTTGCCTTCACTTAACTCTCTACTACATCTATACTTACTATGTGTATTTATATATATATAAATAATAACTTGTATCGTTGTTGTTGTTGTTGTTCTCTGGCTTCATCGGCTGCTGCTTCTCCGCCCTGTGATTTAACACATAACATATTGTTATATCTTTCTCTTCTTCTTGGCATGCTTCTGAAAATTGCTTAGTGGCCAAATTTTAAACTCTCTCAGCTTGCTCTTAAATGTGAAATTCGATTACAGTTTAACTCTAAAATCTTTATCGAATTTATGTCTTTTCTATGTATGAATGTATATTTATGTATATGCCCAAGTTTAAATACTCTTAAGCATTATTTTATTTATCTATACTGTTGTTGGTTTCGGGACTTAGACTGTTAACTTTATAGGATTAAGTCTTCTCGCTAGGCGTAGCTTTTAAGTCGGTCTAGCAGACTGAGAATGCTGCTAGTCCATAATCTACCCTCTTTATACCATATACCCATTTCTATTTTTATATTTTTATTTATTAACATTGATAGCTTAAATTATAAAGCTTCAAATAACTAATTAACAACTCAATTTTACATAGTTTCGTGTTTGAAATTATCGATACGGCAACGAAACAATCGATTTGAGATAAACAATCGAAGTATAAACCTTAAGTCGATTGTTTCGGCAACGAGTTATTAAAGCTTATAATTTAGACATAACTTTTCTCTTTTTCTTTTAAAAATTTTCCTCACAAATTGTTATGTTCTGTTTATTGTTATTATTGTTATTTTTTTTTCGTTTTGTTCTGTGATCTTTTCTCATTTTACAATAGATACCAATCGTGGGCGTTTCATGGAATTATACAATATTAGTATTTATTACATTCGGTTATACCTTGAATATAATCAATTTCCTAAAAATGTTTATTGAAGGCGGCAGTGGCAAAAACGGCTCATCAGTTGCTGTAAGCATTGCAATTCGTATAAGAAACGACAAATTGTTTCAAACCAAAATTCTAACCATTTTACTAATCGTACTAATAAAAAAGCAAACAATTGATTGATTGACTAATTAGATTACCTCTCATATTGGTACACGGAGACTGGGCATCTAACCATTTAATCCATGCTCCACTTTGGTTTTCCATGGTTTCCTTACCAATTCAATATTGTTGAGCAACTTGAATAACATTTATTTGTTGGGTTTAAGCTGGCGTCACACGGGCTTTTTTCACAGTCAGTGAATTTAGCCATTCACACAATTCGCATCGGTTTGTGTTTCTCACGGAACTTGGTCACACACAACACAATGTTAGTTTCTTAAAATTTTGTATGTTCACACGACACGAAAAAGTGCTCGTGTGACGCAGCTTTTAATGAATTCACGACTGACTTGGGGGATTCGGAATAACATATTCACCTATTTTGGCATTCCATCATATAAAGGTTAACTCATTTTGGCATAGTTCATTTTATTTTAAATTTGCATTAAACTAATAAACATACTATTTTTAGGAGACATTTGTTCAGTTTAATAATAATACTATCGATGTTTAAAAGATTAAAATACAGCTCTGCACATTTTTATCCGTAATAAATGTGTTTATTTTACATAAAATAGAAACGTAGTCTTAGCTCTGAATATTTTATATAGATTATTCGTTTATAGATAAATATTATTTCGATTTCTTTCTACTTTAATTTAAAAACTTCTGAAATGAATTTATTTAATCTCTTCTATTTGCATCTTTATATACTTATATATATTTCAATGTTTCAAAATCCAATATTAATGCGTAATTTTTCTTTCTTTCTTTAACCAACTAAATTTGAATATTAATAATATAAAAATAAAAAAACAAAACTTGAAAAAAATTCGCAAATTTCAATAGGTGCCATATCTTGAATGTGAAACACGTTGTTTGCCATTGTATTTGGCCTGTGGAATTGATTTGAGCTTAGTATTTCGTTACTCAAAATCCATTTTGAACGAGGGCTGTGGCAAAAATGGATCATCTGTGGCCGTAAGATATTTGATATTTGATTTCATTATAAGTATGGCACAACACACAGAGACATGCGAATTTGTTGCTGACAAGTAGAAGAACTTTGCTTTACTTTGTACTTAGGAATATGTAATTGCCTTTTTTATCATATATATCAAGTATTCATCATACCCTTGCAGAAAAGCTTATAAATAATGTCTGTTGTCTATTTCTCAGTTTAAAATATTCGATTTTATAGCTTGTATTTTAACTTTGGCACTCCGAAGATATGTTTCCTTTGTATTTGCATAGTTTTTTTTCACTCTGTACTGTCCAATAAGCTTGTCCGTCTGTTGATCTTACGAAATACTATCATTTTATTTATATATATTCAAAATTTCCGAACATTTCTTGGGATTTACCAAGTAAAAATCTGCATACCGGGTATTTACAAGTCGAGCACTCTCGACTATAACACTCCCACTCATTGTTTAATGCTATCTGTAACTGTTGAACGTATTATATATATGTCTATGTACATTTGTTGCTCTTTAAGTGTTAAATCATTTGGTGTTTGAACAATTTCATGAACGATGCTTGTTTTGTGTCTTGACTAACTTTATATTAACTACTTGTTATTAAACTTCTAAAAAATCCCCACACACACTTTCCCACACCCACCCACACATCCATACAAAGCAATTAGCGCTAGACCATGTAATTAAAATATAAATGTAAAAAAAATAAAATTGAAAAGCCAAAAGAATTTTTGTTTTTGGTCAAATGTTATTCTGTTTGGAAGATTGCAAAATGTGTGTGTGTGTGTCCCAACGTAACAATCACAATTTGCAATCTCGCAACAGAAACACTTGTAACTAAAATGTAATTAATAGATTTTCTGTTTCTAAAACCTACCTAAATAAAGGGAACCAGCGTGCTATCACCTAGCATACCACTCACTCTGGTTGTGCTGCCGGCTCTGATAATAGCCCAAAAGTCGCCGGAGAACATATTCACGGAGCATGCTTCCATTTACATACTGGCTTTTGGCATGGTTGCGGCCAAGATTACCAACAAGTTGGTGGTAAGTATTGCCATACACTACATACTGTACACTATACTAACGTTTGTTAATTTTCTAGATCGCGCACATGACCAAGGCGGAGATGGAGTATCTGGACTGGTCGCTATTGGGTCCGACACTGTTGTTCCTGAATCAGTACTTTAATTGTATTCTACCAGAGGTCTGGTTGCTTTGGTTTGCTCTCGCCTGGGGCACACAGGATCTGTTGCGTTATTGTGCCCAGGTTTGCCTGGAGATATGTCAGCATCTGCGCATCGATCTGTTCAGAATACCGTATAGTCCAAAGGGTTCGATCACCACCTCGGTGGGCAGTCAGAGTAACTTGGGAGCCGATAAAAATGGTGGCGCTTCGCATCGGAAATCGAAGAGCAAAGCGCACTAGATGGAGACCGGATGTGGATGTGGCGCAAACGGTTTCATTTAATTTAACTAGTTTCCTTTTACAAAATGTTTATGGCGTTGGCGCAAGCTTAAACAAATTTTTAAAACTCAACCCAACAAAATTTACCGTCTAAATGTTAAAAGAAGTAAACAAATTATAGCATAATTAATTTACAAATGTTGTTATAACCAAAAGAAAACTGAGAACTGGAGGCATACCGATATCAATTATATGCTAATATATTATGTATATACATATATTTTATATAATTGTGTAAATTGTAAACATACAATAATGTAGTCTGCAGTATTTTTTACTGCGCTAAATGTAATTTAGTGCAAAATAGAAAACACTAAACGAATCATAAGAAAAGATTAACGAATGCCAAAAAAAAAGAGAAAGAAAAAGAATAAGAAAAAAGAATACAAAATAACAAATCCCAATTCAATTTTTTTGGTGTGCAAACAGCTCAATTTACGGTTAAGTCTAGGCAAATACAACTGGCTAACTTAAGTCGGTGTGCTTTGTCCAAGTCAATATGGAGAATGAACAACATAAACTAATGAATTTCTTGGGTTACTCTCTGTTTCATTATTTAGTTTTTATTGAGCGATCGCCTGAATCGAAATGATCTATTTATGTCATTTAAATATAACTATTATATATTTCACTGATAGAAATATTAATGCTAATTGAAAAGAATATGTGGATAGTATGCTTATACCTATAGACACATTCTAAATGCTAGACTCATTTCAAAAAGCCCATCTAAATTATTGTTAAACAATTGATTTTGACTTTAGGTATATAAAGTTTAAATTTGCTAACTTCTGAAGACATCAACCTGTTGAATGTTGAACCTATGTTCTAAATGATAAACACAAAGCATAAAATACTATAATAAAACTTACAAAAAACAAACAAAGAATCTTGTATTTGAATAATTTTAACCCAAATATATTCCACAACTTAAGATATCAGACAGAAAGTCGGGTTTAAATAAACAAAGTAAATAAATTGGATCTTCGTAGTCTAAACCAACAGTTAATGAGACTTTTATTACAGCAAGAACATTTTAAAATTGTTATTTATATACATTTACACTTTAAATCTTAACTTTAACAAACTCAATGGAATTATGGTGATGAACAAATACTTATATGAACAGGAGAACTTCATTTTTAGATATTACCATAAGTTCTGCAGAAATAGGCAACGAGTGCCATGTCACGCACCTCGAGGGTGACTCGACCGCGGAATTGGGTTAGTAGATAGGCATCCTCGAATCGCTGGGTCAGATACATTTCAGATGAAGTCTGCAGGGCCTCTAATGCTCCCACGGTTATCATGTACACCGATATGGATTGTTGAGCCATTATTTCGCGCACCAGACGGGAAAAGGGTAAGCGCGGTATCAAGAAACCGGAAGTCGCCTGCAATCGGTTAATCTCACGTTGTAGTTTTATCATTCGATGCTCTGGCTTTTTTTGTTTGCGTCTCGTGGCGGCTTTTGGTGCTGCTGGACGCTGCTGTGGCGCCTGCGCTGGTTTTATTGAGGTACGACTCGAGGTATCTTTAGGCACTTTTTGCTGAGTCAATCTGTCGGATGACCGACGTCTTGGCAAATTTGCTGGTGGCTGATTCTCCTCATTCTCAATATCATCATCATCGTAATCGTCGTCATAAGAGTCTAGATCCTGCTGATGATCCCTTTGAGACTTGTTCATCGTAGAGCTGGGGAGACGACGAGGCGTTGTCACACGACTGGTTGTAAAATCCAAGCCGTAGTCGGTTTCATCCTCACGATCTGGTGATTGAAATGCAGTCTCGTCATCTGAGGGGTCTGATGCTGGTTCTGGTTGCCCTTTGGCTTGTGCTTTGGCTTTGCCTGCAGTTTTTGGTGCTCGGGGTCGCATTTTAACACACGGCTAAGCTATATTTCGTTTAATTAATTTAAAAAATCCTTTGAATGTGTACAAAATCAGTTAGCGCCTTTTTTTTGATGCTTAGCGTTGTTTAGTGTTGGTCAATACGAACTCTGCCTTTTATGGTATTTATGCCTTTACCAGCACTGCAACAAAGTGTGGCCAGATTGGAAAAAAAGAGATTTCAAACGGAATTAGATACATATATTCAGTCTCTCATAAATAAGCTGCAAAGCTATTTACCTATTTCAAGGCCAGCTAATACTTAGATGTTGGATAAAATCACCCACATAACAGAAACAAATCTAAAATGTTTATATACGCCATCCCTCAAACTTATAAACACTGAATTTCCGTCTTTCCAGCACTATTTTCAACACTGCTAAAAAAGACATACGCAGTGTATGTGCGAGGTTTGTTTATTTATTTATTAAAATTAAGTGATATGTCCGACGAAAACAGTCATGGCAAGGAGTACACCTTGGAAGCGGATTCCGAGCTACGTTTCGAAATAGAGCAAAAAGACGCCAAGGTTCTGGTTACGGTAAGTTATATGTAGTATTTGTTACTCTTGACCGTCGAAATAAATAGGCATCTATTTACTTTGTTTTTAGCTGCTTAGTGGATTTGCTGAACTTTTTGGCACTGAATTGGTAAAGAAAAAGAAATATGAGTTTGGTGTCGGCGCCAAAGTGGCCATATTTACATACCAAGGCTGCGTGTTGCACGTGTCTGGCAAAATGGATGTGTGCTACATGTCCAAAGAGACTCCAATGGTGCAATATGTCAACTGCCATGCTGCATTGGAGCAGTTCCGCAGCGAGGCCGAAGAGCGAGACAAACGCGGACCCGTTGTAATGGTCGTTGGGCCCATGGATGTGGGAAAGAGCACGCTATGTCGCATTCTGTTGAATTATGCGGTACGCGTTGGAAGGCGACCACTATACGCTGATCTCGACGTTGGCCAGGGCGCAATTTCCATTTCGGGCAATATTGCCACAATTCTCATTGAACGACCCGCCAGCATTGAGGAGGGATTTGCAAAGACAGCGCCCTTGGTTTATCACTTTGGCCACAAAAGTCCCAGTTCAAATAGTGTTCTCTACAATGCGGTCGTTTCGAAAATGGCCGAAGTCACACTGCAGTCGATGGACTCCAATAAGCGCAGTGAGTAAAGATATAAAACCAAAACAAATGTCCGGCTCATCGCTCTTTTTAATTTCAGCTAAAAGCTCGGGCATCATTGTCAACACCTGCGGCTGGGTGAAGGGTTCAGGCTATGAGCATTTGTTGCACGCCGCGCGTGCTTATCGCGCCCGTGCTATTTTCGTTTTGGATCAGGAGCGTCTGTACAATGATTTATTGCGAGATGTTCCATCAAACGTACATGTTGTGCTACTGCCCAAAAGTGGCGGCGTTGTGGAGCGCAGCAAGGGACTCCGCCACGAATCTCGCGAGCAACGAATCAAGGAATACTTTTATGGAAATATCCGAGCGCCATTCTATCCATTTTCGTTTGAGGTCAAGTTCCAGGATCTGCGCTTGTTTAAAATTGGCGCCCCTCCGCTGCCCGACTCCTGTATGCCCATTGGCATGAAAGCAGAGGATAATAAAAAGAAGGTTGTAGCTGTAACGCCCACCCAAGCTCTACTGCATCACATTCTCACACTGAGCTTTGCTGAGTCTACCGATGATGATGTCATTGGCACTAATATTGCCGGCTTCTGTTGTGTGTAAGAAAGATTCCTTCAACTAATTTTTGAATTGTTTTAATTCATCATTTTGTTTTTCAGCACTGATGTGGACATGGAGCGCCAATCGGTTATGCTGTTATCACCGCAACCGCGACCGTTGCCGCCAAATTCGATTCTTTTGTGGTCCGAGCTACAGTTTATGGACAATCATGCCTAGCGTTTGCCTGACTTAGACTGAATTAAATTTTGTTTATACGTGTACAAAGTTCTCAAGAAAATAAAAATAAATATAGTATCATATATATATAAATTAAAAATTTAATAGCTATAAAGCGTTGTCTTACCAATTTTAAATCACGAATCAAATGTTTTTATTATGGGAACCCGCGGTGCCACCCGTTTCAAAACTATCTGATTTTTTTTTCTGTGAACCAAAGCTGCCACATAGTGACAATATCGAATGTCTTCCTCTCGCTCTTCACTTCACTGTTGACACACTCACCCATAAACTATCGATAGAAAATTGGTCCCATGTCATTACTCTAATGAAAATTATTATTTTCAAAAAATTAATTAAAAATTTGTACGTATTAATTCAAAAAACCAACAAAATGAAAAAAATTTCTAAAATAATGAAGTTCATTTTAAAATTTGGTTTGGTTTGATGTTTTCAAAATGAAACATCGATGTTGGTTGATACATTGGGTCGAAACTTCAATGCATCGATGTATGTTTAATGTTTTAAAACCATACTATTTATAGAAGAAAAATATAATTTCTGAGTTTAATAAGGCTCATTTCCTCTTAAAAAAGTATTCTTTCACAGCAGCTTTAAAGTTCAAACACTTTTTATCCCAAAAGTATAAACACAAACTACAAGAAGGCTATTTGATGAGAACTTTGAAAAGACATATGTAAGCCTTCTTGTAGCTATAGTATCTCTGACCAATTTTAATAAATTTACTCGTTAGGCATTGCTCAAAATACTATAAACTCACTGTCAGAGCGGCGAAAAGAGCGTATTGAAAGTGCGACAACCGATGTTTTGCAAAACATCGATGCATCGCCATGCAACACCGATAAATCGACATCTACAAAAACATCGCAGAACATCGAGAAATATCGCATCGAAGCATCGATGCTTTTTTTACATTACTTAAACGACACAACTCTAGTTGGTGTTGGTTTTTTGCGTTCGCATCACAAGTTTTGATTAACTTAATTTGTAATAATAAATAAATAAGTAACAAAATGGCTACTGATTCGTGTAAATGTTTTGTTGTGTTCGAATAATTATTACTAACAGCACTTGCAGTTTTCAATCAAAATATGTAAGACGCCTCAATGTCGTGTATGTCGTCGGTCGAAGCAAAGCAAAGCCAAACCGAGTGTAATATTTACAGATATCTAAATCTGACGTATGGAATGGACGCGCCGTGCCGTGTAGCTAAATAAATTTATGGCGTGCTAAAAGACATGCATGCACAACGCCTGTCATTGGTTTGTTTTGTTTTCAAGTCAGGAAATTAATCGTGCGATGGATAACTGCGACATTTGCCGGCTTGCTGCACCAATAATTTAATCGCAGAATTTATAGTCAGCCCCGAAAAAGACCTAACACTAAATTCCACTTGGTGTTACAGTGACGCAATGCTTATTATCGTGTGCCCGTTCCAATTACAACAACAACATGAAGAATGAGACAAAAACGTGAAGAGACTCTCTCTCCACACAAACAAAACGAAATACCTGCATTTTAAATTTCTTGCAGTTGTCGTTGCAACATCTTCGTGTGAATTGCGTGTGTGTATGTGTGCGTGTGCGTGTCTGTGTTAGTTATGTTTTCTGCGATACGATAAACACGGTAAATATTTGTGTTTAGCAAATGAGAAACGATTCTGTGCCGCGCTCAACGACCATAATTTGCTCCAAGTTTCGTTAATTCCAAATGTCTTTGGGGCTTTGAGCCGGCGCTTGTAAAATGGCTCGTAAGCCATATACAAGTCATCATACTAATATTAAGCTCAAACAATTGTGCCAAATTACAACGACAAAATGTGTAAATAATAATAACCACCTTAGCCATGTGATAAGCTTTCTACTCATCATTTGCTCCTGCATCTCTAACAGTTGGCAATATAAAAATGGTAAGTACATTAATTGTTTTCTATTTTGCTGGTTAACAAAAAAAAAATCGATATTCCGTTGATGCCGTTTTGATTAATTCGAATTGAAATTGAGGGGGAGTAAAGCACAAGTTCATTAACACTCGATGTACACATGTACATACGATTTACAGCAGCAGCAGCAGAAGAACGAGCAGTGAAAGACATTACTCTCTCTCCCTTGCATTCTCTTTCTCTATTACTCTGGCTCTTGCTCTGCTCAGTGTATTTTCGTGTGTAGGTGTTGTAATTGTGGTTTCTGTTGCATTTTTACGCTTCTCTTTTGCTGCGTTCTTCGCTAAGCCGCTTTGGCCTGACAACTTTTGCGTAGCTCAAAATTGCGCCGTTTTCGTTGTTGTTGTTGCAGCAACTACAATAACAACATCTACTACTATTTCTACTACTACTAGGATAAACTACTTATTTTGACTGTAGTACTCCACTTCAGTTGATTGCACATAATTTAAAAGGCGAAACCAAAGCCCACCACTCGCTGTACTAGAAACGCTAATGAGCTGCAAAACATAAAAAACAAGTTCGAGTGCGCCAGTGAAGCATGTCCAGCTTAAAAATATCCTGTATTTTTTATTTAAACTATTTTACATCATTTGTTGTATTAATTGAATGAGGAATTATTGAATTCCCATATTTAATAGAATAAGATATTATGTCATATCTAAAAAAAAAAATATGTTACTCGGAAATTTTTCCTATTTATCTACATAAGAGAATAAAGTAATAGTTTTGTTAGTATCTGAGATCCCTTTCTCAAGTTTTTATTTCCGTATTCCCCATTTAAAGATTAATGAATTACAGGGTATAGAAAGTTACGCATTAATATTTTAGTTATTCTATCAAGTAATTTACTACTTTAGTACGTTTCAAGAGGGCGTAGCTCATTTTAGGACTTTCATAATTTCCTTTTAAATATGCACAAAGCATTAAGTTGACCATAATTGCATACTATTTGGCTACAAAGTTCATTATATAGTCGAGCAGGCACAAAGAGCCTTTGTCAAGTATGCGAATATTTTTATGGAATCAAATTCAGAACATTGCAATAAATATAACCAAATAGACTTTGTATTTGTCAGCCAAACATTCTCTATCTTTTTTATTATCATTGACAAATTCATAATCAACTATTATGTGTTTGTTGTCCTCGATTTATTAAAATCATCATTGTAAGAATGCAAATGTTGTACAAACTTCATTTCTTTTTTAAAAAGAGAGAAATCTGATTTTCTAAGTAGTTTTCTGTTTCTGCGTATTTTATCCAGTTACTTAATTTTAGTCATTGCAATGCTAACTGCAAAAAGTTTGTATCTTATCAATAGATTGTATATAGTTTTATTTTAATCTACATCAATAATTATGTCATATTTTCGTTAAATATTTCAATTCATTTGGATATTTACTTTTGTTTAAATTTATTGCAAGCTAGTAAATATTGTAACAAACCAGAATACTTAAAGAATTTAAGCAGCCTGCCAGCTTTAAGGCAAACGATGTCAGCAGGTATTTAAGTCTTGATATAATTTGCATATTTGTAGGCGCGCAGGCAACTCTGCTTCACTCCCCTATATGTAAAAGTGTGTGTGTGTGTGTGTGTGTGTGTGGAGGCCAACTTTACACTGCCGTTGGCGTTGGCCAACTAACGAATTAAGCGCAGCATGCACGAGTAAAAAAACCAAAAAAAAAAAAAAAAACAAGACCTTTTTAAGGTTTTTGCTTTACCCGAGGTTTCCATTGCTAACAAGCTACATACAAATACATATGCACATGCACATACGTATACGTATGCTTACATGTGTATGTGTGTTGTTGTTGTTGTTTTCTATACTGCGTCTGGCCCCTTTTGGCTGTCCAGAGTGGTTGTTGTTGTTGTCTTTTTAGCCACTACTTAAAATGTCTGTGCATTGCCTACCTGCCTGCCAGCCAGCGAGCGAGCGAGCGAGCCTTCCTTTCCAGCCTGCCTCTCTGTCTCTGTCTCTGCCATGCCCCTCTCTGCCGCAGCCGCAGCCTCTGCCACTGCCCTGTTGCGGGCCACGGCGTCGATGGCGTCGACATATAAACATGCACATCGTTAAGAGAGACGACCCTTTTTAGCCCAGTCTGCGTCTCCGGTGACTTGTTTGGAGTCGGTCACCCTAGAGCTCACATCTTCACACACACACACACACACATACGCAGAATCACATTCACACACACACTCACGCACATACTCTGCGTACAGTGAGGAATCTGTTTTTGGGCTTGTTTTGCCTTTTCCACTGTTCTTTGTTCTGTAGTAATTGCTCTGATGGCCAGTTCTTTGTTTTGCTTCGATATTTTTAAAGCCATTCGATGCTGAAACTTTTTTTTATTTTTGACTATATTGTGTATCTTTACTGTGTGTGTGTGTGTGTGTAGTACGATCGGTTTTAAGTTATTTTTTTACCATGCGGCGTAGTCTCAATTTTCATTTCAGCTCAGTTCAGTTTCTGGTTAATTTGGAAGTTTTTTTTTTTTTTAATGCTCTCTGAATATCCAATTTAACTTAACTTCAACATATGTTGCTGTTGATTGTTGTTTGTATAATTTTCAACCTGTTGTGCATACTAATTTATAGTCCGTAAAGTTCCAGGCAAACTCTACACTGTACAGAAAAAAAATTAATATTATGCACATCGTTGGCATGCCGACGATTTAATTCCCTTGCCAGATTGTTAGAATATTTCGATTTTAAGCAACAGCTCATTATAATTTGTTTAAGAACACAATATCTAGTAGATAGGGTCTCCGTTTTTTCCTTTTTGGCCTGATCACAAAGCATAGTGGCAATAACAAAATGAAAGCGCTAAAAGCAAAGCAAAGCCTTTGGTAAATACACAGATAAAGGCTGTTTTGTCAAAGGAAAGAATTGTAAAGAGTTTGTTGCAACTGCAACAACAAGCAAGAACACAAACATCATCATCAAGAACAACAAAAACAATATACTTAAACGACAAACACAGTTGGCAAGCAGAAGCAACAACAACAACAACAGAAGCAACAACAACAACGGCTGTACAAACAAATCATTGATGCGCTTTGCACTCACATCTGTGTCTGTGTGTGTGTGTAAATCTATCAATGGGCCTATTTGTAATTGTAGTGCACAAACACACACAGACACAAACATACATTCTCCTCTATTTAGCTCCCTTTTTTCAGGGCTGCAGCAAAAGCATATCATTCACAATTAATGTGTTGATATACAAATCGCCTTTTGTTTATAGTTTATCTCTCAAATTACGCTCAACGAGCTGGCAACGCCGCTTTGATGCTCTGGAAAATGCTAATTAACGGGGCAGCTATGAAAACACACTCTCACAGAGAAAGATGCAGAGAAAGGGAAAAAGAGAAAGAGAGAGAGATAGAGAGAGAGGAGAAAAGAATAGGCAAAGAACTTACCGCAATCAACATTATTGCAACATTTGCTTTCGATTCAAACCGTTTTCATCATTCACTTCCTGCATGTGTGTTTGCTTGTATAATAATGTCATTAACCCTGATGACCATTGGCATTTAAATAATGACATTAATGTGTAATGTAATAAGTTATTAATTTGCGACACTTTATGTTTAATTATATAATAAAACAAGCAATTCTTTGCCCTTTTTATTATGAATAAGACTAAGGGAAAGGAGTTTCTCATAATTATTATTGTTTTGATTTTGAAGCTCAACTCACAGCGAGAACAAAGCAAACATAATTATTACTGAAGATTACGAGCAGAGTTATCGACAAGTGAGCAGAGATCGATAAGAGCGTCGTCCAAGACGCAGATCGTCGCTTAACGAGCCTACAAGGTGTCAGGTAGAAGCAAACATCTTAAATCGTTTGCTTAACTTTGTTCTTCCTGCGTTATATTTTGTTTGTTTCTTCTTTTTTTTGTTTTTTTTTTGCTGTTTTCTGCTCGTCTACCTGTAGTTTAACGGGTAACCGCATAAATTTTGACAAAAGGTGCCCAAAGGCAGATACAACAATGCGATATTTATTTGAATTTTATACCTTGTATTTCTATGTATATGTTAACAAGATAAAGACAATGTCTAAACCAAAATCTCCACACACACAACAAATTTTTAACTGTTGAATTTGTCTATTGTAATAAAAGTCAAACAAATTTGTTGAACAAAAAATGCGAATTTATTTGATATTTTATTTGCATGTGAAAAGCATACTTTAATATGGGGTATTCCATAATATGATATGACAATAGATACGGTGAACACTCGCTAATAAAAACACGTATAAGGAATTATAGAACTCTTTTGCAAATTTAAGTATTTAAGTATTTTTAATGTTTGTGATACATTCTTTCTTATGTTTTGCCATTTTGTTTATAGTCGAGTAACTACTGTACTTCATGTATTGACCTGTTTTGGGATCTAAGTTTATTTTTGTTATGCTAAATAAATGCTGACTGACAACAAATAGCGCTTTCAAGTTAGTTTTATTGTTATCTTTTAGCAGGCTTTATAGTATAGTTAAGTTATTAGTTGAGAAGTATGCTATTAATGCATACTTAAACTCTTGAATTTATTTCCATTTTGCAAATATGAGTCTCGAAACAATCGCATCAATATTTAGGACATAAATTGTTGGGTTTTTACGAATCAAATTACAATGATATATAAAAATATCTCATTATATTCTACATTTTTTTTTTAATATTTTTTTCTTCCTATTTTATATATAAATCTCCAGATAGTTTGGCAAATTGCAAAAGAATCCCTATATCATTTAGCTGTCATTGGAACGGCCAGCATATAAAGTATCTTCAGCAGCCTTAAAATAATTATTCTTGCCTTTTTTATTTTGTTTGGCTCTTCGAGGGGCCCGCATTGTGTTGGCTCGAACTAATACATTATGGCTGGGTGGGGGAAGAGAAAGAGGAAGAGGCAGGGAGAGGGACAGGGAAATGGGCATTGTGCAGTCCCTGCAATCTTGATGGGGCAACAGTTTATGGCAGAAACGAAACGAAACGCGAAAACGAAGTGGAAACATACATATAGTGCCACAAAATTAACCAGGCAAACATTTGACGGCACTACAGTAAACACACGCGAATGCGAACTTACAAAATTTTGTATTTTTACAACACAAAAATTAAAAAATTACTCTTATTTATTAAGGTAGGTAAATAAGAAAATTACATAGATTTAATATTTTCCTAAAAAATTGAATTTCTAAGTTATTTTTCAAATATTACAAAAATTGAAAATTAAAATGGTATGAACTTTTTCAAGTTGTTGAAAATATAAGATTATCTTGTTTCCGGGATATCCCAGCAATAAATAGTATATTTCGGATTTTTCCCATTCATGCAGATAATTTTGATTATTTTAGTTTGATTTGATTATATTAACTTCTGTGAAACTTGATATGTTTTGGGCCAGATTGTTGAATATTTTTGATATTATAGCAGGTTAATAAAGCGATTGTGATTCATTTATATAATAAATTATTGGCCTACCTCAGGAAGTTTGGTTAATGTAAAAATATAGATATCGCTCATTTACTAGAAGAGTGACATATCTCAAAAAATGGCGTTTCGAGCTAAACGCATTTAAAGTTTTCAAGTGTCGCCTGTGTTTTTTGAAAAGCGACCAAACTTGTAAATTTGAGAAAAAACAACTGAGCTTTATGAAACATAAAGAATCTTTTCTAGTCAACGATTGCATTGCAACTGAGATATATCGTTCTTTTGAGTTAATAAAGTCGAATCGTTGGAAATGAAAAAACGACATATACTCTTCTCTTTTTACACAACATAGATTGCCACATTGCATCATTATCTCAAAAATCATGTTTTTCGACTTATGTCACTCTTCTAGTAAATGAGCGATATGTGTTTAATTAATTAATCGACAAGTTTCAAAGAATTCTTGAGTATTTTTTCTCAGATTGATTCATTTTAAGCGAGTGTGCACTGTAGTAGCAAATAAGTAACAGCAGCGGAAAAATATTAACACAATATTTTGCACGCGAATGGCAAACGAGGCTCGGTCGTTGCAACTTGTGATGCTGCCCCAACTGCTGATGTTGCTGCTGCTGCTGCTGCTGCTGCTGCTGCAACTTCTGGCCAACCCACATCGTTATCATAATATGAATTGTGGTTCCTAGGCCTGGCCATGGTTCAAACTAGTTGGCAGTTGTTGTTCTTGTTGTTGTTGTGGAGTTATTCTTGTTGTAAATACTTATGTATGTGTGGGCGGAGTGCAGTTGGCTGTTGTTGATGCTGCTGCTGCTGCTGCTGCTGCCGTGGCATGAGGCAACATTGAAGCCTCGTTATGTGCTCGTGCTTGGCTGGATGCCCTACTCTAGGTGGCATGGGGCTGCTGCCATTCCTGCAGCATCAGCAGCAAACTTTACATGCTGACTAAGGCTCCGATTGCGACTTCAATTCCTCTCGCAGTTTGCATTTCATTCCCGTCGCTTGTCACGTATTTGGCACAAGTATTTAATTAGAATGCGCTTTAAAGCAAAAAAGAAAATAGAAATGTAAACACTGAATAGGGTATCTGGTATTCGGCATTTGGCCACTTGAAGCTTCGCTGCTCCCCTGAAGCGTAAACGAGAAGCTGAGTTTTGGCAAAGTCTTTGTGAACGTGCAAATTGCATGCTGTGCCAGTTAATAGCCTTTGGAAGAGTAGACAGCACAAGATGAGGGAAGAGAAGGGAGCAGAGAGGAGAAGGGAGGGGAAAGCAGCATGTTGCTGCTAACGAGTTGAGTCCACACACACTTGGTGAATGCTTGCCACAAGAGCCAAAAATGGGGGAGAGAGAGAGACTCAAGATTAGATCAACACACTGAGACTCTTCAGACTCTCCAGACTGTACTTGAAATATATATTTATTTGAATGCGGTTCCGTCATGCAAATGGAAATGTCATCGACTTGGCCAAGTTCCTGCTCCATTCAACATTTTTTTTTTTATCCATTCATCATTGTAATATATATTCTTAAATTATTTAATAAAACATGAACGGCTCCAAACAATGCCTTGGCAAACAACATCAGAAGATGCTGCATATAATTCTGACCATTCGCTCTTTCTCTTTCTTGGCATCTTTCTCACTCTTTGCCCGGCTTTTGCCCCTTTTGGGCAAAATTGCCTTTTCCACTTTTGAGCTGCTCGCAGCTGCAATTTTTTCGATGGTTTCGCATTGTTGATGATGTTTGCATGATAAGCGAGGCAGCTTCAGCTACATCTTGAGCTCTTTCAGCAGACTTTGTTATACCCTATAAACTGAGAAGTGGCTATATTTGGAAACTTGATCATCTTAACTCTGTCTATAGGGTATTTGCTAGTCAAGCCGAAACACTGCTGCTTGATTTGCATACATTTTAATACAATCATTACGCTAACCATTGTCATTAAATTGTTTTTGCACTGCATTCAAATACACAATACCTTATAAAAGGTATCAAAAATCAGAAATCAGTTCATTCGATGTTTTCTCACATACACATATAATAAAATTGAAATTTCTAATTAACGAACACGAACACGTTGCATTATTTTTGTAATCTTAAATTTATTTGTACTTATTGTCACAAAAAACAGGCGATATTTCATTTCGTAGCCGTTATTGCTTAATTTGGTAGCCAAGTTTATGTTATTTACCATGTTCTTCTGGCTTGTTAACAGACCCATAAAGTTGATGATGGACGCTTGTGGTCAGCTTGTGGACGAGACCAGAAGTCAGTTTATCGGACAGACGCCGCCGCCTCTTCCATGTTTATTTTGAACCTTTTTTAAATGTTAATGTAGACCTTGGTCGACTATGTTCTGCCTGTTGTTGTTGTTGTTGCTGTTGTTGAGATTTTTGCAATGATGTTTTGTTATGCCTTGTGTTGCATTTTAAACGCATTTTGTGAGATTGCCTTTTGCCTGCTGATGAGGGATACAGAAGAGACCACGTTGATGGGCACCCAGGAAGGAATTAACTTTTACAGACAGTCCACTTCACTCCACATATAATAATTGATTAAAATTGAAACTTGTTAAAAAAAAAAGTAATTAACTTAACATTTTTAACGATTTAAAATTGTTGTTGGTGATTTAATAGCAACAACAAATTTAAATATGAAAAACTTTAGCTTTCTTTAATTTAGATTTGTAAATTTACACGAATTCTTAATCCTATTTAATATATTTAATAATTGTTAAATATTAAAATGCATACAATTTTAAATGTAATTACAGTCGAACTTCCCTAACTCGAACTTCCCTAACTCGAATTTTCTCTAACTCGAACAAAATCGAGGGGCAATAGCGTTTACTGAGCAAATTTCATACAATTCTGCTTCCCTAACTCGAACAAAAATATTGGCCCGTACTTCTGTAAGTCGAATTTTTCGGGAAAATCCGCAATAAAGTTTGAATTTTTTTCGTTTGTAATGTACTTCTCATCAGCATCAGCTCAAGATTATTTACCATGGCACCAGCACGTGTATTAAAATGTTTATATCTTTAAGAAATGTTTAAACTTATTTGTTAAGGATATCAAAAGTACACAAAAAAAAAAAGAAGTGGCTGAAAAATATGGTATCTCATCGAAAACAGTTTTCATTATATTAAAAAATGGAAAATTAATCATGTCATTTGAACCGGGGACGTCTTCTTTATACAGCAAAAGAACGATAAAACCTATTTTTGAGAATATCGACAGGTCTTGAGCAAACTGGAATTTTTTTTGTTGAAAATAACAAGAAAAGTTTGCAATTTGAAATGTATTTATGAATGAATAAAATTGTAGTTTCATTTAAAAAACTAAAAAAAAAAAACTAACTCGAAGTCTCCCTAACTCGAACTTTTTTCTCGGATAATGGTGACTCGAGCTAGGGAAGTTCGACTGTAGTTGCAAAATTTCTAAAAACTAGCCAAGAAAATGTTAAGTGAACATCAGAAATTGTAATTTACCATGACAAGGATATAATTTTTCTTTCCCTTGGTCGTCAGATGCAAATAAAAAAGTTTCCCCCACAAGTTTGCTTTGTAATTAAAAAAGTTTTTAGTACTTGGATCGAAAGTGCACCGCAAGATAAAAAGTTTCAGCTAAAAAAGAAGTCATAAACAGGCGACTGAGGCACAAGAAACTTTAAACTTTAAATTTTAAATATAATAGAATAGTACAGGGAAACTACTCGTTAGGTATACTCACATTTTCGATAAGAGTGTTTCCCAACTTATTAAAGGTAACTTTAATGCGCGCTTTCTATGAATAAGTTTTCAGGGGGAATTTGCTCTGCCATTTTGTCTGTCAATCCGTCCAGCAAATAGAGCAACCAGAGTAGGCTTAAATAATGGAAATAGCAGAAACGTTGGCAGTCCTTTCTGAATGTCTGTCTGTCGCTGCTTGACGGCTGGTTGCCTATTTAGCTAGCCAGGCTCTCAACACACTTAAATAGCTCAGAGCTTCCGTTGTAACTAGCGCAGAGCCGGAGACAGGAACACTCGTATTGGAGGCGAGACCCACCCAACTCCCACTTCATCTCCGACTACAACTCCAACTCCGGCTGCATAATGCGACCACTCGGCGTGACTGGAGTGGCCGTGTGGTGGAGTGGGCATCGTTCCCGGGACACACGACCAGGTTGAAATGCACACATAAAGTTTTCTTACCTCAACAAATAACGCTACTTGCAGCTTATTGTTATTGTTATTGCTGTTCCGGTTGCTGCCACTGGCAACTGTTGGCGTTGGCGTTGACGTTGACGTTGGCTCGTTGATCTGAATTAAGCCACAAAGCCCAAGATCCGTTGCCAATCCCCAAGCCAGCGCATCCGTTAACCATTTACAAAATGCAACTTTGCAATTTTCCACACCTACAAGTTGTAAAATGTATAATATAATTATGAAAAAATGGGTGCAAATATAGTAAGAATATTAAATTATTTATTTATGTAAAAGAGTAATGAAGACATCTTCTTGAACCGGTAGATTTTGAAAACTTTAGCACCTTTTAGCACTATCAAAACTTTACCAATATCCATTTCAATTTGATGATGGTTAACTCTGAAATTTATTAAACCATAATATTATATAGGCTTTCATTTATTTAATATATAGATTTTCAATTTCAAAGCCATTGAAGTTATTGAAATTTTTGTATTAAGCCAATTAAAATTTATTATACGTTTGTATAGTTTTAATTATTTCGTCTGAAGCCTTGCCATATAAGCTCATAAGCTCGAGAGTTTGTAAATTCATAAACTATTAAATCAGTTGCAGCTGCAACGCCCACTTCAAAAAGTACAGCACCACCTACAACTACAACTACAACTACAATACAAATACGAATACAACTTGCAACCAGTTAAGTCAGAAAAATGCGTAGTTGTAATTTGCATGTTTGTTAACCACTCGACAGTTGTGCCAACTATTTGAGCTCAGAGAGCAAGCAAGGTGTGCAGAATTTAATATTAAGCGCAACCATATGAATGGGGAAATTATAATTGGATTCAAGCCAGACATGAGAATCCAATTGCGTTGCACTTAAAGAGCGATTCTTAATAAGGTATATCGCGAAATGATTAAGTTAAAAAGTGTATAAATTGAAATGCGACTACAAATTAGTCTAGACTCTAGAGCAAAGAACTGGGAGTACAACACTTCCAAATTTGTACACTGAGCAAGGGAAGAAATAAAAAAAATAGTTTTATTAAAAATCAACTTCTTTAAAACAAAAAAAGTTGTTTGTTCTTTGTTCTGTTCTTTTTTTAACGGAAAGAACTAGGTGAGACAAATGAGCCTAAAATCACTGTGGCCGGTAGTTCACGCTAGTGACGAAAGCAGAACCCGTAACACTCATATAAATACTCATAGAACTATTTTATCAAATTCTTAAAACTATATAGCTTATTTTGACCCGCACAAGTAATATAGAAATTTAGATAATACATATTCAAATCAATTAAAAATAAATTTAAATTTAACTGAAATGATAACAAATTAAAAATCTGGCGTGTGCTCAACAAATTTTTGGAAATTTGTTGTGTGTTTGGTTTTCATAGCTTAATTCAGATTTTAGATATACAGTACCGGACAAAGAAAACCGGACACCATAATAGAGTGGTTTTTGGAGTTTTCTTAAAGTGTTTATTTATTCGACCATAAGCAAAACGTAGGTGGCCTAGGGACCGTTTGAATGATACAAAACTGTCCTTAGCCCATTAAATGCCCATTGATATTTTCGAATTTTAAAAAAAGTCTACTTTCAAAAAAAAAATTTCAAAAATCTTTTCCCTAGTATTTTTAATAATTTTACTGTACAATTTAAAACAGCGGTGGGCACACATGGGCTCCGGGAGCCAGCAGCTGCATCCGTATTCAGATTTCGTGCCCACCGCTGATTTAAAATGAAAATGTTCTGCTTAAGCTTGAACATTAATTAACATGATTAAAATGAAATTAAAGCATAAATTGTAATATGTAAGAGTAGTGGGCCAAGTTTGCTGAGAGTCACTGTATATCTTACACTCGACTGTAGTAATAATTGCTTGTTGTTGAAAATACAAGGACTAATACAAGGCACTTCTGATTGGTTTTATTTGCAGTGCACGGAGGAGGACCCGTGTCATCCTCGCTGGTGGCCACATCAGCAGCGACTGGACAGTTTATCAACACGCCGGCGACGTTGTTGTTCACAACGCGCCACGACATCCAAGTGGCGAATATCACAAAGCCAACGGGCGGTCCACTTATCGATGTGCTTGTCAAGGATCTGGCCGAGGCGATGGCCATTGATTTCTACTATGCCAAGAACCTGGTTTGCTGGACGGATTGTGGTCGGGAGGTCATCGAGTGTGCGCAGACGAACTCAACGCTGCCGCTGGCCAAGGCACCGAAGCAGACTGTGATATCGACGGGATTGGATAAGCCGGAGGGACTGGCCATCGATTGGTATACGGACAAGATCTATTGGACGGATGGCGAGAAGAATCGCATTGAGGTGGCCAGCCTCGATGGACGCTACCAGAAGGTACTGTTCTGGACGGAATTGGATCAGCCGCGTGCGATTGCCGTTGTGCCCGCGAAGAGGCTGCTGATCTGGACGGATTGGGGCGAGTATCCGAAGATTGAGCGGGCCAGCATGGATGGGGATCCGTTGACGCGGATGACCCTGGTCAAGGACAATGTGTTCTGGCCGAATGGCTTGGCCGTGGATCTGGAGAGTGAGCTCATCTATTGGACGGACGGCAAGTTCCGTTTCATTGATGTGATGAAACTGGATGGCAGCAATCGAAGGACGATAGTCAACAACCTCAAGTATCCCTTCAGCTTGACGTACTACAACAATCGATTGTACTGGACAGATTGGTTGCGTGGCTCCCTCAATGCCTTGGATCTGCAGACCAAGGAGCTGAAGGAACTCATCGATACCCCGAAGGCACCGAATTCAGTGCGCGCCTGGTCCGCATCCCTGCAGCCGTATGAGGATAATCCCTGCAGTCACAACAACGGCAACTGCTCCCATCTCTGTCTGTTGGCCACCAATGCCCAGGGCTACAGCTGTGCCTGTCCCACGGGCGTGAAGCTCCTGTCCTCCAACAGCTGTGCCAATGGCTCCCAGGAGATGCTCTTCATTGTGCAACGGACGCAGATTAGCAAGATCTCCCTCGACTCACCCGACTACACGATATTCCCGCTGCCACTGGGCAAGGTCAAGTATGCCATTGCCATTGATTATGATCCCGTGGATGAGCACATCTATTGGTCGGATGTGGAGGCATATACGATTCGACGTTCCCGTGCCGATGGCAGCGGGATTACGGACTTTGTCACCTCGGAGGTGCGACATCCCGATGGTCTGGCCTTGGATTGGCTGGCCCGGAATCTCTACTGGACGGATACGGTGACAGATCGCATCGAGGTCTGTCGCTTGGATGGCTCCGCCCGCAAGGTGCTCATCTATGAGCATCTGGAGGAGCCACGGGCCATTGCGGTGGCTCCCTCGCTGGGCTGGATGTTCTGGAGCGACTGGAACGAACGGAAGCCCAAAGTGGAGCGGGCCTCCCTCGACGGATCGGAGCGTGTGGTCCTTGTCTCCGAGAACCTGGGTTGGCCCAATGGCATCGCCCTGGACATTGAGCATAAGACGATCTATTGGTGCGATGGCAAGACGGACAAGATCGAGGTGGCCAACATGGATGGCTCCGACAGGCGTGTGGTCATCAGTGAGAATCTCAAGCATCTGTTTGGGCTGAGCATCCTGGATGATTACCTCTACTGGACCGATTGGCAGCGACGTTCCATCGATCGTGCCCACAAGATTACGGGAAATAATCGCATCGTGGTCGTCGATCAGTATCCCGATCTCATGGGCCTGAAGGTCACCCGGCTGAGGGAGGTGCGTGGCCAGAATGCCTGTGCCGTGCGCAACGGTGGCTGCTCCCATCTCTGCCTGAATCGTCCGCGGGATTACGTCTGCCGTTGTGCCATCGACTACGAGTTGTCCAATGATAAACGCACCTGTGTCGTGCCCGCCGCCTTCCTGCTGTTCTCGCGCCAGGAGCACATTGGACGCATCTCCATCGAGTACAACGAGGGCAATCACAATGATGAGCGCATACCCTTCAAGGATGTGCGCGATGCCCATGCCCTGGACGTGTCCGTCGCCGAGCGTCGCATCTACTGGACGGATCAGAAGAGCAAGTGCATCTTTCGTGCCTTCCTCAATGGTTCGTATGTGCAGCGAATTGTGGACTCGGGTCTAATTGGTCCCGATGGCATTGCCGTCGATTGGCTGGGACACAACATTTACTGGTCGGATGCGGAGGCGCGACGCATTGAGGTGTCTCGCCTGGATGGTAGCAGTCGTCGTGTGCTGCTCTGGAAGGGCGTCGAGGAGCCGCGATCTCTGGTCCTGGAGCCACGACGTGGCTACATGTACTGGACCGAGTCGCCGTCGGATTCCATACGTCGGGCAGCCATGGACGGGAGCGAGTTGCAGACGATCATAGCGAGTGCGAATCATGCGGCGGGCTTGACCTTTGACCAGGACACCAGACGCATCTATTGGGCCACCCAGTCGCGTCCCACGAAGATCGAGTGCGCCGACTGGGATGGCAAACGGCGACAGGTTTTGGTCAGCAGTGACATCGATGAACCCTACGCGGTGTCCCTGTACCAGGACTATGTCTACTGGAGCGACTGGAACACCGGTGACATTGAGCGTGTCCACAAGACGACGGGACAGAATCGCAGTCTCGTCCACTCGGGCATGACGTACATCACGTCGCTGCTGGTCTTCAACGACAAGCGGCAGACGGGCGTGAATCCCTGCAAGCTGAACAACGGCGGCTGCTCCCATCTGTGCCTCGCCCAGCCCAGCAGGCGTGGCATGACCTGCGCCTGCCCCACCCACTACCAGCTGGCCAAGGACGGCGTCTCCTGCATCCCGCCGCGCAACTACATCATCTTCAGTCAGCGCAACAGCTTCGGGCGACTGCTCCCGAATGCCACCGATTGCCCCAATGTCCCGTTGCCCGTGTCCGGCAAGAATATCCGTGCTGTGGACTATGATCCCATCACACATCATATCTACTGGGTAAGTGGATGAGATTGAAGCCTTAAAGTAAGACTCTAATTCCCTTTCTCACTCTTTTTTTGCAGATTGAAGGACGCAGTCATAGCATCAAGCGATCTCTGGCCAACGGCACCAAAACAAGTGTCCTGGTGAATAGTGGACAGCCCTTCGACATTGCCATTGACATCATTGGACGCCTGCTCTTCTGGACTTGCTCCTACTCCAACAGCATCAATGTGACCAAGTGAGTGACAGCCTTAAATTAAATCGTTACTTTTTGACTAAACTTTCCATCATTCTCAGTTTTCTGGGCGAATCAATTGGCGTCATTGATACCGGCGACTCGGAGAAGCCGCGTCACATTGCCGTCCATGCGATGAAGCGTCTGCTCTTCTGGTCGGATGTGGGCAGCCATCAGGCCATAATCCGGGCACGTGTCGACGGCAACGAACGCATGGAGCTGGCCTACAAACTGGAGGGGGTTACGACCCTGGCTCTGGACCAGCAATCGGATATGATCTATTATGCGCACGGCAAACGCATCGATGCCATGGACATAAATGGCAAGAATGTGTAAGAAACGAATTAACTACATTTTAATAACTACTTATTTTATATTACTTTTTTAATATTTATACCCATTACTTAAAAAATAAGTAAAAGGGTATATTGTTTTTGTTGCAATGTATGTAACAGGGAGAAGGAAGCAACTCCAACCCTTTAAAGTATATCAGGGGTGCTACAAAATCGCTTTCGCTTGAATTTCACTTAAATTTCATACAAATTAAGGTGAAATTCAAGCGAAAGCGATTTCTGTGGCACCCCTGATACATACATATATTCTTAACAGCATCAACAGCCGAGTCGATATAGCCATGTCCGTTCGTCCGTCTGTCCTTCTGTGTGAGCGCCTATATCTCAGAGACTATAAGAGCTAGAGCAACCAAATTTGTTTCAAATTTTTGCCACGCCCCTTCACAGTTTTTAAGATATTAGGATTGTTATACTAATTAACATTAACTACTATTATTACCTATCATCCTATTAAATCGTAACAAGATCGGACAAATAGAAAGTCGGTAATGGCTGATTAAAGTTTTTAAGAAATGTATGTAAGTGCCTAAAAGCATGCAATAAAAAATATTTTAAATTTATTTAAATAAGTAACGGGTATCCCATAGTCGCGAGCTCGACTATAGCCTTTTTCCACTTGGTTTTCTTACTATTTTATATTACTTATTTAATATTTATATAATTAATTACAATATACATATCTATTTTGACAGCAAATCTCTGGTGTCCATGCACATCTCGCAGGTGATTAACATTGCGGCACTGGGCGGCTTTGTCTATTGGCTGGACGACAAGACGGGCGTGGAGCGCGTCACGGTGACGGGAGAACGTCGCTCCGCCGAACTGCAGCGATTGCCACAGATCACGGACATTCGTGCCGTGTGGACGCCGGATGCCAAGCAGCTGAGGAATCACACCTGTTTGCACAGTCGCACCAAGTGCTCCCACATTTGTGTGGCTTCTGGAGACGGCGTCACGCACACGCGGGACATTTGCTCCTGTCCCAAGCATCTGATGTTGCTGGAGGATAAGGAGAACTGTGGTGCTCTGCCCGCCTGTGGTCCGGATCATTTCACATGTGCAGCTCCCGTGGCTGGCAACAGTGATATGAACAAGGATTGCATACCCGCCTCGTGGCGCTGTGACGGGCAAAAGGATTGTCCCGACAAATCCGATGAGGTGGGCTGTCCGTCCTGTCGAGCGGATCAGTTTAGCTGCCAATCGGGCGAGTGCATTGACAAGTCTCTGGTCTGCGACGGCACCACCAACTGTGCCAATGGACACGACGAGGCCGATTGCTGCAAGCGACCCGGCGAATTTCAGTGTCCAACTAGCAAGGTGAGTTGAACTTATCGCATATTAATCATAAATATATATTTTCAGGGGTGCCACAGAAATCGCAATCGAAATAGAATTCCGCACGGAAATTTCCGAGGTACCACAGAACTTCGAGAAATTTAATTTTTTTAGTATTTTCACCAACCTTTTCCAACTAGGCTGATAAGGGTTGATACCTTCTCAGATTAAATTACCCAAGGGTTTGATTAGCAACTTTTTCAAGTTTAAATTTGCAGAACAATAAGCTTTTAATTTGTTCTTGTTCAATTGATATATGTATTTTAATTTATTAATGTAATAATTGATTTTGCTTAGCTAAAAAAAAATTTAAAAGTAATTGGCGCGAGAAAATAAAAGTTACTCGACAACTCTCGCAACTGTCTGCCATTAGTCTGGCAACTCTTCGGGAAAAATGATTTCACAAATTGCACAATAAGTAAAAGAATTTTGCGGTAAATCTTGTTTTACCTTAAAAGAGATAATTTTTTTAATAATTAATTTAAAGAAAACAGAATTGTACCTTACTTCGAATTCTGACCAAAAAATGTGGCATCGCTGCCCCTGACTTCGAAAATCTAAATCGGACTAGGTGGCAGCATCGAACGCCAGCGGATTTAGCGCTAGTTTATTCCGCGTAAAATTTTTCTGCGAATTGTGGCACAGCGAAATGAAATTGATGTAAAATTTAAGCGAAAGCGATTTCTGTGGCACCCCTGATTTATTATATTAATTCTGTCTGCATACCTTAGAATTCATACTAAATTTACTCTTTACTTTCCAGCTTTGTATATCGACTGCTCTGCTGTGCGATGGCTGGGAGAACTGCGCCGATGGCGGGGACGAGTCCGTGGACATTTGCCAGCAACGGAGCATGGCGCCAGCCTCGGATAAGCGGGCATTTATGATATTGATTGGCGCCACCATGGTCATCATCTTCTCCATTGTTTATCTGCTGCAATTTTGCCGCACACGCATTGGCAAAAGCCGGACGGAGCCCAAGGATGACCAGGCGTCGGATCCGTTGTCGCCATCGACGCTGAGCAAATCGCAGCGTGTCTCGAAAATTGCCTCTGTGGCGGATGCGGTGCGAATGTCGACGCTCAACTCGCGCAACAGCATGAACTCGTATGATCGCAATCACATAACGGGCGCATCCAGCTCGACAACGAATGGCAGCAGCATGGTCGCCTATCCGATCAATCCGCCGCCATCGCCGGCAACGCGATCACGTCGTCCATACAGACACTACAAGATCATCAATCAGCCGCCGCCACCGACGCCCTGCTCCACGGATATTTGCGATGAATCCGATTCGAATTATACGAGCAAATCGAATAGCAATAATAGTAATGGTGGCGCCACCAAGTTGTCATCCAGTTCGGCAGCTGCCTGCCTGCAATATGGCTACGATAGCGAACCATATCCGCCGCCGCCGACGCCGCGCTCTCATTATCACAGCGATGCACGGATTGTGCCCGAATCCTCCTGCCCGCCATCGCCGTCGTCGCGCAGCTCCACATACTTCTCCCCATTGCCGCCGCCACCGTCGCCGGTGCAATCGCCAAGTCGCGGGTTCACGTAACATTTTGAATTCCACATGTAATAAGGAAGCATCGCAGCTTTCTTAATGGCCAAAAAAAATCACATGTGCTAAAAAGAGTATTGTACATATTTATGTATGTGTTTTTTTTGTATTTTATATTTTGTCAATTAGGGCTTTAACTAATTGTATTTGTTTTATTACATTATATAGCCCAAAATGATCGGCGCGTGTAAATAGCTTAGCTAATAAACTTAAATGTGTAGTTTGATATATATATAAAATATGTATGTATGTATTCCGATCTCGTTAAGTTTCATTTGCCGGACGAAATTAATTGTTAATAACAATATAACAAAATAACAAATAACGCAAAAGTTCGTCAACAATAGACTGCAATTTTTTAAGCATTTCAAATAGATATTAATCAAACAAAACAAAACAAAATACAGTAACAAATTGAACTTACTTATTCCGCGTGCCAAATTTTCTAAATTCACAATATATGTTTATTTATTTGTAGCAAATATATATAACAGCATTTATATATAACTAGATGTATTGTATTTTGAGATAACATTTAACAAATGCATTGTTTATGATACCTAATTTGATTTATAAGTGTGTATATAGCCAATTTATTAGTATTATTAAGCAATATTGACGAAATGTGCAGCTAATTTAAATTGTAATTGTTATAAACACCAAAAAGTGCCTCAGTAATATTGTGTGTTTTTATATTGTTTAATTCTTCCAACAACCAATATATGATTTCTTTAATAGATAATAAATAATAAGAATCAAATAGTTATTCAAAATACATGCGTTAAGTGCATGTGTAATTTTTGCAATATTTAAACATATTTCTAGTTAATCATAGTTAATATAATTGTAATTAAACGACAAACAATTTAAGCATACAAAACCCCATTATTTTTCAAATATAAAAGTGCAGTATTTTGTAACATTTATTATTGTTGATCTTTTCACTGAATATAACATTGATTTGAATCAGATTCAATGACAAGCTATGTAAGTATGTAAATGTAATTAGACTCGTCAATCAAATTAGATTTTCAATCAGTTTCATGGTAATTTGATGGCTATTCCCCAAGTTAGTTGCTTGTCATTATTGGAATAGTCAACTTTGATTTCAATGCCCGCCAATTGGCATCGGAAGTTGTTGGATAGATTGTTGCTCATCGGCTGTTACTACTCCATCTTCATTGGAACGTTGAGCAGCGTTGTGGATTACCGGAGGCAGTGCATCATCTCAAAGCCATGCTTCACCATTTGTGCATACATCAGCAACATTATTGTCTTGGCCAGCACACCGCTGTTGGCCCAGTTTGTTACCATGTGGGAAACGAACTTTGAACAAAACCTGATTATCCTAAACTGCGATCGTTGCATGATTATAACAAGGATACTTTTGATGGTATTCATCATTGTATTTCGCCGGCAAAGGGAGCGTGTCTTTTTAAAGTTGACCGCATGGATTTTTGAGCTGGACACGCGCTATGTACGCTCCTGGTTGCCCACGTCGGGAGCTGCCAATCGAAGATTGGACATCATCCACTTGACCAAGCTGGGAACTATGCTGATGCAGTCACTCTTCATATTCATCTCGAGTGTGTATTTTGCCCAGGAGCTCAGCTGGCAACGGGCTGTTCAAATCTTTTACCTGACCACCGTTCTCAATGTCATACACAGCACATTCTTTCAGTATTTCACGGTATTGATGCACCTGCTCTACCGCTTCGAGAATCTCAATCTACAGCTGGAATCACTGTACCACAGTCTAAGTCGAAGACAGACACTTTGTCTGCTGCGCCTGCGGGATGGAGTCAACCCAATGCTGCAGTTGAGTCTATTCACAGTCTCGGATCTCCAGTCCTTGGCACAGGAGCATTATCATGTCACAGCTTTAACTAGACATTTATCCGCATACCTTAAATTCGTCACATTGTGTGTACTCCTTTGGAATCTGCTGCAGAACATTGTATACGGCGTTTATATATTCTTTGCCTTGGACAGCAAGGAAAATCGCGAGTCGAGAAATTGGTTTGCCATCGCTGGGATAACGATGCTGTATGCCGTGCTCTATCTGGATCTCTATCTGTTCTACTGGAGCTGTGAGGCAATCACCTCCGCTTATTGTCGCACCACACAACTACTTCAATTGTTCAATAACTTAAGCCTTCCCAAAGCTCTGACTCAGCAGCTGGAGACATTTTCGTTGCAATTAACCACAAAGCCACTCTACATTGGTGCTAGCGGTGTTTGCACTCTTGGCCACGCCAGCTTCTTGACCCTTTGTGTCTATATACAACGCACTATCTTAATACTATTACAATTTGAGTTTGAGCGTCGCTTAAAGCTGCTGCGTCAGCAGCTAAATGTGGAATGGACCGAGGAAATCAAGGATTTCATTATCGAATATAAAATGTAGAGTGTTGTTTATCTCTTAAGACTAAATATAATGTGTAAATTACAATTGAGAGCTTTAAATTCATATTGGTTTTGATTTGCCAAAATATTTATTGTGCTTACTTAAATCTAAAGTAATCGTACATACTCGTAATTAATGCATTTATAATTATTTATAAGCGCATTGATACAATTCTACTTAAATGTTGTCATAGTCTTCGTCTAATTCAAATAGCGATTCACTTATTGGTGCTGGTGCCGTTGTGGCCTTTGGAATGATTGGAATTGTGCTCTTTCCAGCGATGCAGTTGACAGTTGACAATGCCAATTTAGAGATTGAGTTAATATTACTATTACCACCACCACCGATGCTGGTATTATCTCCATAACAGATCTTTGTCGGTGTCGGTGTGGTCGACGACGCCGTTCCAGCTGATACAATATTTGTAAGATCAATGTTTATAACTGGGGCAGCGATATCAAAGTTGAACGCCTCATTCGCTGTGCTTCCGGCATCCGCGTCTGTGGTTGAACTTGGCATTTGAACATTGCTATAATCGATCTTGACTATAGGCTTGCTCAGCACATCAAAGCTGCAGATTGCTGCAGGTATGGCAGTTTCATGCGTTTGTCTACTACTGTAGTGGGCATTATGATTGTTGTTGTTGTTGTTATTATTGTTGTTTTGGTTGGGCGGTCTGCCGCGCGGAGTATAAGCAGGCGTGGACTCGGAGCGTGCTAGCTTCGCTGGCAAATGCCCAGTAAGTTGTTGTTGTTGCTGTTGTTGCATCTGTGCCAAGGCGGCTGCCGTCTGCATTATAACAGACGGTGTCGCTGGCGGTGTTGGATTATGGTTACGCTTTAAGCCAACTCCGTTTAGGCTTACGGATCGCACAAATGTACTACTGTTGCCATTGGGCGGCAATCCACGTAGCGATGTTGATGGCAGGCTTAGATCATATGGAGTATCTGAATCTGGATATTGCTCCTCCGAGCTGTGCGCGTCTTCTTCATTATAATTGCATGCCTCCTCGGCCACACTGATATCGGGTATATTCCGAACAAGCTCTTTCAAGAAATCGAAACGCTGCTCGGACATGATGCACTGCTTCATATGGGATGGCGATAGTGTTTTCGCGTTGCGCGCATTCGTTATACGCAGCGTCTTTGTCAAAAGGGACTCCACGAAGAGCTCCAAGGTCCGTGAGATTATAACGGGAACGGCCTGTGCAACCTTTCCAATTTCCTCATCGCTCTGCATTATTTTCTTGATGCGGCCCTGTTGATTAAAAGCACCCATCAATATACTGTATATATTTTAATACACCAATCGCGCTTATAGAGCATAATCAAAACTGATAAAAAGCCATCACTGATACACGCTAAACATTTATTTTTGCACGGAAAATGTTGTTGTAAAGGTTCTGTGCACATCTCACTTACCGCTGGGAAGCGTGCATTGTACTTTTTCTTTTTTGACGGCATTTTTACTGAGTCCAATGCAATACCAAAGTCAACACAAATTTAAAGAACTCAATTTATTACTCGCTTGTTTTTTTTTTACACAAGAACTGTTCCTAATAGTTTGATTTGTGTGAATGGCAACCATTCACACAGAAATTCACCCCAATGTTTGATGTTATATACTTTCAAAAGAAATGCATATATTCTGCGAACATCACTTTGAAACTGACTCTTATCCAAACAGAATACTCAACGCCTGCTCTATTTATTTGTAATATATACAAATACAAATTTAATAAAATTAAAATAAACATTGACGATGTGGTAGCCTCTAACAATGCGACACTTTCGACGATGTGGCAGCACTAGGAATGTCAAATTCAACATCGCACAATAGAATTTTTTCTCATTGTATCTAAATATTATTGAGTTAATAATTAACAAGTTAGTATTATTTTTTGTCAATAAATGTCTAAGGCGCGTAAGGATCCATGTAAGCCTTACGCCTGCCGCATACAAGCTTGTTTGACCGGTAAATATCATTACTAACAATCTTATGCAATCTTTTTTTTTAGTACATGCAACAAGGCACATGCAGCAACTTAAAGGAAATTCTTATTTAATTATTTGCAGAAAACAATTTCCAGGAAGATAAATGCTTTGAGGTGCTTGAGCAAATGCGTATCTGCTGTTTAAAGTGGCATAAAGAGTCGATTTGTTGCAGTGGCATTGATTTGGAAAAACCCTTTTTAAAAAAAGCCGACAGCGATAAAACAGCCGAATTACCAAACAGGTGTTGTGCACATTTCAGCTGTTTAAACTTTAAAGCTATAAGTTAATAACAAACTTTTTTTTATTAGCAGTAACATATAATGACAACACCAGCACCTTCTTATAAGCCGCCTAAAGATCTACAGGAACTATTGGATAAAAAGCGAAAGCGCACGGCCGTTTTACCAAAGCGTTCCTGGATACAACGTAATCCGCGACTTTTCCAAATAACATTCATAACAACATCTCTGTTGGTATTCTTCTCCAAGCCGCTGTACGACGCGTTCATAGCAGATCCGTTGCCATTGAAGGGTCCAATTGTGCCACCACATAAACGTTAAGAGGCATGGAATCTGTGCGCAAGGCCAACACACGACTACGTAGCTATCCAATATTGTTAGCAAAGTGTGCCGAGCCAGCTTCCGCTTATGCTGCCTGTGTGTCACGGGATATCAACGTACAGCATAATATATGCGAGGCCGAGTTTAAGCAATTTTTAAACTGTATACGTAAAAGTGCCTCGGAATTAAAGACCAAATTATAATCAAATTAAACCAAACACCATGAGCAAGATGTCGACCACGAAGGCAGAAAAGAGTTTGCTACGAACTGGATACCAATACCTATTGCAGATCAATTTCCCAGCGCATCTCGTAATTTCTGCTCTGTTGCGACTGATTCTCATTTGTTATGCCCAAATACACGATGCCAAATCGACAGTGCCATATACCGATATTGACTATAAAGTGGTGACTGATGGCGCTCGCTTAGTTGTTGATGGAGAGTCACCATTTGGACGGCACACTTACCGATACAGTCCCATTATGGCCTACCTTCATATACCGAACATTACACTGCATCCCGCCTTTGGAAAAGTCATTTATTCAATTTGTGATCTACTTATTGGAAGCCTTATTTATGCCCTAGCTCGATTGCAACAAGGGGATTTTAAACGAATTGAAATTATGGCACGGGCCTCAGCTTGCTTTTGGCTCTACAATCCACTAACGGCCGTGATATCGACCCGTGGTAGTGGCGATAGTTTCACCAGCTTTTTTGTCATATCAAGCATCTATCTACTTATCAAGTCGGAGGATCTAAAATCAAAATGCTTTGCTGTATTCTGTGCCGGTCTCGCCCACGGACTGGTTATACACCTTCGCCTCTACCCGATGTTTTTCAGTTTAGCTTACTATTTGTGTCTGTCCGGTGGCTCTATAGGAAAACCACGTGAACTTCTCCGCCGCATACTTTTGCCCAATAAGCAGCAAATCTGCCTTGTTCTGGGCACCTTATTGGGACTAGCAAGCTTCACTTGGACCTTTTATAAACTATATGGATGGCAATATTTGCATGAAGCCTATTTCTATCACTTTGTGCGAAAGGATGTCCGTCACAATTTCTCATTACATTTTTTGATGCAATATCTAAACAATGCGGATGCGGATGCGGCAAAGGAATCAACGCTGTTGATAAACTTCCTCATAAGAGCTCCTCAATTGTTGCTTGTAGTTTACCTAAGCCTGAACTTTGCACAGTTTCGCCAAACATTGCCGTTTTGTGTCTTCAGTTTGGCCTTTGTAGTCGTGACCTATAACTCTGTGGTTACCTCTCAGTACTTTGTCTGGTATTTAGCCATCCTACCTTTGTGCTTAACTAACTTTAAATCAATGTCGTTGGGTCGGTGTACAATACTGATAGTTCTTTGGTTTCTCGGTCAAGCGTTGTGGCTCCTGCCAGCGTATTTACTGGAGTTTAAAACATGGCACACTTTCAATTGGATTGGACTACAGAGTGCAATATTTTTTATAATTAATAGTTACATTTTAGCCCAGCTGATAAGCAACTATGAATACAGAAATTTTAAAATAACCAATAAGAAATGTTAGTAATAAAATAAAGAAACATGAATTTAATTTGTAATATTTTTGTTTAACTTTTGCTCATTTTTTAAGAATTTAATATAAGTCAGAATCCTCTGATCTTCCTGTTTGTCGGCGCGCAATTCCTGGAGCTTTTTTAATATTATCATCTCGTCAGTCTCAGACATGGGAGTCTCCAAAACATTTCCATCTTTATTCCATTTGTACATCGTAAAATGCTGTTGAGCATTCCGAAGCAGGGACTCGGGGAAAAATGTATTAACTATTAGATGCGACCATATCTCTGTATGCGGCATATCCTTATAGGACAATTCAATCTTGTCATATTCGTTCCATACTCTGTTGTGTGTTGTAGTGGAGCAATACATATGATACATCCGTACTTTTGTTTTCTTATTTTGCAAACACATAACTGCCAAGCACTTCTTATCATCAAATTCCATTGATTTTGAATTGGCAGGTTGGTCCGATTTTAATAATATTCCTCTTAAAATTGTTGGAAATTCTTTTTGATCGAAATCGGGTACAGGTTGTACTTCAGTCGTATTTTGGATTTGTTTCCTTCGTTCTAACGGACGACGTCCCGCAATATTAAGCACAGGCGCTGCAAGACCTGTATTGTGATCCATAACTTCCCTTTGTATTTTGCAATCCGTAGTCTCTTGCTAATAACTTTATGCTTATTCTTTGAACTGAACTAATTTCCTGAGCTTTATAAGCATATATTAAGGGAAATGATTGTGAAATAATAGTACAGATAAGCATATAAAAACAATAATATGCTTGAAAGCTTGTCTGTGATTCATTTAAAAGCTTACAGAGACGTTTTTAAACTAGTTCCAAATACCTGTTGCTTGGAGGTTCATGATATGCTCTTTTCTCTGTTTTCAGTCTTGGTCATTCAAATTTGAATTTACAATTAGCCGCTGAGTTTAATATAATGAAATGGTTTAAACATCAAATAAATTGGGAAGAGATTTTCACAAAGTGTGGCTGATTTTTAAGCATTTTATTTTTATTATATTTTATTAAAATTTTAAGTAATACTTTCCCGAATTATATCGCAGTGTTTAATGTTTTTAATTATAATATTCATAATGAAATAAAGAAAAACATTAGTTACAATCTTAATTATTTTACTACATTATTTTAGCTTTTAGTCATTGTTAAGAATTTTATATAATTAAGCAACTTGATATCCGTCTCCTTGTCTGTGCACAATTCCTGTAGTTTCTTTGACATGGTGTCATCAGTCTCGGACATGGGAGTCTCCAAAATATTTTCAGCCTTATTCCATTTATACATCGTGAAATGTCGTACAGCTATGCGGTGCAAGGACTCGGGGAAAAATGTTTCAACTGCAATATGTCTCCAGTTGTCTATATAAGGCATATCCTTATACAAATATGCGATTTTGAAGTAGTCGTCCCATTGTCTATCTCCAGTGGTGCAATACATATGAAACATCCGAGTTTTTGTTCTGTTATTATTCAAACACATAACTGACAAGTACTTCTTGTCACATTCATTTAGCTTTTCATTTTTAGGTTGGTCCGATTTTAATAATAGTCTGCTTAGCATTGGTGGAAATTTGTTTTGATCGAATTTGGGTTTTACTTCGGACGTATTTTGTTTCTGTTTCTTTCTTCTAAGGCACCGAGATCCAGAAATGTTAAGCACAGGCGGTGCAACAGCTGTATTGTGATCCATAACTTTCTCTTGTATTTTGCAAACCGCAGTCCTTCTAATAACGTTATACCTATTCTCTTAATTGAACTAATTTCCAGGGCCTTATAGGCATACATATATTAAGCGAAATGATTGTGAAATAATAGTAAAGAAAAGCTTTAAAAAACAATAACATTCATGAAAGCTTGTCTCTGACTCATTTCAAAGCTTACAGATGAACTAAGTTTATTGACTGTGGCTCATTTAGTTCGTGCTAAAAACTGTTGTGAATCTGTTGTTAACAGCACAGACCAGAGCGCACAGTGGTGCAATTTAAACACAACAAAGTGAATTATTCGAAAGTATTACCTGTTGCTGTAACTAATACCACTAGCAGATTTAAAGTGTTTTAGGCGTGATGATGAATAAAAAAACATAATAATTATTTCATTTCTATTTTGTAGCAATTTTTATTTGTATTTCTACTTGCTTTTAGCTTTTACTTAGTGCTAAGAATTTTATATAATTAAAAAGCTTCTGATCCTTCCTTTTGGTTCAATTCACGTAGCATTATTGAAATTTTCCACTCATCAGTCTCAGACATAGGTGTTTCCAGAACATTTCCATCTTTATTCCATTTATATTTCGTAAAATGTTTTATAGCACTGCGGTGCAAGGTCTCCGGGCAAATTGTTTGAATTGTTATGTTATTATAAGACTTAAAATCAGGTTTATTCTCATACAGTGGATAACATTAATATTCGGTTTTTTTTTTATTCAACTTCAAACGCGAATAAAATGTATAAAACTAACGATAATCAAAAATTTTAAAAAAGTAGATTAAAGCATATAATATTACCTTTTTAAAGAGGTATATATATCAATACTTTATTTCCAATTAAAAGGAAAAACTTTACAAAAACAAAAAAAAGGTCAAAATTTGCGTTACTTTAATATTCGGTTTTTTCTTATATAACTAAATAATACCTATTTTATCTAGAAAAACCATTCAATATAATATTTAATATGATACCCATTATATTTTTTGGTATCACTCAGGCGTTTTGGCATATTTTGTATAATTTTTTGGGTATATTCATGGCCAATTTTGGCCCACTTTTCCTTAAGCCGTTTCTTTAACACGGATAAGAACGATATTGGCGTTTTGTGCCCACGGCGGTCCAACTTACTCCACAAATTCTCAATGGGATTTAGGTCAGCCGATTGGAGCTGCGTTTCCAAGACTTTTGGACAGTTATCCAGCAACCCAGACTTGACTTTATGGGCCTTATTCTTCGGGTCATAGTCCTGATTCCACTTGAGCGTGTGGGTAATACCCATTTTATCCGCCGACTGCTTCAAATTTTCCATCAAAGTTTTTAGGAATCGACAGCTGAACTCTTTTCTGACCACGGAAAGACCGTTTCGGCCCAAAAAATTGGACGTACTACAAGAAACCAGTGGGTACAACGGCCGAGTCGCTAGGAAAAAGCCTTTGCTCATATGAGCGAAACCGATAATTAAAGAAAATTTGTCCAGGAGTACTCCAAAAAGGACCAAAAAGGATGTATTTGCTTACGTCTAAGAAAATCACATCATCCCACCAACTTTGGTCCTTTTCGGAGCACTCCTGGGAGCGCAATCCTCAATTTTCGGTTTCGCTCATCTGAGCAAAGGCTTTTTCCTAGCGATTCGGCCGTTGTACCCACTGGTTTCTTATAGTGCGTCCAACTTTTCTGAGCTGAAATGGTCTTTACATGGTCGGCAAAGAGTTCAGCTGTCGATTCCTAAAAATTTTGAAGAAAAATTTGAAGCAGTCGGCCGAGAAAATGGGTATTACCAACACGCTCAAGTGGAATCAGGACTATGACCCGAAGAATAAAGCCCATAAAGTCAAGTCTTGGTTGGTGTATAACTGTCCAAAAGTCCTGGAAACGCAGCTCCAATCGCCTGACCTAAATCCCATTGAGAATTTGTGGAGTAAGTTGGACCGCCGTGGGCACAAAACGCCAATATCGTTCGTTATCCGTGTTAAAGAAACGGCTTAAGGAAAAGTGGGCCAAAATTGGCCATGAATATACCCAAAAAATTATACAAAATATGCCAAAACGCCTGAGTGATACCAAAAAATATAATGGGTATCATATTAAATATTATATTGAATGGTTTTTCTAGATAAAATAGGTATTATTTAGTTATATAAGAAAAAACCGAATATTAAAGTAACGCAAATTTTGACCTTTTTTTTGTTTTTGTAAAGTTTTTCCTTTTAATTGGAAATAAAGTATTGATATATATACCTCTTTAAAAAGGTAATATTATATGCTTTAATCTACTTTTTTAAAATTTTTGATTATCGTTAGTTTTATACATTTTATTCGCGTTTGAAGTTGAATAAAAAAAAACCGAATATTAATGTTATCCACTGTATAACAAGTTCGCTTTCTTGTAGTCTTTACCTAAATTTTGTTCATCGGTAAAAAACATATGATAAATACGTACGTTTGCATTTTTATTGTTTAAACACAGAACGCCCAGGTACCTGCTGATACTTTCTATTGATTTTGTATATCCAGGAGACTCAGATTTTAATAATATTCTGCTTAAAATTAAGGGGAATTCCTTATAATCGAATTTGGGTGCAGATCGTACTGCAGACGTATTTTCTCTATGTTTGTTGCGGGATCTCGGCCTACGACAACCAGATATGTTAAGAACAGGCGGTTCAACAGTTTGATTGGTATCCATTTGATTATCTGCTTGCTTTTTGCAGTCCGTAGCCATGCTTATGTCGTTTACAATTGATAATTACTTGAACTGAGAGCCGTTGTCTAGTATCTATAATTTATTTGTAGCGAAATGATTGTGAAATAAAAACAAACAAAAGCTTATAAAAGCAGCAAAGCAAATAAAAGCTTTCTGATGAACTAAGTTCATTGGGCTTGGTTCTTTTACTTCATGCTGTGCTCTTATGGCGCTGTTATGATTTATATGCCCATTAAGATAATATGGTAGATTCTATTGAATTTCTGAATTAACAGCAGTATAATTTATGGGGATTAAAATTGAATAGTTTACGTGATTTCAGTGGATTTCTAAAAATCTTCGTACAAATTCAAGCATACAAATTGAATACCCAAAATGCGAATGATTTTGAATAGTTTTTTTTAATTATTTCCTAATCTTATTGGTGCTTTTTTTTTATTCTAATGTTGGTAATAAAATAAAAGAAATAATTCATTTGAATTGACATTACTTTATTTTAGCTCTTACTCATTTTTAAGAATTTTATATAATTTAACAGCTTCAGATCCTTTCTTTGGTCCAACTCATGAAGCTCCTTTGAAATTATGCTTGCGTCAGTCACACAAATAGGAGTCTCCAATACATTTCCATCTTTGCTCCATTTATATTCTGTAAAATGATTCAAGGCACTGCGGTGCAAGGACTCAGGGCAATTTGTATGGACTGTTATAGAGTTAAAAGCCCGAATATACGGCTGATCCTCGTATAACAATCTCGTTTTCTGATAGTCCTGACCAATTTCTTTTTCGTCGGTGTAAAACATATGATACATAAGCACTTTTGCTTTCTTATTTTTCAAACACAGAACTCCCAAATACTTCTTGTTATATTCAACTGATTTTGCACTTGCCGGGGGATCCGATTTTAATAATATTCTGCTTAAAATTGTTGTAAATGCGTCATAATTGAATTTGGGAATAGATTGTACTGCAGTCGTACTTTCAGTTTGTTCGTTATGACAATCAGATATGTTAAGCACAGGCAATTCAATAGTTGCATTGCTCTCCTCTTGATTATCTGCCGATGCTGTGCAATCCGCCATTATAAAAACTTTCACAAATATTTAAAGTTTATTAAATAGAAGTAAATGATTGTGAAACAGCAATGCAAATATAAGCTTGCAAATGAACTAAGTTCATTGAGTTTGGTTCATTACGTTCGTGTTTTGCACTGCTATTAACAGTAAGAGATACCAGCAGGTAAAACAGTTTACAGATTAAAACTTGAGATTTAAAATTTTGAATTTTTGGTAAAAATAAATTTGTTCAATGAAATTATAAAAATGTTTTTGCAGATGCCACAAAATGATCAAAATGACATTCCGCTTTTCAATAAAAGGTAACGAAAATTGTTGTTAAATTTTTAAGTATTCAAATTAAATAAATAAAATGCGTATGAATTTTTAATAGTTTTATTAGATAAATCAGTTTTTGCTTAAATTATGTTCTTAAATTTTCATTTAAATCATTTGTAATGCTTCTCTGAATCTCCTTACTAAAGTGTTTCAGTTTCTTTTTAATTTTTATTTTCTGCGTCAACCTTGTTTACTGTTCATCCCGTTTATAGCATTTTGATCGCCTGCGTTTTTATTGTAACGGTTAGATACGATTCATTAGGTTATAAATTGCAACTTCTAGTGATTATATGTATGTTTATGCCTGCATAATAGTGATATACTGTTATGCCCAGCTGCCCGTTAAATCGTTTGTTGCCACTTTTTGTGGATTTTAGTTAAGTTATATAAAAAATATTGTTTTTTTTTGTATTCGTATTCGGTTTAATTACTGATATTGGCAACTTCATATTTATTTTTATGCATATGTATATAATGTTTAAAATGTGCAACTATTTTTCAGTGATAAATGATGTCAAAAAAACGCTTACGCAAAGCAAAAGCATTATATGTAAAATATTATATAGTATGTATGTAATTAATTATAGCACAATGTAATTAGCAAGGAAATCTTTTATACTTTAAGAACATGTTACGAATGTTTATTAAATGTTTTGTTGGTCATGGCTTTTCAAGAAAACAAATAAAATCATTCAATTACATTTCAAAAGCAAAAATTCTTAAATTTATATATATAGTTTTTTCTATACTTGTATATGCATTTAAATGAGGAAACAAATTTCACGTAATTTAGTTACAAGAGCGTCGAAATGTACGTACATGTGCAACTGAGGCAAAATTTGCGCTTAATATCGATTCATTAATATATATAAATATATATTATAGTAAGTATAATAATGATAATAATTATTTTAAATGTCTTCGCTTTGAGACATTTAGGCAAAATTTTTTTTCATAGTGAATTTGTTTAAGCTGTAGGTTTATGTTGATCTTCCTTTTTTTTTTCTTTTTTTTAATTATTGGTAATTTGTTTTAATATATATTTAATTATCGTAAATTCCTCTCTCTCTCTGTCACACACGCACCAACACATACACACACACACACACACACATCGCGTACACACAAAATAAACAGTGCATTTAAAGTTGTGTACGTATTTCGAAGCACAAGACAATTACATTTGATTTGAACTTAAAGTATATATTTATATCAAAAATCGTTCAGTTACAATAATATAATATAGTGTGCCATTCCTTATATTCATCATATAAGTGCAGTTGTCAGTTTAGTTAGTATATGTACTCTGCATTATTCTCTTTCTTTTTCTTCTTTTTGTTTCTTTTTATTTTATTTATTACAATTTAGAATAAATCATTAAACTGTTTGTCAAAAACGTAAAAAATGCAATTGGCTATATGCTGCTTACAGTGTATACGATATCAAATATGCCTTGCTCATATCATATTATAAATGTTGAACAGTACGTGAGATTTGTGTTTATAGTTGCCCATAGAGTGTGTTATTTGTATTTGTTTCTGTTTTTGTGTTTGTTTCTCCTTTTGTATTTTGTATTTTTCTTGTTTTTGTTTTATGCTTATGCATGTGAGTGTGTGTCGGGGGGTGTTGTATCTTATTATGAATGATATGGCGTCACATAGGTTGCTGGGAAAATGCCTTTTCTATTGCCAATCTCGCCATTCCACCAATTCTCATCGGAGCGGTCTGTAACGGTGATGACATCACCGCGTCTAAAGTCCAATTCGCCGGATTCCTGTGGCACAAAATCGTATAGCGCCTGCACAAGCATCTGAAAGAGTACAAAAAGATTAGTTTTGACTTTTTATATAGTTTTTGGCAACACACTGTGTTTATGTGAATAATGTGAATCTATGTCATAGGCATTAAATAGAACATATGTGTCGCATACTAAGCATACGTGCGTCTACAACGTTCTGTTTAATTGAAATAAACATGTATATAGTTTGATTTTGTTGTAAACACACCTCTTCAGGTATCATATCACGCAATTTGACCTCCTGTGATCGCGACACGCTCGCCGTTCGATGATATTCGACCAGTTCGTTGAGGGAATTGAACTTGACTACCCACAGGAAGAATTTGCTTTGTGCGTCGCGCAGAACTTTAAAATGTTGCACGCCATCGGGACATCTGTTGAATAAATTGACACAAATTTAATATAATACATTGCTTATTATGTTAACAATCCAGAGTTACATACTTGACGGATAGGGAGAAATCGCCGGGACTTGATTCGCTGATGCGTATTAAAAAGGCGCCTTCGTGTTTATTCGAGAGCAGCTTTTCAGCATCGGCTCGTGTGATGCGTCCATAGTACCAACTAGAAACGAATAATACAGGTATAATTAATATATATTATTACAACAATTATAATAAATACTTACTCGTGATTTTTCATTTCTATATAATTACTGGGTATCAGCCCCTCCTTCCCATCCAATTCGGCGCGATACCAATTTGAATCGTCTTCCATATTTAATATCTGTAAATAAGGTAAGCAAATAATTTAATAACAACATTAAGGTGTATAACATAGGGATTAAGGGTATGATTCATGAGATAGGCTAAAGTTTCGCGTATGTTATGTGACAAAAGTTTGGAAATTCACACATTTTGCTTGGTACTCATAGGTTCAGAGTGAGTCACCATTCAATGGCAAGCAATTGTACTCGTTTACCAATACATACAAATATGTATTTGGTTGTCTTTAATTTGTTTATGAATTTTGTTCGATTTTTCTAGAGATTTCAGTAAACATTTTTTTCAGTTGTTTGTCCATTTAACCAAACTGTGTCAGGGTGCAATCAAAAAGAACGACGCAAACTAAGAGACAAAACATGTAAGAATGCTGGAAGCACGAATGATGCACTACAAGATACCCTAGAAACAAATATAGATAAATTTAGTAAACAATAAGTTACATTCATACTTGTAAGTGGTCTCTAGAGATTCAATTGTTGCTTAGTAATTGTTTATATTGCGGGAATTGTCTTCAGTCTGCTTTTTAAATGTACTCAACTTGAATACAACCTATTTACTTTATTAATGGGCAAGGGTATACGAAGATGTGATAAATGGGTAAGCTACAAATATGCGAGTCTGCTGTATCTGTATCTGTTGGCACAACATGCGCCGTTTTAAAGTAAACAACAAATATATATGATAAGAAATGGTTCCCAGTATTCAATAGAAACCACCACGTCAGACCTCCATCCGTTAAATGTACGTACAGTTTGAGTACTTCAACTAAAAAAAAAATATTCTCATATTGAATAGACACATTTCACATGTCTGCCGCCAATGCATTTATTCAATAATTGTTTAAAAATTGTCGTCGCGACAATTGATCGATTGGCACAGTTTAATTCTCCTAATAAAATTCAATTCTGAATTCCGATTCCGTTGCAAATTTACAACGGATTTGTTTGCTCAGAATGCCACAAATTATTTGTGCAAATTTCGCTATATAATCGATGATAGGCAGTATTTTGGTTCTCCAAATTGAGCACTCCAAGCTTGGGCATCATTTGTATTTAAATTATTTAAGAAAGCAATTTAGCTTATACTAAAATAGATGAATAAATTATTTATTAAAACATGATTCAAGCTTTTAAAACATAAGAATGATTCTGAAATTTAAGAACAAATAGCTTAAAACTCATGGCCGTTAATAGTAGGGGAAAATAGATGATAAGTATAATTGTTTTGGGCGGGCTTTAAGCTTATATAAAAAAAAGCAATTACGTTCGCCAGCGGCTGTTGCTGCTGATGTTGTTATTGTCAAATATTTTAGCTTAGCTAACTGGAAATAGTAATTAGCATACATAGTTCTATCGCTGAAATCGCCTGGCGTATCGTATATTGCACAGAAGCGACGTATACTTTTGTTTATTTTTAGAAACACGTTTTATTCACTCAAACGTCACCTCGAAAATGTTTTATAACGAAAGATTTATATATGTACATAAATATAGCACATAAATCTGTACATTTCTATCTATCCGCATATATCGCTTTACAAAATAACTCTATTATCTGTCTAAGTAAATAAATTAAAATTGTTAATACGTAGGAATAATCACGTAATATTTAGTGTTTACTGAAATCGCAAGAATGTTCAGGGGAATAACTTGTTTGAGTAAATATTTACAAAGATTGATTATGTGAATTCTTCATAATTGTAAACAAAATACAGACATTTCCATTATAAACGCTTATGTGATCTTAATTTCTAAATTTAAAAACCGATACAATTTGTATTTGGTTTCTGATTAATCCGTTAAAGGCTTTCACTGTGTCCCAATTCGGACAAAGCCGTTTTAAGTTAATCTATTCTGTAGATTTACAATACCAATTTTGATTATGGCTGTATTGTTTGATTTAAAACCGGCATTTCGCTTTCAACTGAATCACACTCAAAAATGGTTCACCCACATTCCTATCTATATTTATTATTATCTGTGTGCTTCCAAATAAAGTTATAGTCAGGGCGAGAAAGATATATAGAGAGAGAGGGAGAGCATATCTATGACTAAGCGCGCCTCGCTCTCGCTCTCTCGCTCTGACTCTCTGTGTTTGTGTGCCTGATACTCGTAACATTCTCTCTGTTTGCTTCTCGCTTTCTGATAACCGGAATTAGCTGCACGCAAGTTAAATGAACTTCAGGCGTTTGAGCATTATCAGCTGTCACTGATAAGCGACTCGTATACACATTTGATCTGTATTGAATGCAAATGATTAACCTACGACTTCGAGTAGAGCAACAGCAGCTGTTTGATAAAGCCAAGTCCAAGTCATTGTCATCATCAATCAAACATGAGAAAACTTTCAACTGACCCTGCGAGACAAAGCAAAAACCTGCCCCGCTGAGTGACTAACCTACGACAAGAGCGAATAGACACAAAAAATACAAAACTACAACAACAAAAAATACAACAACAAGAACTGCAGCAGCAGTTGCTTTGCACCACCAGACAACAAGAAACCTGAAAATTTGCTAGCCAAAACAAAGAGATTCAATGGCTTTAAGGGCCTCAGGAATGGCAAGCGCACACCTGAGAGGTTAGCAACAAGAGTTGGGGGCGAAAGACGTTGGGGGAGAGGGACGGATGGCAAGCAGGCAGGCAGGCAAGAAGAAAAGGAAAAGAAAAACCAGACTCGCCAGAGAAGATTTCGGTCCTTGGAGCTCTGTCTCCAGCTGTGAAAGATAAAAGAGTACCTAGAGTATGTCTAGTTTATACGACTAAAAAAAAGAATGCGATATACAGATAATCACGCTTTACGTTTACACGGATTTAGTTACAGAATAATCCCGTAACATGTTCTTTTTGCACTCTGCTGTTATCTAGAGAAGAAGTCTGGAGTAAGTTTTCACTGGAAACACCTTTGAACTGCTTAAAAGCGACAACGTTGTCGTTGTCTGGCGACATTTGCAACTAATACACCAGACTCGAGTGTGGAATGTGGGTTATAAGGTGGGCAACAACAACAACCGCGTCGCAAGCTCACAAATTATGCATGCAGAAATGTGCAAAGGACTCGAGTCGACGTTGGCGTTAATTGCAGTGTTCTGTTCTCCTTTTTATTTATACATATTTCAACTAATGAGATGAATATATGAATGAGATGTATATATTACAGTTAGTCAAGTAATTGTTTTGACAAATACACAAAACTGTTGCTATTCTTGAATTTGTTTCCTAGATACAGAATAAAAAAGTATAAATTACTTTTTTGTCAATACATTTACTTGCCTAACTGTATGTGTAATAGATCGCATATATAGTTTAACTTCTTTTTGCTTGCTTACCTTTAGAATTTGAGTTTTACGAAAACTGAGTTCATCGTCGGCCGTCGCTGAGAAATCATGTTTGGCAATTGCTTCCATTTTTAAAGCCTGTTTTGTGTTTCAATTGTTGGGTCCTCGAACTATTATTTGTTTGTCGTTTAGTTTAGTTAAATTACGTTTTATTTTATCTTTTTTTGTTTTAAATTAATCAGCCTTGTTGCTCACACACGCACATACATATATATTACACACATACATACATATATGCAATTTGTTTTTAGTTGTTTGCTCCCTTAGCTGTTTGTAGAAAAATTACAAAAGTTCACGTACGTTTAGCATTTGCATTTAAAATCAACACATAACGAAACTTATTATATAAACAATAACTCATATGTATATTTATTGCACGTCTTTTTTGAATTAGTACAATATTTTCAAAGCCACAGGCAGCGAGAAAAGTGATTAAAAATACACCGACGACGATGACGGGGCCGCAGCCAGGCCAGCAACAAGAGCAACAAACGCGCAGTAGTGTTAGCGGCACTCACGGCGAAGCAACTGCGAATGACAGACAGACGGCTGCCGCATGTGTGTGTGCGTGAGAATGAGAGGAATTGAGCTTGCGGAGCGTTGCCAGCAGTATATATTATACCGACAACCGATAACACTTCTCTGTAAAATATCTATTATTTGTTTAACAAATTTTACTTATTTGCCTGTAATGGCGCTTTAAAAGTTTGTAATTTGGCAAGTAAAGCGCGGCTTCTTAGCTGCATTAAATAATGTTAACAATGTGCATTTTGATGCAAGGCAGGGCGTGTAGTTTCTGCTGGCAATGCTGCAGTGCTCAGAGCTGACGTTGTTGTTTATTTTTTAACCCCATTAGTAACACACACACACACACACGCTGATATGCGATACATATACAAATTCGGCGAATTTTATATTTTTATTTCTTTCGGTGTCAACTTTTGTAGGTATGTTATGTACTCTCAATATTACTGAGTTTTAGGTGTTTCTGTATGATTTTTAAGAATTTAACACTACAAATTTACTTGTTAAGACGACCTTTTTAAACATTGAAGAGATATATTTTTTATAAGTGGAGAAACATCGATATTTTTATGTGTGCGGTCACACCAAATCGAAGTATATGACATTATCGCCGTACTTGCCTGCCGATCGAATAACGTTATCGAATATTAAAATAATTTAATTTAACATATCATATCGATAACCGTAATAGCAACCCTGCAAATTCGAATGGCTCTGTTAAAAGCAGTGGTGAGCAGGGTGGCAGCTCGCTAATTCAAAATTCATTTAAATGCAGTGTACACTCGAGCAGCACAATTTTCTGTTGTTCATTCGCAATAAAATCACGTCAATAAAATCAACAGAGATTTTTCTATATCAAAAAAGCAGTAGCACCAATTTTTGCCAGTAAAATAAAAAGTTATTACTGTTAATTTAACAGTTCTGCAAATGCTTAGAGTTGTCACTGTACAACCGTGTATCTGGGCTACCAAAACAACTCTGGTAACCCTCCTCATCCGACCAACATGCAGTTGTGATAAAAATTGAATTTAAATTGAATTTTGAATACTTTTGAGAAAAAGTAATTTGAAGGTAAACGCCGAAAGTGCTTGTGTGACTGCAGTTGTAGGCAAAGTGAATAGTGAATATTAAATTGTTTGTGGAATGCGCAGTGAGTGCACGCTGATTGCCTTGCATCGTAACTAACTGCTCGCTGGTCGTACTACACACGGGAAAGCAGCCATAAGATTTTTCTTTTTTGTTTTAAGTTGTGCGCGCACAATATCAAAACAAACACATTAAAAAACCCACAAGGACTTATAACGACTGCCAAAGCAGGGAATATATAATGGACACCAGTGTCAGCTCCGAAGTCGGTAAGTTCAGCACTCTTTCTGCAAAGTATTTATATTTAAAATTGAATTTTCAACCTTTGCGGCCAGTCACTTCAACGCGTGTACGTCAGTTGGGGCTGGCGGTCGACATACATACGTTCGTACGTGTATGTATGTAAATTGCTGGCGCGCAAATTCTTGCAAACGAGAATGTAGTACGAAGGCAGCCTTTCTGTAGGGAAATGTACTTTTATATGTGAAAACATGATTAGTGCATTATAAGTATTATATTTGTGGGCCCACTTGAGTAGCAATTTCAGTTGTTGGCTAAATTTAAGTTAGTATGTCGTTTTAACAATATGGGATCATCTCAAAATCAATCTGGCAAGTCCGCGTAAAGTTTATGGCGTGTGTGTGTGCGTGGTACACAAGTACAGTCTGTGGGGGGGTGCTGCTGCCTGCCTATTATGGTGTGGCTGTTTTTATGAAGTTTGTATTAAATCTAATGATAATTTTTTGAGAATTATCAAAATTCAAACGTTTTGTTTTGCTTCTACTATGCTTAGAAATGTCGATATTCCTAATTATTAGGGGTACATTAATAATTCCCGTGCATAACGTAAACAAGCTTGCCACTCTGTACAATCGTGGTACATACATACATATGTACTTTACTTTTACAAGTGGCAACGCCAGTCATGGCTACGACAATCGATCTGGCAAGGCCGGCGGACAGCACATTTTGAGGTTTACGCAATTTTCGTCGATTTCCTCAAAGTAATCAATTTCATTTGGAAATTACTGTGCAATTCAACCGAAAAGTGTAAGTAAAAGTATAACTTTTACTTAAAGTCGTGTCGATTACAACAATACCTGTAATTGCACTACATAGGCCGTCAAAATGATGTCACAAGCATTTGCCGCAGCCGTCTGTCGAAACGGAGTTGCGCTGCGCTGCAGCCGGCGTACACTGAGCACGGCGAGATTGCTGCGCAATACGACTCGTGCTCGTCTGGCCACCAGTGCAGCGTTGACCAAAAGCTGGCAGCCGGCTAGCTGTATTCCTGCCGCATCGGGAAACATGCAGCAGTATGTCCGCTCGTATGCCAACGAGAAGAAGGTGTTTGAACGCACCAAGCCTCACTGTAATGTGGGCACAATCGGCCATGTGGATCACGGCAAGACGACACTCACAGCAGCCATTACAAAAGTGTTGGCGGACAAGAAACTGGCGGAGAGCAAGAAGTACAATGAGATTGACAATGCTCCCGAGGAGAAGGCGCGTGGTATTACCATTAATGTTGCCCACGTTGAGTATCAGACGGAGTCCCGTCATTATGGCCATACTGATTGCCCTGGACATGCCGATTACATTAAGAACATGATTACGGGCACGGCTCAAATGGATGGTGCTATCCTGGTGGTGGCAGCCACAGATGGTGCTATGCCTCAGACTCGTGAGCATATGTTGCTGGCCAAGCAAATTGGAATCGACCATATTGTGGTGTTCATCAACAAGGTCGACGCTGCCGATCAGGAAATGGTAGACCTGGTCGAAATGGAGATACGTGAGCTGCTGACGGAAATGGGCTATGATGGCGATAAAATTCCGGTAGTTAAGGGCTCAGCATTGTGCGCTTTGGAGGACAAGAATCCCGAAATTGGCTCCGAGGCTATACTTAAATTGCTTCAGGAGGTGGATACCTTTATTCCCACACCAGTGCGTGAGTTGGACAAACCATTCCTGTTGCCCGTGGAGAATGTGTATTCCATTCCTGGTCGCGGGACTGTTGTTACCGGACGTCTGGAGCGTGGCGTGGTTAAGAAGGGAATGGAATGCGAATTTGTTGGCTATAACAAGGTACTGAAGTCGACGGTTACAGGCGTTGAGATGTTCCATCAGATCCTTGAAGAAGCTCAGGCCGGTGATCAGTTGGGCGCCTTGGTGCGTGGCGTTAAGCGTGACGATATCAAACGTGGAATGGTTATGTGCAAGCCAGGAAGCGTCAAGGCATTGGATCAATTGGAGGCTCAAGTTTACATTCTGTCAAAGGACGAAGGTGGTCGCACTAAGCCATTTATGTCCTTCATTCAACTTCAGATGTTTTCGCGCACCTGGGATTGTGCGGTACAGGTGCAAATACCAGACAAGGAGATGGTCATGCCTGGCGAGGATACTAAACTTATTCTGCGTCTGATTCGTCCTATGGTTTTGGAGCAGGGTCAGCGTTTTACACTACGTGATGGAAACTTAACATTAGGCACAGGCGTCGTTACCAAATGCATGACCGGACTGACAGAAACGCAGCGCTTGGAGCTGACAGAGGGCAAAAAGGCGCGCGAGAAGAAGGAGGCTGCCAAGAAGTAATTAGAAGCGTGTATTCGGCGTCACCCTGTTTTATCAGTCATAAATAAATCTACTTACATATATAGTTTAATCACTTTATATTCATATCGTTACTGCTGATTTTCAATTCTATATTTTGTAAGGCTCATCAAATTAAACTTAATAATAAAAAAATCCCACAACAAAATTTTGTTTTTAAATATTTTTCAGTCACGCGCTCACGTGGTCCGCTGTGAAAGTATCGTTATCGATTGCGTTATCGTTTGAGTGGATAACGATAGCTTTTTCAGCACTCAGTATTGAATGGTTAGTGTTGGTCAACGCGATGTTATTATCGCTTTACAGCTGTTGGTTGTTCATGAAAGAAGTTTTTGAAATTGAATTGAAAAAAGTTGATTGCTTGCAAATATGTTTGCTTATCGCACGTCCCAACAATCGGGTATATAGTTTAGTGTTTCAAAGTGATAAATAATACAATGCCAATTTATATGCTTCTTACAGATGTGACAGATGAACTAGATAATACAACGCCATTGCCCGAACTCACCTTGTACGACTTGCTGGATCCGCCAACAACGTCCAAAGAGCAACAGTTGAACTCAGCTGATAATGATATTTCCGATGATGACGATGCGGACGAAGATGATGATGACGAGTGTGAGGACGAGGAGTTTTTGTCAGCCTCGCTTAACGAATCGTTAAATACACCCAAACCCAAAAAGCCGCCAATTGTCCGGATCTTGGAGAATAAACGCATTTCGGGACCGGCGCCCATTGGGCCGGCATTGAAGAATATGCTGGGCGGACCAATTCGCATAGTAACCACACCGACGAAGCCGACCCAAGCAACAGACGTGAAAATCCTGAACAAGGTGCAGGCTCAGCCTTTCAAATCCTTTGGTAATACGCCCATCAAAATTGGCAGCACTACGATAGCAACACCAACAGGATCAGGCACTGCCGCCACGACTTCAAAGAACATTGGCGGCGTTACGATGACCCAAATAAAAACTGCTGATGGCAAGGTGCTGTTCCTCCAGAAATCGGTGCCCGTAACGGCCGGAGCAGTGTCCAAGGTGCCAGTGAACGCCTCGTCTGCACGTGTGGTGACCCAACCATTAGCAAGCGGCGGTATACGGCAAACGATACTTCCCAAAGGTGTGACCATAACTGGGGCTGGATTAATCAAGAGTGCGGCACCAATTGCAGTCAGGGGACTGACGACCATTGGACCAGCGAAATCAATCAGTTCAGCAGCAGCAACAACAACATCTATTGCTGCGCCGTCATCGACTGCAGTTGCGCCAGTGACGAATAAAATGCCCATTAAAGTTGTCCGGACTGCAGATGGTAAACTGATTAAACTGAATCAGGGAGCTTCCCCTGTGCTTTTGAATGCCAAGGCAGGCACAACGGTTGCTGTTAGAGCAGCAGGCAGCACGGGAACAACCATAACCACATCAACTCTAAGCAGCAACAACAACAGTGGAAGCAGTGGAAATGTGGTGATCAGCAAGCCAACGGCACAGGTGATCATCAAGGGTCCGCTGAAGCAGCTACCAGCGGGTGCATCGCTTAGACCAGTCATCAGTAATATCAGCAGCAGCAGCACCACCACCACCACCACCAGCACAACAACTGGCAACAGTCCTAGCGGCAGCAGCAGCAACGTTGTAACAACAACAACAACAGCAGGCACAGCAACAACTGCAACATTGCCGGCGGGCAAAATGTTGGTGCAAAGCTCAACGGGCAAACAAATTGTTGTCGCAAGTAAAAACATTATTAAATTATCACCCAAGCCAGTTGCCAGCGGCAGTACAAGTACAAGTACAACAGCAGCAGCAGCAACGGCAACCACAACGACCACGCCCACTGGTCTGCATGCGATTCAGCTACCAGGCAAGAGTGGTGTGCAGTATGTGCGTGTGCTGCCCAACAACAACAGCAGCGGTACCACCATCACCACCGCCAGCAATAATACGTCTCGCAGTCCACAAAGGGTGCCACTCGGACGTCCACGGACGATGAGCGGCAACAACAACAGCAGCGCCACTCCTGGCAACAGCAGCAACAACAGCTCAACTGGAGTGGGAGCTGTCAGCAGCACCAGCAAGATTGTCATGAAAACAACGGTTGCATTGTCTGGCGGCAGCATTGTCCCGCTGCCATCAATGCAAACTTTTGTGCCCCGGGTGAGTCTTGCATGGGTAACATGTTCAGGTGTAAACTGATTAATAACTTTTTGATATTCTAATTAACAGCGTGCACCTGTCGCAGCATCGGGCACCGTCGCCAAGACGCTTGTCAAGAGCAGCAGCAACATTAGTAGCTTGGAGGCCGGACGCAAACATCGTTTATCGGATCTCAATGTGCAGATAAAGCAACTGACAAGCGACGGCAGCAGCAGCAGCGATCCCGTTGGACCGGATGCTAAGAAGGCACGTTATGTTATTGCCATGCCACAGACGTCGGCAACATCCGCTGGGTCGACAACAGCAACATCGCCAGCAAAGCAACAGCAGTTGCAAAAGCTGCCAGTGCAGCGCGTCACGGTGCAGGGCGCCAGCAGCAGCAGCAGCAACAACAACAGTGGCAATGCCACCACCCGTAAAGTCTACAATCTGGTCACTAAAAGTGATGCCAATGGCGTCCGGTATATGACGGTATATGACAAGGGCGGCGAGGGAAAGCCGCGTACAGTGTTCAATACGACAATGCGACGTGGCTATACGCTGGCGGATACAAAGCTGCGACGTCCCACGACGCTGACACCGCAACAGCTGCGATTCAAGCAAATGAAAATGCTGCAGCAGCGACAGGTACTGGCGCAGGCGCAGGCCAAGCAACGGACAATACTACCGAAGCCACAACAGTCGCCGTCGCAATCAAAGGCACTACAGCAACAACAGTCACCATCATCCACACAAGCCAATAAAGCGACTGTGCCTGGCAAGCAACAATTTGATATATTAAGGCCGCCGCCAACACCAGCGCCAGCAGCAAGCACAGCAATCGATGCTCTGGGCGGATCACGACGCAAGCATTGCAATTGTAGTAAATCGCAGTGCTTGAAACTCTACTGTGACTGCTTTGCCAATGGTGAATTCTGTCAGGATTGCACGTGCAAGGATTGCTTCAACAATCTGGACTATGAAGTCAAGCGAGAGCGGGCCATACGCAGCTGCCTGGAGCGCAATCCCAGCGCCTTTAAGTGAGTATCTTAAATGTCAATGGATTTTCTTAACTTTCTTTTACAAATAAGAATTAAAGATTTCTTTATGGTTCTTCCTAATTTTTGTTGTAATTCTTATTCTTCTATTCTTATAGACCCAAGATTACGGCACCCAATTCTGGTGACATGCGTTTACACAACAAAGGCTGCAATTGCAAGAGATCCGGCTGCTTGAAGAATTACTGCGAATGCTACGAAGCCAAGATACCCTGTTCTGGCATGTGTAAATGCGTAGGTGTGTATTGAACAAATTAACTGATTTATAAAATGATTTATTGACATGTCTATCTCGTTTAATAAACTATCAGGTTGCCGTAACATGGAGGATCGACCCGATGTCGATATGGACTCGATGGATAGTCTGGCGGATGTGAAGCTCCACGCGAGCAAAATGAAAGATCTAAACGGAACACTTCCCCAGGACAATCGCTCGAATGTTTATCTAACGGACGATGTTATAGAAGCGACTATAATGTGCATGATATCGCGCATTGTTATGCAGGAGAAACACAATTTGCCCGTCGAGGATACGGAGCGTGTGGTTATGGAGGAGTTGGGCGAAAGTTTAAACCAAATTATAACATTTGCCAAGGAAAAGAATGATACAATTCAAACGGACGATCCCAAGACGACGGCCTAAACGAAATGCGCTTGAAAATTATTTATATTGGATGATGTTTAATATTTCTATACGCATGATGATGCACATATTTCAATTAGTTAATAAGTTCAAAGCGATCTGTTTAATTTTCAATTTCTCTTTTAAATTAGGCTTTCTAAAAGTTGACCTTAAAATAAAGTGTAAAGTGCAAATAAATTAATCGAAAATAAAAAACTATATGCAAATTGTATGTATATAGTAATTTATAATCTACGGTAGCAAATGTAAGATCAACTTTAATAGAGGGAAACATTTTGTAGCAATTTAGCAATGTTAAGCTAACAAACTGATCATTTTGGAAATGATTCCCTTTGCCACTTATGTATGTTAATAAATAAAAATTTAATAAAGCATACGTTACCATAACTGTGTATCTATTTGAAATGATTAAACATATCGATTATTAAAAAGCCTAATATGATTATAATAGTTCTTAATCTTGTTAAAACGATTCAAGTGAGTATAAAGAACAATTTATAAATGAAACGTTTGTTAATTTGTTTTCGAGTCTAGCTTGTTTATTCACCAACAACTTCAGTTACATATTTTGTGTATCTATGTGTTTTTATGTAAGAGTACGAGTACATAAGTTTTTGTTATGTTTTAGGTTTAAACTTAACGCAGTTTTGATTTGATTGTATACATAACATACATATGTTTAGTAAGTAGTATTAGCTTAGTTAAGTAAGTGCATAAGCAATTGTCAAGTGACAATTATTGATTAGCAATAAATATAAGTAGTTAGAGTATCATACGAATATAGTGCGATTTTAAGTATAATGTGCTTGCTTTTCTTATAAATATTATTTCCTATATTGCATTTTTTTCTGCGATTTGTTCGAATAATTTTCAAATAGTTTTTCCAAAATAACTCAACCTGACACATGACTTGATTAGACAACCTTATAAAAGGTTGTTTAACTATTTTGTTAAATGCATAAGTAGTTGCAACTGCATATATGTTTTATTTATATTTATATTAAATATGAGTATAAGTTATCAACTAGAATGCTCGCGCTAAACAATACGAATATTTGTAATTTTTGTTTTTTTTTTCTGTTTTGTAGCGGTTTTCAACACTTGAGAGAGAGTATGTGTGTGCGGTTATTAATATTAATATTATGAAATATTTTTCGATATTCATACGCTTCAATACTGTGCACAAAACTTATAATCAAGTTGTAGTTACATATATGTACGAATATGTTGTTATAGTATTTGAATTTTAATAGTTTGTTTGACCCCATACCAGCTTTTTCCATTATCAATTTTGAAATGCAATAATTTAAATAACACATTTAACGACAGTAAACTGTTAATATATGTATATGGTGTGTATTTATAAGCTATATTGTCTAATTCACACGTACTATATATAGTATACATTTATCGATAGTATTTGATTTATATTTTATTTTCCAAGTTAGCTGTTTGTTATTTATTACCCTGCACTATGCTTTTGTACTACATACATCTTTATATAAATTTAACTTTATTATTATTATAGGGAATTCAGTATTGTATTTATTTTTTTTGTGTGTGCATGATTGAATTTTTGCAATTCTTCAAAAAGCATGGTTAAATTACAACATTTTTGAATGATTAATATTAGATATTTGTATATATAGAATTATTATATGGAACAACAATGACAATCAGCAAGTTTTTTCAGCTCAACGTATGTACAGATTCTCTTCTTTAAGCATTACCTCATTGTATACCTGCGATTGATTATCAACTCTTCTACATTTTGTTCTAAATTGCAATGCGCTCAAAAATGTCTTTATGATTTGCCCAATAGATGGCGTTGTATTCGATCTAAAAATATGGATTTTACGTAGCTGTTGAAGCCTACAACGCTTGGAATAACTTGCAGCCATTCAAGTTAATCGCGTGAATATCCAAAGGATCCAAGTGATCTTTGCTTAGAAATGAAACAAATGGATTTGATTTGATTTTAAAACAAAACTTTACAATTTGTGTGCGCATTATACCAAATTTGCCTAAGTGTACATTTGTAATATTCAAGTATTTGGACTTATGTTTAATTCCCTTATTGCGTCAGATAATTTGTGTTTGCGTTCTGTTCCGTATTCCATTTTAGCATCAAATTTCACAGACAATTTCGCTATAATCCGCCAAAAAGAATGCTATGCGAATTGGTGCGAAATTGAAATGCAGAACAAGAACTGCATATTTTATAATAGTTATCTATAAATAGTTTTAGTTTAAACTTTAAACTGTAATTTACTAGTGAGCTTCGTTTTTGTTTTAGCATAATAACATTCAACATTTATACAATCAACAAATTTAATAATACTGTATTTTAAATTGATTTACTTAAAGAAGGTTTCGGCCTTGAATCAACCAAATTATTGCACAACTATTTTCGCCGTATTGCTTTTATCTATAAAGATTAAAGATTTAATGTGCGCCCCAGAAAACCGGAATCGTTTGGGCTCTGTGGTGAAACAAAGTCGTCGTTGACAAAAATTCTCTATTTTGGCTTTGAAAATACAATTATTTTTTTGAAAACAAAAAAAACTCGTTAGATGATTTCAGCGCAATATTGTGTACCAAATTTGTGCAAAGTTTTGTTAAGAATCACCAAATTTCTAGCAAAATGAATCGCGGATACTGTGAGTAGAGTATTTTGTATTCGATATTTTTGGAGTGAATCTAATCTCAGGGCCTCCTTGTTTACAGATACTCCCAGCAGCGTCTATACACGTCGCCAGACTTCGGATGTCTTTCACAACGATCCGTTTAAAGTGCAATCGTATAACTTTCACTATGCGGAACGACCCTCTTATCCGGTACAGCACTATCAGCGTCCACCGCCAAAGCTGCCGGAGCCGCCGCCCTTTACGACCTACTACTATAATGCCAAGTTCCATAGGAATCGGGAATCACGGGAATCGACGGCGTCGCCGCCAACGAGCTCCTTTGTTGAAGCCAGGCGTCGCCAGTTTCTGCAAGGTTTCAATCGCGTCTCGACGCCGGCCAGAAGAGAAATCGGCACGGGATTGAGATCTAGTGGACAACAGAGGGAAGCATTACGGGTGCGTCATCCGGTGGCCAGTATTCCACCCGCTGTGGTCACTAGTCCACCGCTCCTGCGCTCCTGTTGCAACCGAGAGGATTACAAGATGATGCGGCGTGGTCAGAGTGTCACCACGATGAGGCCGAGCAACTGTAGCGCAAGTCCAACACGCACGGGCAGCAGCTTCAGCTTAAGGCAGCCGGAGAAGAATCAGTCCCAGGCCACCATCAGGCTGTCGCCACGACGCAGTGCCAGCAGCTGCAGTGGCTGCGCCATTAACATCAATATCAGAGGCCTGGACTCCCAGGTGGATCTGGACAAAAGCCTGCGAATCCAAATCGGAACGGACGTCAACACGGACAAGTTTAAAGCACAGACGAACCTCGGGACGGGACAGAAATGTCGCGGGAGCACCGAAAGCTTCGTGATAGACAAGCGACTGTCCAAGTTCAGTCTGGCAGATGTCCAGGCCACAAGCTGGGCCCGCAAACGAAGTGCCGAGCAGGATGCACTGCTGGCCAAACGGTTGCAGATGCAATCCGAGCGAGAGCGTTTGGAAAAGTGTCGTCAGCAGGAGCTGAAAAGGGAGCAAGAGCGGGTGCGGCAGCGGGAACAGGAACGCGAACGTTTGAGGCAGGCGGAAAGACAGCGAGATCAGCAGCGTTTGCTTGAGCTGGAAGCGGAGCGGGAAGCTCAAAGACGCCGCGAGGTGGAGCGTGAGACGCAGCAGAGGGAGAGGGACAGGGAGAGACAGCAGCAACGGATGCCAATGCGTGCCAAGTCCATGATAAGCTCGATTTCGCAGCCTGTGGTCATGACATCCCATCTGTATAGACCTGCGTCCACGGATCGGCTGCCGGGCATGATGCCCTGCCCTGATCCCAACTCCAGATCCAGATCAGAGCGACTGCAGAGCTGCGCGCGCAGGCTGCTGCCACTGATAACAGCAACGCGGCCACAACAACAACAAGAGACGCCGCGGCCGCAGTCGCCGTCGCCGGCACCGCGTAGCCTGGAGCGTCGCAGCTCGGGCAGCTCGAATTACAATGCCAGTGTGACTGGCAGCAACACGAGCATGCGGCGGCAACTCTCGAACGAACGCAAGTTGCTGAATCTGCATGTGAACGGAGTTCCCGTTAGCTCCAGTCTGCCAATACACGCGCGGATAAACAACATGCCCATACGGATAACGACGTCGCAGCCAGCGGACGAGCAGTTGCAGTTCTCAGTTAACCGGGTGCGAGTCGATAATGCTCCAGCACCGGACAGAAGATGCAACCGCTGTCGCAGCAGCAGCAGATCTGGTTTGGAAGAGTCGTCCTGCAATGTCAGCATTGATGTCTATGCGGATAATTCGCGCACAATGCGTTTATAAAATGGCGCCAGTCGGGCTGATGCAACGTCAAAGTAACTAGTTCGTGGACCCTTTTCAGTGTTGCACAACGCAGTTACATTGACGCTGTAACAGCCCTGTGTTTGAAGTATTTTTTATTTTGCGCGCTAAAATTTGAAATAAAAATGTGCAATTTTAAAAATTAAATTAAAAATTTTATAAAAACAATTTGAAAAAAAAAACAAAATCCAAAATTTTGTTAATTAATTAAGTTTAATCTAAAATTGGTTTGGTGCCGTTAGCACTTCGCGTGGCGAAGTAAGAAAAAGTGCAAAAAGTAAGAAAATTGTAAATTCGAGAAAAGTCCAACAAAAATTCTGGTACAAGTTTCAAAATTCTAGCTTCAAAATTGAAAAAGTTCGTTTTTTTTCGCGAAAAAACTTCGCACTTTTGAAAGTGCGAAAAGTGGGGCCCAGAGGTTGCCACCTTTTTTTGGCCAGGGCTGCCACCTTTTTTAAGTCAGGGTTGCCAGATGATTTTTTTTTTTGTCCTGCAGGTGTTTGTTTTACCGTTAAAAAATGACGCGCGACAAGCAAATTAATTTCTAATAAAAATGATTATGAAACTCAAACAAATAAAATCAATCATGCCGAGACTAAATAAAGCAAAATAACACATGAATATGTTAATAGGTAAAAATAAATATGTGCTTTACCTAAAACTATATACAAAATACCTAATTCTGAACTGATAAAAAAATGAATATATACTTAAGTATGTATATAAAATATGGCAAATGCAAAATTTCTATTTTATAAATTGTGTACGATTGATTTTGGGACTCACATTAAACCTCTGCAATTACAGGCTTGTCATTTAGTATATTGCAAATACCTTCCATTCTGGGAGTAAGTTTTGTTTAATTTACGAGCTTTCAATTAAAAGCTCAAGCAAGTTCAACGACTTTGCGTTCTTTGTTCTTTATATTACAAAGATAAAAAGGAATATAGCTTGACAATCTAAGCCATTATATTTGACTAAGCTTCATATTTAACTAAATAAATAATTCAAAATTTTAGATACTTGAAAGTTAACTAATTCTTTTTTAATTTTAATTTCATTTTAGAAAATTTTTAAAATGAAAGGAATTTAAAAAAAATCAAAAATTGCTTAGATATTTTACTTTGTCATTTCTGCAATTTTATTTGTTTCCGCACTCAGCTAAAGATCAAAATGTGAAAAGTTTCAGGTTCATTTGGGATTTAACTCTTTGATATGCTTATGTGATTGTAAGCACAATATTTGTTTTTCTCGGTTTTTGATTCTATAGCGTATCTTTTATCAAACATTAAACAATTGTAACAAGTTTCTTGAGTTCATATGATATTATTGATATTTTTGGTTGTGTTTTGTTTGGTCGTAATTTTTTCGTATTTCTCTTATTTTTTTTTTGTATTTTTGGCCATTTTAGAATGACATTGCTTTATTTAATTTGTCTTGCAGTTTTATTCGTCGTCATCGTAATTTTGATAGGTCACATAACGTACCTGCGAGCGATCGCGTCCATGGATTAAAGACTGTAAAGGTAAAATGTGTTTTAGTTAGTAGGTTTTTAGTATTTTAATACTGCACACAAAATGAGAAACAGCTTCGAGTTTTTAATTAAACAATTATCATGAAAAGTTTTACAACTAATAACTAAAAATGTAAAATAGAGATTACTAAATAATAATATATATTTTTTTAAATATATACAAATTAAAATTAACAATATTATTTAATATAATTAAAATTAAACATAAAATTAAAATTATAGTAATACAAAAGGTAAAATTAAATTAAATTAAAGCAGATCACATGCGTGAACATTCAAAGCCCTCATTCGTCTTGCCCCCCTCCGCGGAAGTGTCCCGCATAATGGCTGGACAGGATGCCATGAAGTGGGCAACCGAATTGTTGGCAGCAGCTTCGGCAGCGGCTGCTTCAGCCGCTTCCCTTGCCATACGCACCTTCTTCTCGTCGCTGGTCGGCGGGTTCTTCAGCATAATCAGGAGCGGCGCATAGAGGAAGCACAGAATGGCAATGCCGAACAGCATCCACTCGAATCCAATGCTCTTGACCAGGGATCCCGACAGCGCTGGTCCCACAGCAAAGCCCACACAGAAGGCCACGTCTCCGAGGGCATAGACACTGCCATAAACCGCCGAGTGACGTATGTCCACCAGATATCCCAGCTCCGGCATCATCGAGGAGTCCACCATGCCTATGGCAAAGCCCAAGCCGGCATTGGGAATAATCAGATGCACAATTGAGGTGGCCATGGGTATCTAACGAACAGATATTGATAAATAATTATATTTTTAATTTAAAGAATTCACTTACGAAGATCAGGCAGGCACCAATGATGACCAATCCCAGACAGGCGGCAAACCAGCGTCCAATCTTGTGTCCCAGCGGTCCAAATAGATTCGTGCCAATCAAATAGCTAATGGAGGCGGGCAAAAATGCCACGCCCTGTTCCCAGCGTGTGGCGCCCATGTTATCGACCATCCACAGTGGCAGCGATGGCTCCAACATGGCAATGCCCATATTGGCAAAGGTAATCGCACCAGCTGCTATCAAAATATACGGATCACTGATCAGACTCTTCAGGGATGGCGGCTCCTCAGTTTCGGCCTTCTGTATCGATGGCTGCAGCATGAACAGTTGCAGCAAGCCATCGCCAAGTGCCAAAGCAGCAAGGATCAGGAATGGCGCCGATTTGCCAACAAACTCATACATAACACCACCAAAGGGCGGACCTATGAGCACGCCCAGCGCCAGGCCACCCAATGCAATGCCCATGGCATTGCCACGCTCCTTGTCGTCGGTGAAGCGATCCGCCAACATGCCCATCCCAGAGACGGAGGAACAGGACGAGCCGATCCCTTGAAGAGCACGCGCTATGAACAGCACCAAATATGAGCGACCAAAGGCGAAGACTAGAGAAAGAAGGAGGAAGGGAGTGGATGATTAATGTCTGTGACCCTTAGGGAACCAAATCCAAATCTTACTTATCGTGGACAGGAACATGATGACGAAGCCGGCAAACATCGGTATGCTATAGCCAATTCTGTGGTAAAATAAGGATGAAGTAAGATAAAGATGAGTATTTTTGAAAAACTAATTTGTGGAAAAAGTATTTTGTAAATTACGGAAATTTGTGTAATTCAATTATTTTTACAAAATAAAAAGTTTAATTTTGGGATGCATTTTGGGAAAAATAATAATGGTCTCAGAATTAGGGTTACTCTATTTAAATAAACAAAAATTCTGAACAGATCTGAAAACTTTTAAAGGTAGATATTTTTCAGTAGCCATTTAATCTTGCAATGAATGTTGGATCATTTAATAATTGTTAATACCCTCAGATTTTAATTTTAATTTTTCAATTTTCAACTTTTTTAATTAACTGTTTATGTTTTCAGTTTACATTTAAATATATGTAACTATAAATATTTAATTTAATTTTTATATTAATTAACTTTTACCTTAATTTTTACTTAATTGGTCAACTGCTCTTAGTTGACATTAAATAAATAATTAAATAATAATAAGAAGATTTACTTCAATTTTTTTTAAATGTCTTGTTATGACTTAAGATACTTAGACGTAAAAATGGTTAAGTAATTAATAATTAATTAAAAAAAAAATATCTCTAAAAAAGATTTGTTTTTTTAATTATTGTAATTAGTAAAAAACTAAAATTTTAGTTTTAAAATATATGAAAACGTGTATTTAGTAAACATCATCATTTGATTAATTTTCCGGTCCCAATGTAGACCTTTAACTTTTAATGTTTAATTTCTTTTTATCCTTTCAGCTTAAATATAAATCTATATATAATTAAATATTAATTTAATAGCATTATCCAAAATTTTCTTAATAAATTTCAAATTCATTAGAAATTCAAAAATATCTCTCAGATAAAAAGAACAGGTTTAAAACTATTGTAAAATATTAATAATGACATACTTAGTGAGAATACTTAAGAACTTGTATTGGATAAAAACATTTCTAGATTGATTTTCCGGATCCAATGTAGACCGTTAACTGAGGGTGACAACAAATGGCTTACCGGTGCGTTAGCGGGCCCACAATCGGGTTAACCAGCAGCTGTACGATTGCCTTGGAGGCAAAGAGGAGACCCACTTCGACCGTTTCGCCCACCAGTTCATTGTGCCGTTCCTCCAGCTCGCGATAATAGGTGAAGTTGTCTATGGGCACAAAGTGTGAAGGGGGGGAATCTTAACACCTTGACGCGGTAATTATTGCAGTACACGATGCTTACCTTCTGGACTGAATGTGGCGTCCTCGATCGGGGGTGCAGCCACCTCGGTGTCCTTGTTGCACGGACAGGGATTCGGAGTCGGCGGCGGCGGTGGGGCGTGCGGTGTGAGCGGTGTGCGGGGGAAACTGTCGAGTGGGGCGTCCGGATGTCGAATGTCGTACAAGAACTCGGGTATGATGGGCACTATATGATGGAATAAAAAGGCAAGACCCGACTAATGGTTTTGTAATTGAGTTGCAACAAAGAATTAAGCGTACAATTAGCCTAACGGCCAAAACGTTGCAGCCAAAAGCAATTTTCTCCATTCCAGCCGCTCTATTTAATTGCGTTACAGGCCCGCAAAATTGTTGTTGTTACTCAAAAGTTTGTAACGGCTTTCCAGGCAATGTTGCAGCAACTTGCAGCAAGTAGCAAGAAGCAGATTGCCTGGCCCTAATTGAGTTGTTCTGGCCTGGCCAACAAAGGTTGCCAACAAATTTTCAAATTCATTTTCCCACCACACTCCATATCTTCACTTGAACTGAACTCATCATTTCCCTGCCTCAGTTTAAAAATTCAATTTGTTTATTGCATGTTTCGACTCTGTTTATATTTATTATCAACACCCGACTCCAGGTTTGTTATTTTACATACTATCCATACTATGCATACTTAGTCCTATGCTCCTTTCGTTTGCTGTAATTGCATTTCCTGTCATTGTGCGCTTGCTGTCCCCCTCTTACACACACACACACACACACACCTCACTCATATGTTGCTGTCATGTTTCAATTGCGTTTGCGAGTTGAACGAGTGTTGAGCGATTGTTGATCCGACTCCCTTTGGTTTGTTTGATTTTGTTTTTGTTGTTCTTGTTGCTTCAGTGTGAAGTGCGGTTGGCATAATGTGCGGCTGTTTAACTAGACAGACGTGTGGTTGATTACCAACTGCCTATTTACTTATAAATAAACTCTTTAGGAACAATAAAACTTCGTTTTTAAATACTGCATAATTAATAAAGATATTGAAATATCTGTAATATAATTTAATGCATTTTTTTAATAGAAATTTAGAAAAATGTATCAACTATTATTTGTATTTTTTAATTATAAATGATTTTAATGTTTTTGACGAAATTGAAAATAAAAAAAAATATATATAATTTTCAATAAGTTTAAAAAACCCTAATCATCTTTTTAGGTAATCCTTGTTATTTTATTTATAAAAGTATCCTAAGCATACCTGTTAAGTAATGATTATTAATCATAGTCATTAGTTATTAGATTATTTTTGTTTAAAAGTCGAACCAATGATTAAAATTCGATTATTTTTTGTTTTGCCCAATTATTAATTGATTACGATTACAAAAAATGTGAAATAATCTTAAATTATTAATTACAATTTAAGTTTATTTTAGTTTTTTTTAGATTATCTTTAACTATTTAGTGAAAAACAAATTATTTTGAAAAAAAACAGTTTTTTAATTTGCCATCAGCTCTTCAGTTATTTGCAAGAAATTAACAAATCAGAAATAATCTAAAATTGTTACAACTATTCAAAAATTGTCAGAAACAATAAAAAATAATTAAAAATAATCCGACTACTTAAAAAGATTATTTGTGATTATTTTTGAATAATTGTAATTATATTAGATTATTTCAGATTTTTTGTAATCGTAATCATGAAATAATCACAAATTTTTCAACAGTGAAAAGTCACTACGATTATTTCCAAAAATAATTTAATTGATTAGTAATTCTAATGGAAATTTAACAGGTATGATCCTACGGAACGACATGTAAATTATAATTATAATGATTTTATTATGATTACATGTGGCTTAGAAATAGGCTGCTTCAAATTATGCTAATACTAAGTAATAATGCTTAGTTGAGACCCAGTTAACATGGCCATTTTCTGCATATCGTGCCAGCACGTACCCCAACCCATTTTGGCCAGAAATATCATCACAGGTGAGTTTTGATACTGATCCTTGTATGTTTTTTAGTGTCACAGAGCCCCAACATATGTCACAGCATTTAACTCGACATGCCATTTTGTGGCCTTTACAATAAATAATGGAACCACTTGCTAGGCAACCCATGTTATACAGGTATTCCCTGAAGACACATATACATGTTTAGCTGCAAGTGTATTTATTCAAATTTCATAGCTATTTTTTTTAATAGGGTCTACCACTTATAAATGCAACGCCAGCGTAAATGATTAACCAAGCAATTTTATTCAGGAAAGAAAGTTATTTCGAGTAATTTCGAAGTTCGCCGTGTAACTCATTAAACTGTCTCCGAGCATTTGACATACAAAAATCTAAAAGCACGTGCAGCTGACAAACGGTTAATGGAGCCGGAGCCCCAATGACTTGCAACTGGGGGCAACTTGGCAGCGTTAGTTGTTTGGGCTTGGGTTGCATTTCGCGTGTCGAAGACACTTAAACCACAAGTTAAAGGAAAAAAAAAAGAAGAAAATGTTAGCATCGGGTGATGGGCAACCAGACAAAACAAACAGTCACTACCAGGCATTGGCCAAAACGGTGACTGTGCTGGCTTATATTCTACTTAATTTACATGGTAAGTGAGCAGAAATAAGCGCTTATTTATCAATTCTAACAAAAATGTCATTTAAAAGCACAAAATCTTTGATATTTCAATTTGACAGCGCAGCTTTATGTTAAAGAAACTAGCTCTGTTAAGCCATTACAGTGATGCTCCTCCTGTCTATCTCCCAAGTTAGCTGTTGTGGGCGCTCAGTTGCGCCTTAGCATAGGCAATACAAGCTAGAGTATTACATGAGATCGCCATTTTGAAACTTCATTTAATTTGACATCGATTAATTTATTTAAATCGATCTCGATGTGAAATAAAGTAAACAGATCGAATATTAATTGTTAAGAGACAGTGGCTCACAGCTTATTTTAAAACTTTCAAAATTTTAAAAAATCTCTTCGCTAGTATTTTTATAATTTTTTGTATGAGATGATCTCAGAAAAATTTTGTATGAAAAGGAAGAAAAAAGTGGCTAAAACAGTAATTTTTATCAATATTCAAAAAATCATAAAAAATACTAGCCAAGAGATTTTTGAAAAATTCTTTTTGCAGTCAGTATTAGAATTGTTTAAAGAAACTTTTTGCATTAAAGTATTTGTTGAAAATCGAAAATAAAAGTCGAGAAAGTTGGTTTTTACAACTCAAAAATGTTTAAGTAATTTTTTTAAATTATGAGTTGATATAACTTTAGTTTTCTGTAAATACTTTTGATTAGGTTTGTATTTTTATTCGTTAAAGCTTTTGATTAAAGTTGCTTTTTGTGCTGGTTGAAATAAGCTGTGAGCCACTGTACATACTCTCATTTTTTAATATAAGTATATTTAGAAAAAGAGTAAAATCACTGTCTAACTAAAGCAGATTAAAATTGTGTGACTTTTGTGCCATCCCTAGTGACAAAAATCTATGTTGCGGTGGCGTCGCGACGGACGGAGGCGTCACTGTCGTCGTTCGTCGTCGTCGTCAGGACAAACAGCGACGGCAGTGAGGCGGCAACCGGCAGTGCGAGCAGACGGCAACAGGAACGATGAGGACAATAGTAACCCCGTGATAATCGAGAATCTCCTTGGATTTGTTATTTTTGGTGAATCGGTAATATGCAAGTGTTTTAATTAATGCAATAGCGGGAGTGGGAGAGAGAGGGAGAGACGGTAATGCGACAGCCAGCGCGTTCCATTTGGGAGTCGGCCAGTCGACCGCTGTTCGTGCGCTCCGTTTGGCTGGAGAGGATCGGGGAGACGGGCCGCAGCCACCGTCGACACTTTATACTCGATTATGAGCCACGCGAGCGCCAGCGACAGAGCGCGAGACGAGGAGGTAAGTGCAATGAATAAATATATTATATATTGACTTAAAGTATTTAAGTAATCCAATTTTGACAGGCAATAATCATCAGAGCGACTCCAGTGAGTTCCAGGATCAGTCAACGGCACTTGAGGATAGTTGCGACTACACCTTGGATGAATATTTACTGCTGGACGCAACGAAACTGACGCTGCAGCGCCAAGGCCAGGGAGGAATGGCCAACAGGACGCAGAGTGGAGGCTTCTCCAACTGCAATGGACGCCAGAGCAGTCGGCATGCCAAGCGTCGCGCCTGGCTGCTGAGTAGCGGCAAGAGCTATCAGTTGGATCACCTGCAGGATTATCACTCGCACTCGCGGCGAAGTTCTCTGCAGGATGCACCAGCCACAGGCACGCACATTCACACCAATCCCGAGGAGCGTCTGGCGGAGCGTGTCCTCAATTGGCTGGACTTGGCCGGCAGAGCGGATATCGTGAAGGCGGCGACGCCGATGCCCGTGAATAGCAACAGTTCAGCGCTGCCTCGGAGCAGTCAGCGGAGTCATCGGCACATCCAGCGTGGCATGAGCCTCAAACGCTTTTCCACGGCGTCATCTGCACAGCGAGTGGTTGCCAGGAAGCCCCCCGCAGCGAAGCAGCCACCTCCACTGCCCCCGCCTGCGCTCAATTACCGCTCCAATTCCTCCAATGCCAAGCCCATCACCATCATCTTCAACAAGGAGGGCGTTCCCGTGCGCCTCAATCGTCCGGCCCGCAATATTGATCTCTGCGCGCTGAGCAACAGCGCCAGCACAACTCGCCGCCTGGCCGGACACTTGGCCTCGGCCAGGTTATACAACGGCCAGACTCCCACGCCCACCACGGCAACGGAGGAGACTCGAACGCCGCCGTCGAGCAGTCGGGGATTGAATGCCACCCAGCTGGACAGCCGCAAGCAGCTGCACATCTTCATGCCAAGCTTGCCCAAAAAGGGTCTGCTGCTGGCCACCACAACGACGACGAGCTCCGAAGACGTCCTCAGCGCCAGTTTTAGTGATTTGTGCTTTTAAGCAGTCGAAATCACAAATCTTTTTACTTTCTATGCAAATTACATATTGCAGAACTTCAAAATTAAATTAAATGTAATATTATAAAATGATTTGATTCCGTATTTTGGTGTTTTCTGAGGATTAGCTAGGATTATGATTGAATTACTGCGAAAAATTGGCAGGCAATTTTTAAACCCAAATTTACTTATAAACCTCTAAGTTGGTGGTTTTATAATCATGATAATATAATTGATTTGGGCTTAAAATTTGTTTATTAGAGTCGGACAATTTGTACGGAGCAAAAATAAATTAAAAAGAGAGCACTATAAACTGCGTCGCTGCTAAGATTTGTATCTGTTACGTCGCTGTTATTCCGCTGTTAGACGAAGAAAAATTCACACTAACGCAATGCAAACATGAATGTGTAGGTGCCGACCACTGCCTTAAAGTTTAACCCCATGCTTCTTGGGTAAATCTTCTTTGAATTATATACTCTAGTATATATATATTTTCAATCTTCATTTTTTTTTCTGTAATTGTAATTTTGCACCAATTCAATATTTATATGATCTAAAAATTTCTTAACCTTACCTATAATACGTACACGTACGTATAACAAACATAAAAATTATTTGAGCAATGATTTTCCACAGCTTGGAGCTAAAGAAGAAGCAGCACTGGGTTTTCTTTTTTCAGAGTACAGGGTATTTTGCGGTCGTGCACTCTCGACCAAAGCGTTTTTATTTGTTTTCAGTTTGCTTACTTCGATATGTCTACGCTCAGGGGTATTCTCATGCCCAAGCATATTCTTTGTTTTGATTTCTTTCGAGTGGAAGGTTGGGATTCATTGTTGTTTTTGTATACTGGGATTCTTGGGGTAATCAACATAATCTTTAAATATTGCAATCCATCTGAGCTTTATTTAAACAATGAGAAATATTCAAGGAGGTCTTTGCATAAAATATGTTAAGTTAAAAAGATTGTATTGATAGAAATAACAGATTTAATAAATATAATTTGCAGCTTAAACTTGTGCTGAGCGAATGAAGCGATCATTTAGTTTTCATTTCATTTCATTCCAGTTCCATTCAGTTCCATCAGTTTAGCTACTTCGTTCAGTTGTGTTAATCGATTTATCGAACTTATTTGAAATGATTTATTGACTACAATGATCAATAAATCCATGTTTGATTACCTCTGTCAGTAATTCGCACTTTAGCAGCGACATATTTTAATGACGACACGTAAACAGGCATAAATCAATTATTGCCATTGTCATTTTGTCCATATTCATATATCATGGTAGTAATCATGCTCCTCAACTGTCAACTGTTGCCGAAACAAAAGGAGAGAGACAGCGAAGGAGAGAGGGAGAGGGGAGATAGCTGCCTCTAGCGTCATGCAAGGCCTTTAGTGGCAGTTGCCACACGTGGCATTTCATCGCCCGTCGTCGTTTTTAGCCAACGCGTTTTATTTCAATGCAATTTGGCAATGGGCTGAGTAACCGTTTAATGAATCTGCCATGACAGCAAAAAAAAAAAAGAAACAACAATAACAATACATCGAGGACGAGTCTAAAAAAAGGAGCATGTTATGACCTTTGACGTCGGATATGCTATCACCATGGACTCCGACATGAACGGATGGTGGGCGCGACGCTAATAACAACGTTATACGAGTAATGTACACAGGAAAAAAGAATCGGAGACTCTGGGTTAAAATCAATCTGAGTTTGGTAATTCCGTAATTTCTTAAATTATGTATGAAATACTTGATTCAAGTAAGATTTTTCCGAAAATAATTTGATTATATTTGATAAGAATTAAAATATAAAGAAAAAAAATGTTTTAGGCCTTTTTTGACTATTTTAATTTCATTTTATCCAAATTGTGTTAATTTTACAATAATATCATGAATACAAACTTGAAAAATACATGCTAAAATCAAGAATTTTAAACTTGAATTTAGAAATGAATTTATTTGTTTTCAGTGTAGCAATGCCAAATGCCGTGGAAAAGTTTTTAGCCGAAAAGAATACAAAAGACAAAAGGCACGCTCGCAATTACGACGCAGCTGGAAAAACTTTTGCCTGACATTTGAGTTTTCTCTTCTTTGGTAAGGAAAATGCGCAACAATAGGTGAATTATATACTTGAAAAACAAACAGACGGAGAGACAGAGAGACAGATAGAGAGACAGACAGAGAGACAATGAGACAGTTAAATGCCTGACGTGACTTATTCGCGTTTCAGACGCGCACGCGGCAAGTTGCAAGTTGTCTCGACGTACCGCAAATCCGATTCCGATTCCGATTTCAATTCCGCATAGTTTTATTTTGTATACCTAATTTTCCGGCAATTAGTAAGTCGTAGTAACCGTCAGTAGATGTCAACCGATGAAGACTCTGTGGGCAGTCCCATAAGCCCGTCAACTCCAACGTCCGGCGAACGCGAACGTGAGCGGCGGGATAGGGGCAAAGGGGGACGCAATGCATCGGATTTACTGCGTCATCAGCATAGCTTCGAGGCGCGATATAGCAGCATCATCCAGAAGCAGATCTGGGAGACGACCATCAACAAGGATGTGATGGAACGACAGCTCAATGCATACTTCCCCTTTTCACGCAGTGCATCCCTCAACAAGGACGGATCCGCAGGATTCTATCTCAAGCCCAATCAGGAGACCACAGAAGGTGCCTTGAAGTCCCGATCGCTGAGCACCACGCCGACCAAACAGCGCACCACAGCGTGTCTGGAGAAACTGGAAACTTTGGATATTGCCGAGCAGCAGGAGCAGCCATGAAAGGAGTTCCGTAATTATAATGGAGAGCCTTGAACTTATATTCTATATTCTATTGAATTGCAACTTTAAATGAATTTATACGAAAAGTTATTTCTTATATAAACTTTTACTCTATTCTCTATTTATAATATCAGATTTTTTATACTCATGCAGAGACGATTTCTTAAAAGTTACATATTCCCAATCGGAATAACAATCGCTTTGCTTATTATTATTAATTAACGCCTCTGCCTTTAATTCCCTTATGAAAGTTGAAGCTTTACATTTGTCAAAAATAAAACAAATAATTATTAAAAATATTTAAATCTTTAAGTGTTCTTCATACCAAGGACCATTTTCATATTTATTATCTAAAAATGCTTAATACTAAAAGCTTTAATTATTGTCTACGCAGTTACAACCAAAATAAGCTACCACTAATTGTCATTCAGATTAAGTCAACACTAGTTTTACAAAAATCTCAATTTAAAAATCTAAAGTAATTTAAAATAATTGTATTAATTTACTTCACAAAAATCAAGCAATTAAAAAGTACTCCTAAATGTATGCTATAATAATTAATGCGAAAAGGAGAATCGACAGCGATTTGCAAATATTTTTTGTATATACATAAATAACTAAGTCCAGGGTAACGCCTAGCCGAGACCTTTTGTCTTATTTCCTACTTATAAAATCAATAAAAATCTACTTAATACTATATTGTATAGTTGGTGTTTTGGTTTACTGTTTACTTATGCAACATGGACACTTGGAGATAAAAACCTAATGCCACACTTACATAAATCAAGGCGATTCGCATTCATTTTATTTTTGGGAATTCCCCTTTCTCTGGTTGCAGCTTAATCAAATTTATGAGCATTTTATGCTCATTGCCAGAGATCAAATGTAATAAGCATGTATTTCTCATCTCGCAATTTTCACTCCAACACCTTTAACGGTGAAACGAAAGCACTTAAGTGGAAATGCCTCAAGTCAAACGCTAAAAGCATATTTACTGTAACCTCCCGCCATCTCATTTCCCCCCTCGCCCCGTCGGTAAATCAACGCACAGTCCTCAAATCTACTTCCCCTTCTTGTGTCCACTTAACATTCACAGGCGAAACGGAAACTAGAAAAGAAGCTCTAAACTGAAGCTAAAACTTGAAATGGGGTTTTTCTTTGCTTGATTTTTCCTTTCTTTTCTTCACTTTTTTTTGGCAGTGGTGCGAGGAAATTGGGTGGACTGTGAATTGAGGCTTGAGCTAATAGTTTGACTCTTTGTGCTTTGTGCTGCTCAAGCATTTCTCTGCTTTCGCTTTGACTTTTACTTCCGTAGCCATCAACAAGTTGCTCGAGTGCCGCCTGCGCATCGCTATTTGTCTTCGGCCCAACTAGCTCTCGACACCACCTCCAACTTGTTGATATAAATTCATGAACGTTTAGAGAAGAAAACTAGCAGCAAAGGCTGCAGTTGAGTCAGCTCGACTGTGACAGACTCTGTATTTATTCCTCATAAAATCAAATAAAAATGTAATACACACGACTAGGGTTTAGAATCGATGTACACATCATACAAATATTTTTGAAATAAATATAACAACTACGAAAATACTGATCGAAACTATCAAGGGTGCCACAGAAATCGCTTTCGCTTGAATTTCACTAGAATTTGTATGAAATTTAATTGAAATTCGCTTTCGCTTGAATTTCACTAGAATTTGTATGAAATTTAAGTGAAATTCGCTTTCGCTTGAATTTCACTAGTATTTGTATGAAATTTAAGTGAAATTCAAACGAAAGCGATTTATGTGGCACCCCCGTATATCATAATTTTCTACAGAGTTTCAAAAGTTAAAAAAAAACCCGATTTCTGAGCTAATGTACCAGAAATATTCGATATATTGTATTCTATATTGTGTAAAATATTTTATATTTATATCTTGTAAGCTTTTAATGTAAGAGTTAAATAAATTCCTAATTTTTTAAGAAATTAGTTTTTAAATTGAAAATTTTAAAACCGCTTTCTATCTTATATTTTTGATTGACTTGAAGTAAATGAGTTGTGTTTCTCTTCTGCCTGTTACGCACATTTCGCTTTTGACAAACATAATGGACCCTTTTTTAAGTTTCAAGCACAGAGTCCAAAAACAATATATATTTGTATGTAGAAAATGAAGAAGAACTTCAATGGTATTTTTTTTTAATGTTTTTTGTGTTGTCAGCCGCAGCAAACATTGGCCAGACTGGAGTACAATTGTGGTCCGGCCACAGGCCACAGGCCACGGGCCACTTGATGTCCATGTGTTTGTCCAGACACTTGACATAAGCACTTGGCTCGTCACCCCAACCCACATCCCACTCCCTTCGGTCACTCAGCTATAGATTTAGTGTCACACGCAGCAGCCAGAGGAAACAGCCACGAGTCGCGTGTCTATTTAATTGACTGTCGGCACTTGGCGTTACACTCCCCCAATCTGAGTCCGTGTCCGAATCCGCAATCGAATCTCTGTCTGTGTCGGCTTTTGATAATGACGGACACAACGCACTTTGGAAATGGAAATGGTACTTCAACATTGATTAGTTGTTGCTGTTGTTGCTTGATTTCGACTGGCATTGGATGTGATTCATTCCTTAAAAACTGCGAGCATGAAATATAATAGCAACAAATCCCTTGGCAACAATTGGCAACTTGGCACAATGGCAGGACAGTTGAATTGATGAACTGAACTGGAAAACCGAGTGATGGCGACTGACGCCACACAACGACCACATTCATTAGCTTAAGTGGCGCTCTGTGGTCATTTTTATGGCCAAGAACAAGAGATAGAGGTAAAAGGAGAAGCAGAAGCAAAAGCAGAAGCAGAAATGCTAATGAATAATCTTCAGGTGATTGCGTTCCATTGCCAAGATAAATGGCCATGAAATGCTAATGTGCTGGAGATTTATGCGATTTTATACGGTTCTTAGACCCTGTAGTTGCAAATTGCAAAGGGTATAACAAGTTTCATTGAATTAATGAAAGATTTTAGCTTGGAATGAATTCCAGCTTTAGAATTTAATCTAAAAACATTTTACATAATAAGTACAGGGTCTTTTGCAGTCGTGTTTGCTTCGAGTAGTTTAAGTTATATTTAAGTTTATTTGGTTTGCCACTTACCGACAGTCGTTAACAGCATGTTGTCCAGGAGCAGGGCAATGGCAACGATGACCAGCACCAGACGATTGGAGCCACGCCAGCTGACCATCCATGACTTGGCCGCCGACCAGTGTCCGGCTGCCCGTGGATCCTCCTGACGATACACATCCGGTGGCGGCTGTTGTCCAGCTGTCATTGGCTGTGGATTATATGGTGGCACCGGCGGCAGCTGCTCCTTGCCCATGATGCCCATGATGCCGCAGTCTGTCTCCGTGCTGCCATTCTGCTGAGTGTTCTCCAACTGTTGCTTGAAGGGATTCTTGCTGGGCGTATTGGTCGTCGGCGGTGGAGTGTTGCCATTTATGGTGAAGGATGTGGTCTGATTAGCTGCTCCCGTTGCTGATTCCGCTCCTGCTCCTCCTGCTGCTGCTCCTCCTGCTCCTGCTGCTGCTGCTGCTCCCAGTGACTGTTGATGTTGCTGTGTTGGTTGGGGTGCTGTGAATTTACGTGTGCCATCTTTGCCCGCATCGGTCGATGATTGCATTGCGTCGCCAGCCGCTGGTTGCTATAGTAAAATACATATATAAATCAGTCCAAGTCTCAGTCTCAAGCTAAGCGGATTGTCTTTAAAATGTAATCAGAATGTAAGCAGCTTGCCTTCCGACTGGGGCATCAAATTACACGCCCACTTTACGCCCCAGTGGCCCCAAGTTGCACTAATTAAAACTAAATTATATATCGCAGCCTGTTGAATTCAATTCATTACCAATTACAAAATAATAAAAACAGCAATTGAAACAAATGAATGCAATTTCACACAATATAATAATGGGTCTTGTATTCTCGCATTCAAAGACAATTGTGTTTAAATTTAAATATTTATTTAATTGCATTTGGCGAGCAGCGTAACAGTTGAAATTAGTCTTTGAAATTTCGCAAAATTTGTGTGTGTGCGACGCGCGTTGCAAATTGAAATTCAATTTCTCAGCTAATTCGTTTAAAAGAGACATCACACAGAGAGCCAGAACGACAGAAGGACAGACACGGCCCAAAGACATGCATATATATATATAACGTACATACACTTGAGTCGAGTGAAGAAACCACCCGAAATCAACAGGGTGGAGTTTTATTTCTAAGACAACTTTTGGACAAATTTTTGGCAGAGCGGAAGAGGGAACGGGAGAGAGAACTTTCAAAAATTGAATTAACTTGCCGTCAATTAAATCAAAACGTTTTCGTAATTGAGAACAAGATGGAAGATGGAAGATGGGAGATGGGAGAACTGCCACAGAAGAGAGCTTTGATTGAGTGCACTTCGCGGCCATGGAGAAGCTCTCAAGTGTTTGGCATTAACAAACACTTGTGCAACTCTCGAGCTAACTCAGCTAACTTAGTTACAGCTACTAAACACAATTTCCAGTTTTAATCTATCTTAAATGTTTAAACGCTGGCACAACAAATATATTTATAAATACTTTGATACACTCTGTTTGTTTATTAATACCTATAGTAAGTTAAAAATCTTAGCTTTATTGGCTATAAGGGAAATCGAGAAATATTTTTTTAAAAATGAAATGAAATCCACAAGTCGAAAAAACAAGTTTTGTCGGAATTTAAAAGTAAACTTAAGTTTCTGCGCGCAATTCGTATTAAAACTTTGTCAATAAATCATAAAATCAAGAATAAATAAACTTGAATTAAGTAAAAGATGACTTATGATTATTTATCTGAATAATTATGTTAATGAAACTAAGACTTTTCGCCAGAAGGGTATAAACGACTTCGATATGCCAGTATTTTTATTATGCTTTATTTGCACTCTTATAAATATACAACTTGCAATCAAAACAAAAATTAAATCATTTTGAGCGACGTATTGCAATGTAAGTAGTTGAATGTCTGTATGGATTATGAATGGAATTGATGTGATATAATTAAAACCAGATAGAAGCCTATAGACTACTTAAGGAGTTAATTGCATAGTCACAGTTACGAATGACAACAAATGTGCAATTAAAAATGATTTGATCGTCTGTGCAATTAGCTCTGACACTAAACTATGAGTATATATCTCAATTAATTGAATATACTTAGAATTAAAAAAAAACAAAACAAAGAAAACTGCTCGTAATATCAAAAACAACCCAATTTATAAATACGTGTACAGATTTTAAATAAAGTTAGACGAAAAATTTCTAACAATTTCAGAGTTTTTTAAATAAATTATTTTTTTTATCTTTTGTATTACATCTCAGCTACTTAAATACTCAACATTTGTATTAGTTCGATAGTTAAATAATCTGGTTGGGAAATTTTTTAATGCAAACATATAATACTTTAATTTTTTCTGATGCAAATTATTTACAATTTAAGGTATAAAAACTGTTTTCAACTGCTTCTAGCAAACACTTTTCATTTGTTCAAAAATTATAATACACTTCTACGCATGAGTACAGGGTATTAAATAGTCGTTAAAATATTGAAAACGAAATCAATCAAGTATGCTTAGGCCTTAGTTTTGAATTTGTATGCAGATTGATTAAGATTTGTATAATTTTCTTTGCCGTTGAGGGCAGGAATTCTTACCGTCAAACTCATTTCAGGTTTGTTGATCTCGTCAAACAATTATAAATTCCACTTAAGCACTCACAGTATGATTTTCGGTTTAATTTGGGTAGATTAAGAGAGGTTTTAAATATAAATAAATAGTATTGTCGAGTTTTTTACAACACGGCCTTTCTTTTTCATTTAAAAGTTTACAATTCAACTGTTGAAATCTAGAACTTTCACTTTCTGGGATTTCTTGGGTTAAGACCCTAGCTCTCAGTTCTCAGTTCTCGCGGGGATCGCGTTGAGATGTCTGATGATTCTGCCGACAAGTCGGCGATCTGAATTCAAACTGAAATCGTTGGCGTGTAGCTTAGCGCTTTTTTAATGATTTTTGTTATTTTTCGTTATTTTTTTGCTTTTTTTAGCTATTATTTATTTAGTTTGTATTATCGTTTTTGATTTTCGCGCGTGTTTGTTGTTGATGTTTCAGATATCCCGCTGATTTCAATGTGCTTAAATTTCAAATGAATGCATTTTAAAGTGTCTAAAATACATTTTTTCGAATTATTTATTAGTAATCATCATGCGATTCGTTTTGTGCACGTGGGAAATTTCGATTAAAAAAGTCTATGCTAATTTTGTGTTACAACTCCAAAAACGCATATATTCAGAAGGGAATGAGTGATATTAGCTATTACCTTAGTTAGCTACATCAATTTTAATTGCAATTATTTAATTTATGCGATCTACTCGCGTGTGCCCTTTGCTGATGAGAGAATCAAACAAAATAATATAAACCTAGTACTATAAATAGGAACTGCGACTTGCGAAAGCTGAATCTATAATACTCTATAGTAAGTGATATTTATTTAATTAATTAAATATTATTGCGAAAGTATAATAATTAAGATTGATTTCCCACAAGATTGTACTTTTTATCTGAATACATATTCGTCTTCCCTTTATAATTAATTAAATTTTAATTAATTAATTATATAAAAATAGCAATAAGAGAATATTTGTACTATTAGCACTAATTAATCAGTTATTGCTTAAGTAAAATCAAATAAATGCGTTATTTTAACATCACGCAAAGTTTTTTTTTTTGGGATTACAGCGAATAGATCCGATCTTTTAAAGTTAATACGTGACAATAAAATGCACAACATTTTGTTCACTTACACGTGCGATGCTATTGTTAAATTTAATATTTATTTTGTTATTTTTTCTTTAATTGTTTATGTTTATTACACTTATTCCGTTTCTTCTGCCTCGCGTTAATTGCATCAAATTTAAATTTAACGGCCGTCAAACGAATCTCGTTCGCCGGCTGCCTTCCTGAGCGACTAAACACGCAACTTGACTTAAATTCTACTTGGCAAATAAGTAACATCAATTAAAATCAAGACTCAGCTTATGTTTGTCATTGAAAGGCATCTCTCTTTATATAAAAAAAGCACATGTATCATTTTTAGGTTCTTAGAAATACAAGTCTCTCTTTAGAGATTATTATTATTATATGTTTACTATTATTACATAAAACATGTCACTGAAAACGACTATTAAATGCACTTTAAAGTACATACTTAATGTCGCTACTTTTTCTATACTAAAATATTTTTTAGGTATGATTTTTCTGATTGATATCTTATCTCTAAGTACATTTTCTTTGCTATTAAAGCTAGACAAGTTCATTGAGATCAGTGTCTACCGGTTGGACAAGCCTAAATGTAAATAGAAATTTAAATTTACAAAAAAAAAATATTCTGCTAAATACCAAGCGGAATTTGCAGTCAACCAAGCAATGTCTCACATTTTTCTAATTTCTGTAATAATTACAAAACGGTAGCTAAAGCGACCCTCATTTTGTAGGAAGAGCGAGTGTGAAAACCGAAATAAATGCAACTTGTAATAATTGGCAAATAAAACGTGTCTAAACAGCGGAAAAAAGAATTTTACCCTATTTTCAGCAAAAAGGAAAGGCGTATCGAATTGCAACATTTAAAAAAAAAATATTAAAATGAAGATAAATAAATAAATAATATTCAAGGTACCCACTGAACCAAAAGCTCGTTAAAAATATCGCTAACGATACTTATGCGAAACATCAACGTGCAAAACTATCGAGAAAACACTCGCAAACGATCCGCAAAGTAATCACCCGTCGCTCAGTTTGTGGCAGAGAAAGTTTCGTTCTCGATAGCTCGCAGAAGATTCGTTTGCGAGCCTTCTTCGATAGTGTTTGCGAGCCTTTTTCGATATCTTTTGCAACTCACTTTGCGTTAATATAATTTTTTCCCTATTCATATATCATATTCAAGCTCGAATGCGATAATTTGACGATACTTTCGCCTCTCGTATCACCTTCGAGCTCGAATACGATAGTTTTACGATACTCTCGCTTGACACTTGCTTCGTGGTGCAGTGGGGTACTAATTCGATTAAATACATTTAACAGAAAATATAAACGGGCTATCATATACAGGGTATACACACAGTCTCACCTTCGATTTTGAACTTACCTGCAATATTTGTTAATCGTCAGTTTCTTGTTCAACGACTTCCACTTGTTGGCCAAAGGGAGAGAAGGAAGTTGCCTGTTGAATGTTTTGTTTTTGACGATACTGTTGAGGTGGATATATTGTACTGAGTTCAAGGTAGTCAATAGCAATTATGGGTTATTTCTGATTTTTTTGAGGGTGAAGTTGTGCGTCGGAGTATTCCTGTCAATACAAATTGGAATTGAGAATTTTTTTAAATAGTTGTTAAAAATTTGTTATGACTATTATTCGCTCAATTTGGGTCACTTGTTGATTCAACAAACAATGTGCTATAAAATGTGGCACACAAAAATCAGTCAACTGCCAGTGGGCATGAGGTTTTCTATTTTATTTCCCAAACCAAAATAAATATGAATGTATGTATGCGAACGAGTATCTAAAATAAAAGATGATTGAAAGCAAAGCCCAGAAGACATTACGCAAATTGCTATACTCGTATGTAATTGTGGATTTTTAAGCTGTACAAACAAAAGATTGGTGGACGGAGTTCCACACACACACACATACATTCTGGTATTTGTGGACTCTGATTACACTAGCTAACCATGTTTTAGTTTCATAAATTAAACTAATACCTTTTTTTGTACTCTTGACTTAACAATTGATTTCTTCTGCTTATAAATTATTAAAATAAAGTTTGCATTTAACGCTTAATAATTGTATGTGACAATATTTATGTTGAGTAGTGTTTATTTGCTTGCAATTCATTCAAAAATTATTCCCATGGGCCTTATATTGATTTTAAATTTTATTACTCACATATAATATTTATGTAATTTATTTATGTATCTTACTTAACTTTCAGTAGTTTTAAATATTAATTTAGAATAATTTATTTTATAATAAATAAAAAGTATTGTAACTTACACCCGTTTCTCTGCCTAATCACATATTTTCAGATTCTTTTTTTTTCTGTGTTTGTTTTACTTTTTATTTTTTTTTTCGAACTTCAAGCACAATTTCTTTTTAGAATTTGAGTTAATTAACCGTTATTTGCAACTACATTTTCCATGTGCTGGAAACAGAAAATGTTGCCTCTGCGTTCGCTCAATGCATGCACTTTCTGTTATCAGAAATCAAGTGCTACAAGTGTCTGGCGGTTGCTGCACTAGGAACGTGGAAACGAAACACACGTCCATCAGCCACGAGATTTCATCTCGCACTGAATTTCTACTGCGAACGCCGCACGAGGCGCGGACAAAACGCCATTCACAGCGTCAGGATGTGGAATGCGATGCGAAAGGGAAACAGAAGCAACAGCAGCAGCAGCAGCAGATGTCGAAGCCGAAGCTGCGCTGCAACTTGTTGTATGCGAAGCGTCGACGTTGACGTCGCGTCGCGTCGCGTCGGCAGAGATGTTGGTCTCGCCGCCTGTTGAAGTGCCCGCCTACCCCTTAAAGCATATTGCAGAAAACTGCCATCGGCAATGATTCTGCTCAATTGCCTTCATTGTGTGAGCGAGAGCGAGAGAGAGTGAGAGCAAAAGAGAATGAGAAAGTCGAAGTGGACGAGTGGGAGATAGCGACCGTGGGTGTGTGTTTGTGTGTGTATGTGTGTGTCATGGGCCTGCTGTTTGATTTTATTTTCACTGTCAATTGCGTTACGCGCCTGTAAGTATGCAATGTGTATAGAAATATGTTTGTGTGAGTGCACACGCAAGCACCAGCATATTATGCCTAATTGATTCTCCTGTTAAATGGGCGTCAGCTTTTTTCCTTTTGTCAAATCGATTGTATGTTATATTATTATTGAAAATAATGTGTGATGTTTAAAAGATGTAAAACTAGGCTTAAAGCAGCACAGAGAGAAGAGTATTGGAAATGAAAAAACAGAAATGTTCTTTAATTTACAAAAATGTTAAAAATACTTTAAGTAAGCTCACAAAAGTATGCTAAGTATACAGCGTAGATAAAAAGTGAGTTGTTTACTAATATACTAAAAAAGGAGGCAATAATCACAGTTCCATTCATCTTTAACTTTATCCAGCTTTCCCTTTGCTTGTTTCAGTTTCTTTTTTCTTTTTTGTTAAACAGTTTAACAGGTGTCTGGGGAGTTTTTTCCAATCCCAAACGTGTTGTTGCTGTGATTGTGGCAATCCAATTCTAATTGAAGAGAAAAGGGAACGCACCTGATAGTATTGGAATTCTGAAAAGACTCTAATGCTCTCAACTGGGTCAACTTACCGAATACGAGCAGGTATCTTAATTGATCCACTGCTAAATTGTAAATTGATCCAATTAGCCAAACAGGAAGAGCAACAAGTGCCATTGACGAACCGCACTCATAAAGAATCAACACGCGATTGAACCTCGGACTACGACATATCCAATAAAGTCGTGAGTGTCACTCGCGGTCATTTACTTATTTAGAAAGTCCGATTGAGCATCGCGACATTAGAGATGACACTCAATCCAACTCTGAAACTAGTTATGAAATACACTTTTGCGGAAGCGATTTTTAAGTAATACAATACGATTATTTTTTAATAGATTTCCAAAAACTTCAAACTGTCATAACTCTATGAAAACTTAACCAATTTCCTTGAGAATTGCCAATTTTATTATTGTTTGACCACTGATTGGATTCTGCATCAAAATTTTGGATTGGAATTAAATTTTTAACCAGAAATTTCCTCTTTTTTTTCCATACTTACGTTTTGATACTTTTTCACAACTTTGTCAAAACATAACCGATTTCTTTTTCAAGAACTTTGAACTGTGACAAAAAATTGGTTTTCTCTAAAACGCAATCATATCAATTGTATTTTGGCACAGAAATATAAAATTCCAGTCCCAAGACCGCAATTTACAAAACACTTAAGGAAGCTGTGAACAGTCCCAATGAAAGAAGTCGACAAATACTTATAGAATCAACAAAAATGAAAATCAAAAGGCCCAAATACCGTTGAAGTGTTAAAGTAGCGTCGCCAAATAGCCTCAAAGTTAATGGACTAGAAATCTGCCATGACTGATGATATTAAATAATACATTCACACATACATACATACACACAAAACATGCTTACATAGGATTCAAACATCAAGACATATGTGTGGGTGGTTGGAAATGGATTTCACTGAAAACAGGACAATAGAAAACTTGTTAAAGTGCTTCAGATCAGTAGTCCACTAGGCGATACCCTGTTTATTTTAATTCAAATTTTGTTATATTAAATCTATGACAATTTAAATTTGGAAAATATATTTTTTTCTTTATTGCCGAACGTTTTTTTGCTCATCTGGTCAAAAATTAATGTTATTAGTTTTCTATATTATAGTATGAATGATGACAACAAATATTTTTTCATAGCAGTAAAAAAGAATTAATCTTCTAATCAAATAACTCAAAGTAAAAACTTTTTTCGTTATGTACTGAATCTTTAAGCTTACCAGATTTGAAACTTTTCGCTGTCACAAGTTATTAAGAGAGTTGCGGAGATATGACAAATGTGGAAACAATTTAAATTAAACAATTTGCTTTGTTAATTTTGGCAACAAAGTGATTCAACATCTGCGGGTCGTGTCGAGTCGGCTTGGATTGTTTTGGGTTCGATTGGGGTCGGGTAACTGAGATAATCTTTTTGTGGTGGTCAACTTTTATCAGACAGATATATATTCGAAAACAAAAGCAGCTCGAGTGAAAATGTTTAATTTCCTTTTGTTTAGCAACGGGGGGAATAATTCTCTGTTTGAAATGCAACTCAAAGTGAAGACAGCCCTCCAGTCATCATAGAGGGAACCAACTTGAGCTGTCATCAGCATTTAAAATTCTATCGTTGCTCTATACAGAGCCCCCCTCTATCCCTCTAACTCCCCGTCTCAGCTCCCTTTTAGCCAAAGTTCAAATGTCAAGTGGTACGCCTGTGCGTATGTTTTGTGAAAGCGAAATATTTTTCATTTATCCTCGATGTTTCCCCACAAATGCCTTTACTCTTGTGCGTGGGAGTGTCTGTCTGTCCGTCTGTCTATCGCATATTTGGTGTCATTCAATTGAAATATCAGCACGTGCCCCTTTTGCCAGCTTCTCTGCCATTTGTCTTAAGCATCCCAGGAAATGTGCACACATATTTACCACGAACTTCATTAAGAAATTCCACGCATATTTCGGATTATTATTATTTTTTTTTTTTATATCTCTGCCGCAGAATTAAAATACTTTGCGGTGGGAAACTCAACAATCTTTCTCACGTTCTGTCAAGCACAAAGGATGTCTTATTGTCTCCTAGTGGAAGTTTTTTAATCGATTAGCAAAAATTAAGCATTTAAGAAGCAGGCAAAAATCTAGAAAAATTTAATAAGAAAATTAAGTTGCAAAAATTGTAGGAATACAATTCTTTAATGGTTAAACTCTTTTAAATTCTTGGAATCTATTTTAAAATAACAAGAAATAAATGAATGAGCAAATATAATTTAACAAATATGTTAATTCACTTATTAAATTAACTTTGCAATAAGACAGAATATTTTTTTAAACAATTTATTTAATTGCATTTAAAACTTTCAATAATTATTAACTCCATTTCTAAAAATTTATAACGTAATCAAAGTTTAAAACACGTCTGTAGATCTGCAAATATGAATCAATTAAGTTAATTATCAAAAGATAATAAATAGAAAAAGTGTTTAAATATTTAATTTAATCAATTCTTTGATACGCATACAGGAAATAAAGAACAATTGTTGCAAATATGTTAACATCAAAATAAATACAATTGAATTTGTCGAGATGTCCGAGACGCACAGCCGACACGAAGCCTGCGCAATGGATGGGCGAGGGCGAGGGCGTGGCATGTGAGACGTTCGGCCAATGAGAATGGCCGGATAATACGCATAGGCGCTATCCGCCAGTCAAAGAAGCGATGCCGAAGCGGATAAATGCTGCGTTCGAGGTTCGGCACACTTGTTGCTTGGAATTGAAACGAATGCAACAGGAACTAATCGGAAGGGGCGGGAGGAGTGGCATTCGGGGGCTGGAGCTAGGGCTGGACAGCGGGCAAGGGGCATTACGGGAGCGTGAAAATTGATAATAAACGTACTTCGTGCTGCCATCACGTACCACTCACAAAGGCAGAAGCCATGAAACGATTCCGCAACCATTTATGGTCTCTGTGGCGATTCCTATTATTTTTTTTTATTTTATTTCAGCACGCTTTTATTAAATCTTTTTTGATTTATAGCAATGCTTTTTTACTAAGCAGATATTAGAATTAAGACAGATACTTAAGCTGGACTTAAGTACTCAGTAGTGATGCCAATTTGGCCTTTTTTCGGATAGATTTGTCTGGGTTTTAACTGCTTCAGACGGGAAAAGTCTCAAACATCTTCTATCCGAAAATCTGGCTTTTTTTTAGATTCAAATAAATTGAATCCAAATTTGGAACTTTTTGATTGCCAATTTTGGAACTTTTTGAAAATGGAAATGATATTAAGGCGAAAAACACTTTCCCAGTACGCCAATTCACCTCGTAAAATGGGAGAATGTTGAAAAACAAATATCGAAACTCTGCAGGCAATAACCCATTTTCAGAAGGGGTCACTTTCGCTCTGATTCGTTAAATGCTATTTTGACAATTGGTTAAATGTTTATATTATAAAATCTTTCAATCATATGCATATGAATATTTTATCTTCTGCTGGTACGGCTTGCGTCCACACAAAACATGTTGACATACGAATAAATTGCCTGGCAAATACCTAAAGAATACCATGGGACAAAGGAAATGCCGAAAAAAAATCATTTAAAATGCTTTAAAACTTTTAAATTAAAAAAAATAAATAGGAAAAAGAGGTTTGGCCAGTTTTTCTGTCTTTTTTTTTATTTTTTCAGCTTTTTTTCCCTGTTTTCTTTTGCCGTTTTGTCTTTTTTTTTCGGAAAATATTTGGCATCACTGGTACTCAGTGCTCCTAGGTCGTTGTACTTTCCAATTAGATAATTTATAGAGAGTTCGATAAATAGATGGCCTTAAAAGTTCCCAAGGCATCAGCACAACTTGACTTTAATCATAGAAAATGATAAAAAGTTAAATTCTGTACTTATTATTCAGTTGGAAATAACTTCAACAACTTTAATGTTAAGTTCCTTTCAAAATTAAAGCAAATCAGACTAGAATAAATTGTCTCAGCTTTAGACCAGAGCAGCTTGCCCATGCCAAGAGGCAATTCATCATCTTCTGGTCGCCTCATGGGACTGCTTAAGTGGCTGCCGAGCATTGGCTATTTTTATTGGCCATCCTTTGAGCCTTTTCTTCGTTTTGACAGTGCTTTTAAGTGCTTAGTGCTTTCAGCTGTAGTGTCGACTGTGATTGCTTTTTGCCCGAGCTCCTTTTGTTTCTTATCTAATTAATTACAAAGAGTGTTTTGTTTAGTTTTAGTAAATAATACAATTTATTTTAATATTATTAAATATACATACAGAATTTGTAACGTGCTTAAGTTCGCGGAACTTGGCGTAATGAAAATCTTAAGAACTAAAGCCTAAACAAATTTGTTCTCAAGCAAAAAATATATAAAAAAAATTTGTCTAGATTAAACAATATTGCAAACATTAAACATTAAATTCAACCAAATGTTATATTTTTTAATATATGTATATCTAATAGATATAACTGTATATTGTACAATAGAACGGAGTAATTTCCTAGATAGCAACTACAAATTGTACATTCTTTCTAATTACTAAGGCTACAACTACACAAAAGCCACGCAGCTTGTTGTGTTGTGGTTGAGCACTACGCATCGTAGATTTTAAGATTGTCAAACTCATCGAGCGTGTCCTCGGAACTGGATGTCGTCAAGTCCGACAGCTCGTCGAGGCACTTTTGGCGCTTGCGGACATTCCAGTGAAGACCCTCCGCCAACGAATCGAACCAATCGGATATCTGATCCTGTGCACAAATGCTGGGTACCGGATAAATGGAGGTCGTCACACGCAGGCTGTCGCCATGATTCAGCTCCTGATCGTTGCGTCCATCGAATGAAACACGCGATGTGTTTCGGCTATCCGGCGAAATGGATATCTGCAAGAATATCTAGTTAGATATGATCGTAAATGACTATCATATATCTCCTTCTCACCTTCAATTCAACGCCGGCTGGCACAACAATCGGCCTGAAGCTCAGCGAGTGCGGACAGATGGGCGTCACCAGAATGGCCGGCACCGAGGGATGGATCATCGAGGCACCAGCTGCTGCCGCATACGCTGTGCTGCCCGTGGGCGTGGACACGATGAGGCCATCGCCCTGCACGGATGTGATGTACTTGCCATCCAAGAATATGTCAATGTTGCTCAAATATGGCGATGGTCCACGATTGATGACGACCTCGTTCAATACGAGAATGCTGTTGTTGTTGTTGCTAGTGTTATTATTGCTGCCGGCATTTGGTCCATTGAATTCGGAATCGTGGTGCCAACGGGGCTTCTCTTGCTGCTGCTGCTGCAGCGACTCCTTGCGACGCTCGCCCTTGCGATGCATCACACAGCGCAGGCGACTGCGCAACGTGAGCGCCGCGTGACCCTCCAGCACATTGGTCACCTGCTCCTGAAAGTTCTCGCACTGGAAGGGCGTCAGAAAGCCCAGCGATCCCAGATAGAAGGCCATCACCGGTGGCACCGATCGCTGGAACAGCTGCGAGGCATACAGCAGTGTTCCATCGCCGCCAAGGCAGACAATGAAGTCAATGCGATCGGTGAGATCATCGCGACCATCTCTACGGGATGAGAAAATTTCAATAATTAATAATTAGTATGCAAATAATAATAATAATGTTGTTGTTGTAATTCTGTTAATTCTGTTACGAGATGTGATCATTATTTTTATTTTTTCATTATTTAATTTCTTGTTACTTACTTAAAGGTAACCAACTTTTCGCGCAGTGTTAGAAAACGTTCACGAACTCTAGTGTATATCTCATGCACCTGCCGGAACTTGGCGCTCTCCTGCTCCAGCTTGACATCGTCGCGCAGCAGTTTATCCTCCAGCACAGCGGACTCCACCCAGACGACCATGTTCTTTTCCTGGACCAACCATTCGACCAGCTGGACAAATGGCAGCAGCACCTGTGAGTCCTTCTTCTTGATGACCAGCACTGTCAGTGGTGGCTTGTACCACGTCAATCGCTGACTGGCGGGATCCTGGATCTGCATAACCATGGCAGAGTTCTTCATAATGCGGCCACATGGTCCAAACTGCTGGAACGGCGATGGAGCATTCAAGCTGCGTGTGCGCCTGCAAGAAACAACAAAGTTATTCACAATTTTAGTAAATAATAATATAAATAATAAATAAATAAATAATTTCTTTTAAATAAACCTTAAAATGCGTGCCTCGGGCACCGTCGATAAATGCTCTTCCAGAGTCTCATTGCTTTGGCTTTGACTTTGGTTTTGGCTTTGATTTTGACTTTGATTTTGACTTTGATATTGGCCTTGAACTTGGCTTGACTGCTCGCTAACTGGGCCAAAATGCAGCATGCCAAGCGTTAATTTCTGATGCTGCATATTTTGTTGCTGTTGTTCAAGTCTTTCTTTAATTAGCCACACCTATGCTGGCTTAAATATTAATCAAAATCACGCGAACTTTTAATAAACACAACCTCGCACAACAACAACGCAAATACAAATAACTTGTTGGAATTTTCGTTGCTCAACTCTCAATTTGTTTTCTGTTGTGTTGTTTTCTGTTGTTTCTCGCTCGAAGGTTACAAAATCACTGGCAATTCACAAGCCAATTCACATTTTCGAGAATAAAGGAACACTCAAGCAGATACAAGTGTTTATATATATCTATATTCAAGTATTTGTATTTTCATTACATCGCAAATAAACTCGTCAGAGCCTCAAGAAACACAGCAACAAACAGGAATTTTACACAGCACTCGCCACAGGCGTCGGCTGAGCGAATGAGAGAGGGCGCTTAAATGGTAAATAAGAAAAAGAGACAGAGACACGTTCCACATTGGTGGATAACTTGACTAAGTGTGGGATTTAATTGATTAGTGGATGATGATTCAACAAAATGAGTGACTTTTTGGTTTGTGTGTTAACTAAATGAGCCATGCTTAAAAGCCGGGCATATAAGACCTGACAATACTCTGCATTATTGAAACTGAGAGATTTCATATAATAATTGATAACTCACAATATTTAATTTAAATTATATTATTATATTAAAAATAATTGTTGATCGAGTAATTAAAAATAATTGTTATTATTGAACTTAGCAAACTTGTAAATAATAAAACAGATGTTTCGCGATTTAATATCATTCTCTGGTATCGATTCTAATAGATTTGTATTGTTAATCAGCACTTACACATGTTATTTAAAAGGAGTGAAATTGCATCCGTCAGTAAATAGGAATAGATCTATGCGCTCCTATAAGCAATGCCCGACTAATTGGTAAGTGGGTTCCGATACTTAAAAGATACCATAGATACGAGTATTTAGAACCAGAACCGACGTCACGTCACCGTGACGAGGCAACAGTCCGCGCGTCATTGACTTCTAAAAAAACCTTTGAAGCAAATTTCACTTAAGTACTCGCATTCGCACTCGTTTTAATTAAGGGACAGTCTCGACTGTCTCGACTCGCCTGTTAAGCAGACCGAAAATATAATACATATAATAGATAAATGTACTCATAGCATACAAGACAAGTCAAGTCGAGTCTCGTATGCAAATTGAAGGCTATGTCTGCTGACCCGTTGCACCTTTGGAGCCAACAACAAACAGTCAACAGTCTCTTAAACAATTCCATCAGTTGAAGCTAATGTCCGAATGTCCGAATGCTACGAATGGTATTTGATTTTATTTATGAATGGCGCCACGCACAAACTGGCACCGATTGAATTAATTGATATTGCCAGAGATATTCAATGTCTTTAAATTCTTCAAAACAAATCGTTCGTTTTGGCCACAAAAAAAAGAGAGGAACGTGGGTTGTTTAGTGCTGTTTTTTTGGGTGCTTTATGCCAATCGACATTAATTAACATGCGCCGTCATCATAGCACACATATGTCTTTAGTTTCGGGGTGTTAACAAACTCGTTTGGACTCGCAAGAGGTCGAAAATGAGTGTTAAGTAATGATCATAGAAACACTACAAGTAGATAAATGCCGATATGATCTCTGCAGAAGAGTCAAGGACTCAGGGGTTCATTATTTTGACCAATCTATTAAAAATAAAAAAATAAAAACGTTAAACTATAGCAAAGACTGATAACGGTAGCGAATTCGTCATGCTGACAGTTGTGAAATTCAAAAATATACTTCGATTTTCGATTATTTGTAAACAAAATGTACTGAAAGTCAAGTTCCCTTTCTAGATGATAAGTAATCAGTGCATAATCTTATGTTCAATGTCATTGAAAAACCTTCAACAGTGTCTGAAAGTTGTTATCAATTTTTGAAAATTAAAAAGCATTTTACACGTAATTTCAGTTACTATTTAGTATAGTATAAAAAGTAATCTCTTGTTTTTTTTTGCTTGCCCTTACAGTCGAACTTCCTTAAGACGAACGCACTTTATTAAGGTTTTCTTCAGTTAAATAAAAACTCAACGATATGAAGTTCTACTGTATCAATTTCTTATCTAGCAACGGCAGTGTTTTATCGGAGAAAAACCAAAGCAAATGCAAATAAGGCAAAAATAACAAATAACTGATTATTCGATTCAGTACATGTACATTATTGTATGTACATTATGAACCACAATAAACAAGTGCATACTTATAAGAGGGAATTATTCAGGTTTAGAGGGTAAGAGAGAGCAACAGATTATAAAGTCAATAAATTGAAAGACAAATGGACTGTATTATAAATTTGTATAAAATAATTGAATACAATTTAAAGTCGAATCAGAGACCAATTGTACTTTAAAGATTGTTTTCAAGATATTGATTTCTGGAAATAATATTGTACAGTTGATTTAAAGCCAAAAATATCGATTGAGAATTAAATGGGTTCCTAAATAAAAATTAAATTCTAAATAGTTCCGTTTGATTAATTGGTAAATTGATAAATTAATGCTGATAAACTTAAGCAAAACCTTCAAATCATAAAAAAAGTTCTAGTTCCTTTATTTTTCAAACATTCTTAGCCAAGTTGAACCTTTGTTACTTACGGCCAAGTGCCGGAGCGACTGCGACGCGTCGTGTCTGTGTCCGTGAAATCATCCTCAGGCTGTTGTTGGCTTTGACTCTGACTCTGACTTTGTCTTTGATTGTTGTTGGCAATGTTCTCCTTGACCTTGCTGCTTATCGCATCCTTATCGCTACTGGCATCTTTATGGTCTACCTTGTAGTAGCCACCAGGCTTGGTCAAACGCTGACGCTGCTGGGTGACGCTGTGTCGGATCAGCTGCTCATTGTAGTGGGTGAGACGTTGTTGCTGCTGCTGCCGCTGGCTGCTGCCATGGGCGCCGCACCAGTCGAAGCCGTAGTGGAGACGCTCCTCCAGCCGATGCTGATGGAGGGTGGCCAAATCGATGTCCGAGCGACAGGCCATGACTGACTTTCAAATTTCAACACTACTTAGCTTCGTTTAGATTTCGATTTCGATTTTGATTTCGACTTTAATTTTCACACATTGCAGTTCTAGAATTAAATATTTAATTAGCTTTACATTTACTTTGGCATTGTCTGCAATGCGCAATGGCTTGAAACGGCCCTGAGCTGCTGCCAAAAATGTAAACAGAATTGACCTTGCTCCCTTTTTTGTTAACTTAGCTTATACGAAAGGTGATAAACAATTCGTTAAGCACGCACATAATCAATTTCAGTCACAACCATTCAAAATGGTTAGGAAAAGCCCAAGCCATTTTTAGAGACTGTTAAAACTGAAATATTTTGAAAAATATATATGTGGCTCATGTGCAACTGGTTTTTCATAAATTCCAAAAATTAATAACAATCTTAAACTGTTGTTTACGCTTTGCTAACGGTCCCATCGCCGACCTGCTCTTAGTTCCGGCTCTGACGTCAACTAATTGCCATTGTCCGTCATTTCTACAGAAATTCCAACTCCAAAAATAATTGCAAACAAATTAAGAAAGAGACTGAGAAAAAAGACATTAAAATTGAGTTGTAGATTGTAAAAATGGTCATTTGTCACTTGATGTTAAGATATGGCAAAAATCTATAGTTTTATAGCTTTCGTTTTATTCTTAATTAATTTAATTCCATCGTGTTGATATATTGAATATCAATTAAACAGATCTTAATCAAAGTCAGCTTAAAAATCGTGATCTCTGTTTGTAATGAATCTTTGTAATGTTTAATTAATCAGCTACTTGAATTGAAGTTGACAGCTTTAACTCAGGTTACATAAATAGCTTCTGATTCCCAATCTCATTACACTTAGGTAAGTGGTACACCAGGAAACAATTAAGCGTCATATAATACAATACAATGTGTGTACTTGGACGAGGCTTGTAAACAAAGGAAGCGCCCACAAAGCTCATTATTTGTTGATGTAATGAATTATTGAACAAAGACAATCTGTAGACAAATAATTCAAGTAATCTATCAATTAAAAATGCGCAGTACTAAACAAAAGACTAAGGTGATTATATGTATACTGTCTGGATTCAGAGACAGATTGACAGGGGGTTAAAAAAAGGTCGGCAAACGACTTCAGACACACGCTCTAAGCGTGAATTTAAGCAACAGTCTAAGCTTACGAGTATCTATCTGGTAATTTAGTCGCAAAGTTTAAGTGCAAATTGCAAAATTAAAAGTTACGGCGTCGCGACCCTTGAAAGAAACTGAAAGTGAGACTAAAGTGCAGATCGCGTGGCAACCGAAAAGGGAAAATGCCAAATGCCTGCGTGTAAAGCTACTTAGAAATGTTGTAATACAAAGTCCTCTAATTAATTACATGTTATTATATAAGACCGACGTATTTAGCACACGAAACTTGGAGACCGAGCTTCAAACGAAGCCAACGACCGAACGACCGACAGAGTGAGAAAAAGCGGCACAATAAACACAACACCGTAAGAGAGATAGACGAACGCTGAACGAGCGAGAGACAGAGACAGAGGCGGACAGTTGGTGAGTTGGTGAGAGAGGAAGAAGAAAGAAACACGACCGCGCTGTCCAGTGAACAAGCGATAACTGAACTGAACTGAAACACAAAAACGGTGATTAAATTGTAAATCTTTGTGCGATTTGAAAATAAAAGTTTACGGCCGTTTTCAGTCGTTCAGTCGTCCACACAGCGATCAGTGAGCGGCCAAGTGAACAGGTTGTAAACAACAGCTGAGTGGAGTCGGACACGCGTCGTATAATCAATATGGGAGAGCAATCGAGAGCGTAGCAAAGAGAGAGAGCGAGAGAGTGTAAAAGTGAACAGGTGCTGACCAGCGTTGCCAAGTCAAACTTTTTTTAAGTCAGATCTGTGCTGTTTTAGGCCACTAAAAAGTTTTTAATTAAAATCAAAGCTAAAGCATCGCATTTAATAGAATTTGTTCGTAATTTCTCATTATTTTTCAATATATACATTATTTTGTTATTATACCCGTTACTTAAAAAAAAAATAAAAGGGTATATTGTAAAGGGAGAAGGAAGCAACTCCGATCTTATAAAGTATACACTCTCTCGCTGCCACTTAAAAAATATCTGATTGAGTCAAAAACAAACAAATAAAATTAGCCAAATTCACTAAAAAGAGCCAGTTTTGGCGCAAAAACGCCAATTGTGGCAACCGTGTTTTCGTACACTCACACTCTCTCACATTCATTTCTTTTGAGCTGCGCTCTCTCTTTCCCTTCATTGTGAACACGCTCAGGTACAAGCACATCTGACAAAGCCGCGTTCGCCACTCGCCACTTGACGGCAATTGTCAAGGTATAATTACAAAATGTTTTCGATATTTGTGCTCCTCATTAATGAGCACTTACACTAAATAATTGGCCGTAGCACAGAGAGTACGACGTGGGGGACTTGTTGTTGTTGTTGTTAGTACTTACCACCACCAACGCATTTCTAAGTCCATGGCAGAGCCATTGGTTAGCAGACCAGGGCCGGGAGCAGAGGATGCTGATCCATTATTAGCATGATTATGACGTGCGCTGTTCACATTTAACAACTGATTCTCATGCTCATCGTAGAATCCGCTATTAGTGGGTGCACCTGATACTTCGCCCGATATCGGTGCACCTGGCACAGATTGTGCGGCTGTCGTCTTCGGCGTTGGGCTTGGGGCAATGTTATGCGAGGGGGTTGACATGGTTTACAATATTACAAGTTGGCCACGGGGTCAACACACAATCAATTTCTGCACAGCACAATACTATTTTGTGGAAATACTACTACTTTCCGAATGTAAAGGGAGAAGGAAGCAACTCCGATCTTATAAAGTATACACTCTCTCACTGCCACTTAAAAATATCTGATTGAGCCAAAAACAAACAAATAAAATTAGCCAAATTCACTAAAAAAAGAGCCAGTTTTGGCGCAAAAACGCCAATTGTGGCAACCGTGTTTTCGTACACTCACTCATTTCTTTTGAGCTGCGCTCTCTCTTTCCCTTCATTGTGAACACGCTCAGGTACAAGCACATCTGACAAAGCCGCGTTCGCCACTCGCCACTTGACGGTATAATTACAAAATGTTTTCGATATTTGTGCTCCTCATTAATGAGCACTTACACTAAATAATTGGCCGTAGCACAGAGAGTACGACGTGGGGGACTTGTTGTTGTTGTTGTTGTTAGTACTTACCACCACCAACGCATTTCTAAGTCCATGGCAGAGCCATTGGTTAGCAGACCAGGGCCGGGAGCAGAGGATGCTGATCCATTATTAGCATGATTATGACGTGCGCTGTTCACATTTAACAACTGATTCTCATGCTCATCGTAGAATCCGCTATTAGTGGGTGCACATGATACTTCGCCCGATATCGGTGCACCTGGCACAGATTGTGCGGCTGTCGTCTTCGGCGTTGGGCTTGGGGCAATGTTATGCGAGGGGGTTGACATGGTTTACAATATTACAAGTTGGCCACGGGGTCAACACACAATCAATTTCTGCACAGCACAATACTATTTTGTGGAAATACTACTACTTTCCGAATGTTCAACTTCTCCACCATCGCCACCTTTTAAATAACTATTGCAATTTTCTTTTGACATTGCACATTTTTCTTCGTCGCTATTAATTATTAACTATTTAATTAATTATTAAAAAAGTAAGCAACGTTTTGTTGATGTTTTGATGACAGATACTATCGAATTTTTGTTTTCTGCATTTTTTGGCCCAGCTTTGACAAAACAAGGTGGCAACCATCAGGCCACAGAAAAACTCAATTTCGATATTTAACATATCGATAAGCGATAATATCAAATCGATATTGAGCTCATACTGAGCTGGCTGCTATAGCACGCCAAACAGCAGTTAATTTCGATTATTGAAAATGTTTATTCGAGCATTTTCAAGGACGTTTTTTCGCTATATAAGCAAGTGCAACTGTTGCTTTTAAACATGGAATATAACGCTTACCGAAATTGATTTCGCTTGTCCAATAAACTAGTCACTATCGTCTTTCTAAGAGGTGCTGGCGAACTGCCCGGTGTTGCTGTTGCAGCCTCATCATTAACAATTTGCTTAGCGCGCTCCATATCTTGTATATTCATGGTTATTGCAAATTTAATTTCGAGTTTAATTGACTATTAATTCAAAAACACAACCGTGCGCTGGCAGCGTTCAGAGTAAACTATTGCACACGCCTATGTTTCGAGATTTTATGCATTTCATATATGACTAGATAAGCACGCACACCTGTCACATCACATACATACATACACACACACACATACGCACACGCATTTTGATATTGATTCGCACACCTTGAAGTTGTTAACAAAAAAGGTAAAAGCAATACACAACAAAAAATACATGAACAATGGCACTAAATCTGAAGCGTGTAACAACCCGTCGTGCATCTCATTCATGTACAGCCTGAGGGCAACATTTCAAAATATGTACATAGAGTCTCCTAACAGTATTTGAATAAGACATAGTGCGTGGCAATAGTTTAAGTAAGGCAGCAACAACAGCAACAGACAAATGCGAGGTGAACAACATGCAACCAACAAGTGGCAAGGCACCAATCTGATATACAACAAGTACTTGTGCGATCAAATTAACATTTTATCTGTGCGCTGTCAGTCGCATGATTCAGCAACAATTTAAATATTCTGAGCGGTTAAACGGTTAGCGTATTCGATATCGATATTAATCGAACGATGACTGCTGTGTTTGTGGTCCTTAATAGTCTACTCCCTTTTGAACTACTACTACTATTTATCGATACTCTCCAATAATACTCCAATAACTACATTTACAATTTACTTATTAATTAACATTTTATAATGTTCAACTTAAATACATGCCAAGTTTATCTACAACTGAAGCTTAGAACGAGACCTCACTAAAACAAACTTACGCCTACAAATCGTACAATTTAAGGTTTTCAATTTCGTCGAACGTGTCCTCCGATCCGGATGCCGTTAGATCTGAGAGCTCATCGAGACACTTCTGACGCTTGCGCACATTCCAGTGGAGTCCGTCGGCCAGCGATGCGAACCAGTCGGATATTTGGTCCTGTGCACAAATACTGGGCACCGGGTAAATCGAGGTTGTCACACGCAGAAAGTCGCCATGGAAGAGCTCCTGACGATTGCGCCCATCGAAGCTGACCCAGGATGTATTGCGACTCTCAGGAGAAACGGAAATCTGTAAAGCGTTCCCATCAGTAAAGAGAATTCAATATGGTAATGTAAATACTTGCCTTTAGCTCCACACCAGCAGGTACCACAATGGGCCTAAAGCTCAGCGAATGCGGACAAATGGGCGTCACCATAATGGCCGGCACAGAGGGATGAATCATGGAGGCACCTGCGGCCACAGCATACGCTGTGCTGCCCGTGGGCGTGGACACAATCAGGCCATCGCCCTGCACCGATGTGATGTACTTGCCATCCAGAAACAGATCGATATTGCTCAGATAGGGAGATGGACCGCGATCGATGACCACTTCGTTCAGCACCAAGATGCTATTCGGTGCGGGGGTCGAGTACTCATCCGAATCCAGAGCATTGTTCGCCTGCTGTCGCTTGTCGCTCCTCCGATGCATCACACAGCGCAGGCGACTGCGCAACGTAAGCGCCGCATGACCCTCCAGCACACTGGTGAGCTGCTCCTGGAAATTGTCGAAGCGAAAGGGTGTCAAGAAGCCCAGCGATCCCAAATGGAAGGCCATGACCGGTGGCACCGATTGCTGGAACAGTAGCGAAGCATACAACAGTGTTCCATCGCCTCCAAGGCAGACAATGAAGTCAATACGATCGGTCAGATCATCCCGACCATCTCTGTGGGATGAGAATATGTGGCATGTGTGAGTAAGGCGTATGGAAGGAGTAAGGAGTATGCAGACTCACTTGAAGGTCACCAGTTTGTCTCGAATATCCCGAAACTGAGTGTCCTCGTTGAGCAGTGAATCCTCCAGCACTGCGGACTCCACCCAGACAACCATGTTCTTCTCGATCAGCAGCCAAGTCACCAGCTGCACAAATGGCGACAGCACGGAGGCGTCGCTCACCTTCTTGATGACCAGCACTGTCAGTGGTGGCTTGTACCACGTCAAGCGCTGACTGGCGGGATCCTGGATCTGCATCACCATCACCGAGTTTTTCATGATGCGGCCACATGGTCCAAACTGCTGGAACGGCGATGGAGCATTTAAGCTGCGTGTGCGCCTAAAAAAAAATAAAGATCCATTAAAACCATTTTGGGAAAATAATTTTAATCCTGTTCAGACTAAACCTCAGCAAACACTTGTTGTTGTTGTTGTTTTCCTTGGAATAATTAAACTCCTCAATTTGCAGAGAACTCTGACGTGGGAAAATCACTGACTTTTCAATCCCGTTAGGAAACATTGGAAAACTGAACGCAACAAAACTATTAGTATAAACGTCTAAAACTTTGACAAGTAATTTCACTTCACACACCGAACAGCGGTAAAACTCGCAGTAGTGTGCAATTGAGATTAAAAACAACTGTTGGCTAAACAGAATCCACAATTGAGCGTGGATTAGACAGGGTTACATGCATATTTCAGTACACCAGCATACCTGCCTGCAGTGCGGGACAGATTGTCTACAACTGTGATCTCTCGCATTCTGGCAGCTTGCAAGCAAGCAACACCTTGTAGTAATTTCACCATGATCTGATCAAATCAAATACCAACTGAGAGAGCATTACTTAAAATCCACAAAAAAAAAGCTCAAGCCGGCGAAAGCTGTAGGCTGCTTTCACAAGTTCCATATTATGTTTAGCAACAAGTAAAGATAAACAACATAAAAATTTGTTATCACATAATTATAATAAGAAACTGCAAACTCAGCTATAGTTATTCATAAATACACGACAGTAAAGAGTTTTTTTACTTGTGTGTGCAAGTTTGCATTAAATTGCATTGCATTTGTTTATTGTCAGCTGTTTCTAGTTGTTTTCTTTAGTCACACACAGTTTTACATACATACAGACAGAATTCATAATAGTAACTGCGTAGCGGCTCAGAGCTTCAAATCACCGGTAAACAATATAAAAAAAAACCACTTAAATGCGAAATGAAAGCCTACTGTGTCATTTTTATACAATTTGTTGTTTATTTGAACACTGTATGTACACTTACGAATATTCAACAAGCGCTTACCACCACCAGCTGCTACTCTCGATGCCGCCATTTTCCTCGGCCTTCCTTTCAATCTCTTTGCAACTGGAGTTATTCTGGATTTGTAACTTTGGCGATTTATTGGGTTTAGCGACTCCTGGCAATGCCATTTTAATTGGCATTCGGATTACCAGTCCTTTAATCAATTATTTGTACACATTAGACAGTGTGACTGCAGAGAGTGTGACTATAAAAATACTGATAACAATACACATGGCACACACTAGTAAGACAGCTTCCCAAAAACATTAGTTATCAAAGGTTTATGCAATTAATGTCAACATGCACAATAACAACAACATTTCATTCAATTTGTATTGCATACTTTTTTTCAGTCAACACTTAAAATGTCGAAGACATTCGGTCATGTCGATAACATTTTTTTTTGTCAAAATTGCAATCGTTATCGAAACCATCGAAAAGCAAAGATAACTGATTGACAAAAGGTGGCAATTTTGAAACTCTCAAAAAAAAAATAAATAAAGAGTAAAATAGAATAAATTAAATTAAATTTATACAACATGTCAAAACTGCACAAAAGACTGTATAAAAATAGCGGCATACATGCAAATTTGCCGTCAGACGCTTATATTTATAGTATGAGGAGTCAACGCCAACAACGTAGTGCTGCTGTATAGTATTTTTGGTATCTCTGAAACTATTTGTTCTGCTTGCTCACCGAAATTGTTTACGTCTCTCTGAAATATCCAAAACGCGAGTTTTTCTCAATGGCTTGGGAGAGTTTCCTGGCGACGTTGTTGCCGCGACTTCATCCCCCTCATTGTCCTCCTCTACAGAGGTGGACTTGGCAACCATTTGTAGCGCCAATTGTATATCCTCCTCTCGCATTTTGACAGGATTGTTGTCAAAGATTTCAAATGGACGGTTAATATCCGGACAATTTTGTAAGCCAACTTCACTGTCTCCCTGTCGAAATTCAACTAAATGGTTTTATCTATGCCCTAGCTTTTAAAAAACTTACAATGCATGCAAACATATGTACATAAACAGCTAGTCAAGTAATTGTTTTGACAAAATAGAAAATTCACATTATTTTTTCTTGTTTCCTATTTTAATATAACTACTTATTAGAACTTGGTGAAGAAATAGAAATAATGATATCCATGGGAGCTTTTTGATCCGTGCAAACAGTTACTTGACTCACTGTGTATGCATATTTGGCTGGCCAGTTGAGTATATCCATGTGTATAGAATGAGATGCTGTGTTGAATAAGCACACACACACGCACACAAGTACTCGTACTTTGAATTTATTAAGATCAATACTCAAAGCAACAGTTCAAAATCCACATAAAACAAAACGCGAGTCGACTTAAAAATACCCAGCAAGCGATATAAAATTAAACTCTGTATAAAAAATCTACTATTTATATTTCTATTGTATTGTGGAAACAGAATTGCATTCGAATTTAATATAGTTTATGCAAAATTTAATCGGTCAAACGGATCAATCTCAGTGGCTTAGTGATGCATATTTAAATATTTGTCTCGTACAGGGTATGAAAAACAATTTACATTTTAGCTCACTCACGCACACATATTACAGTTGTTAGGCCTGAGGAAATTGCTACAGTTTTTTAACGTATCACTATAAAAGACTTACATGCTGTATTTATTTATTTTATGTATTGATTGCTTTCACCCGGTGGCGAACATGGGCGTGGCAAGTACTTGAAAATACAATTATAGTTAGCTCAAGGCAAGGACGTTCACTTTAATTTATGTTTTAAATCATATTTTTAAACATTATATGACATGTTCCTTGTGATTAAATTGGAGACATATGTAAATATAATTTGTATTTTAAATAAAAATTTAAAACTTATTTATTGACGGAAATATGAAGAGAGAAAAACATCGATCAATTTGAATTTAACGTCAGAACTCTGCAAGACAAAAGGTCAATGCTACGTATGTATATAAAAATACCAATTACAATCCGGTATTTTGTGTATCGATAACCGATAGTTCAGCAAGCTCTGCGGCATAAGTTATTTCAGAGAGCTCTAGAAGTTGCACAGTTTTAAAATAAAACTTTATCAGAAATGGCAACAAAAGCAGGATTAACCTTTGAAATGTTAGCCAAGCGATTGGGTGCCGTTAAGTCCATTACCGGCGGACATAATCTGAGGTAAGCTTGAGACTTCTTACCGCACATGTCACCGTCTCTTTCTGTGACGTAATTGTGAACATCTAATTGGAAGCACGTTATCTTTATCATGCTCTTCCAATTTCCAACAGTTTGCTGAGACCGGCGCAGACACAATTCCGACATGGATACAGCACAGAGAAGCAGCCAGCGGCCGACGAGGCAGGTGAACAGAAAAAAACACCAGAGTCGCCGGAAATTGAGCGGCTGACGAAAGAATTGGCGGCAGCAAAGGAACAAAACAGCGAACTTTTGGACAAATACAAGCGCTCGCTAGCTGATAGCGAGAACATGCGTACACGCCTCAACAAACAGATAAGCGACGCCAAGATCTTTGGCATACAGAGCTTCTGCAAGGATTTGCTTGAGGTGGCCGACACTTTGGGCCATGCCACCCAGGCGGTGCCCAAGGAGAAGGTATGTTTTCTGTATTTTCCTGTGACTCTAGATTATTCTTATCTTATTCTCGGTTGTAGCTGGATGCCAATGCTGATCTGAAGAACCTCTTCGAGGGTCTGAGCATGACACGCGCCTCCCTTTTGCAGGTGTTCAAGCGTCATGGCCTCGAGCCACTGAATCCAATCAATCAGAAATTCGATCCCAATCTGCACGAGGCTTTGTTCCAAAAGGAGGACTCTACGGTTGAGTCCAATACCGTCGTGGAGGTTACCAAACTGGGCTACAAACTGCACGAACGTTGCATACGCCCCGCCCTAGTGGGTGTATCCAAATAATGTGTTGTTTCCTAAAAAGAACACTTCATTTACATAGCATAGCTCCCATTGTTTGCAAAATTGTCTTACGCTGCAAAATGTATGTACGTTACTATGTAAATATATCTAAGTTTCCCCATGTACAGGGAATATTCATTAGAGAAATCTAAGATGTAGAGACAGGTCGTTCCCTAGTTTTTAAGTGCTCTGCGGTCCTTCAGGATGCAACACATTTGCACCACGGTTGTTGCTCCTGAATCGACCAATTAAGGTCGTTTAACTATGTATATGATAATAAAATGTTTAGTTTGTTTTCGAGATGCCATTTTTGTGATTTATTTGAGACCATCACAATAAAATCTCCATTTACACACCTATTATACTCGATCGCTCCAAAAGAAAATCTCCGAAATTCGAGACCTCTGGGAAAGCGTTTGTTATGCAGGTAACGCAGGTACCAGAAAAGACGAAAATTCAATGGAAATTGAGATTTTCTATGGCACAGCAGGTAGTCACGTACAATATTCGAATATTCGTGGAAAGCAGAAAAGAAAATTCCACGAAAATAGTTACAAATTTCTTTTAGGCCAAGTCTATGTGGAAAGCGCGTTTAGTGAGATCTCATCAGTTGTCCTTTACACCTCGAATCGAGTAGAATGTTGTTAAAATTCCTACTGCCGTTGGCAGTGCTTAACTGCATCAGTGGACGCGTGCTAATGATGCCCAGATTTTATGGCCAGGACAGTGCAATAATTGTGGACACCGACAAGTCCTTGCAGTCCAAATTTAATCCAAAGCTACAGAATGCGCTCTATTACAATATTCCCGTGTACAAGTTGTTCAAGCCGCCAGTGACTACAACTACAACAACCACAGCTGCTCCGATCGGATTGGTTGAGGAGTATCCAAGTGATTTGATTGACATTGCACGCAATAAACTGGGCTTAAAGCGGTTGAAGCAGCTGCCTAGCATCAGGGAACTGGGCGAGCTGCTGGGCACTGGCAGCGCCGAGGAAACCATCAAGTATATCCGTGCTCTCACCTCCAATGATCAGGGGATTGCGCTAATGAAGGCCTATTTGGGTTCACTGGACTATGATCAAAGTGAGTCCGCAGCGGAGCCAAATCCAGAAATAAGATACAGTGAAGAGGACAATGATACTGACAATGCAGACGTAGATGCGGATTACGATCCAGAAGAGATGCTTGTCAAACCCAAACTGGACACCACAACAGAAACAGAGGCAGCGCAGTGGGAGGAGGGGGAGGGCGGCGGTGGCTTAATGCAGCGTGTCAATGATTTTATGAAGCAGTACGGCATGTGGTCAGAGGAGCCGACAACAACTGCCGCTCCCAAGACTTTCAGCCCTGTGTTTGTGGCGCCACAGCTGACAGCTGTAAAAGCACCGCGTCCACTGCTCAGACGACAGCAGTGGCCCTCTCATATGCCCATTCCTATGCGTCCCACAGCCCGGACAACGACAACAACAATGGCTCCCAGCACCACAGCAATTCCACAACAATTGCCGCATCTCAATTCGCCCAAGGTGCTGCCGACTTCAACCGCCGCCGGCCACGTGGCGCCGCATATTCAGCAGCTGGCACAGATGGCCAACATACCGCCATCGGTGCTGGACACGTTCCTGCAGCAGCAGCCCAAGCTGGCGGAGTTGGCCAAGCGCGTCAGTCGATTGCCGCTGGTGCAGGAACACAGCAAGGCCATCAGTGGGCAACTGCTCGTGGCCGTGCAGAAGGCGCTCTCGCAGGATGAACAGTTGAAACGTTTGCTCAACGCATCACAGACACTCAAATAAGACTTCATAATAATAACCTAACTTGTAATCCATTAAAATAAAGTTAAAGAAAAAAACAGCATTTCATAACCTCATTTTTTGACATGTGGCCGCACCTCAAAACACAAGGGCCGTGATTTAATCGGCCAATGCATTATTAAATGCCGTCAATTTGTTCTTGCGTTGCCGTGCATAACTGTCGCCCAACTGTGAAATCGACGACAGTTTACTGTGTGGAACGCGAAGTTTTATTAATACCATCTTGTTTTTGCGTACATGTTTAATAATATAAATTAAGTAAAGCACTATTGATAAGCGCAACACTTTGGTAAAATTATCAAGTTTACTCTTTGTCCATTAAAAATAGCACTCGCAAGTTCTGGGGAATAAACCAGCGAGCGTGCATTGGACAGCAAAGGATTTCAGAAAAATAAATTAGCCAAGCAGCACCACGTGCTAGCGAGAAAAGAATGAACAAATTGTCAATTTCGAGAAGCGTTAATACCTTTTCACTAGTGTTGGGTTGCTCATGAGTGAGTGAACAAAAAAGAGTTGCTCACCGAAGTGAGCAAGTGAACATGTTCCTTCTAACTTGCTCTTTTTTGCTCACTTGCTCAGTTGCTCAGTCTTGTTCAGTTGCTCTGTTTTTAGTGTTGGGTTGCTCATGAGTGAGTGAACAAAAAAGAGTTGCTCCCTGAAGTGAGCAAGTGAACATGTTCCTTCCAACTTGCTCTTTTTTGCTCACTTGCTCAGTTGCTCAGTTTGTTCAGTTGCTCTGTTTTGCTCTTTTTTGTTCAGTTGTTCATCCTTGTTCAGTTGTTCGCCCAAATGTTCTTATTCTTTATTTCCTTTGCGCTCTGAATTCTGTTACGGCACTTTGCGTATATTCGTTAGCTCATTTTGGGGAAAAGTAAGTATAAAGAAGTGAAGGGAAATCAATACTTTCATTATTTTACTTTTTAATTTGGTTGTTTGTTATGAAGGGAATACATTATCATTATTTTATTTTTAATTTTGTTACTTTAGTTTTATGTACATGTATATTATACATAATAAAGTGATGAATCCGATTTAAATTGAAAGTATGAAATGTATATAACGTATGAAATTTTTGATTTGTTGAGTGAGGGACTTAGAGTGAGTGAGCCACTGAGCTACTGAACAAGTGAGTGACTGAGCAACTGAGCAAGTGAGCAACTGAGCAAGTGAGCGATCTGAGTGAGTTGACTCACCTAAAATAAAAGAGCAAGTGAACATGTTCACCTAAATGAGCAATGTTTACCAACACTACTTATATTTTTTTTGTTATTGTCCAATTGGATAATGGAAGACATGAACGTGTGCCGCGTTTGTATGACCCGAGAAAGTGCGTATTCCATTAAATTGGTGAATATATTCGACTGGAAGCCAGGGCTTGTTGTCGTGGAGGATGAAATAGACATAGGTGACACTAGACTTGACGACATGCTAAACGAGTGCTCCAACTGTGAAGTCAAACTTGAGGATTCACTGCCAAAGAAGATTTGTTTACGCTGCGTGATAGCAGCCCAGCATGCGTTTAAATTCAAACGAATGTGCGAGCACAGTCACCGCTTCTTCTGCCAGCTGATCGACGAACACCAAAAACGTCACACCGATTTGGACAATAGTGGAACGGAACTAATTACAACCACAGAATATCAAGCAGACAATGAAGATGTCCCTAATGCTTATCAGAATGAGCTTGCTCATTCGAATTCTGGATCAGAAGGCAGCGACGTACACTTAGGACCCGTTAAAATAGAGCACGAGATGGGCACTGAGGCGATAGCGAATGCAGAGGTCCAGCAAGAGGAGCTAGAGTATGATATATATATGAATAAAACTGAATACTGGCATATTTAACTTATCTACTTATATGTCCCGCAGTTACTTTACGGACGAGAATGTCACCAAAGGTTCACCAATTACGGTTGATCGTCCATACAAATGCCCGCATTGTCCCAAGGCCTTCGCCCAGAACCAGCATCTTAAGAGACACATATCTGGACACATGGGCAAACGGCCGTACAAGTGTCCTCACTGTCCAAAGGATTTCGCCCAGAGCCATCATCTCAAGCGACACGTTTGTACGCACACAGGACAACCCTTTAAGTGTCCTCACTGTACAAAGGCGTTTCCTTTAAATCATCTGCTGGCGGAGCACATACGCGTTCACACTGGCGAACGTCCATTTCAGTGTCCTCATTGTCCAAAGGCATTTACCCAAAATCCCTACCTCACGGCGCATATAAGGAGACACCGCGGAGAGCGTCCTTTTCAGTGTCCTTATTGTCCAAAAGCTTTTGGATTAAATCACATTCTCCAAACGCACATTCGCGGACACAAAGGCGATCGTCCACACAAGTGTGTCCACTGCTCGAAAGCCTTTACCCAAAAATGCAATCTCAAAATGCACCAGCGACGATGCGCAGCGACTTCCAGTCAAACAACAATCCCTGAGAATTTCAGTGAGAATCATAGTAAAAGTATACCTGAGAACACTTAAACTTTTGTTTATTTTTTGGCCATTAAGTATTACAGTTGTATTGTGTAACTAGACATTTAAGTAGATTTAAGCTCATATTTTATATCTTATTATAATTTACAAAATAATATAAGTTCTTAATTCAAAAAGAGTGTGAAAAACATTAATTTCAAAAATTACATTATCGTATAGATAACAAATCAGCTGTTCCATACCACGATGAAATTATATAAAGGTGATGTATTCGCTCTCTCGGGGCGACGTCAGCTCACAGAGAGAGTCTGACGTAAGAGAGACGACAAAGGTAAATACATAGAAAACTTGTTTTGTTTGGTTTCCTATACTCTTCACTTATTTTCGTTTTGTGCGCTGTGCAATATATAAAATAAAAAAAAAAGCAATGGCATGTTTGTCTTATTGTTCCTGTTGCATTTATCCACATCTTTCTTCCACATCTTCTTCTTTATGTCTTTGGGAACACGAACCAAAAGACTCGAGTTTGAGCGACATACTTTTACACACACGGGGAATATTTCACAGAACTTAGCACAACCGCTTACTACGACGTTTGCCTTTGTACTGACAATCGTAGCCCCGAAAAAGAGGGCACGTCAAACGAATACATCACCTTGTTATAATTTCATCATGTTGCATACAAATAAAAACAATACGGTAGAGTGACCATCAATTTATCGTTGATGAAACTTAAATATGGTCACACCGAATATTAGAGCAGAATCAGCTGCGTGGCCGATTTCGTATGCACTTGCAGCGAAATAATTAATAAATTATCGCGAAGTTTACGACAAACGGCGGGAAAGGCGAATTTCTGCTTCGATCGTATCGATTGATTTGGTTTCAAAAAGAGAAAATAGTCCTGTGCTGCTTATCGTATCGCAATAAAACAAAATCTAAAGTGAATATCGATATCGATATCGACGTTATATCAACAAAAACTATCAGGGTTGCTCCTGAAATCAGAACATACACGTCGTAAACGTCACCAAAAAACATAGTCGGAAACAAATTATTGACAAATTTCGTATTAATAAAATGTTTAATTAATTGCACCATTCCATACACCTTTAGTGCGTGTATGTGTGCGAGTGTGCGATTGTGTGTGTGAGTGCGTGTGCTGTGTCCAAGAGGCAGAAAAATACATACATATGTGAGAGAGAGGGAGAGGGAGAGGAGAACAGCATTGGGGATTTCAACAATTGTTTGTTGCGTGCCAAAATTCTGAAAGGTGGAAGCCAATTAGGTGCAATTGAAAGAGCGAGGAAGCACAATGTCTCTGCCAGGCAACGGTATTTATGTGGTGCGCGGCGAAATGGCCACCTTAATGACGGCCATGCGACGTGGAACGCGCTGGAATACAACAGCCTACGTGGTAAGTGTGCCTCCATCAGACATTTGCAACAGCATCCCACACATTGCACATCCTATTGCAGGAAGATGAGAAGGACGTCTTGCTGAAGCTGTTCATCGACTTAAAGCAAGTGTTGAATCGTATTGAGGATTTACGTTTAATTGAGCCAAATGTATTTCTGGCGCCCTTTTTGGAGGTGATACGTACAGCGGAGACAACTGGACCCTTAACTAGTCTGGCCCTAGCCTCGGTCAATAAATTCTTGTCCTATGGCCTCATTGGTAAGTCAGCTGACCTAGAAATGGAATTGACTTGGTGAAACATCTTATAAATTGCAGATCCCACAACCCCAAATCTGGCTGTGATTGTGGAGCTGATTGCGGACGCTGTCACGCATGCTCGCTTCATGGGCACCGATCAATCCTCGGATAGTGTGACTTTCATGCGTGTCATCGAAGTGCTGCACACCCTGATCCGTAGTCCAGAAGGTGCCGCCGTCAGCAATGAGTCCATGTGCGAGGTCATGCTCAGTTGTTTTAAGATCTGTTTTGAGCCACGTCTTAGCGAGCTACTACGTCGCTCGGCCGAGCAATCCCTTAAGGACATGGTGTTGTTGTTTTTCATGCGATTGCCACAGTTTACGGAGGATCACAATGATACTGTGATGCAGAAGCGTTTCACTATTTCCGAAGCGGCCGGTGCACCACCTGAAAAACATAAACGCAAGCTACAGCCTGCTCCCGTTTCCGTTCCGGCTGTGCAACCCAAGGAGGAGCCACCACAGACACCTCAAAGCACACTGGCTGCGCCGGCGCATTTAAAGGCTCCCATACTGGCAACGACACCAGCCTCACCAGCTGGCAACATATTGGATATGCAGGGCAAGATCACACAGACGCCAACCACCACAACAACCACAACGACGGCAAATGAACCAATTGTCGATCCGTCACTTGATGTGCCAGTTATTCAAGTGGAGAACTCTACCGAAACTACCGAAACAACCGCTGAGGTCGAAGATGAGTCAAGATCAACGCTAACGGAGGCGAACAGCAGTGAATATATTAACTCTGTGGGAGTTCGCTTCACACAGCAAACGTCGACAGAAGATTCAGCTGCTTTGTCAGCTACATTGACGCCTTATGGACTACCCTTTATACAGGAACTGTTTCGGTTTCTCATCATACTGTGCAATCCGCTGGACAAACAGAACTCGGACAGTATGATACACACTGGTCTGAGTCTTCTAACTGTTGCTTTCGAGGTGGCTGCCGACAACATTGGTAAATATGATACGCTGCTGGAGCTGGTGAAGGATGATCTGTGCAGGAACTTGATATCGGTGAGTTCAATTAAATGAATTTCATTTAATTATATATTCACAGTTAATGTCCACTTTTATTGTCATTCAATAGCTTTTGACCTCGGAGCGACTGAGCATTTTTGCCGCCGATTTGCAGCTTTGCTTTTTGCTCTTTGAATCGTTGCGTGGTCATCTCAAGTTCCAGCTGGAGGGCTATCTGAAGAAGTTGAGCGAGATTATAGCCAGTGATAATCCAAAGACGCCCTATGAGATGCGAGAACTGGCGCTAGATAATCTATTGCAGCTGTGGCGCATTCCTGGATTTGTCACCGAGCTGTACATCAATTACGATTGCGATCTGTATTGCACGGATATGTTCGAGAGTCTCACCAATCTGCTCAGCAAGTACACGCTCTCCGCCACGAATGCGGTATACAGCACACACATCATCTCCATGGACACACTGATCAGTGTGATTGACTGCATTGAGCGTAATTGTGCTGCTGCCAAGAGCAACAACAGTCATCATAATCCAGCTATTGTCCAAGCAGGACAGGCTGCCGTTGGCGGCAGTCGTCATTCGCGGCATAACAGCGGGCTCGAAGGCATTGTGATTGATAATGGTGAGGAGCCGGTCGAGAATATTGCTAGCTTTATCAACAACAGCTCACATCGCTTGCGTCTACACTCGAAGAGCGCCAGCGGAGGCGACATAACCAGTGAGCATCTGGTCAACGTTAAGGAGAAGAAGCGTCTGCTGTCCAAGGGCACCGAGTGGTTCAATCAGCGACCCGACAAGGGCATTCAATATCTGCAGGAGCATGGCATTCTGAACGCCCAGCTTGATCCCATGCAGGTGGCATTGTTTCTTCGCGAAAATCCCGGCCTGGACAAGAAAATGATTGGCGAATACATTTCCAAAAAGAAGAACGTCGACTCCAAGATTCTAATCAACTTTGTGGACTCATTCGACTTCACTGGACTCCGTGTGGATCAGGCCCTGCGTCTGTATCTGGAGACGTTCCGTTTGCCGGGCGAGGCACCATTGATTTTCCTCGTTCTGGAGCACTTCTCGGATCATTGGCACGTGAGTATGAGTGTCCATTAATGAGTACCCTTTCCTAATTCATTTCTTATTTATATGTTTATGATTGATGCAGAATCAAAATAAGGAACCGTTTGCCAATGTGGATGCCGCTTTTCGTTTGGCCTATGCCATCATCATGCTGAACATGGATCAGCATAATTCGAATGCCAAGCGCTTAAATGTGCCAATGACGCTGGATGATTTCACTAAGAATCTACGTGGTCTGAATGGTGGTGAGGACTTTGATCAGGAGATGCTAGCGCAGGTCTTCAATGCCATTAAGTATGCTTAAATCAATTGCAATATTTGCAAGATACTTTATGTCATATACATATATAAATCTCCCACAGAAACGAAGAGATTGTAATGCCCGCTGAGCAGACGGGTCTAGTGCGCGAAAACTATTTGTGGAAGATGTTGTTGCGACGCGGCGCCACCCACGATGGTCATTTCCATTATGTACACGACGCCGCCTACGATGTGCAGATCTTTAACATTGTTTGGGGCGCCTCGTTGAGTGCGCTGAGTTTCATGTTCGACAAGAGCACCGAGAGTGGCTATCAACGCACCTTGGCCGGTAAGACAAACTTAATGATTTATTTGTGTAATTAATTAAAAATAAGAGTTGAAATTAACTATAACAATCAGCGATTAAAACCGAAACGAATATCGGTTTCAGTTACGGTTTCGGTTATGTTCGCATTTAGGTTTTCGGTTATCGGTTACGTAAAATCTTTGAATAAAGGTTTAATAACGGTGAACCGGTTTTTGTTTGTTTCGGTTCAAAAAATATTTTTTTTTCAAAAATATAATTATATTAATAATATAATAATAATAATTAAAAAGTCCTTACTTTCTAAATGTTTCATTCATACATTTATTTCACAAATAAATCTAAAATCAAAATAAAAAACTAAAAAGATAATCAAAACTAATAACAAAATATCAGAAATCGGAAAAAATAGAAACAGCTCAACATTTTTCGTTTTAAATTATTTTTAGGTGTTTTTTTTAATTTTTATAATAAAAATTGAAAATAAAACATGCTTTAAAAATTGTATTTTAAAGTTATACCATAACTCTTATTTACAATTTTAAAAATTTTATAATTTTATAAAATTTTATAATTTAAAATAAAACTTTTTTCAGTTTTTATTATAAATTATAAATTGGAAACAACAATTTTTTTTTGGATGTATGAAAAACCGAAATATGAAACGGTTACCAAACGGTTATTTTGGTTTACAGAGTTTCGGTTTTAAAGTTTCGGTCAAATGAAAAAAAAATTTTTTTCGGGTACGGTTTTTGTTACGGTTTTAAATTTCAATCGGTTTTTACCGGTTAAAGGTTACGGGTTCGGTTAGGGCTTTAATCCCTGGTTAAAATTAACTACAGTAAAAATCATATATCTGATATATATTTGAACTGTCTTACTTGCAGGCTTCAGTAAATCGGCAGCTATATCAGCGCATTATAATCTGCATGCGGACTTTGACGCGCTCATACTGACCCTGTGCAAGTTCACCACGTTGCTGAGCAGCGTGGAGCAGCACGAGCCTGTGCCGGCGAACAATGAGATTCAACTGGCGGTCAACTTTGGACTGAATGGCAAAGCACAGGCGGCCATGCGAACTGTATTTCTGCTCGTCCATGGCTATGGGGATTGCTTGCGCGAGAGTTGGAAGCATATTTTGGATCTGTTTCTGCAGCTGTTCCGTCTGAAGCTGCTGCCCAAATCGCTGATCGAGGTGGAGGACTTTTGTGAGACGAATGGCAAGGCGTTGCTCATATTGGAGAAGCCACGCGAGAAACAGGAGCAGGGACTGTTCTCCAGTCTCTATTCGTTCATTAGCCAGGAGGGACTGCGTGAGCCGACGTATGAGGAGCAGGATTTCATCAAGCATGGCCGCAAGTGCATCAAGGAGTGCCAACTGGATCAAATGCTGCAAGAGTCCAAGTTTGTTCAACTGGAGTCGCTCCAGGAGCTGCTCAAGTGCGTGTTGTCGCTGATAACGGCGCCACAGGCACCAAAATCCTCGGGACAACCATATGCCGAAGATATCACCGTCTTTTGGATGGAGTTTCTCGTGAAGATTGTGGTACACAATCGGGATCGCATGATCCCGCTGTGGCCGGCAGTGCGCGATAAGATGTATCAACTGCTTCATGGCAGTGCCCAGAATGGCTACGATTATCTGCTCAACCGATGCGTTGTCGCCGTGCTCAAGTTGGCCATCTATCTGATGCGCAACGAGGAGTTGTGTCCCGTTGTCTTGCAGTCACTGAAAATGCTATTGACACTGAAGCCAACGCTCTTGATACGCATCTCCAGGCAGGTCTCAATTGGCATCTATGAGCTGCTAAAGACCTCTGCCCAGAATATTCATTCCGAGCAGGATTGGCAGATCATCTTCAATTTACTGGAATGTGTTGGCGCTGGCGCTGTGCCGCCGAACTTTGAAGATGCACTGCAGCAGCAGCAGCCTGCTAATGGACACACCACATCGGATGGTGCACTGAGCAGCGAGGAGGACGCCGCCGCCGCTGGAACATTGGAGCGCGGTTACACATCCGACTCGGAGCTGAACAAAGTGGCGAGCACAGTTCCAGCCACATCCAGCCCAACCGCTGAGAACTGGATACTTGTGAACAAGGACAGTGAACTGACCACTGCATCGAGGTGAGTTTTAACTTGGCTTTAAGCTCTTCAACTCTCCAGTCATTCATATATTTTTATGATTCCAGACCCCAATCGCCGCCCAGCTCCAGCAATCAAGTGGTTAGCACTTTGGTGTTCAACTGCCAACTCTTGGATCATGCGCCTTTTGCACTGTTCAAGTGCTGGGAATCGCTGGTGTTCATTGTGCGAAGTGTGGCCCACATTACGCCGTATAACTTTGAGGCGTGCGTCCGTTGCATTCGCATCTTTGTGGAGGCCTGTCGCGACGGTGGCATTCGGCAGCGTCGCAAATTCGAGGCAGTGTCCAAGAAGCGCAACGTGAAGAAGCGTCCGGATCTGGGCGGTTCAATGTCCACGTCAACGGGCAATCTAACCTCGTTGGCCGATGTCGGTGATAATCAACAGCCAAATGCCGCGGAGCAGGAGGGATTGGCCCAACAGTATGAGCAGCTGTCCATACAGCTATTGGATCTGATGTATACGTTATATACGCGCACGGCGAAGATCTTTCGCTGGTGGGCGGAGGAGGGATGCACGGTGGCGCAATCGGCGGCACTTTGGACGCCCGGCTGGTGTCCTCTGCTGCAGGGCATCGCCCGACTGGCCATGGATCGTCGGCGGGAGGTGCGCACTCATGCCATCTCCTGTCTGCAGCAGCGTGCGTTGTTAGTGCACGATTTGCAGACACTGTCGGGTGCCGAGTGGTCCTCGTGCTTCCAGCACGTGCTGTTCCCGCTGCTGAACGAGCTGCTGCCGGAGAGCGTGTCGGCCGCGCAGCTGGATGCATCGCTATTGGAGGAGTCGCGCATACGCACGGCCACGATCATGTCGAAAATGTTCTTACAACACTTGACGACGCTCATCGAACTGGGCGACACCTTCAACGAGCTGTGGCTGGACATCTTGGGCTACATTGAGCGTTTCATGAAGGTGGGATCCGACACGTTGTCGGAACAGATGCAGGAGATACTGAAGAACATGCTGCTGGTGATGCATTCGGTCCGTGTGTTCCATAACCAGGACGGTAACCTTCAGCAGGCCCTGTGGGATCTAACCTGGCGTCGCATTGGCGAGTTTCTGCCCAATCTGAAAACGGAGCTGTTCCTCGATGAAGGTGCGTCTCGAGTCTCTAATCCATTGCACTAGGCAGCAAAATTTACATTTGGGCCAGAGTTGAGAAAAAGAACAATTACAAAATTTGTCTATAGTTAAACTTAATAGTAATAGTAGAGTTTTCAAAATTTTAAAAATGAAATATCATTTTAGGAAATTGGGTTTTCTCTCATCTATGTACCCAAATGTGTCCGAATTTGCCTCAAGGGATTAAGCGCCCTTTTAATCAACGTTACCTGCCTTCGTCTTTAGATATAGTCTCGCCAGCGATTTCGCTTGATATTACCAAAGTCATTTATGATCATTGCCTGTCATTGCCGCTGCCCATGCGCAGCTATGAATTGGCCACATTCTCAATGGCCACGGCCAAGAGCCTGGACTATAATACAAATGCGCCCGAGCAAGTGAAGCGGCACAAAAAACCTTGGGCCCGTTTGCGTATTAAGCTAAAGTTGCTTAAGAGTCTCACCAAGAAGATGAAATCCAAACAAATCAAATCAAATTGAATATGTTAATGTTGTGCCATTGTTGAATTGCCGTTGTTTTTATTCTAATTACTTTATAATTGTTGACATGATTGGTGGAGTTATTCAACCTATTCAACTGCTCGTTTTGCAGGCAAACGAGCTCAGACATTGACAAACAATGAGACCGCTCAACAGGTGCTCCAGTTACCCCAGGTGGACATACTACCAACCAGCCAGCAGTCCACAGAGTTAATAATCAGCGCACCAGCACCAGCAGCTGCTGTTGCCATTGATGCTCCTGCTGCTCCAGCTTCCATGCTGACATCACCTGTGGAATCCCCGAGACGCAGCATCATTTTGCAGCCACCCATGGCTGAGGCTTTGCAACAAGCGCCCAGCTTTATGTTTGCTCAGGTAAGTTGATTTAATATTTGTCTGTTTTATTTTTGAATATTTATTTAAATGTATTTTTTTAAACAGCCCATATTGGTGCCACCTCTGATGCCACAGCCAACAGCAGAGATGCAGAACTACAGCAGCAACAACATCAACACATCGCTACCCGATTTGGTTAATGAGGCAGCCGCAGCGACAAACACATCGTACACAACACCCGTGCACAGGCCAACGGAGGAGTCGTCACCAACAACGTCAACCACGCCCATTGTCAGCAGCAACAGTTATGCTATTGAGCTGCCAGCGACACCGCCAAGTTTAGAGGCGCAACAACATCAGCTGTATCAGCAATACCAGCAGCAATACCAGCAACAGTACCAAATGCAACAACAGCAGCAACAGCAACAACAGCAACAGACACATCCAGTGGCTGCCACAAACGATGTGCCACTCAGTCATCTGTTGGCAAGCAATGCATATCCATCGCTGGGCAGAATGCCGAATGCATCGATTGTGCACAGCTTTGCGCCAGTCTATGAAGCACCAGCAGCTGCGGTACCGATTGCCAATGCGGCTGACATATATCAGGAATATGTACAGAATCCTTACAATTTAACCTTGCAACCGACGCAGCAACAGGATCAGCAGCTGCCACAGCAACATCCACAACCTGCTGTGGCATCGCCCGCCAATTACTTTAATGCTAACATCGATCCCAGCAAGATACCGCCCGGTTCTGAGCTGCTCTATGGCCAGCAGTAGATGAAGTTAACTTAAGCAGTAGTCCTCAGTTATCAGTCGTCAGATGGAGATAAAAGATACATATTTATTCTGGTGTTTTCTCTTATTTTCATCCAGTTTAGGCATTTTTATTTTGTGTCCTCTTTTTTTATAAATGAAATACTTACAGTTCTCAATTCGAACTTCTTATATACATTTTCATTTAATCTCTATTGTTTGTTTATTTTTTTAAATTTTGTACACATTCCGCGTGCGCACGCGTGTTTTGAATGCTCTTCGAAAGGTGAGGATTACGTAGTATGAATAGATTCACAGATTCATTTATTAATTGAATGCAATACCTTGGATAATTGCAAAATGATAAAGCTTTATGCCACTGTTTAAATAACAGAAAATAGTTTCAATTACAATAATTATTAAAATGCTATTTATCTGAATATATATCGTATGTATTTATGTTATTCGAAACGGTAATTGTAAATAATCAAAATTTAAAATATATAACAAATACAAAATACACAAATCGATTTCTGCAATTTATTCGGTTAATATAGAAACATTTCAGTTTAGTAGTACTTTAAACACCATTTGTTGATACAGAAAAAATAATAAAAAAAAACCCGGACTCCGTGACAATGCATTTGAAGCATTGCCGTGACCAGGATTCGAACCTGGGTTACCACGGCCACAACGTGGGGTCCTAACCACTAGACGATCACGGCTACGTCGGGTTAATGAAAGCTGCCGTCCAAACAATTAAACACAAATGGTTACTAGTATCTCAAAACCAGAATCAATAAAGTGGTTAATAAATTAGCATTTGTTTGATCATTAACAACAGTCGATTCATTAAAAAAACGTATCTGTCTGTTTATCTAAGATGAATTAATAACTAGCGACATAATTTGGATAGATAAACACAAATTTTCTTTTCTTTTAGGTCTTGTCTTGTTAGATTATAAAAACATTTAGATTGTTTGAATAATTAAATTATAAAAATAAAAAAGTTAACCGGCTCCGTGACAATGCATTTTGCAGCATTGCCGTGACCAGGATTCGAACCTGGGTTACCACGGCCACAACGTGGGGTCCTAACCACTAGACGATCACGGCTACACCGGCTGTTGAAACGTGTTGCTCAAAATGCTATTTTTACAAGCACTGTCCCATTAACAGAGACAGAAAAATGTTAACGTTAGACATCAAATATAGATGGCGCTTTCAAATGCTGTTTAACTTGGTATAAGATAGATGGCGCTTTCAAATGATTGAAATTAAATTAAAATGAAAAAGTCGAAGTAATCACACATATTGTAATTATTTAAATTTGAGAAGCTGAGTATTTTATTTCTTTTTTATATTTAAGTAAGGCGATTTTTTTAAATGGTACACAATGGCGTTCGGTAAATGGTTGAGTAGACTTGTTTCTTTATTTTCTTGTGTGAATAATATTGAGTTTTTAGAATAAGATGCAAAACGAAGTCAATTTCTTTATTTACTGAAAAAAAATTAGCTGAGTTCCGTGACAATGCATATTGCAGCATTGCCGTGACCAGGATTCGAACCTGGGTTACCACGGCCACAACGTGGGGTCCTAACCACTAGACGATCACGGCTACACCCAACTGATGTTTGGCTTTGGCCAAAATCCGGTTTTGTTGGGGAGAGTCTTTAACTTTAAAGTGCCTCTGTAATTCCAACAAAATTATTTATAAATTAAATGTATTATTTATTTATTAAATTTGCTTTAAAAACAAAAGTATTTCAATTATATCTTTGACATCGTTTTCACTTAATAATTTCGTTTTCGTTTAAAATAATATATACAGCTATATAACAATAATATAAAAGATTTTGACTTTGAAGTTCGAGCGTGCTGTTAGTAAAAGCGAAATGTAAATTCATTCGCTTATGTTAGCAGAGTGACTTAACAGAACAGCTGTTAAATTCAAATGCGCGCCTTACGTGAAAAACAACACAATTTTACTATTTGTTGTGTATGCGGGGGACAGACAAAAGAAAATGACCATGTGTTATTTTGCTTTAAAATATATTTGTTTTGTTATCCAAAAATATCTTCATAATGTCAGAAAGGGATCTTGAAGTTTACAAATGGAACCTAATCTTGTAAGATGTTAGGGCTCCCCATACTTCATATTTAACAGCTCCAATTTGGAGCCAAGGTCTTGAGTTGTACCAGGCACTCAGCAATCTCAGCTAGCAGGTACTCCGTATAAAAAGACGACGTGGGAGAGTTTGTACACAACTTGACCTGCTGTGACCTGCAGCATCTTCAGAAGACCCCATTGTTAACCATGTGTAACGAAGTGTAACAAGCGACTAGGCAAACAGATTTTCAAGTACAAGATTTTTCCATCATTTTCCTCGATTTTCAATGCATCGCTGCATCCTCTGGGAATATTTTCGGCTATTGTACTTCACACAATGTCAATAGATATTTTTCTATTTTTGTAATGTAATCCCATGCCGTGTTTCTTTTGCTGATCTGCTGTTACAATTTTGCACTTTGAGTCACGACTGAAGCCGATTATTTGTTTAACAATTTATTGAACAATTTGTTGTTTGTTTAACTAATCTATTTTCAACAGGAGCACAGTGCGTACGATAAGTAGACGCACAATTCGAATATCGCTTGAAAGGTTTCTGGGGAAATTCTCAATCATTAGGTGGGCTATTCATATACCTATGTACATACGTATGTATGTATGTTTTTAGTACAGTGATCACTCGTTAATTGAATTCCTTTAATTTGAAAAGTTGTAAGATTAATTTTGTTAAATGAATACTTATAAATATATATTTTTATTAATATATGAATAATTTGAATTCGAGTTTTAAAAATGTATGAGTATTTTTATAAAAAATGTGTATTTTTAATTCCTTAAAATTTCCACATAGCAAACGATCACTGTATTTACAGTTTGATTCTTCCTCTTCTTCTCTTTGCCTCTTCTATATCTCTATTTTAAGCATAACTAATTGTTATTTCACATTTTGTTTGTATAAGTAGTCGAGTTGGGAATAGGCCAGCATAATGCCTAGGCTGTTACTTAGTTCGGTATTTTTACACAGAGATTTCACATGCTGTCGAGTCTTGTCTATGAACTATGTTCGCCTATTGAAATGCGACACATTTACATGTTTCAATTTAAACGTTTTCTTGAGATCTCGAAGATTTTTCCCACGGCCCATTTTAAAAATTCTATGGAAATTTACTTTACAGTCTCCAAAATTTTCTTAGAAATCTTCAATTTCACTTTTCTTTTCATCTGCCCACCATGAAGAAAACCAAGATGTTCATTGAAGTGCAGCGAAGTGTAACTTTTAAGCAGGAGCGCATAAAAGTTAAACAGCTTCTTCAGAGATTTTTCCCACTCAAGCTGAGATGCATCTCAGACCACAAGACTCTGTGTGGAAAGTCATAGATTTCCTTGTAGAGCGTGAGATGCTGGTAGCTGGAATGCTACCTGCTGCATTTAGTGATCTTGCAGCTAGAGATCTTCAGTTTCCTAAGACACTTTCTAGCATTACTGACAGCCTGTTGCTTTCATCGATTTGGTCACGCTTCATTGACGCATTTTCCTTCTTGTTAGTCGCATTTTTCTCCTTAAGATGTAGAATTTTCCTTGGATTAGAATCCCTTTGAAGGGTTTTCCTTTTACTCGCTTGGATTTCTGTTAACCTGTTGACTTTATGTAAGTGATCACGCTTCAATGATTTTCACAAAATACAGTGAAACTTTGCTAAAATTTCTTTAGCATAAGAAGATCGACCTTATATATAACATATTTTATATATTACATTCATTTCTTTATGGATAAGATGTACTGTAAATCTCTTAAATCTAACAGTAGTTATTTTTGAAGATTGCTGAATTCCTGTTTAGTTAATTTGTTCTCTTACGCTTGGTTGATTTTGGTCCAGAAAAGTATTTATTTTCCAAGAAATCTTTACAATGTGCTGGTGATTGTTATCTTTTGAGGAATTGTTGAATAAAAGTGGGATAATCTTCTCTTTTAAGTGATCTACACTCTTAAAAGTGCTGACAACCTGTTCCAAAATTATGCATCACTTCACTTGAATAATCAGCGGATGTTTTCTTGAGGATCGTTGTTGATCTTCAATATCAATTAATCTTTATTTAACAAAGGTCAAATATGTCTTGGAATATTTGGATCAACAAGCGAAAGGGTCAAAGGCTTAAACTGTAGCATTCGAATGGGCGAACAGAGCTTCGAGGCAGTGGCTCAAGATGCTCACAGAATGATCTCTAGCTACCTAAGAAAAAAGGGCAAACTACCCAACGAGCAGGTAGCTGATCGGTTGTTCTGCTCTCTTGTATGTTCCTACTTTTCCAAAAACCCAAATCTCAGCTAGAGACTTTCTTAGGGATGCTGGAAACCTTATAATTTTATCAGCTTGATTGCATTTTAAAACCGCAGGCGATTTGTGAGACTGTTTGCCTTTATTTGTTTTCCTAATTGATTTCGAACAGGTAAGCAGGAGACGAAGAGGAACTCAAAACGAGAATGCAGACAAATATAGTAAGTACCTTACTTCACTTTGCTGTTCTCCTGTTTATTTGCTACACTTTTTCAACTCTTTCTTCGTTTAAAGCACACAATTTGCATATGAGATTAAAGTTATTTTTATTTGTTATTTGTTTGTTCATTTTAATAAAGCGTGAAATGTGTCCAGGGGCACAGCGATTCCAACAAGTTGAGTTCTCTGACTGTTCCCGCTTTCTTTGAATGTAATTCAATACCATTCATTATGATTCACCGCATGCCTGAGTTTCGTTTTGAGTCAATTAAGAGTGGAACGCCCTTTTACTGATTATTTACCCGCATTCGTCTTCAGAACTTGCCGACAGTTGCTGTTGGCCTGGTAAAAAACATGAAATTATCGTGACAAACATCGAAATTCATTAGCATTCAACAATTTGTGGCACAACGCGTTGATCGATCGTGGCAAGTCTGAATAGAGATCGTGTCATGAATAGGGGACCAAACCAAGGTCTATTATTAAGTTGTCTGCAATCTTGCTGATGATCGCAAATTGGCTGTCAACGGGGCAGGAACTCAGCAATTTGAAGCCGTCGCTGAGCTCTTAGCTTGCCACTCATTTCTCATTTAATTTCTGGGGGTTGCAACGGCACGTGCCACGTCTTGTCTTGTGAAATTCGATGCTTGTAAATGTCTTGAGTGCGAACAGGAACACAGCAAACTCAAAACTGGAAACTGGAAACACAAATTATTTTCGGGGTTGAAGATTTAAGTAGAAGCAAGCAGCAAAGACGCAGGCAAGTGTGTGGCATGCGTGGATCAGGCAACATCAAGTTGAAACACACAAACAATTCGAGTGTTCGACTATAAGATACCCATTGCTTAAATAAAAAACATATATTCATGTTCTAAGAATTTAAAATTACGACTTTTGCGATTCTTGAAAACTAATAAGCTAACTAAGCTAACCAATATATATTTTTGTTCTAAGAATTTTAAATTACGACTTTTGCGTTTCTTAAAAATTTAAAAGCAGTCGTAACTACCAATCTATTAAGCAGATCTTGGATTAAGAAATTTTCAAAAAATCATAAAAATATATACCAAAAATATTTTTGAAATTTTTTTTTTCCAGATACTCTTAGAATTGTTTGAAGAACTTTCTTGTATCAAAATATTTTTTTGAAAAAATCGAGGAAAAAAGTTGAAAAATAGACTTTTCTAAAATTCAAAATTTTCCAAGGGTACTTAATGGGTTAAATTAATTTTTGTATTATTCGAATGGAATTTAAGTGAATAAAAGATTAACATAAAAAACCCGCATCAAAACATCTTTATTATACCCAAATTTGACTAATTTATGCTGTATGAAGACATTAGTGGCACACTGTATGTGATAAATTTGGTGGCCCCAGCTTTTCTAGACTCTGATATATGTATGTACTTGATAGGATCATATCATTCTGTCATTATTCATTCTGTCATATTTCAACGTATCACCAAAAGGTTCGAGTTATGGAGATATTCGACTTACAGAGTTATTTTTCTTAAGTTTATTAATTTTACTGCCACTCACTTAGCTCGAGTTAGAGAGAAGTTCGAGTTATAGAGGTTCGAGTTATGGAAGTTCAACTGTATACCCTTTTAAGCCACAAGTAATGGGTATAAAAATTCTGGGAAATGCTAAATGGTTTCTACTTGAGTCTAATCTACAAATTTGTTGTATTTATTTATGCTTCGGCTGCATCTTGAAAATGTTTATTGTTGGCCGTGGCAGTTGCAGCCTACTGTCGACTTCTGTTGGCCTGGTTGCCATTTGTCAATGGGCGTGAAAATTTCTCACGCTCACAATTTTTGAGTTGAGTTGTGTTGAGTTGCTGCGGCTGTAACGGCATTTGGCCAAGAATTTCCCACACATTATTGTCACAAGCGAACCGCGACAATGGCATTCAAAAACCATCTACACTCTCACAGTCGCGTCCGTTAAATGTAACGGACAACACAAAAAGTCGTGGAGGATCTGTGCTGAGCGGGATCTTGAAGGTTGAACGTGGGAATTCAGCCCTACGTTTCTGTCTGTTCGCCTGTTCACATTTCGAACGAATTAATGAAAAGTTCCCACCAAATCCTAGCAATTCAACTAATTTCATTTTGAGAAAAGATCTTTATCTACAGCAGGCTCTTTTATTTTTCCCACAGTCCCGAAAAAACACACAGATCTCAAAATTCTCCCACGCTTAATTTCTTCTTTTTCTCCTTTTTTTCTCACACGCTTTAACTGGTTCGCCAAGGAGTTTGCTGATCTGAGAATATGCTGTGCGCCTATTAGCAATTTAAAGTTGAAAAAATCTCCAGAAAAAATGCTACCTGCTTTCGGTTCGGTTCGTTGTGATATCTGATCTTTTACTTCTCTTTTACGCTCTTTATTTATTTATTTATTGCTCTTCGTTTTGTTCTCTGCGCTGCTCGCCGCTTACAACTTGCGACAGTTTCAACCCTTCTTTGTAGAATTGTAGAAATGCTCTTGAGTTCTCTTAAGTTGTTGTTCTCCTTGTGCTGTGCGCCTAATACCAACGAAGACGCTGCAAACTGGAATTTGTCTTCCAAGACATTCGGTGGTTCCTTTGACTTTCTTGGCAGTTTCCTTTGGATAAACAATATCTTGGTACCAGCTGATTTTGATGTTATCCTGGTAGCTACAAGAAATGTTTGTTTACAGAGGGTTGAAAGATGCTGATCCAAGGAAACCTTAAGAATGTAGTTTCGTTTTTTCGGTGGTTGTTTTTATTATTTTGCCACAGGTAACAAATGTTTGTTGATTCCTTAACGACGTTGTGATTCTACTGTTTACCTGTTATTATTTTTAATTAATTTTAATCCAGCCTTAATTGATTAAAATGGCCCTAAAAAACAGCCAACGATCTTTCAACCTTTAAGGTTCTGTCTGCTGGCCTCTGTTTGCCTGTTTCCAAACATTATCTCCGTTCGGAAATTTGAAATTTCTTCTCACGATATGATTCAAGAAAGAATGTCAAAGAGCGGAATTTAATCTCCCGCAGCGATCTTTGAGAAACCAAAAAAGGAACCCACATGAATCCATAAAAAAGAGATGCAAACATTTACCAAGAGTTCAAATATCTTGCCAACCCTGTTGTAAACTATGTTCAATACACCGATCGATGTTTCTGCTTTCCTAGTAGAAAATCACTAATTAAGCCAAAAATTCTCACGGCTCAACAGCGAACACGAGCTCCAGGAAAATCCAGCACACATACATAAATATATTCATATTCAGGTAAAGATTTACACATTTTCGTTACGGGCTTAAGTTACAAAGATACCCTTGAGTTGCTTGGGAGAAATTCGACCAACAATTAATAACATGTAAAAAACCGTGACAAATGTTTTTTTTTTTCCTTTTAGGAATTTCAATTATAAAAGGAATTTGATAAATGTGTTGGCATTATCATAAGGGGTTTTTGTCCAGGGTTTTTCTTATGGGATTCCTCTCATGCTCAAAAGGGACTTCCCCTGGATTCTTTTGTTCCAATGAATGCAACAGGCAGAAAAAGGTCATATCCGTTTTTTATGTTCTCATGAGAGGACAGGAAATCAAATTGTGTAAGTGGATGAGAATATATTTTTCAAAGATCGCGTTTATTTTAATTACATATTCTTCCTCCCGGAAGCGTTTGAATAACAATTACGTAAAAGAACTACAATTGCATAAATTAAAAGATATGGGCTGCATATTTTTATAAACATGTAATTTTATTGTGCCCTGTGAATTAATTATCGCGTAATAAAGGGAGAAGGGAATAGGGAACGGTAAAGAAAACAAAACTCTAGCTGCTGTCCTGAAGCGCACTGCTTGTAACGTACCACATGGTGAAAGCAGTGCGCTGGTATTGCAAGCAGTGCATAGGGGTTGTGAACAAAATGTAGTGATAAAAATTAAATGATTTTAAATTTAAAGAAAATAAAGTAAAGATTAATTGTTGTTTTTTGAGAATTTCTTCGTTGTCACTCATCTAGAGTTATGAAGAAGAAGTTGTCAAAACAGAACAATCAATCTCTGCTTAATTTACACTGAAAAATAAGTTGTTTTGACGGAAATTTTAGACGAAAGCTCTAAGCCGTTTAGGAATAGTATTAATTTTTAGACTTTTCGTCTAAAAAGCAAAAAAATCTTAAATTTTTTCTCTTATTGTTGTTATATTTAACAAAAAGCATTTTTAAGATTACTATTTCTAGTTTTAAGAAACCAGACATTTTTTATTAGTGTAGCTTACTTTTCAACTTACATATATACGGGGGTGCCACAGAAATTGCTTTCGCTTGAATTTCACTTAAATTTCATACGAATTCCAGTGATTTTCAAGCGAAAGCGATTTCTGTGGCACCCCTGATAGTCGAGAATTTTAATTTAAGTGACCTTCCTTGTACTCAAATGTTTATCCCGCTCACAACTGTATTTGCATATTTAAAAAAAAAAACAATCTTAAATACAATATTTGTTTTTTTATATTTGCTTTATTTAATATAGCATTTCATATTAAATAATATTTATTTGTTTTTTTTTTATTGTTTTTTTTATGATAAGCACAATAGGAACTCAGACCTTGAACTTCATCTCGAGACAACCGAGTTTACTATTGAGTCCATAGAAGGGATTGTTAATGGTGGCATTCAAGAAATCGTTCTCGCTTAAGCTGATAACCATGTGATTCTTACAGCCCGTAGTGCAGGAGACGGAGGCACAGGCCAGCTTGTTGGCAATGCAATCATCGATCAGGCGCAGGGATACCCCTAATGTCGTAATGGTGCTGTGAACCGTGGTGAAGGCACACTCCCAGGCCTGGTTAATCCGTGTATTGGCCGCACAGCTCGCCTGCTGCATGTATGTGTTGAAGTTCTTCTGGTTGGCAATCGTATTCGCATTGGCCGTGGCAACCTGAGAATTGTGAAAGATAGAAGTATTTTAATTTAACAAAAAATTAAAAAGTTATGGTATATAATTCAGGTAAAAAATTAAAGAATACAAATTTTATTAAAATAATTATAATTTCACAATTTTTGACATACAGAACAAAAAACAACTTCAATCAAAAGCTTCAATTACAACTAACTAAAATACAAACCTAATCACAAGTATTTAAAGAAAACTGAAGTTGTATCAACTCATATTTTGAAAAAATTAAAAAGGACTTGAAAATTTTGTAGTTTTTGTAAAATCAACTCTTTTAACTTTTTATCTTGATTTGTTTTAAAAAAAGTTTTGATGCAAAAAGTTTTTCTAAACAATTCTAATACTGACTGCAATTTTTAAAAATCTCTTTGATAGTATTTTTTATGATTTTTTGTATGGGATGATCTCAGAAAAATTTTGTATGCAAAGGAGGAAAAAGTGGCTAAAATAGTAATTTTAAGCAATTTTCTTACATTTTTATATAGATTAAATATAAAATTTTGTAAAAAGTAATAGCTGTTTCCCAGATAGCCAATTCCAAAAAAAAAGTATACCTAATTTTTCTAATCATTCAAATATTTTTTTGAAACTCATAAAACTAATTTGGGCTGCCTGTTCCTTACTCACCGCAGTTGTAATGCAGTCCGTGTAGTTCTGCTGGGATGCGGGATGACGCTTCTCACAGTCGTTGAACAACGCCTTCACATTGTTGGCATAATAGTTCTTGAGACTGTTGTAGGTATTCACTGCGTTCTGCAGGTGACCGTTGAGATTGTTTTGGGCGCCAGTCGAGCAGCTGGTGAGAGCTGTTCGCATTGTGGCAATCGTTGGAATACTTGCTGTGTAGTTCTGTACACATTGCTTGTGCCAGGAATCGATCAGTTCAAGAGGACGCAGACGTTCGGTGGCCTCCTCCAGTTTGATTTGCAACTGATCCGCCTGCACCGCAATGGCTCTCAATTCACGGCCATAGGTGTCCCGAAATGTGGCCATTTCGTCCTCAAACTTTTTCAACTTGGCCTCGTACTGTCGCTGATTCAGTCGTATATAATCTTCCATATAGACCGTGACATTGGAGGCGGATAGAACGCCATAGCTTCCCAGAGATATCAGCAATGCGAGCAGCACAACAAGGTTACGCATCTTGGCAACAGTCAGCAATCCACTGGATTCAGAATTCGCGTTGCTTGGAATTTATACGAGATGCGGTTTGGCTGTTTGGTTCTTTTATCAGAGCAGCGTGTGCTTAGTACTTCCCCCAATCAGCGGACCTCTTTTTGCTTAAGCAATTCATATATTTTATACTCTTCGTTGCGTGGAAGTTTATCAGTATTTACTTAAATTTTCTACAGAATTCTCATATTTGCTTAAAGATCGCGAAAACCTACTTATGGTACATATGTATATTGACTCTAATTATTCATATTAAGTTTTACAATATTTGGTTTATATTCTGCAACAGAATTTAATTAAAAGCTGACATTATGCGAACGAGGATGACCCTCAAATTGCACGTATGTATTGTGTACAATTATAATTGTAATACTATCAGTAAAAATATAGATCAACTTTGATAGCATTTCATGTATCAAAGTGTCATCAATTCCAGTCGATAATGTACTCAAAGAGATCCGACGGCAAGCTGGCATTGTCCAGTTTAAATGCGATCGCATGGTAGCGTTGTCTCAACAAATGAGCCGCATCCTTGGGCTGTCGATTGCGCGTGAAGACGCCCTTTTTGTTGCCCCCCACGCGTGTGTAGGCTGTAGTTTAAAATTGATTAAATATTTATTTAAATCAAGTGTATTAATTAACTCACTTTGCTCAGTCTTAAAGTCGGCAAAGTTCCACACAAATTCACCAATAAACCATTTGAGTTTGCGCAATTTGTCGAAGGCCTGGAAGTGTTTGGAGAACAGCTCCGTCTGATAGTCCTCCGACCAAATATAGGCTGGCAACTGTATATAAATAACAATTAAAAGTCTGATTTAATTAGTTTCTATACTTAAAAATATCTTTTAGTTAGTAAACTGAGAGTTCTCTTCTTACGCTATGATATCCTTCCATTGTGTCGCCTCCATATTCAAATACAATAACTGGCTTTTTATAATGTTCATGCCACTTTTTGGCCTCATTATACATTGGCTGGACAATCATGTCGGTGCGTCCAGGACTGTGATACCAGGCATTGTAGCGATTGAAGCCGGTAATGTCCAAGAATTGTGACATCATGCAGGCCGTGGGCGTGTCCACATTGCTGGCAGCCGTAAGTGGACGTCCCTGGGCAATGCTTCTAGTATAGTTCGCCAGGGCGCTGAGGGAATAAAGAGTTTAAGTCAATCATTCATTCTTGAAGATGTGACAGCGCACCCGAAATAAGCCTCGGCTGCCTTCTTCTTGGTGCGTGGCTCGTTGGCTATTGACCAGGCAATCACAGAGGCATGATTTCGATCGCGATGTATGAGCTGTTCCAGCGCAGACATGTGATTTTCCAGTAGCTGTGGCTCAAACAAATCCGTATTCACACTGGGACACTCGTCGATGATCATGATGCCGTGCTCGTCGGCAAAATGCATGGATTCCTCGGAGTACGGGTAATGCGAAGTGCGATACGCATTGGCCCCGATCCACTTCAACAGATTGAAGTCCCGGAGGAGTACCGCATTGTCCAGCCCCTTGCCACGAATCTGTAAACAGAAAGTTGTTACTTTTAACTCTGTCACTCATAACTATAACTTACATCGGAGTCCTCGTGCTTGCCAAATCCCCGCAAGTAAAGTGGTTTGCCATTGAGCAACAAGCTCTCGTTGCTCCAGCTGAGACTGCGTATGCCAACGGGCAGTCGATAGGCATCTAAGAGCACAGCAGTTCCATCTGCTTCTCCCATCAACTGCAGCTCCAGTGTATACATGTAACCAGGCAGCGGATGCATCAGATAAGGCCACCAAGGCTTCACATTGGGCACCAACAAGGTACCATTATGCACATTATGATTGACTTGATGGGCAACCACAACATCATCTCTGTCCCGCAACTGCGCCAACAGATAACTAGCTTGCACATCCGAGACAGATCCATTGCCAATTCTCAGATGATAATCGATGCGTCCCATTTGTTTGCTTCCAAGCTGCGTTCTCAACTCAATGTCACTGATAAATGTTTCCGGCGTTGTGTAAAGCTGCACGGAACGATGGATTCCCGCATAGTTGAAGAAGTCAAAGGTGTAGGATTGCACGTAGGCAACGCCATCGTCGCTGGGCTGCTTCAGGACTTGACCCTGGGGAATGGTGCGATTGGTAAGACGATTATCCACCATGACTGTGATGCGGTTCTCGCTGCCGTAGTTGATAAAGCGTCCAATCTCCGCCTCAAATGGCAGGTGGCCAATGCTATGATGCACTGCCAACTGACCATTGATCCACACATCGGCCTGGTAGTGAACGCTACCAAAGCGTAGCCAGGTGCGCAGCCGATCCCTGCGCCAGTGACTGGGCACAAAGAAGTGACGTTCATACCAAACGGTGCCCACATGATCACGCAGTTGCCGATCCACGGTCACATCGTTGTAGGACGCTGGCACGGGCATTAGGATGATCTCATGACCGGTTGATCTGAGCGTCCGCTTGTACCATTCCTCTCTCACGCCCTGTTGAGGATCGCTGGCATTACTCCGAATCAGATTCCATACTCCGTCCAGAGAACGCACCTCTCGCGTCTCTGATTCACGTGGATACAACAGTCCAACTGTTGGACGGGATGTCTTCACCTTGGCATAGTTATAGCTGACCTCAGCCGGCAACTGCTGTTCATCTTGTTTATGTTCCTTGTAGTCGTCCACAATATGAGAATTGGCTTCCAGTTCGTTTGCAACCAGTAGACAAGTGCTCAGCACAGCAATCCAAAACCACTTCAAAGTGCTCATATTGATGATTCATTTATACTACGCCCTGTACTTATTGTTATCCATTTGAACACAATTTTAATCGCCAACAACCCTCATTCTTCAGCGGCAACTCATATACAAATTCTTCTTCTTCAAATTCCTGAGGTGCCCACACACGATAAACATGTTTGACGAGCATGCTCGGCTTCGACGCACATAAGAAAATATATTCAGGACTGTTCCGAATTTCACTTTTGATAAGATTTGTCAGAATATAATTTCTTTAAACTGCTCTAATACCAGGTAACGATCATTTTCAAACACTTAGTTTAAATTCAAAGTGAATAAATGCATATCACTAAATGCTAAAAAGAAAAAAGTAAAAACCGGAACAGGCCTGAGTTGTTCAAAGTCCGCTCGCCGAGCAACTGTTAATTTAAATCGTCGAACATGTGCATCGAACATGCTTGTCGTGTGTGGGCACCTCAATATTTTTTGATTCCTTCGCTCGCAAAACTCTACGGTCACACTGCAGTTTGTTTTGATTTAAAATAAATTTGCTGCGATTTTTAACAAAACAATGAAATTAATTTTATTTTGATTTCACGTTTTAACGTTGACATACAAAAAGATGTTAGATGGTAAAAGGCAATGATGAATGCTATTGAAGTTCACTCGCGGTCAGTTCCAGTTATAAACATTGCTTACAAAAACTGTATATAAATATCTACAATACTATTATATATGTTTACAAAGTTGTACTCTTTTTGTTTTAGATGTTGACAGTTTCAGTTTCAGTGTTGCATGGCAGGCAGTTTCTATGAGCTTCATAAATCACTGGAATCGTTCTTAATGCTGCCACCCATTGACATGTCAACAATGTAGGTGAACAGATCCTCCGGCAAGTTGCACTGATCCACCTCGCGACCAAGTGCAAAGTATCGCTGTCGCAGCAGATGAGCCGCCGCCTTTGGCTGACGGGCGCGCGTAAAGATGCCCTTCTTGTTGCCACCGACTCTCGTGTAAGCTGCAACGAAAGGACATACTTAGAAATGGACAAGGTTCATCTCACACACACTCCACTTACATTGAGGCGTCTTGAAGTCGGCAAAGTTCCACACGAATTCGCCAATGAACCACTTTTTGCGACGCAGTGCATCGAATGCCTTAAAGTGCTTGGAGAATATCTCCGTTTGAAACTCCTCTGACCAGACATACGATGGTTGCTGCAACAAGATATGGGAATCATTAGATAACAACTGCAACTTCCTTGGCATCCAAATCCACTCACCAAATGCAGACCCTCCAGCGTGTCGGCGCCATATTCGGCCATGAGCACTGGCTTTCCGTACTTCTTGTGCCAGGCGGTTGCTTCATCGATGACACGCTGCGTGACCATGTCCACACGACCCGTATTACTGTACCAAGCATTATAGCGATTGAAGCTGATTATGTCCAGATATTTCCCCTGCGAAATGACAAGAGTTGTTAGTGGGTAAGGAAAAACTATTCCGCTTGAATATCTGTTTAGTTTAGCTTGACATAATCTCTATTTTCATAACAGCTATGATTAAACCAGCTTACCGCCTTGTCGTCTGTCCAGGGTGTGGCTATAGCCGCCGTAACAGGTCTGCTGCTGTCCAAGGAGCGCGTATAGTTCGCTACAAATCTTTAAAAAGATGCTTATTGAGTAAAGAACTGCTGGGCTGAAAACTGAGCCAGCTACACTTACTGAAAGTACGTATCTGCATTCAATTGTCCCGTGCGAGGCTCATTGGCAATGGACCACATGACGACACTGGGATGATTGCGATCACGATGTATCAGCTGCTCTATCGATGATTTGTGTTTGCCCAGCAAGGCCTGGTTATAGTTTCTTAAGTGGATCAAAGATTAAAAGGAGCTCGGATGATTGGACAACTGTAAGAACTCACTCTGTATCGACGCTGGGACATTCGTCGATGATCATGATGCCATGTCGATCGGCGAATTGCATTGACTCTTCGGAGTACGGATAATGCGAGGTGCGATACGCATTGGCGCCAATCCACTTGATCAGATTAAAGTCGCGCACCATCAGAGCATTGTCCAGTCCCTTGCCCCGCACATCCGCGTCCTCATGCCGCCCAAAGCCGCGAAAGTAAATCGGCTTGCCATTAATAAGGAATGTGGTATTTGTCCAGCTCAGAGATCTCAGGCCCACGCTCAGGCGATAGACATCCAGTAGCTGTTCATTGGCTGCATGCAATTTGATTTCCAGCTCATAAAGATAGCCCGGATCAGAGTGCATGAGATACGGCCACCAGGGATTGGCGTTCGGTACTTTCAGACTGCCCGAGAGCTTGCTATCCGAGGTGGAGTTGGCCACCAGTTCACCCTCCCGATTGTACAGCTGGAGTCGGACATACAATGAATTGTCCGCTTCGTTGGCAGCGGTTCCATTCACAACGACGCTATATTCGACATATCCCACTGATAAAAACAAGATGCATCAAGGACAGTTCCAATAACTGGGTTAAACTGAATCTCACCGCTATTATTGTCGGTCAGTTTTGTCTGTATTTCGACCTCCTCAATGAAGGTCTTGGGCGTGGTATACAAATGGACGGATCGATGGATGCCCGCATAGTTGAAGAAGTCAAAGGTGTAGCTTTGTATGATGGCCACGCCACCATCGTTGGCCACTTCCGAGATCTTGCCCTGCGGCACTGTCGTCTGGATCAGCGCATTATCGCACATTACTGTTATGCGATTCTCGGCGCCGTATTTGAGCAAATGTGTGACCTCCGTCTCAAAGGGCAGATGTCCCATCTCGTGCTTCACGGCTGACTCTCCATTGATCCACTACAAAGACAGGATTTATAAAGGACTTCAACTCATCATCTTCACTCCATTTACTTACCACAAACGCCTCGTAATGGACACTGCCGAAGCGCAGCCAAACGCGCTGATCCTTTGCCCAGGAGCGTGGCACAAAAAACTTGCGATCATACCAAACGGTGCCCACATGATCCCGCAGTGCCTGCTCTGTGGTAATGTCGTTATACGATGCCGGCACTGGCATTGGAATAATGGGTCTACTTTTGCTCAGATCATTGCTGAACCAATTATCACGGATGCCCTGCGTGGGATTCGCCTCGTCGGAGCACACGAAATTCCAGATGCCATCCAGTGAGCGAACCTCTCGCGTCTCTGACTCGCGTGGATAGAGCATACCCCGTGTCGTCTTCACGTCCTTGTTGAGTATGATCAGGGCTAAGGTGAAGTTCAGAATATAGAGGCCGATGACCAATGAGGAGAGCCAAAGGGCTGCAAGCAAGGGAGGAGCGTGTTAAATGGGAAAGATACCATGTCATTATCACTACAATGTTGAACAGATAACGATATCCATTATCTAACTATGTCAGAAGTAAGTTTCCACCTTGTGATAAACTATGTTTCCATACATCAGTTGCGATAATATTTTTAATATACAACGATATATAACTTTAATATATAATAAAAAATTTAAAATGTAACAATTTATGTTATAGAACTAAATAATTATGCTTTTTGGTGTTCAAAATACATACAACTTAAAAAAAATAATGTTTAAAAATATTTAATGCCAGCTATGTTGTAAAATACTTAAATTGTTTGTTTATTTTTAAGCGGGGACTGTAACGATTATAATTTTTAAAGTATAAATCATTAAATAAAAATTATTTGTTGATTTTTATCAAAAAATTTAAAAGAAAACTCTTTTTTTCGATCTAAATAAAAAAAATATAAAAAAATAATTAAATTTTCATTATTATTTAAAAATTATAATTTAATTTCAATATTTATTTTAGCAATTGAAAATAAAAGTCAAATAAAAATTATTTTTCAATTTTTATTATAATAATTTAAAATTTAAAAATTCAAGTTAAATACAAATTATTTTTCAATTTTTATTATAAAAATTGAAAATAAAAGTTTTTCTTAAATTTTTATTATAAAAGTTGAAAAAAAAAGATCGTAAATGTCTATTAAATTGAAATGTGTATTTCATTCACAAGGAAAAATAACTTTTATTTTTAATTTTTATAATATAAATTGAAAAATAACTTTTATTCTATAAATTTTAAATAAAAATTGAAAATAAAAGTTTATCCAGTTTCTCATAACTCTTATTTGCGGTCCTTGTTTTTAAGTAAACAAATTAACAAATTATTTAACCAGTTTTTTATTATTAGCTCGAATATATTTATTAATAAATTAATTATGCAGCAGAGCTGCCTTCTGAATTTATTAAGTGGCCCTAATCTCAGAGAAATCAGCTTTAAAAAAAATCACGGTCCAATGTCAATGTCAACACTGTATTCTAACGGTAAACAATAAAAAACGCAGCTTTATTGTCGTTTTATGTTTTTGTTTATACTTAGTTGAATTCTTAATGTCTAATACATATGCAAATAAATACAAATGTATGTATGAATGTACTCACGTTTGCATTTGTTTATGTTGAAAATCAGTGCGCGAAACGTAACGGAAATGAAATGGAATCTAATATTAATTGTTAGGTCTTACAACAATGCAATTAAAAGATTTACACCCTGCTACAGTCATGGTATTAATTTAAATACACTCTGTAGAAGCGGCGTATACTTGACAAAAAAAAAGCTAAACAAAATACAAAACAAATCAATTTAAAAGTGCTTTAAAGCTAAGCTGATGTGAGCTTTAAAACTTTGAGCAGGTGAAGTCACAGAGAGAGCAAGAGAGCTAACAGCTGTTCGTAGACACACATGCTCTCCCACACATTCACGCACACACACATACACGCACGCTCACTCTCTCTCTTGCAGACCCAAAAACCGACTCGTGTTTGTTATTGCTACAAATAAATGAAAGATCACTTAATAATTGGCACATTTGGTATTTTGTTTTGATTTTAGAGCACGTGCAACATGTTAAAGCAATTAATCAGCTAGTTAAACAAACATTTAAACAATTTCCTCAAGCCCATTACAAGAGTTGTGATGATGTGATTAATACGCGAGCTCTCTCGCTTGCCCGCTAAAAGCACACTGGGCCCAGTCAGTCAGTCATGTGTTGTCATTGCCACTATTCACTTTGTAATTTATCTTATAAATTGCTTATCAGCTGCTGAACGCAAAAGCACAACTGTCAGCACTAAAAAGCTAAACTAAACGGCGCGCTCCAAAATAGTTTGAACGCATTTCGATTAGTTACGATTTCGGGCAGCTTTTTCCACTCACTGGAATTAAAGTTCCAATGACTCCGCTCCGCTCTAGCTTCACTGGAATGCGGTTTTGACGACAACAGTTCACTGCACTTATTTAAATTTGTAACGGTTTTAAATACACTTTTTAGCACTTTTTTATTTGTATTACTTTGCAAATTTGTTTTAGAGTCAGAAACTTTCTAAACGCAACAAAGCTGCACTGGAAAAGAAGGTTTATTGCACTGTTTTTGAGTTTGTAACGGTTCAGGTTCGTTTTTAATGAACTTTTATTTTTATTCAGTTTATTTGATTTGCATTTTGTTTTTCTTCGAATTGCAATTCATTTCGTTTACAAGTAATTATTAAACACTAAATAAATAAATATAAACCAATATAAATTAATTTTATCTATGTACTTATGTTTTTTACACTATGGAAAAAATGTATTGCATACATTTAGGAGCTCGCGCTATCGAGCTATCAACTTAAAACAACCATAACTATTATTTTATATATCCGATCTTGATGCGATTATGAAGAATGATTCACATTAATTAAAGAGAGTTATCAACATCACAAACAGGGCGTTTAACTAAAAAGCTATGTGGAATTTAGAGGAGTTTGTGTTCCTAATTTGGTTTCTTTAGCCTTTGTGATCTAGGACATGGCTCTAATCGACTTTGCCGTTTTTATGGTTTCTTTCACGCCTCCATCTACCTCTTATACATTTATACACCAACTTAATATACACTCGACACTCTATTAAGAAATCTTTAAGGATATATTTAGTAATTTATGTTTTTAATGATTATTTTTTTGACTTTACGGTTGCCTTTTGTCCTCTAAACTTACTCATTTTGCTGGCAGCCGTAGATTAGAGACTGTGACTGCGTTACGCACTTACGAATACTGACTGGAGTTGCAGTTTCAGTGGCAGCTCCGTTTTAAAGGCAATCGTGTTGCAAGTAGAGCAATCAATTTAAATGCAAAACACAACACAATTTACCGTTGATACGAGTATTTGCATACAAATATGTGCTAAGTGTGTGTGTTTGTGTGCGTATACTTGAATATAGGGCTGTATATTAATTAAACAAAACAAAAAAAAAAGTAAACAGAACAGCAAAAGCTGCTTACCCCAGATTTCAAATTTGCGACACGTTAGGCGTATCCTCAGCTGCATCGTTGTTCTGCAGAACTGCAACGTGCGATTGGTCAATGCGTACTGAATTTCAAATTAGCTCTGCCTCTCAGTAGTTAGTATCCACAGACCATTTGAACCGTATTTGTCATTACCCATTATCCATTACCCGTGGCGCCGTGAGCCAGTTTCTTGCGGCTTCAATAAAAAAAAGTCAGTCGAGCAGCGGACACGAATCACGAATCAGCCGAAACGCACAACGGATGTCATTAAGCAAGGTAATTGTGGACTGTATTGTGGCACAGCCGTAGTAGTAACCGTACTCACAGCCGTAGTCGCAGTCGCATAAAGGTCGCTCAGTAACGCCCTGGGTTCCCTCTGTACTGGTGATAACCACACAGACAAAAAAAATGCCAGAGATTTTGGGATAAAATCTATTCCAAAATGGTGTAATGGGATTTCGGATTTTCGAATTCTCGAATCCTGAATAACAGAATTCACAGATTTCACTCTTAAAAAAAATATAAATATATATTATAATAATATAATAATATGTATATTTCGGATTTTACAAGAATTGTCCTACTTAATTCAAGTAATGTAGGCTTTATAGGACTATTTTAATGTTGAGCTTTTGCCCTTTAGCCGCATCAACTATACTATAAATTAGCAACTACAGAAATTAAAACCAAATAATCACTAATATGATAAAAAGCTTTATTGAATTGAAAGTAACAAAAGAAATGTACTTAATAAATATACATTTTTTTTTATAAATTTAAATATCGGTTTTGAAAAACGCATGCTAAAGTCTAGATATTTGTACTTGAATTTTAAAACGATTTTTTTTGTCAGTGTAGATTTAAGCGCATAGACGGAAGCTCACGCACGACAGCGAAACACACGCACACACACAAGCACAACCTGAGCCAGAGTCGAAGCCGCGCTCTCAGCGTGGACAGACAGTCAACAAACAAACAAACAGCTCTCAATGCAATGAATGTGCCCCTAATAAGGCCCTACCCCCCACCCACCACCACCCACCACCCACGCACCCGATAAGCCATGCGCTCCAAATCCAAAACAGTCTAGGGGTCAACGGACAACGACAGCAAAAGCGAAAGTAAAACAACAACAACAGCAACCAGAAGATGAAATGCCACAACAAGAATAAGTTCCCAGATCCAAGTTAATTAGCCAAGGAATAGGAATATAGTAGGCAGGAGCCATCAGGGTTAACTTTCAATTAAGTGACTCTGGGTCTTAGCTTGGGTCGGGTTGGCTTTGTTAATTAATTTTGATTAGAACGGAAACACAACAAGAAAGTAAGATTATCTTTGTTAGTCGAAGATATGATACGCTTTTGTATACACTTGATATTAAGTACTGGGATTTAGTAGTAGAATTAAATGAAATTTTGCCAGAATACTAAATTTATGTTATTGGTTCAGTTACATATTCCTTGATTTTTTAACCGTCATTACTTGGTTTGTATAAAATATTATATACATAAATGCGTTACAGCATTAAAACAATTTTAGTACTCTCTGAAAGTGTATAAAAAGTTCTTAATATTTTGTTTATCTGCACTAAATTCAAACGAAATCTCGTTCACAGTTGCTTTAAAACGTGCTCAAAGACAAGACATCTTATCAATTTTGACATACATTCTATAAATTTATATTTAATTTGAGAAAAAACCCGTTTCATCAAATTAATACAAATTATGAACAATAATGATATGTTTTTGTTTCTTTTTTTTTTTTAATAATTCTAAGTACTGGGACTATAAAATCTTGCATTATTAATACAAGTTTTTATTCTTAATTACAGTTTCATGAAATCGTCACAGAAAGTCATTAATCAACGACTTCTCCCTCTAACTCCTCACAGGTATAGAAAGTTTATGAAAATATAGTTAAACACTTGTAATATTTCGTGATGTGATTATTAATACAGTCGAACTTCCCTAACTCGAATCACCATTATCCAAGAAAAAAGTTCGAGTTAGGGAGACTTCGAGTTAGGGAATTTTTTGTTTTTAGTTTTTTAAATGAAACTACAAATGCTTTCAATCATAAATACATTTCAAAATGCAAATTTTTCTTGTTATTTTCAATAAAAAAGGATTGAAGTTTGTGCAAGACCTGTTAATATTCTCAAAAATTGGTTTTTTCGTTCTTTTGCTGTATCCAGAAGTTCCCGTTTCAAATGTCATCATAATTAATATTTAATTTTTTAATATAATGAAAAATGTTTTTGCTGAGATACCACATTTTTCAGCAACTTTAATTTATTTGGTCTACTTTCAAGTTCCTTAACTACTAATAAGTTTGAATATTTCCTTAAACATTTTTAAACATATTAGTACACTGATGCGCTGACAAAGAAGTACATTTCGAACATCTTTCCTATAGCAATTTCACAAGCCTAAATAATTGTTGATGCATTATTCTACCATATTGCATCTCCATATGTTAATGTACATCAATATTACATATCCAAACGAGTCGGTAACAAAAGCATAAAACAGAAACGAAGAAAAAATTCAATCTTTATTGGAGATTTTCCCGAAAAATTCGACTTACGGAAGTACGGGCCAATATTTTTGTTCGAGTTACGGAGAAATTCGACTTATGGAAGTTCGAGTTAGGGAAGGCGATTTGTATGAAATTTGCTCAGTAAACGCTATTGCCACTCGATTTTGTTCGAGTTAGAGAAAATTCGAGTTAGGGAAGTTCGAGTTAGGGAAGTTCGACTGTAGTTGGTTCTCGGAAATTCAAAAAAAAAAGGAAAAACACGAAAGTATGTAATTATGTAAATACACTTAATGCTTAGTTAATCAGTTTCTTATATACAAAACTGATTAAATCAGACCTTAACTAATTGATAAGACATGGAAAATATCAGATTAAATATACTCAATAAAAATTTACCCATTTTTAGTCGACTTTTTTAACTTTCTTAGCTTAAAGTTGGCAGTGTCTTTTCGCTTCAATTTGTTCAAGCCGTTAGAAACATTCGCAATTTAGAGACACGACTGAAATAAGTAAGCAACAAGTTGTCACTTTATATTTTATTTCTTTTGCTTATACCACGAACTAGCATATTTGTAATTAGTTTAACACTTTTTTGTTGCCTTTGGCTATAAATTCAAAGACGTAACACAAACAAACACAAATTCAGCGATAACAGCTATAAATGACATCAAGTTGGGCGAACGTACGCAGACCGACTGAGCTTAGACTTGAGTTGTGACTGCGGCGCTCTTCTCGCTGAGCTTTGTTTGTATATATGAGTGAGTGTATTTGCACATATTTACACGCACTATATGCATGTAGAAAATGTTGATGGAGGAGAGATGCACAGACCTCGAGTATGTGCAGTAATTATGCTGTAGCAATAACAAACAATTAAGAAGCTATAATTGCTATATTTGCATGTTTTGTCACTGTTGCTCTTCCCTTTCGAGCTAAAATGATGTCGCATTTAATTTTGTTATGTTTTATTTTGCTGATAATTAAACTTTATTAATTTTTAATTCATATTTGACTTAATAACCATTGATATTGTGTAATTTATAATTAAGTTCATCACATAGTTATACAATAGTTACATTTTAATTTGAAATCCGCGCCAAAACTTGGTATAGAAAGACAGGGCTGTCTGGCTTTGTAAACAAAAATCAGCTGTAGAAATATCGGCAGGTTGAAGTTATCGAAATGTTCGCAGCCAAGGCTTCCACACTTTTCAAGCCGATAGGCGACTCTTTCGTGTGCATGTGTGTTGGTGTTGTGTTGCGATTATCGATAGCGATACAACTATATTTTTAATGTGTAAATAAAAACAAATTGCAAAAGTTAAAAAAAGTGCATAGGGGACAAGGCATTGCACAACATGTCCCTGGCCTTTGACCTGGACAAGCCCAGTGGCATCTCTGCCTACCATAGCCAGGACAGTAGCGACAAGGATAAACTGATTACTCTGCCAGCAGGAGCAACAACAACAACAACAGCAACAAACCAGAGACACCACAGCATGAACATCTCATGGATGCGACAATTTCGCCTGTACAAGTTTACAATACTGATATTACTGCTATTGGTGCTGCTGCCGCTGCTTGCGCACCGCAAGCTGCTTAATGTGAGTGTTGAATTTGATTTTATTTTCATATTTACATTTGTCAATCATTATCTTTGGTCGATTGAGGATTAGGCCGAACAGGATGCACCGCCCACAGATGTGCATCGCAGCAGACCTCTGCTCGATGCCTATGAAGATTTCAGTGCCATGCGCGCCAGCGATTTAAAGATGCGCATCGAGGAGATGCTCAGGATTAAGGTGAGTGACAAAGGCAATAGAATTTTTATGTTATTAAATCTGTTTTCCTCTCCAGAGCACCGTATCCGTGGAGCTGCGCGAATTGGAGTCTCGGCGACAAAAACTGCAGTCGGATATAAGTCAATATAATCAGAAGATTGAGGAATTGAAGCAGGAACTGTTGCGTGAACAGACTGAGCTGGAGCGCTTGAAGATCTCTGTGGAGCAGGCGCAGGTGGCGCAACGGGAGGCCGTGCAGCGCAATACTCCGGAGCTGGCACTGCCCCGCACCCTGTTGCCCAGCACGTTGCCCCGCAAGATGAACGGCGTCAGCAGCGGGATTGCCGCCGCCTGTGAGATGCACAATTGCTTTGATCATTCGCGTTGCAGCTTAACCTCCGGATTTCCCGTCTACCTCTACGATCCGGATGTGCATAATGTGCAGCGTGCGGGCTATGACATCGATGGTTTCCTAAAGACGACACTGAAACAGACGCTGGGCTACAATGCACACATTGTGCGGGATCCCAAGCAGGCCTGCATCTATCTGGTGCTGGTGGGAGAGGCGCTGCTGGAGCAGGATCTGCTGCGAAACAATCGGTATGCGGCACAGGAGGCCGAGCAGCAGCTGCAGCAGCGATCGACGGTCTCCAGTGTCGCCACGAGCTCGCCCATCGACCTACAAAAGCTGTACCAGTTGCCCCATTGGGGTGGCGATGGCAGGAATCATGTCCTACTGAATCTGGCCCGACGCGACTTGAACTCGGCCAGGACAAATCCTCTGCTGCAGCAGAATACGATGCGTGCCATCATTGTGCAGAGCACATTCGAGCGGGAACAGTTTCGTCCCAATTACGACCTGATTGTGCCGCCCATTCTGGGCCCACCTGGCGGGGATGTGTGGCAGGAGTGCGCCAGCATGGTGCCAGCTCGTCGCAAGTATTTGCTGTCGTTCCAGGGCGAGTTGCGGCCCGCACTGTCGATGCAGGCAGCTGGCAGCCAGCCACTGGATGACTTCATATTGGATCACCTCAAGGATATGGCACGCAGTGCCACTCAGGATCAGTTTCTACTGCAATTCCAATGTGTGCCCGCCACGGAAGTGCAGGATGCCGACACCCTGCCCGACTGGACGCTCTGCGGCTCGGATTCGTCGCGCAAGCAGCTGCTCAAGGACTCGACATATGCGCTGATCCTGCCGCCGTTGGGACAACGCGTCAGTTCCACGCTGATGCTGGCCCGTCTCTACGAGGCACTGCGTTCTGGCGCCGTGCCCGTCATCCTGGGCGCTGACGAACTGCGTCTGCCGTATGCCGAGACTCTGGACTGGCGTCGTGCCGCTCTCCTGCTGCCCAAGGCACGGATTACGGAATTGCATTTCCTTCTGCGCGCTGTGCAGGATGCTGACTTGCTGCTCCTGCGTCGCCAGGGGCGACTCATTTGGGAACGTTACCTCAGCTCGGTGCAGGCCACGGTGGACACGGTCATAGCCAGCATGCGGGATCGACTGGGAATACCGCCACGTCCGGTGCCGTCAGTGGTTGCCCAGAGCGTGTTCAACAACACGTTCATTCCGTTGAAGTCGGAGCCGCCCGTGGGCCTGGACACAGAGCCGGAGGAGTCGCTGGGTCCCATTGAGCCACCCTATCCGAGTCCAGCCTTTCGCCGCAACTATACAATCCTACGCATGCACTCGAAGGAAGCTTGGAACGACTGGATGGATCCGTTCTATTTGTATCCACAGCTGCCCTTCGATCCGGCGCTGCCCTCGGAGGCCAAGTTCATGGGCTCGCACACGGGATTCCGACCCATTGGCAAGGGCATTGGCGGTGCTGGCAAGGAGTTCAGTGAGGCTCTGGGCGGCAATTATCCGCGGGAACAGTTCACCATTGTGATACTTACGTATGAGCGCGAACAGGTGCTGATGGACTCGCTGGGCCGGCTATATGGCCTGCCCTATCTGCACAAGGTGGTCGTCGTGTGGAACTCACCGAAGCCACCGCTGGACGACCTGCGCTGGCCGGATATTGGAGTGCCCGTTGCCGTGGTGCGTGCACCGCGCAATTCACTCAACAATCGCTTCCTGCCCTTCGATGTCATCGAAACAGAGGCGGTGCTCTCAGTGGATGACGATGCCCACCTGCGGCACGACGAGATTCTGTTCGGGTTTCGTGTGTGGCGCGAGCATCGCGATCGTATCGTGGGCTTCCCGGGTCGTTACCATGCCTGGGATCTGAGCAGCAACAACCTGTGGCACTACAACTCCAACTACAGCTGTGAACTGAGCATGGTGCTCACGGGCGCCGCCTTCCTCCACAAGTACTACATGTATCTGTACAGCTATCATCTGCCCCAGGCCATACGCGACAAGGTGGATGAGTATATGAACTGCGAGGATATCGCCATGAATTTCCTTGTCTCACATTTGACGCGACGGCCGCCCGTCAAGGTCACCTCCCGCTGGACGTTCCGTTGTCCTGGTTGCCCCGTGTCGCTCAGCGAGGACGACACCCACTTTCAGGAGCGGCACAAGTGCATCAATTTCTTTAGCCAGGTCTTTGGTTATACGCCGCTGCTCAACACACAATATCGCGCCGATTCGATTCTGTTCAAGACGCGAATTCCACACGACAAGCAAAAATGCTTCAAGTACATTTAGTCTGTCTCCCCCAGACGCCTCCTCCTTCACATATCATCATCATCCAGCGGACGTACTTAGGCGGAAGCAGATAAGGAGATCCTGGGATTCTCTTTTTGTCCCATGTACATAACCGAAAACAAGGCCATTTATTCTAACTATTTACTTTTAAATCCCTCAGCAATCTCGGTTTGAGATTCAGTTTGATTTTACTAATTGCAATCGCTTATATATTGTATGTGTATATGACTCTATATATGTTGACTATATACGTGTTTTGAGATTAATCTTGTTCTCAGCTGCTGAGCAATCGCTGCACGTACAGTAATAACTCGTTAATTAGAAAACCAAGTTTCAAATATTCTCAAACAAAATACAATTCAAAAGTGTTATTTAATATTTTATACAAACGCACAAAAAATTAGAAAATTCTTTAAATTTTATTCAAAAACTTTCGTTTCTAATTAGCGAGTGAACACAGTACTTAGAATATGTAAATATTTTTAAGTAAAAACTTCGGCTTGTCGAAGATTGCCAATATTTAATGTTATCCAAAGAGTTTGTAAGACTTTCAATACGCTAAGTTCTGTCCAAAAATTCAGCAGCTGTCTATGTATATAAATATATATATATATACTATATATATCATTGAATTAGAAATTTATAATTATTTTCCTTGTCATTTTTACACGCAATTATATAACTAAATGTACGCTTTAGAATTAAATTAATATAAATTTCGAACAGAAAACACAGACTAGATAAATATATATAAATGTATAACTATCAAATATGTGTTTGTATTTATTATTACTTTCATTTCTAATCAGAATCATTATCAGAAAGCGAGTAATTAGCAAATTCCATGACAATTCCCCAATCAATCATAAAAAACAAAATATAATAAGCCAATCATTTTGCTGATTAAAATAAATATTTGATTAGACTGGCATTCGAAATAAACTTGTTTACATAGTTCAGTAAAATTCCCAATTTAATTCAAAACTAGAAATGTTTTAAATGCATTTTGTTTGTATTTCACTTCATATTCGTTATATTATATATTTCCATTTTCAAAAAAAAAAACGTATGCATTTGTTTTAAAAATAATATTAATGCTGATTAGTAAATATGGAGTAGATTATGTATATGTATTAAATAAATAAGAATGTTAGGAAACAGACGATTGACAATTTTAGCAATGTACTTTTGTTTGTTTGTTTAATTTATGTATTTGTTTTTTTATGCATGTGACGCGTATTATTTTATTATATCCCCTAAACGTTATCTTTCCATTGTGTGGACTTAATATTAATTAATTATGTATGTTAGCAAAAGCTAGTACATGGATATCATATGTATACATATGTGTATTTATGTATAAAGATGTTTTTTTATAAATCTTGTGAGTTGTTTTTAAATTGAGACCTTAAGTTGGTAATATGTTAATAGGGGGGAATTTTTCAGTTTTCCGTTTTTAGTTAAGGTTTTTTTTTTTTAGTTACATATCACAATAAAAATAAGGATGCATAATTACCGTATAGGAGGAGAGCGAAATCAACAAAAGTTATTACAATAAAATAAAAGAGTAACTAATAAAATAAATGTAAAAACTATTGTACAACATAGGCATAAATTTACATACTAGAATTACAGTATTACATTATTATAAACAATTTCAATTTTGATATCGAACAAAAAGACAGCACTTTATCTGGAATTTCTGGAACTGCTGACTGGCTGACTTATTGATTGATTGATTGATTAGTTGGTTTTGTGATTTGATTTGCTTTGTTTTTGGATTTGGATTTGATTTCGTTCAGCAACTTGGTCTAATGCTCCTGCAGACTGAGCTTGAGCGCCTGCTCAATCATCTCCTGCTCCCGCTGACGCTCCAGCTCGAATTTCTGCTGCTCCTGCTGGGAGAGTCGCATCGCCAAGGCCAAATCAGTGTCCATATACCGGAAGCCGCCGTCATCATCATCCTCGGACACGGGCGAGCCACTGGCATTGGCGTGGGCGCCCAAAAGTGATTCCTGCAGCACTCTGTAAATGGAATGGGAAGAGAGGCGCACACAGAAAGCTTGGGTAAGATGATTGCTAGCAATACTTGGGGATAATGTGGGAAATAAGCAGACCTAAAAAACTTCAAATGTTAGAGAAGTTTCAATTCGAATTATAAAACAACAAAATTTCGAAGCTCTTGTTAATTTAATTAAATAAAGTAATTGTATATTATAAAAGCCAATAAAATTGTTTAATGAAAAAATTACCAACTTTTTTGCTTTTAAAATTTTTAAGTGAAACTTTCAAATAGTAGGAAATTTGTGTAAGAAATTTTTTTCGCAAAAAAGTAGTTTTGATAGTTTTTCAGATAATTTTAAAAGTTCAGCTCCGGAGTTTAAGGAATCTACTTGAAGATCTTCTTCATATAGCTCAGATCGTTTTTGAACTGTGCGCCCGCGGAGGCAGAGCGACCACGTTGCTGTGGCTCCACTGAGGGAGGAGCCAGCAAATGCGCGGGCGAGTGGCGCCCATAGAATTGCGTTTGAGTTTGAGGTGCTGCCACCGTGCGTTTATGTAGGTGCCGACAGGAGGCGGGATTACTAGCATTACATTGCATTGGCCACATTAAAGACAGATCGAAATACGATATAGATAGAGATCTGATCAATTGCTTACCGTTGCAACTGTTCGTCGTCCTCGGGCAGCAGTTCGGTGCCAACAGTATGTTGACCGCGGAGCACCTCCCAGATGTCGACCTTGTCGGAATCGTTGTCCAGGCCACAGGCACCGCCAGCGCCGCTCGTCTCCGCCAGACTCTGCTCGATGGCGTACTGCAGCATGTCGTCCTCGTCGAGAGGCATCTGGCGACGCGAATCGGCGCCACGATTGACATAGTGACTGGGTATATCGAAGCATCGATCGTCAACGAGACAGGTGACGCGATCCTGTTCCTGCAGCGTGGACACATGATCCACGGGCGCTGTCATCGCGAACACATTGCCGAACGTGATGCAGGCATTGAGAACGTGGAAGAGCGGTATCTCAACCTTGACCGGAAAACCAGCCGGCAGTTGCATGGTTATAAAGTCTTTCAGTTTGGATACATGTGGACTGGCCATGGTCGACATGAGATCCAGGATGGGAAGCACTTGTTCCTGAAGACGAATGGGATGCTCTTCAGCCAGCCACAAGTTGGCCTTAAAGCGTTGCACCTTTGTGCTCAAATTCTTTGGTTTGCCTATATCGCGTCCCTGCAGATCCACCTCGACACTAAAGTACTCCTCCGGCGTAATCAGTGAACGGGGCGTACTTGCGCCCGATCCACAGGCGGAACTGCCATTGCTCTCACCCAGCAATGCGCTGGCGGCACTATCGCCATTCTCATTCTCACTGCAGGCTGCAGCTGCTGCCTCGCCCAGACGAGGCGAAGGTGTCTATAAAAAAAAGAATTCATAAATAACACTAATTAAATATTCACAAATGAAATTAAAAATTGAGACTCACGCGATCTTTAATGGCAGCTGGAGCAGCAGCATCCGTGGGCGGCACGTAATCCTCATCAGCAATGCCCAACAAGCTGTGCAGCGGCGTACGCGCCGTTTTGTTCTAAAAGGAATAGAGGAGTCATTAGATTCAGTATTCTATCTACCTATGAATCTATCTATCTATCTTCCTTCCTTTTACCTTAATCTGCTCCTCGCTCAAGTGATCCATGCGCGTCTTTGTGATAAATTCCACATTGCTGGCTCCATACACTTTGCAGTTGTAGCCATTGATAATCTCGGACTTTTCGCTACGCCAGCCCCAAATGCCCGACTTGTTGCGCTCGAAACTGATTTTATCCATCTCAATGTTGTTGGTAATGACGGGCGCCGCTAGCCGAGCACGCACTGTGCCAATGGGCGGCGGTATGGCCACAATATCGCCAATATCGCTGCTCATCTGTTCCACCATCACCTCGTGCGTGTCATGATCGATTTCAATCATTGTGGCAGTTTCCTCTGTTAAAAGAAAACCATGATAATAGGGAAACAAAATATGTTAAGTATTTAAACTGACTGCCGCCTTTGAATATGTAAGAACGATTGCCACGCTGCCAGGTGTTGTTGTCGAAGCCCAGGAGCGTGGTATCAATGCGAACGTTGGCGCCACGCTTGTACACCTTATAGGTGTCGCTGGGACAGAGGCGCGACATGAGCGGCACCCACGATGTGAATTCCCATTTCATTTCAATGTAAAAATCGGGCGCATCCAGCAGATGTTGCAGTAACTTGGGCACGTGCGTCACACGTTGCACATGACGCTGCAAGTCGCGCACCTCAATGATGGCAGTCAGTATATCCACATCGCCGGTACAAACGGCCTCCTGCACAACTGAAAACAGAATCAGTTAAAAAGCCTAAACTCAGGAGAGGCATCTCAGCTGTACTTACTTGACCAGCCAGCATGCTCGTAGGTCGCATTGCACTTGGCTGCTAAAAGGCACTTGACACATTGCAGATTCGACAAGCGCACCGCCAGCATCAACGGTGTGCGGCCCCGCGGATCGATTTTTTCCTTATCAATCTGAAAGTTGAGCTGTTAATATTGCTAATCTTGTTGTTGTTGTTGTTATTATTATTTGCCATCGAGTCACCGGGGCGCTAATTCAATTAGTAAACTAACACACACACACATTTGTAGGTCCCTTGTCACCGTTAGATTCCAGGGCTGGGAAACCGCACCTATTAATTTTGGTACGCCCCACCCCAAACCCACAAACCTTTTCTGTCTGCAGTTGCTGCTGCAGCTCCTCCAGATTGCCATTCCAGATCTGCCAATGCAGCGGATATTCCGACTTTATTTCGTCCAAACTCTTCATCCTCACTCGCGTTGTGGCGCTGCCGTTGTGTGTGTTTTCTTTTTTTGTTGAGTCAAAATAAAACTGTTAGCAGCCCCAACAGCATTAAAAACACACACACACACACCAAGCAGAAAACAACAATTGAACACTCAGTTGCACTGTAAATAACAACAGGCACTGAATTATTCGCTGCTCTCTAAGAATTTGCAAGTTTTCTAACTATCTGTTCTTTGAAAACAATTGAAATTACTATAATGATGAAATATTTAACTTTTCGGCGACCGGTTTGCAGTGGTGCCAGATTCGCTTTTTTCCCGTCAAATCTGGTTTTTTTCAAAGGCTATTTGCGAGACAAATTTGCAAACAGCGGGCAGCAGGAATTCTGGCTTTTTTTTGTTGAAATGTTTTTTTTTTCAGATTTTTTGTAAATGCCCAAATATAGGGAAAGTAATGACAGCACTACAAAATTTATGAGGACTGCATCTAATGAATACTTGAGCTGCTGCTCACATTGTTCAATTTCTTTCTGAGCAACTTATTTTGTGCGCTCACTCTTCCCCTCTCGGGAGAAAATACAGGAATTTTTTAATTAAAGAACTAGCTTTTTTAATGGCGCTTTTGTATTAATTTTTCAGGTGTTTTGCATCGTTCCTCCTGTCAGAAACAGCTTTTTTTTAAACAAAAGTTGGCAGCACTGCCGGTTTGTAAGAAAAACTACTTCGAAATTAACAGCTGTTAAACATGATAAGTTACTGTTGTTTAACAGAACCACTACATTGCACAGCTGTTTTTGAATTTATTCGATTGCAAATGTCATTATCGATTACAAACTGCAAAGAAAAAGTTCTGTCAAAGAACTTAAAATTAATTAAATCATATTGAAAATCACATATTTGAGGACATACATATATCCCAAAGTTAGAGGAGATGGAGGAACTCATCAGAGTAGAGGAGGAAAACCTCAACTCACCGACAAAGGCGGAGGCAGCACCAAAAGCTGAAAAAGGCGATAGAGTCCGCCTAAGTGGTGCTGCTCGCAAACGCCTTGCATACTACCGGACAAAAGGAATGCCACTTGAGCAGGCACTGGTCATGGCAAGACAGCCGATGCCTAAGTCCGAAAAAGGCAGGAAGGCTGAAAGCTCTCTGAAACGGGAAAGATCAGCGAACACTACGCCGGAGACGAATCTGCCTAAGCGTGGGAGTGTAAAACCCAGGGCTGGTACAACTCCAGCCAGGGTTTCAGAAGTCAATGCCGTGTCAAAGGATCAACAGGCTGCACGGTCTCTGATTCCACGACCGACCGAGACTTCTGGAACCAGAGAGCACCGCTCAAACAGTGAAGTCGCCAGTGCGGAAAGATTCGCTGTGATCCCGAAGGGCTATCCTAAAGCCCTACTTTCAACAAAAGAGCTGTCGACGATTCAGGAAGCCATTCTGGATGTGATCCGAAATCAGCGCCAAGGGGCTGTAAAGCCTTATTTCACGGGCTGCTCTTTCCGTCCAGGGTGGCTACTGATAACATGTGCAAAACAGGAAACAGTGGACTGGCTAAAGGCAACAGTGCCTAAGCTAAAGCTGTGGAATGGAGCACAGATCGATCTAGTGGCAGAGGCAGATATGCCTAGACCACAGAGATACGTCGGATACTTCCCCAAAACGGAGAAACATTCCAATGAGGATATCCTCCAACTTCTCGAAGGGCAGAATCGTGCCTTAAGGATTGGAGATTGGAGGGTACTCAACCGGGTGGACAGAGGAAAACACATAGAGCTGACGTTCTCTGTGGACCCGACCTCAGACGATCTGCTCAAGAGCCAAGAGTACATGCTGTGCTACGGCTTTGGGTCAGTCCATGTGCGACAAAGGAGCAGGCACAGTGTAGAGGTGAAGGACACCTCAGCTGCGTGTGAACCTGAGAACGCCCCGACTGCCCAAACGCCGGCAGTCAGCCAGGAGTTTCCCAGTTGCTCCAACAGCTCAGCTCCAAGTTCAAACACTCCTGAGGAGCAACAAACAGAAGCCGCAAGCAACACAATGGCAGGGCCATCCACTAGTGCCAAGGCTGCCAAAATGGAGCGACCAGCGACCAATTTCCATGCTGCTAGGATGCGCCTGATGCGCACAGGCGCTAGAAGGTCCTTAGGAGAGACTATGCTGCTAGGCAGCGATCGGGGAAAGAAGAGGGCCGCTCGGGGCCGGAGAAGGGACTGATGGCCCACTCCACCCTCCCCTCCACCCCACAAAACAAAAGGCAGCTTAAATGCCTGCAAGCAAATCTGCACCACGCAAAGGCAGCCTCGGACGTGCTTTGCTGCAGATTTGCTAAAGAGGATCTGGATATAGCCTTCTTGCAGAAATCATGAATCCTCTCAGGTAAGATAAAAGTCCTGAACACATGAAATGGCAAATTAAAATATGCCTGTGAACAGCAACGCCCACGAGCTTCGTTGCTTCTTAATAAGAGACTGACCATTTGTACCTCTTTCACAGTTCATAACTGACGACTTTTAGTGGCAGTTTGGGCAAAGGTGCCCACGGCAGGCGGCGAGCAAGAGGCCGTGCTGGCCTCAGCATACTTTCCAGGGGATTCCAAACTATGCCCTCGTAGAGTATTGTCAGCAGAAACATATCCGCTAGATCATTGGCTGCGAAGCGAATGCCCACCACACAGTCTGGGGAAGTACAGATGTAAGCCAGTAATAGCATAAGTATTCTGAACAGGGCGATGAGCCAACTTTCATAAATGTAAGAATTAATAAATATTAATATTTTAGTTTATGTGTTTTTTATTGTTTTTAACTCGAACAATTGCTTAATAGTTTTGCTAGTAGTATTTTTTTATTTATAATTTTTTGAAAATGCCGAAAAAGACACTTATTCCTCATTTTCGTACAACAAGTGCCTTTTTCGGCATTTTCAAAGCATTATAAAAAATACTAGCGAAGAGATATTTGACAATTTGTTTTAATATAAAACTTTTAAAAAATCGAGGAAAAAAATTGAAAATGGACCTTTACAAAAATTCGAAAATTTCAATCGAAAATTTTAATTGGGTTAAGGAAAGTATTGTATCATTCAAAAGGAATTAAAAGGACCTTTCCATTGATGCCAAAATTTACATGAAGTAAGTTCAAAATTTGGCTAGAACTAACTTTAAATTTTTTTATATATGGAAAATTTGAATTAGGTTTTTTGGTAGAAAATATGTATAAAACGATAGTATCGATGTTAACCTCTCAAAATATCGAAAATATTTCGTTCATTTTAATGACCCGTTCATTTGAACGACACAACTCTAGTATCAGCTGTTTTTTTTCTTTGTGCACCGTGTACACACTGGCAGTTGTTGTTGTTGAAAGGAAAAATAATCCAATAAAAATATAATTAAATAATAATTACTTCAACTGTATGTAGCGCCCCGTTTAAAAAAGTATTTAGTGAGTATTTCTGTTGTGTAAACTATTACCTATACATATCGGCACACGATTAGTATATACCGGTCATCATTAAGGCACCGTTTCGAATTTCCATTAATTACATAAAATAGTTTGTAACTAATTTGAAGAACTAATGTTAAGTGCGGTGTGACGTCTGCAAGCAAATCCGTTCCACGACTAATGTTGTTTCGAAATGTTCCAGATCTGCAGCGACAGAAGAGGCTTAACTGGATAGAATGAGGCTGCTATAGAAGACTTCAATTAAAAGACAACACAAACAGCCATTGACTGCATTTTGCTATAATAGACTCCATAACAAAGGCGCCGGTAAGTCAAATAATAAGATAATTCCATTTAGTGTCAATTGAATATCAAGCAACAAGTGCATCATAAACTAAATACAATTATTCTTATTCAATTCACGTTAAAAACGTTGTCTGTGCATAAATTCACAGAACGCAATACACACGATCAGCTGTCTGGCCAAAGAGAGCAAGTGATAAGAGAACGCTGCTTTGTTGGACTTGCGCTCTCGCTTCAATCTGAAGCTTTGACTCAGTTCAGTAGTCAGTCACACGAAACTAAACGAACTGGTTGAAACGATCGTTGCGTTTGGCGCTTTATCAAATTGTTTGTGAAATTGTTGAATCATTAAAATTAACTTAGTATATGTACAATAAATTTATAATAGCACTTTATTTGTTCTGGTTTGAGGTCTATTTCTCATTACCCAGCTTTAATTGGCGATCCTTTTATTGTTTATGATTAATCCAAACATTTTTAACCCAATGTTCTTGTTCTCTGACATTTTTTTTTCGTTCTGTTGACTATTTACAGTTATGCTCTTTGCGCGTAGGCGGCATTTCTTCAAGAGGTGAATTTTCAAGTCTCTTTTCTTTCTAACTAACGCTTTTCATTTGTAATTTGTAGTCTACAATTATTTCGCTACTTTTGTGCTTTTCAAATCACAATAAAAATCAAACGTTTTTTTATGTAATTTGTTGCTGATTTTGCAGAATGAGTCATAACATCATTAACATTAACTGTCCTCATCATCGTTTATAATATTAGATATGATATTATCATGTATCACACTCGTAATAGTCTTTAAGTGGACCGATCGCATTCTGTCTTATCAGCAACAGAGAACTCCACTTTTTTTTTGGGTCATTCCAAAGTTCAGCTTTACTTTTTTTTTGGGGGATTTTGTGCATGCTTTGATTTATTTTCGTTTTGTTATATTATTAAGCTAATAATCAAGTAACTTTGTTTATTCTCTTCCATACGTTCGGGTAGACGCTTAGTAACGTTTTTATAAAAAAAACTCAGTGAATTGCACACAGAAACAAAAGTAAAATTTCTTGCACAGAACAAATCAAATCAAATCAAGTCCCAAATATATAACCTCGCTCAGCTGTACAGAAATAAAACAAATAATATATCAAAGAATAATTATTATTATTTAACAAAGTCTGGAATATCGTGTATACGACGATATTAAATGTTAATGCACAATGTACGAGCTTCATAATTGTCTAAAATTAGTTTTATCTGCAACGGCCATTCCCGGAACACTCCTCATTTGTTGGCTAAATGGGCTGTAAGTATTTATGCTCGATCGCAACGCACTTTTTAGCCAGAAATTGTAATTGATGTTGTAAATTTCATAGTTAATTGCCTGCTTTTATTTCAAATATTATTTTTATTTTTTATCATAATTGTAATTATTATGTTTTTGGTTTTGTTAATGATTTCAATGGGTAAATTTTGCATCGTGGCATAAATACGATATTTTGGCAATATCGCTCGCGTTCCCAAAAAAAAAACAATTTAAATAGTGTTCCGATTTTGCTTTAGGTGTGCTTTTCGAAGAACTTCTTCGATCTACGATCCAGTAACTGTGTGAATTCCAATCAAATTTAATCTGAAATTTTAAGTTTAATATATTCATTATAATCATTTTGTGTGTAGTCGTAGTAGTAACATAATTCGTGTTGTGGTAGTAACCGTTGTACATACATATAATGATACTGGCACTGGATAATAGTGATTAATACACTGACTAACAATGCGATTACTTCACAGAGTTGGACTGCCCTGCCTCATAATAGCCCTGGTGGTATTCTTTGCCTTCTTCGTGTTGCTGCCACTGGCATTTCGATTTTCCGTTACATTGCAACGTGGCATACTCTTTCTCACCTTTAGTAAGTCGGGGAATTCCCCCAGTTATAGTCTAAACTTAATGAATTCTCTTTTCTATGCAGTCACATATCCCAAGGGTCTTGATTTGAGCAATCCCGCGAGCATTGGACTCTATGCCACCCGCAATTTCTACATCACCGTCAAGGATCACGATGAAGATGATATTGGTGTACGGATTGGCGTCTGGCATGTGCTGCCCAAGAATGCCGTGCGTCGGTTCAAGCGGGAACTGCATGTCGAGGAGGCCTACGACGAGGACGAAGCTAATCGACAGCCGACAGGCGATTTAACGCCCATGCCCAGCCACATGGGAGGCAACAATGAGGAGCTGCAGCAGCTAGCACCTTCGCTCCGTGCGGAATTCCCTGTCGTTGTGCCAGAGAATGAGCAGCTCTTCTATGAGAGATTACTGCGTGTGCCAGGTGGCACAGTGGTTCTTTACCTGCACGGCAACACGGCCACAAGGGGCAGCGGTCATCGGTCCGAGGTGTACAAGCTGCTGCGGCAACTTAACTATCATGTGTTTGCCTTTGATTATCGTGGCTATGCTGATTCCGATCCCGTGCCACCCACGGAGGAGGGCGTTGTGCGGGATGCCTTGATGGTCTTTGAGTATATCGCCAATGTGACATCGAATCCAATTTATATCTGGGGTCATTCCCTGGGCACGGGCGTTGCCGCACACATGGCCGCCAAGCTGGCGAGCTTGAAGGAGCGTGGACCGCGTGGCGTTATTTTGGAGAGTCCGTTCACCAACATACGTGACGAGATTCGGCTGCATCCGTTCACGCGACCCTTTCGACATTTACCCTGGTATGATTTTACGATCTCACAGCCCATGTACGACAATCGATTGCGCTTTGAGTCGGACAGACATGTGCACGAGTTCCCCCAGCCAATCATGATCATACATGCCGAGGACGATGTCGTGGTGCCCTTCCATCTGGGCTATCGCTTGTATCGCATTGCGCTCGACAAGCGCAGTCGCTCCTGGGGGCCAGTGGAGTTCCATCGATTCGATGGAGTTCACCGCTACGGACACAAGTATTTATGTCGGGCACCAGAGATTCCCAGACTGGTCCAGAACTTTGTGGAGAACTACCGCAATGCGATCTATTAGACAACTGCTAAGATTTCTATTTCTAGTTGCGCAGTGCAAAGACGTATTTATTATAATTTTTATACAACGGAGTATTTTAATTTATTTTATTTTCTACAGCCGCAATGTTACAAAATTTTTTCACTCGATGTATCAAATTAAAATAGTCATTTGAATAGGATATAGACTGTGTTTTATTTCATTGTTTGCAGTGTAAAAGTACTGTTTTTAGTTTTGTTTGAATTTTATAATGGCGCGGATTATTCCAGTGTGTACACCCCATTATCGTTTTATCTAATTCAAGCACAAGCAACATTAATAACGATAGTCAAGTGCCTCTTAAGTTCAAAATTAGATATCAATATATGGTAATCTTTTGCCAGCTCTAAATTAATTTGTAAATCGGGCTTTGTGTAGTTTTTGTCAACTCAACTAAAAGAAAAACAAATAAAAAAAATACAAGAGTGACACTTATCTGGAGACTTCGCTCTTATTAACGGTTAAATAACAGTCAACATTTTTGTCCTTACAAACGGGCTGTTATACCAGGGCTGAACATCGATATTTTAATATCGAATTTAAAATAAGCCAATTAAAACACTGTTGTTCCGATACTTTGCTCGCCACACGCTCATGAGCAACTGGGGGTGAAGAACTATCGATAGTCGGCACCATCGAAAATTCGAACCATACAAAATTCGAACAAAATTTTAAATTTTTATTAACTTTGGTTTTATAAAAGTAAAAAAACAATTATTTCATTTTGTATGTAAAACATTAAAATTGGAAATATTTATTAGGTCCATTTTCATTTCGTTCTTCCCTATTTTTTCGACTAAAGTAAGGAACTTATCCATGTCTTAAAAATATATTCCTATTTAACGCAAAACTTGAAAGTTTCCAAAGCTGCGATGCAAATGCGCGCTGTTCTGTAACGCATTATGTGTTATAAAAAAACTATCGACCACCACAGGCCTGCCATCGATGCCGGCTCGATAGCACTAGTTCTCCAGTTCTATGAGCAACCCAACACTAGTTCAAACTCACTCATGAGCAACCCAACACTACAAATATGGCGCTCGTGTGTTGTTGTCGCTCCCACAGTTTGGCCGAAATTAATTCGCGTTAATCGCGTTGCGCAAAATAAAACATAAAATTGCAACTAGGCAAACAAAGCATTTGCAGTCTTAATCGAATAAACCTGCAAGTTCCTTTTGAAGCGGCAACAAAAAACGGAGTTGCAGTACAACAAAACGAAGTAGCCGAAAAAAAAATTTGTGTCTCTACTCCTTGAAAAGGAGTTTAGTTTTTCGCTCTTCGTTCATGTGTGTGTGTGTGTTTGTTTGTGTGAGTGCTGTGGATGTAAAGTGCTGCCAAAAACCGAATAAATTGAATTAAAATTTTCGTCGGAACGAAATAGAAAAAGTAAAAGTGGAGTTAACAAAAGACTGCGAAAAAACCCGAGATCGAGACGCAGCAAGCACTTCTTTTATCGGCGTTTAGTTTATGTCGCTCGCCCGCCGCCGCTCGCATTGAGTGTGTGTGTGTGCGTCACTGCTGACTGCAGTAGGAAAAAGGGAGTAGTTGGCAGGCAGGCAGGCAGCAGACACCAACACCAACGCATTTTCCCTGTGAAATTAAGCAAAATGTTGTGGTAAGTTTCTTCTTTTCTTCACATTTATTTATAATCTGCATCTGCTGAATCAAAGAATCTGTCTTTGAGTTGGCCCCCGTCGGCGGCCGCTGCATTTTCTGCGCATGTTTTTGCCCACGACTTCCGCTTTTTGCTCCCTTTTTAGTGCGGTGGCTGCTGCGGCAGCGACGCCGACCGATGTCGGCTGCTGCTGCTGCTTCATTCCTGCTCCCTTTTCTGCTTCTTCTTTCACACAACACGCCCTTTTTCGCATGCGTCTGTGTAAGTGTGTGTGTGTATATTTTTTTTTTGTGTAAAGTGCAAGCTCTAGCTGAATAATTTATGCCATTTTGCGCATTTTATACAAATTTGTGTGAATTTAGCCTCTTGCAGTATACTAAGTTGACCAATAGAGACACTTGGAACAGCTGTCGGTCGCATCTGCCGTGCAATCCAAACCTGTTTTTGCATACATTTCTTACTATGCGAATGTGTGTGTGTGTGCCAGCTGTGCCTTGCGCCAGCTTTAATTGTTTTTATGCGTTGCCCTCGGCTGCTCCACTGCAATGACCGCCTTCTTCTTCTCTCTCTTTTGTTGTTCTTCTTTTGCAGCTTGTTTTTTCTTTATTTTGGTGTTACTGGGCGCAGGCTCTCCATATTTAATATCCTCTCTCTTACTTTACTCCCAAACTCCCATTTTCAGGTTGCCAAACAAACAAAACCCACCGTTGCCAATTTGTGTGAGTGTGTTGAGGAGAGAGAGAGAAAGAGAGAGAGAGACTTAGAGAGTATAAAAAGGTAGCTGTGATGTGAGGTGAGGGCAACGCGACGCGGGTGGGGCTGTTGATGTTTCAACTTCTCTTTCATCTTTATCATGTTTGCTTGAACTTTAATTTATGGCAACCAATGTTGGCTTTGGTTTTGTCTCTTTGCAACATTTAAATGTCAATGCACCGTCAAGGCCCGGCTAAACCTCCCCACCCTCCACACCACTGCATATATGTATGTATATCCCCACTCCTCGGCCTCCCACGAAGTGACAACGAAGTTGCATCACTAGAGTCAAATGACTCACATTTTATTTTATGTATGTTTGTACGTTGCTGCCAAATGAAGCGGGCCAAAGACCCGCAGCTCACACACACACACACAAACATGCATAGGGCTAAAACAAAAAGCCGAAAACCAGTTCAGAAAGTAGACAAAAACAGCAACAACTACAGCAGCAGCAAATTCAAATGGATTTGTTATTTATTGGACGGGAGTAAATTTGCATTTTGTGCTTCAATTTGTGCACTCTTTGTGTTTAGCCAGTGTTGCAGAGCTGCTGGCCTTTAGCATGAACTGGAAGCAGAGGACTCGATAGATAGTGTGGAGTGTCGCTGTCACATTCAGGTACTTTAATAGTTAAACACCGTTAACCTAGTTTCCCCCACCCAGTTGCTTGCAGCTGGGGCAATTGGGGACGACGCTTACTCAGTGATAAGATTAAAATTACACCCAAAATACTTGCGCTGTATACATACTATACATTCATACATGCATACATATACCTACATAGTTTTATCAGCCATTCATTTATTCCCCTTGGCTTTACGCAGACATTGTTTACGTTTGTTTTGCTTTGCTCTTCGGCATTTTTAACGATGACTAAAACTTTGTACACAAGAAATCGCTACAAACTTTTTCCACGTATTTTATGCGTTCTCCTTGCGGTCTTTCTGCCCCTGACTCTTTATCTTTCTCGGTTGGCTTTTGTTTATGTATTCGCAGTTGCACTGAATCATAAACTTGCTCCGTCAGTCAGCTTGTGACTAAACTTCCTCCACGCGTGTCATAGCAAGCAGCTTGCAGGTCAATGCATTTAACTCGTGTCTGTCACAAATCTAATTAACATTTCCGCATAGCCGATTTACGTTTTATCCAGTGTCATTTCCTTCCATCTCTCCCACACACACACACACACACAGCATCATCCAATAAAAAGTGCATTTGGGTTTTGTTTGTTTGTTTTATGGCTTTTGTTCTGTTTTGCTGAGTTATGGCAAAAATGCGGGTAAAAGAACCAGAAGAAGAGTCGAATTTTTGTTGTTTCTGTATTTTCTATTCGATTTTATCTTACTGGCTATCATACTGGGTGGTTGAGTTGAAGAGACTTTATTACCGCTAGCTTCCTTTCAATTATCGGCTAGTTGCTTGCCACAATTGTATTGCCTAATGACTTTATTATTATTGTACAACAAAAACCAACAGCATTGCCATTTTCTTCAAGCATTTATATTCAATTTTATGGTGCGCCAACGTCAACTGCATAATTCATAAGTCTTCTTTGAGCCTATCTGTCTGTCTGTCTATCTTTTCTTCTGTCTGTCTGTCTTTGTTTCAGTTCCATCGGATGCGTGGAACGTGTTTGGATTTTCATTAGAGCTTTTGATATTTTTTTCTTAGTTATTGTTTGTTGCTTTAATAATTTGTTCTTTTTAATTATTTTTTCATTCATGAAACTCATTTGCAATGAGGAAACAATTCAATATCTGTTATAATTTTACTTGCCAGCGGAATGTGAAATGATAACGAGGCTAAAGCAACTTTGATATAAGTTATCGCATTAAAATAACTAAGGCATGTGTCAGTCCACAATTAACTGAGAGTTCAGTTCCACTTGGCTAAAGCAAAGCTTCCGTTGCTTCTCCATTTCCCCCCTCGTCTTGTCTTGGCTTTCAACCAAAATCAGACATAATTGCGGCTGGCCATTATAACCGCTCATAACCGCAGTTGAGGAACGCATCGAAGATTATTCAGCATGCACATGAATGACTACGAAACGAATACCCGATATGAGTCTGTGAATGTAATGTGTATTTATATGCATGATGATAAATACATACTCTCATATGGCATAAATTGTAGATGCAACAACAACAACAACAACAATATGTATGAACGAAATGCACAGATAAGCAGAACGGAGAATAAGAATTCGCTTAAGTGGCAGCTTTTTCAGGCGTTACGTTCCATTGTCTTGGCTTTGCATTTGCTTTGGAGGCCGACGCCACATTGTGGCTCAAGTACAGACAGACAGACACACAACAAACAGCACACATGGTATCAAGAAAATCATCACTCACAATCCTAAGCTACAACACATAGCAGCACCTATTGCGTTTATGCTATGCACATTTTACGAAACCATTCCAAGAATCGGGAATTCAAACCACGACAATTTTAATGTATTCAATTGATAATGAATTGATCATCAATTTATGCATTTTTCACATTCAACAAATCATGAATTTCATGGCATAAACGTTGTAATATAAATATAATTGCAAAATGTATGCCATGAAATTTGAGTTAGAAAGCAGCGGCCTCAGCTGGCTGAGCAATGCACTCAGCAAAATTTCGGCAGCTGTGTTGGTCCAATTAATTTGCACACTCAGAGAAATAGCGTGTACATTTTTGTATTGAATGCATGGCATTTATTTTACAGAGTTAATCTATCAGTTATCAAAGTTTCTCACGGTTTTTTTTTAACACAATCAATTAATCATTATAAAGTTCACTTGATTCAAAATAAATATTAAATTTTAACCGCTTTACGATCTATAATCTATAATATTTAAACCTTAATAAATATACAAGATACTTTAATTGTTATTTAGATTAGAATTATAATTCAAATGTACATTTTTAAAATAGTAAAACCCAGTGAAACCCAAAAGAAATTGACGCTTTACCATTTTTTACGGCCTAGATATTTTACCACAACACAGACTGGCATTAGCCATAGTTACGGCTGATTCTTTCAGCCCACTTCCTACTGCTCCACAACGCCCTCTACTCTCGGCTTGATTATTTTTTCTGTTATTTAACGGTCTGACGCTCCGTAATTGCATGCCAAACTCGAAACTCGAAGTTCTAAAGTCATTGCACATTTTCAGCAAGTTGCAGTTTTTATTGAAACGGAAATTCATTTACAATTGGTTATAGCAAGTTTTTCTACCGACTGTTTTTCTTCTTTTGCTCTGTTTCGAAGAAATTCCATACGAAAATAAGTACATTTATCTTCACATATTCTATATGTAGATATTTCCAACCAAATGTTTTGTTTCTTGTGTGGGCAATTCTGGGAAAGCACCAAAAAAAAAAAAAAAAAAACTTTTGGTATAATTATTGATGTTATTGTTTTTTGTGCTGCGTTTCAAGGTAAATTACGATGTGAAAATTGATCATGAAAATGTGGCCAAGTCGAATCGTAATAAAAGCAAAGTGCGCAGAATTCAAAAGGTCGCCCTCTTGAAAGAAACATGGGGAAGGTCATTGCACAAGCTAATGAACCATAAGCTGATGAAGTCATTGACACAAAAAACCCAAAAAAAAAAATTATATATTTTATATGAATAGAGTATTGCAATTTTGTAATATTAAAGAAAAAAACTATATTGTAATGCGGACATTTCACAATCCATTGACCCTCCCAAAGCGGAAAATGCTGCAAACGCTGATTAAATACAAATCTTTTGAGACATGAAATTGAATTGCCACAGTGACCGAAGCTGATATCGAGTCAATCGTTGTACTATAAGTTTCCTCGAGGTTCTTTTTCCCTCACTCCCTTTCCATTTTCCTGCTTCTGCCCTCTGTCAAACAGTTGCACACTCCGTACTATGCCTTAAAGTGGAATTGCAAGCACTTGAAGTGCTTCCGGTCGCTTGGTCTGAGACTCTGCTGACTGCGACTGCGACTCTGAGTCTGAGTCTGATTCTGACTCTGAAATTTCACAGGCATCCAACGGGTTTCTTTTTGTATTTCTACTTACGAAAAAGTTGAGCTGAGCAAAGTTTTCTTTTCGTTTTGATTGCATGAAAATTCTTTTTTTCTTTTTCTTTTTTGCTGTTTTTAGTTCCACACAAATATACAGAGCTTTTAGATGCACATTTCCTAAGTGCCGTGACTTCTAGAGAGATTTCCTCTCTTGCACTTGAGACGTAGAAGTATTTGGAATAATACGAATGCGAATTCGAATGGACGGCAGTTGACTTTTGTTTTTGCTTGCATAAGCATTTTTGGTGCAGGTTACCTGCTTTTTTCCACTCGATTTAAACTCTGTATACCCTGGAATAAATTGGGCAGGAAGTTTGTGTTATGAGTGGAGATATAAAAGAACGGCATCTGTTTAATTTAATGTTAAGAGTTGACCTAAAGTAATTAAAAATGTGATATGAAACATTAAATTAAAATTTAATATGTATTTTTAAAAAGCTAAAAAAATGAAATTAGTTATTTAAAAGTATAAAAATCTAGGGATATTACAAAATATGATTATTAAATAAATAATATTGTGATTCGCAAGTTTAAAGATAACTTCTAAATTGTGAAAATTAATCTTAACCCATTTTAAGCTAATGGGTATTTAAATACCCAAAAAAGTGTTGACACTTCGAAAATTTATTTCATAGTAAAGCATAGTATCCAGTTGTTGAAAATTCAGTTTGAAAGGTGTCAACTCCATATAAAAAAAAGGGTTGCAAACTGGCTCGAAATTATTTTGTAAGGCTATTTCTAAACCCTTGTATCCAGTACCTAAATTTGGGCAGCTTACAAAATTTTCTGGTGTTTTACAACACTGTTTAATGACAGCTGGCAGCTTTATTTTTGGACCTTTCAAAACATCGATTCGTTCAGTGTTTCGACTAGTCGAAATCATTTTGAGCAGCAATGGCGACCAACAAGCAGCAAAATAAGAGCCAAATTGAGATCTTGGAACACAAAGAGCGAATTAGACTTATTGAAGAGGAGCAACAGAGGTCAATATTGTGGGATTTGACCGAAAAAATAACATTTTGATGGGATTTTTATAATTAATAATTGTTAATTTAATAATTAGGGTATTAGTCGCTGCTAAGAGAAGTCCTGTCCATTTTGTCCATTTTCTCTTTATTTTTGTGCTCAATGTTATTTATTTGTTTGTTGTTCACAGCTGACGAACAGTGTAACCACAGCAGCATAAGACCAACAATCTCTCAACTTTTTAGTGATTTTTGGTATTATGCTGTCACACTGAATTCTGTAAGGTCCGACAACAAAACATCGAACATTTTGAGCGGCCAAAATATTTTCAACAACTGGATATTATGCTTAAAGAGAAAAACCAAATATAAATGTACAAAAATATCTAGGTGAATATCTAGGTTTTTTCTGCATAGAAAATGTTGACGAAAAAAGCTGAAAAATGTATGGAAATCGGAAAAATAAAATTTGAAGATAAAAAAGTTGTTTAAGTTCTATGGCTGTTAAAAATGTTTGTCAAAATCGTACCAGCCGATCTATATTCAGACTTTAATGGGTTACAAAATTGAATCGTGATTAAAACTTATCAAAATTAACGTAAATTATATTTTGCATACAGGGTATATTTGCAGTCGCGTACTTTCTGCACTTGCGCATTGTTAATGTTATTGTTGTGATAGTTGTTATGGTCGCCATTTACATTGTTATTTGTTATTTTGCGCTCAATTGCTGTGGCATGCCCCCCGCCCACCGCCCACCTCCTGCCCCTCGGCTGTCAATGTGTTAACTGATTATATTATGATTATGATATTTTTTGATGTCCGCTTCTCACTTGAACTTTGTGCGCGCTATCTTGCAACATGGCTACGACTGGCTACGACTCCACTACGTGTTATGGGCGGTAAGGTCGGTTGCATTGTGGTTGCTCTGGGTCTATTGTGAGGTCAACTTGATTGTGTAGCGTAGTGTAGTGTAATAATTTAATAGATGTCTTTTGTTGCGCGCTTTCTTGTTGAATTTTATCACTGAAAAACATTTGTTGTGGCATCTGCAGCGATAACAAAGCGACTGTATGGACTATTGAAAAGAAGGGCATACAGAAGGAATGGGGGATGGGCTAATGGATGATGTTGTAAGAAAACATTATTCAATAATTATCGGTCGTTCTTTCGTTACCAAAAAGAAATTGCCGCGCTTCATTAAATTGACGCTCAGTCCGTCAGTCAACCGAACAACAACTTCAAGATAATGATAAATGCTTTTTTTTCAAAAATGGAGCGTGTACTGACTTCTATGGATACTCGTTTGCAAATACGCTTTCAAAGAGTTTACTTTTAGGTCAAGCTTTGACTTTAACTTACTGGGTATGAAGTAGAGTTCAGATTGATAATAATAAATTAATAGCTTGTAGATAAAAACATAATTAATTGGCAGCTGAAGAAGCTGAAGAAGCCCTGCCACGATGAGATGCAGAACTTGACTTGCCGCTTCGCTGATCGCTTCGTTTGCTGTTTTTGATATGCCTGGGAGTCTTCCAGATTCTGAACTTGCTGATTTAGGTCATTCCCAACAGTAGCAGGTATAAACACGAATAAGAATTGACGTATGTAGTGAAAAAGATTTATAATAACTCTTTAAGAGTGTTTTTCCTTACTGTACTGGGATTCTATTTTCTTTTTATATTTAATTCGAGTTTTCATTATATTTGCATATACAACTTTGCTACAGGGTATCTTCCAGCCATGCACGTTTATTTTCACTCATTTTTTGGCAACATCCATCAACAAGACTCAGTTTATAAACTGCTCGCATTCACAAGTGAAGTCCGAGCTGTGACGGCGACTTTGAAGTGGCGACCTGAATTCACAGCAAGCCAAATTAAAGCATAATTTAGTAATTTGGCCAAGTACACGAGACAGAGCGGGAGACTGAAGACAAAGGAGGCTGCTTGCCCATCCTCCCTCCCAATTGTGGCAAAAACCAGTTTTGGGATCTTCACTCAACGTGTGCAACAATCGAAATGAGTCGCATTAACCGAGTGCCAAGAATATAAATGGAAATCGTCAGTTAAAAGAAACATCTACAAATGCATCATGTATGTGGGGTCTTGTTCTTCTTCTTCTTCTAGCCTGGGGCTGTTGGCGTTAATTGGCTGACTAAGCGAACAGGTGCAGAGTGACGATTACTTCAACTGCAATGACGTTTAATTATTACAAGAAATTTCCACAGTGGGTAGGATTTAAGTCATAGTTTCGTACTTATTTTCATGCACTTTGTGCACTTTTATTTAAACTTATTTGCAGTTAAATCTTTCTAATATATCTTTCTAAATCTCTCTAAAATAAATTCAGGTCAAGTCGTATTAATTTGTTTGCCTCTTTTTCAACTATAAATTTGACAAATTTTATGATATTTTGTACTTATTTTGATGATATAATATTTTAAATTAATTTTGAAAACACTCAGTTCTTTAACTTTTCTTAATTACACAATTTTTTAAATATTTTGAGCAAATTCATTTTTATATAAAGAAGAATTTGAGACCAGCTTGTTTTCAATTTATCAATACGTTGTTTAAGTTTACAAATACTTAATCATATTGAGTACATTTAAGTTTGTTTTCAACTTTTATTCTCTCTGTGTAGTTACAAATCTAACGGGTCAATCTTTCTAAAATAAATTTAGGTGAAGTCGTGTACATTTTTTAGCCTATTTTTCAACTATAACTTTGACAAATGCTTTATGTAGTTATGATATGTTGTCCTTTTTTGATGATATAATATTTTAAATTAATTTTGAAAATACTTAGCTCTTTAATTTTTCTGATTTACACATTTTCAAATTGTTTTATACAAATTCATTCTTATATAAAGAAGAGTTTGGTTTTTAAACTTTGAGACCTCTTTTGATATTCAGCTTGTTTTCAATTTACCAATAAGTTTTTCCAAGTTTACAAATACTTAATCAAGTGGAGTACATATAAATTTGTTTCCAACTTTTATTCTCTCTGTATATTAACAAATCTAACGTGTCACGCAAGCAATTAAACTATAAAAAAAAACAAAAACAAATTAGGAAATTTCCATGTGCAATGCGACAGCACAATTTGTTGTTATTCTTTGTGTGGAGTGCAAACATTTTGTAGTCCTTGTTTTTGAACTAGACATGGGAAAGAATGGCATGTTGGGAGGGGGCTCGAAACTGTGGTGTGTCCACTGACATCATACCCAGTTAACACCACACAGAGAAAGGCACGTAGAAGTCATGAAAATTCCTGGAAATTTCTATGTGTGTGTATGTAAACAAAAACGTTGTATAGTCCCTGAGTGTGAGTGTGTTAAATGCTCACCCTTGTGACGGATCCTCATTTTGCCTTTGGGTTAAATGGCGAAATTGAAACGATGCAGTGAAAAACTGTTTGTTGCCGAAATCGTCATTCAATCGGGGTTGAATCGCCATGTGAAACCCAAACGAGTCAACTGCATGTATGGAGGGGAATCCCTGGTTCCAGGGGCTGTTTGTAGTAACTTCTTGTCGAGTATTGGACATTTTAATTGCCCGCCAGTTTTGAGGACAGGTCTCGCCAAAGGAAGCGGCACATGTGCTCCCCCTGTGGATGTTTTGTCTTTTGTGAGTGTCAGGGTTTATTTGTTGTTTGGCCAATATGAGGAACTGCCCAGTTGTGTTTTTAAAATTAACTCGCAAAATGTTATCCTATTAATGGGATTAGCAAAGCAGGAAAGTCTGAAGAGAACAGACAGTTCAATAAAAAAAATAGTTAAACAATATTTATAATAAATTATTGTACATATAATTGTATTCTTTGCTAGAATACCTCATTCCAAAATCGGATTATCTTATTTATTCAGATAATTTTCTTAAGCTCACAATTCTATTCCCTATCCAAGAACTGTTGCAGAAATGTGTGATTTTCAAATGTGTTTTTTCTGCTGCACATCAAGCCTACATACAGTTCTGGAAAAATAATAGAAACGACAGGGCTGCTCACATTTGAGACCAAATATTTCGTTTCTGGAGCAAATTTCATCCATGAAAACCAGTGTACTTGGTTTCAGGATAACAATGCTCTACTTTGGATACCTTTTTGGGCCTCTTTCGTAAGAATTATAAACTGTGTATACTGATTTGTAGAAAGACCACGTTTTTGTCTTGGAAAAATTAATAGAAACGCACTAGAATTTTGATATTATCTTGTTTCTTAAAGGTTAAAATCGAGTTATATAGGTATCATTGTATGAACTAAAGATAGAAGAAGACATTAAATAACTTCTTTTTTGGATCCCGTTCTGCTTGTTGTTGTTATTCGTTTCAGAATGGGTGGTGGCGTACATTGTATCTGAATCTAATCAGGCCTAAAAAATTAAAAAACAATTTTCTGCTATATTTAGTTTTTTGAAAAATATTAATTTATTATATTTTGATACATTACTGGATAGGCTTTATGTAAAAAATATGAAACTTGAGAAAAAAAAATGTTCATTGAACAACATTTTAAAAAATACGAATCAAAAAAATGCCGTTTCTGTTATTTTTTCCATGACTGTATGTAAATATTCCAAAATTTAACATTCTTGGTTATGAGTTGGATTTCTCTAAAAAATAAACTTAATTAACACAGCTTATGGGGTCAGGGAGAGTGGGGATTTATACCTCGGGTACATGGTTATGGTGATAATAGAACCAGGCGAATATACGCAATGGTTTCTGTAAATCGCGCACACACTTCCGGCAACAAATGCGGATGACAGAATTTTTTTTTTTTCATTTTTGTTTGAGAACCGTATAACGATTGTGAAGGTTTTCCAGCAAAACTATGACGCAAGCGATGCTTTTTGTGGGCTGCCAAAGAGAGGAGAGGGAGGTGGGAGCTGGTTGTGGAGGTGGAGCAAAAGTAGGTCAACATTTTGTTAGTATCGCGCGACAGAACATTCTGCGTAGTTGCTGCTGCTGCTGCTGCTGCTGCTGCTGCTGCTGCTGCTGCTGCTGCTGTTGCCCCAAAGCGAGTAAGGGTTGGGGGGTGGGATTGGTGGGGGATGGGAGTCTTACCTAGATAGACCTTCTCTTGGGCCATGCGCTGACCCGATTCATTTAGCAAGCGTCGCTGCTTCGCATTTATCATGTAAATGGCACTAACTACTTGTGGTTCTCATTAAGAACTTTGCCTTTTGTCCACCCCATGCCATTCTCTAGATGTCATCTCTAACCGAAAGAAAGAACAAGTAAATAGGTCATAAGACAGCCAAAACTATTGTCTATCAATGCTTATTGTTACAAGTCTTCAGTTTGGCATACATATAGTATATTCTTTGTTTGGGCTTTGCTTTGATTGTTATTAATTCAGCAGCTGCTTTCACTTGCTGCCATTCGCCAGTCAGCGATTTGTTTTGCTAATTGCTGATACTAACTTTAGTTTCAAGGTCTCTTTTTATTGATTTATCAGCGAGGTCAGCTGGGGCTTAATCCAAAGATTCACAAGAAAATCGAACTGAATAATCGAATGGAATACATTATACTTTCTCGTCACGATTCTCTTGACACAATAAAAGTTGCCTCACTAAAGAGAAGTAGCCCAGAAGTGGACAAAACTTGGATCAATATGAATTCATATTCATTCAAATAGAAAAAGGATAAACAAGATTTTTTATTTAAAAAGAAAAAGACAAAATAAAATAGAAAATAAAGTAGTTTATTTTTGTTTTTATCAAAACAATTGCTTAGCATACTGTACACATTGTATCATTGAATTTACCTTCTTCGACTTAATTATCGAATACTCGAATACTCGAATTCCCATCATAAAAATTGAAGCGTAATGTAAAAAAACCTAAAACCTAAAAGGGAAGTCGTCGGTTCTTTTACATACGTTTTTGATGGCACATAAAGTGTCTGTAAGAGGAACACGTGCAAGTTTTAATCGAGTTATCGTTATTCTCTACTCCACTTACAGATCTCATAATCAAATTAAACAACAACAACAGCAGCAGCAAGAGAAGAACTTACAACCCGGTGGAAACAACCCAGCCAAAGGGGAGCTGAGAGCAACAAACACCTTTCCAAAAAACAAAAAAAAAGTGATACATACCGTACAGTTTTTCTCACGTACCAACAAAATTAACAACATCAACAACTACAAAAACAACAGCAAAAATGACGTAAGTGTATCAATTTTCAGGCATTTTCAATTTGAAACAGAATTTTTTATGTGAGCAAAGTTGCTGTAATTCACATCTGTTGTCTACACTGAGCACAATAATGTAGTACACTTGTAGCAAGAGTTTTAAAGAGTTTTTAAAATTGTAATTTGAAACTTAAAAATTAACAAAAAAATGTCAAAACAAGTTCAGAATCTCCATTATTCAATATTCTGCTGTAATTCACATCTGTTGTCTACACTGATCACAATAATGTAGTACACTTGTAGCAAGAGTTTTAAAGAGTTTTTAAAATTGTAATTTGAAACTTAAAAATTAACAAAAAAATGTCAAAACAAGTTAAGAATCTCCATTTTTCAATATTCTGTACATCATTTTTATAAGTTTTCTTGAATTTCTTTTGAACATTACGTTTTCTCTCAGTGTATCTGTTTGATTTTCGTTTGCATTTGATTTCTGTGAAGGACATTTCAATTATGAAGCCATGGCGATACTGACAATGTCATTTAAATTGCTATCGACTAGTCGATTGTAATTTTTTGTTTGTTTAATAGATTCGATGGGTAACTCAATTGATGACTTTTCAATTGGTCTGTCCCAAGAATTGGACACTTCGAGGGTCTGTTGAATCTGCAACAACACCTAAGGCTTAAAAATATAAGGCCAAAAAATTAATGGGTTATCAGCGAAATTTATGTACCTAACCCAACCCGTAGACAACTCGGACTTTACTTAACTTTTAGGTTAATGCCCATAATTTGTTTTTGGGGCCATTTGGACGGGGAGTGGCCCATCCGGCTGCCTTCCTTGTTTTGTGTCTGCTTAGTCAGGGCTTTTTATCCCTTGGCGGCTTAATAACTGATTCATAAGCAAAAAAAAAAAAGACAGTTCATTTTCTGGGTGCGTCATCATTAAATGTCACTAGAGTGTTGTCTCTAAGGAAATTCGGGAAATGGCTTAAACTTGGCACTCAGTTTCAGTGTCGCTTGGAACAGTTTCATTTGGTCAGCTCGATGGGTAACATTTGTCCGACAACAGCTGAAGACGCTCAGCAGTTGGAGTTGCAACTAAAGTTGCAGTTACAGCTGCGGTTGCAATTGGCGAGGTATGCCCCAAAGTAGACTACAAAATATGTGGATTATGGATATGAGACAAACTGTGTAGTGAATTCTCTGTCTTTCTACTTCTCCCTCCGTCTTCCTCTTCGCCCAAATTGTGCTCCATTTGCCCAGTGAGGCATTCAACTTTTAACATTTCTATTTAATTGCTTTGAAGTGCATTCCCCGTCTCTGTAATTGAAGTGCATTATTTGATTTTTTTTGGTTAATTGCTGGAAAATGTAAAGATATTCAAGAGCAAAGTTCAGCGTCATTTCTATTAGTTTAACCCCACAAAACTATTACCCATATTTGTACCCAAAAAAATCACAAAAATAAACATAAATGGGTCACGATTATATCATTTCGGAATGGGTTTCGTTTCCCTGAACTGAAAGTAGAAACTGATATAAATAAAAAGGGAAACAGTTGTTGAGATTTGTGTGTTATATTTCGAGTGCTTCACAACGTGTCGAATTTAATTGTGCATTGCAAATAAGCTTCAGGTAATGCCTACTTGAAACGTAAATAGCATGTCCGACCAGTGAGCTACCCTGTATTTTACTCAACAACTTATTGGCATTGATAATACTTTTGTTATGCATGCTCCGAAAACTTGAAATAACTTCTTATTACAATATGTTTATAAACAAGAATTCGTAAATATTTCTATTCCAAAATGATGGAAGATATCTTATATAGTTTTGCATTAAACAATGTTTGTGTATTTTCAATTTGTATTTGTTTACAAATTATTTTAAATTTAACTTGACAATAATATTTATTTATTGATAAGAATCAACAACTATGTACTTCATAATCATTATGGTGCCTGGTTGTAATCTTAAATGTAATACGAGTTTCTGCATTTGAATCTCACAGTTTGTGTATTTCGATATTCCCACTGAAATTTAATTGCTACAAACAACGACAACGTACTCAATAAAAATGCCGCTATAGCAAAAAAAAAAATACTTATAAAAAATATAAAAAATTGCCAAATCATTTAAGCCACGGCACACGATCCATTGATCTGTCTTTGACCATAATTTGGGCTGTGAGCTGCGGGTTGAGTTCAGCTTGGAGCTTAGCTTTTGAGGCTTTTTGGCTGGTCCAGCCCCATTCTGACAAAGCCATTAAGCTAGACGACGATAATCGCAGCTCAAATCAGACAGCATTAAAAACCAGACTTGCGCATTATAACGAGCTGTAACAGCAGCAGCAACAACAACAACAAAAAGAACAACCAGCATTCACAATAGACAAATACAATGTTAATTGGAAAGAACTGTAGAATAGTGTATATATATTGTATTTTAAAAAAATCAACTGCTCAGCAGGCTCAATGGACTTGGACTTGTATCAAGTATTTATATGAATTTTTCATAGCATGCCACAAGCTGTGTATCCATTCCCTGTCCCCCCGAACCGCCTTCACTCCACTTCCCCGTTCTCAGAAAATGTTTGTAATAGTCACTCGAGGGGGAAATATAAATTATTGAGCTCGTTTCTTAAGTAATTATCACACACACACACACTCACAGAGAGTACGTTTTACTCACTGAATGACTGACTGACTGACTGACTGACTGACTGACTGAATGAATGACAGTTGCTCTAGGGTTTCTAGCTGAGATTGGAGCGCGTCTAGACAATATGATCTTAAGCGATCGTTTCTTTGATGCATCTTTACCAAATCCACATCTCATTATTTTATTGTCTTGAGGAAGTGTAATTATTTTACCTTTTAGCCCCATTTAAAAACCCAAAGCAAAGCACTCGACTCAAAACTCGCGATCGTTTGCGCTCTCTCCCTCTTTTACTCTCTCGCTCTGTCTCTCTTCTCTTTTGTCTGCGCTCTCTGTGAGTGGTTCTCTCTCTCTCTTTTTGTGTGTGCTTCTTTGGGGCTAGACTTGAACCGAGACTCGTTTGGCTTGTTCAGTCTCAATTGAGGTTCGATTTCGATCAGCCGCGAGTTGACGGATCCGTCGCGAACCTAGATAAATATACTTTGAATTTACATTTCCATTTACTGATCGTGGGATCGTGTGTGTTTGTGTCTGTGCGTGTGTAGTGTGTGTGTTTGCTTGATCGCCTCTGCAAATGTTTACCAGCAGCTAATGGCCATGAAGAAACTTTATGCCAAAACCTCGTTCACAAGCAAGAAATCCAATGGAAATGCCGCCGGATCTGGTCCCATATTGGCCTATCATCCAACCATGTGCGAGTTTCAGCCTTCCCAGCAACAGCAGCAACTGCAGCAGCAACATTCCCAGTATTCCCAATCTCCGTCGCAATCCCAATCCGAGCAGCTGCTGATAAAGCGCAGTCAAAGTCTGTACAGCAAGGCCACATCCAAGGGCGTCATTCCCGTTGCTGGCGGAGATTACTATAGCATTGAGGAGTTGCAGGAATTGGATCTGTTGGATTATCGACATCCCATGTACCATCATTATCAGCAGCAGGAGTTGCTTCTACGACAACGTTCAGCCGCTGCAGCATATCATGAACATGAACAACTTGTGCTGCAATTGCCCAAGGTCCAGGGAACGCCCACGGCGGCGACCACAACCACCACAGCGACCACACCCACTATCATCTATGAGGCGCCCACCTGGACGCAGTCGCTGCTCAATGATCAGCCATTGTACGTACCGCCAGGCGTAGGTGTTGGTGCCACACAATCATCATCATCGTCATCATCTTGGGCAACGTCATTAACATCATCATTATCATCAACATCATCCGACACTGTAGCCACATCTACACCAGTCTCCGTCTCAGTTGCAACTTCCTCCTCCTCATCCTCATCTGCTGCCATATTTTCCACATTACGCAAGTGCGTACCCTTGCCCCAATCTCCTTCCCCTGCTCCTGCCCTTGCCCCGTCTATAACAAACAGAATTTCCACTTCCAATTGTTCCACTGTCTCGTCCAGACTTGCCAGCTCCATGTCGTTCTCAATTAGAACACCACGTTCGACAGCAACAACAACAACTACACAGCCGCATCATCTTTATAGCAACATACATCATTATCTGCAGCTGCAACAACAACAACAACAGCAGCAGCGGCAACAACAACAACAACAAGAGCATATACAACGCATCCCTCAGCGTCGGCATAATTCGGTCAAAGATAAATTCATTTTTACGTATGTTTTTGATCATTTGTTTTCTTTCCTTTCGCTTCATTTCGCTTTTCTTCTGTCTCTGTTCATTGCGTACGTCCTTGTTGCATTCAGAGCGTGTAATTTTCCTCTACTCGTTGCAATAAAACGTGATCCAATTTAACACATCTTGAGTTGCCTTCAAATCGAATCGATATTGAATTTTAATCACATATTGTACTTTGTTTGATCTATTTCGTGTCGTCGTAATCGCTACTCCTTACTCGCTACTCGTCACTCGCTACTCCTTACTCGTTACTCGCTACTCGTCACTCGCTACTCGTCACTCACAAGTCGGTACTCGTCATACGTTTCTTGTTATACGCATATTATTATTTTTGTTTTCCACTTACTCGCTACTCGTTACTTGCTATTCTTTACTCGCAGCTCTACTGGTTTCTCGCCATCATCCATACACATAATTCTAATTTAAGTTGTCGTTTTGTTTGCTGTCTTACTCTTTACTCTACTCGTTAATCTCTACTTGGCACCAAATTGAACTGATATCGAATTAGAATCGACTTTTCATTCCTCCCTTCCCTGCCTCTGTTCCCGCTGTCAGCTCCAACTTCAGTCAATGAGCTCATAAGTGCATCTAATTTAACGCTAATTAGAAAACTGTGAAAATAATCTTGCTTTCGTGCCGCAAATCTGCATTAAACTTAACGCACGAATTAATCCACAAGTTGAGCAGCGAATAAAAAAGCAAAGTGAAAATTTCACCTGCTGCCGTCTTCGTCGTAATGAAGTCTTTAAACAAAATGGAATGCAATCTGCATTCATCTCATTAACCGACCACATGCCTATTTGTTTAACAATTTGAGCAGGCAGCGAACCAATGCCATTGATTATCGCCAGTTTCGTTTGACTCCAAGTGAAGCCTGTAGAATGTTTGGGAATGTAAAATTTAAATAAAAAAAAGCGAGCGAAAAATAAGAAGAAACTGGTAGAATAAAAAGAAAATGTGATGAAATATTAGAATGTTTAAGGATATAACAAAAGTAAATTCAGAGAGTATTAAAAAGCTAGAAAATCTTTAAAGATTCTGAAAAATTAAAATCATTTTAAAGTATTTAAAGCGTTTAGAATTAAAAGCGCTAAGAAGATAGGAGAAAAAGTGACATTCTCTAAATAAGAAGCCTGTCAAATGTTTACGAATGAAATGAAGAAAGAAGAATGCAAAAATTAAACAGAATACTAACAGAAATTACAATTTAAACAAAGTTGGAAGCAGTTATTGGAACCAAAGCCATGTTTTCGAGTGTCTACTGTACTCTTGTAAGCATGCGTATGTGTTCTCCTTTATGGCACTTCAACCTATGGTAAATTATAAGTACGCATAGACAAACTTCACTTTCGTTCCGCGAAATCAAATCGTCGTATGCTGTAAAAAAGCTACTTCCAAGCGTTTGTTATATAAGGCCGCACAGCTGTGGACTTGCTGCTGCTGCTGCTGCTGTTGTTGCACCTTCCCCTGCCCCTGCTCCAGCTTTTTCTGCTAGCAGAGAGACAGATCCATTTAAGTGCAAAACTACTCAAGTTTTGGCCAGACCAAGTCGACAAATGCGAGAATTCTGCAGCCAAAGACAAAGTCAGAGCCAGATCTCAACTCGTTTTTATTGCTGCTGTTGTTGTGGGTATTGAGACTGTAGTTGTTGTTGTTGTTGTTCTGGTTGTTGTTGTTGGTTTGCTGTCATTATACATTTTGCCCAGTAACACACAACTCGAACTCGAAGCCAAAAGCAACGAACACAACTCGACAAATGAGACGACTACAGATCGGTTTGTTGAGTTCTCATCGATGTCATGATGTTTGCAGCATTTTTCCAACTTGTGTGTTGTCTAGTGTTGATTTTTCCCGCTTTTAATTGTCAACGTAACAAATGTTAAAGCATGGAAAAAAAAAAAATGTTAAAGGTTGCGCAAAAGTTCATTAGAATTATTTAATCGGCCGGCAACGATGACGTTGACTGCGTGACAGGTGCGCAATTTTCTCAGAGACTAAAGAAATGCATTACATTTCCTGCCCAGTTGTGAGCGGCAGCAGCTTCAGCCTCAGCTTCAGAGAGATCACTGCACTCGAGTCGGCATCGTGTGAATCTGTGTGAAAGCCGAGCCGAGACATAAATGGAAAAGCACATAGAACGGAGAACAGAGAACTGAAATCAAGTCAAGTGTCTATGAATTAATCATCTAATGATTTGCTTTCCGCATTGTCTTGGCCATCGACTCATGCTTTTTCAGCTCAAATCTTAGGCTTCTAGTCAATCGTGAAAGTATTTCGAATTACAATACTAGATTACATGCTTGTCTGGTTTTTTTTATGGCCCATTTTGAGCGTTGTGGGGAACTTTAAAGCTATTGCTTAGCTTATAAATTCTTTTTTAACTTCATTATTATTTCTGAATATTTCCTGCCCTTGTTAAGAAAGACCAAAAACGAAAACTGTAAAGATACAATATATAAAACTTACTTAATCCTGAAACCTTAATGAATATAAATTAAGATATATAAATTATAAATTATAAAGTTGTAATATGTTTTTTAAATGAAAATTGAAAAAATTTAGATCACAAATTAAAATTAAATCTAAATTCCTGCTCAAATCTAATTATACTTTCGTAAACCTAGTAATTTATAAAAATCTGTTTTCTTTTTACAGTGAACAAAGCATTATTGGAGCCCGCGCCTCTGTGATGGTGTATGATGACAACCAGAAGAAGTGGGTGCCATCGGGCAGTTCGTCGGGTCTCAGCAAAGTGCAGATCTATCATCATCAGCAGAATAACACATTCCGTGTCGTGGGCCGCAAGCTGCAGGATCACGAGGTGGTCATCAATTGCTCCATATTGAAGGGCCTCAAATACAATCAGGCCACGGCAACGTTCCATCAATGGCGCGACTCCAAGTATGTCTATGGTCTCAACTTTTCCAGCCAGAGCGATGCCGAGAACTTTGCGCGCGCCATGATGCATGCCCTGGAGGTAAGTAACCCCTCTTCTCTTCTTATTTTTCTCTCAGTTATAATGCTTTTTATTTGTTCTCCAGGTGCTAAGCGGTCGAGTGGTCAACAATCCAACTGGGCAACCAACAAATGGCAATGGTTACGAGGAGGATATGGGTTATCGTACAATGACCAGCGAGGATGCGGCCATATTGCGACAGAATAACGGCATTGGCGGCCACATAACGCCATCGGCCCAAACGCCCACATCGCAGACAAATCAGAATAATATACCACAGAGTCCGCCAACGCCGCAGGGACATCATCGCACCAGCAGGTGGGTTATCGATAACAGTTTAAATCGTCCATGTGGCATGCTCTGTCATCAATCAATCAATCAATCAGTCTCTACATATGTTGTTTTGATTTCGTTCCGTTTCTCTTCTCTCTTTGATACTCACAACACACACGCACAAAATCTGATTGTTAAACGCACTTTGTTCTATTTTTGCGACGCTGATACTTATTACTCGTTACTTGCTACTCGTCGTTCCCGACTTTCTACTCGTTACTCGTCGCGTCATCCCTTCGTTCTGTCTCTCGTCACTCACACACACACTTAATTATTTTGTAATATGCACGTTGTTGTTTTTTCTGTCGTTGTACTCGTCCCTCGATACCTAATACTCGCTACTTATTACTCGCTCTGGTTGCTCGTCAATTTCTCATCGCTACTCGTGACTCTTAACTCATACGCACAATTAACTTAACATGAATGTATTACTATTTTCTGTCGTCGTACTCGTTACTCGCTACTCGCCACTCTTACACACACAATCGCGTAACACGCTCGTCATTCTGTTTGTCTTCGTACTCGTTACTCGTCACTTCGCACTCGTTACTCGTTACTTCGCACTCGTTACTCGTCGCCTCATAAACTCATTGATCTCTTAAAAAACACACACACACACTCGATCGATCTTCGCATCGTATTGTCGATTCTTCAAAATTTATGCTCACAAACTAAAGGAATTCCCTTAGTGCACCGCCGGCGCCACAACCGCAGCAACAGCAGCAACAACAACAGCAGCAGCAGCAACAGCTGGCGGCTCAGCCGGGCTCACATTATGGACCCACTGTCAACGGGCCTACGTCCAATGGACTGCCACAGCAGGGCAATCCTCAAATGCAAATTCCGCCAGCTCCCGGTCAGACACAGCAGCAGCAGCAACAGTACCAGCAACAACAGCAACAACAACCTGTCTACAGTACACAGCAGCCACAACAACAACAGCAGCTGGTGCAAGCTGGTTATGCGCCACCTCAGGTATGGTTTTGACCTGGTCGATAACTTTGTATTAAGATCTGCTTATGTTGCTACATTTGCCTTTCTGTTTCATTTCATTCCGTCCGCAATTGGCTTTAAAAATTCCCCCAAAAATGTATAAAAATTGAACCCATTACCACAACAACAACCAACACCACTGCAACCACCAACCACCACCAACAACCAACCAATCAACCAACCAACCAATTGCTACTACCATCGCCACAACCAACCATCTGATCCGTCAGCAGTACCAGCAGCCTCATTATGTGCTCTCAAACTCTAATCCCAATCTCAATCTACATCAATACCCGACACAGCCACAGCCACCGATGCCGCCAGTGCATCAACAGAATGGAGGCGGGCCCATTTATGGCGCCACACAGGCCGCCCATATTCCAAGCTCGACCAGCTCCAACAGTGTCGTCTATGCCAGTCAGCCGCAGTTGATACCACAGCCACCGCAGGCGCCAGTTATGCCCGCTCCAGTTGGTTATGGACAGCACAACGGGCAGCAGCAACAGCAACAGCAGGCGGAGAATCCCTATGGCCAAGTGCCATTGGCGCCGCCAATGATGCAACAGCAGCAGCAGCCGCAACCGGGCGGTGTTGGTGTTGTGCCCATGCCACCGCCACTGAATCGCATGAGCAGCACAGGCGCTGGACCAGGCGGCGGACCTGGACCAGGACCAGGACAGGTGGCAGCACCAGCGCCACCACCACCGCCACCCACATTTGGCGGAGCACCACCGCCGCCGCCACAACAACAGATGTTCAATGGGGCACCAGCGCCACCACAGCCACCGGCACCACCTGCGCCACCAGCCATGGGCGGGCCACCATGCCCACCAGGGCCAGGTGGACCAGGTGGTCCCGGTGCACCACCGCCGCCGCCGCCACCACCGGGCATGGGCGCAGGCGGCGCTGGTAAAAAGGATGATCCACAAGCCGATCTCATGGGCTCGCTGGCCTCGCAGCTGCAACAGTTTAAGCTCAAAAAGAACAAGGTGAGTAATTGCTATGGATAAATAACCATCACAACTCATTAACTAATCCTTTGCTCTGTTCTTTTATTCCCTTAGTCCACCACGTCTGCTCCAGAGAACAGTGGCAGCAGCACCTCAAGTGGCGGCAGCGGCAATTACGGCACGATTGGACGCAGCTCCAACGGCATGGCCTCCATGATGGACGAGATGGCCAAGACGCTGGCCAGGCGACGTGCGCAGGCTGAAAAGAAAGAAGTGAGTGGAGTAAAGTTTGACAAATTTATAAAACTTGCGCTAAATATTGTCCCACTTTATAGCCTGAACCGGAACCAGAAGTGAAGCAGCGGCCATGGGAGAAGTCAAATACATTGCCACACAAGCTGAGCAGCAGTGGCGCCACAAACAATGCACAAGGTGGATCCAATGGCAGCGGCTCCAATGGCAGCGGCCAGAACACAACGAACAGTGGCGGCGAATCGCCGCGTCCGATGAGGAAGCGTTTTGGCAGCGCCAGCGAGGAGACCATACTCAAGGTAAGTTTATATTGAATAATGGTTAAATGTATCTTATACTCATGCTTGGTCTAATCACAACAGGTTAATGGCGATGGTCTGTCGCTGGCATTGTCCAACAGCGACCTGGACACTCTGAAAGCGGAAATAGTGCGCGAAATGCGATTAGAGATACAGAAAGTCAAAAACGAAATCATAGACGGTAAGTAAACTATTTTTTGATTTTAAATAAAACACGGAATGTCGGAACTAATCAGGGAACGTAAACATTATCGGGGGTGACACAGAAATCGCTTTCGCTTGTATTTCACTTAAATTTCATACAAATTCCAGTGAAATTCAAGCGAAAGCGATTTCTGTGGCACCCATGTATAATTTGTATTCAATAAATTAAAAAAAAGAGTTATAAAAATTGAATTGAAATATCTTTTGAGCCAAAGAAGCAACATTTTAACATACAGTGAACCACTAATGTCTTCATACAGCATAAATTTGGGTATAACAAAGATGGTTTGATTAGGGTTTTTTATATTAATCTTTTATTAACTTAAATTCCGTTCGACTGATACCAAAATTTCTTTAACCCATTAAGTACCCATGGACAATTTTGAATTAAAACAAAAGTCTATTTTTCAACTTTTTTCCTCGATTTTTTCAAAAAAATATTTTGATGCAAAAAAATTCTTGAAACAATTCTAAGAGTAACTGCAAAAAAAATGTTTCAAGGATATTTTTGCTAGTATTTTTTATGATTTTTTGGAAAGTTTGCTAAAATGACACTTTTTGTATGGAAAAGAGGTTAAAATTGTCATTTTTAGCAACTTTCAAAAAATCTTAAAAAATACTAAGTGAATAAAAGATTAATATAAAAAACCCGCATCAAAACACGTTTATTATAACCAATTTTTACCAATTTATGGCGCACTGAATGTCATTCGTGGCACACTGTATGTGTATTTTTCCCACTCTTCTAAAAGGCTTTTTTGTGCTTCAATTTTTTTTTACTAACTACTCCGACTTTAATTCTGTTACAAGTGTTTTATTTAAATTAACTTAAATTGAAATTGTTTCTAATCTATAATGGTCTTTGCTTGCAGCTATCAAATCGGAGTTCAATCGTAGATAGATCAAAATACACACCCAGCCTCTAAGCTAAACTATCGCAATCCCTCTCACTGTCTACACCAAGTATAAAATGAACAAGGAGCTGAAGTGGAAGTCAAAGTAGAACAACAAGAGCTACATTGTCCCAAAAGTGACCGTGTTGCAAGGGGCGGTTGTGGGCGTGTCTTCATCTACGCCTCCTCCGTTAGCCAGTGCACGTATCACGAACTGAGTTAGAAAGGCGCGTCAGATATTTAAATGTGTAATTCTAAATATTTTAAATGTATTTCAATTAAATATTTGAATTGGCGCCCAAACGTATTCGAGTATTTACAAGCATATACATACATATATATACAAATTTATATACATACCTACATATATATATACTATAGATCTACCTATATATATATATTTAACATATTAATATATATATATAAATAAATATATATATAATTTATACTTACATGAAAGTACGCAATTTATATATCAGCTTTTTACAACAACAAGGAACTTTTAGTCAAAATAATTGTAATTCTAATCGATTTCTAAGTTTAATGCAAGCTGTAAACAAATTTTGTATGAGAAACAAAAAAAAACACAAAATCTAAGTATGTAATTTTACAATTGTACATTATTTTTACATAAGTATAAACAATTTTAATGTGAACAACAACAAATGAAGTGTCTCCTTTTGCTCTGTGTTTGCCGCCCCCATCCACTTTCTTTGGCTGCTTTTGTGTTTGTTTTCGCTTTTTGTTAATACCAAAAAAAAATAAAAAATCTCGTAATTAACAAATACAAACATAAGCCAAAAAAACTAAAAGAAAAAATAAATTATATATATATAAAAAAGAAAACATTTTAAACAAGCATCTAAAACTATTCTATGGACCGCATAATACTGTAAACGCATACATATACACATTTTCACTCTCACACAGACACAGAGAATAGAACAAGAATTCCATAGAATGCTCGTAAAAGTATATCAACAAATTAATCAAAACAAACAAAACAAAAAAGTTAAAACTATGGATATATTCGTTGCATTTTGAGTGCTTTGAGAACTCAACAACAACAACAACAACACTTTCCCAGTCGGACAGCCGGCGACAACAACAACAACAACAAAAAAACACTTTCCTAAGTCACGATCTCATAAACAAAACAAAACAAAAAAATCGATTGGCGCATCGATAAATCAGAGAAATTTACTCAAGAACAACAACAAGCAACAAGTCTTCAAAACTGTTCAATGCGGAATTGAGTGTGGTGTTCAGCACTTTTGAATGCATTAGCGTTATATATACATATAAAGCGATATATATATACACACACTAGATAACAGATATTGATAATCTATAAACGCTCTATACGAAAACAGAGGCAGAGTTTTTAAATGCCACAAGTATTAGCTACAGCGAAATAAGAAATTCAAAAGTAAATTTAACAAATTGACTGCTGCATACAACAACAAAAAATACATTAAACATGAATTAAACATATAAATAAAAAAAAATACCATGCATTAAAACAAAATAGTAATTAGCAATTAAATACAATTAATTGTACACCCCTTTTCCTCCATTAGCGACACAAATTGTTTTCCTAGTTGATCCTGAACATATTGAGTACCAATTTCAACTTCCATATACAATTAAGACTAAATAGTGAAATTTATATACAACAAAACTTGATATGAATAAACATACGAATATGAATATGAATATGAATACGAATATGAATATGAATACAAAATACGAAATTGTGGCACGAATGAGTTTAGTTCTTAAGGCGAAATGAAATTGTTTATTAAGTATAACATTTATTTATACAACAACAATATGAAATGCGATTGCGAGAGATGCGACATTAATTTTAAATAATAATCATTTTTGATATATTGATTGTGTGTGCAAGGTAAACTTCGATTTAGAGATATTTAAATTCTAGTTCTATATATATTTGTATATGGGCAGTGTATATGTAAATGTTATGATTTTTGTATTTTTATATATGATCTTTGCATTGGCTGCAAATTAAATATTAACAACAACAACAACAAAACACACGTAAACTATTTTAAACATAAAGATAACGATGATAATGATAAAGATGATCAAGATGAGGCGTTTGTTTTGTGCAGTGGCAAGCGCGATAATTTTTATGTATTAAATTTAATATATATATATATATTATACACTTATATACAACAACAACAACAAGAAAAACAAATATTTAATATACATGCATAAAACAAAATAAGCCTCGGCGTCGCCAGCAGCATTCAAAATATTGACATGAGATCAAAAGTAAAAAATCAGCAACGGATTCATTTAGACCTATATATAAGTGGCATAAGTTATAAGCGGATACGCGAATCGGAATCGAACGGAGTTGAATGCGTATAAGCATATTCAGAAGAACGTAAAGTGAAATAAACAACAAGCGTTTGTATGTAAAAAAAAACCCAATTGTTTTATTTATCTACTCTATTCTCTATTTAAAAAGCAACGTCTATTCTATCAAACTCACTATTCTTTGTAGCAAACAGCTTTTGTCCTGTACTAAAAACTGTGACGCCTGTTTGCGAAACCTAAATACGCCACCTATGATTTTATTTTAAAAGCGTGCTGTGACGTCACCACCAAACGAACAAAATACTGCACTAGCTCGTGTTCAAATAGTTCCGCCAAGCAACACCACTAGCTCATATTGGAACTGGCTTTCGTTATCGGTATGTTGTTACTCTCTCTCTCTCTCCGTTTGTTAGTCTTATTGGACAGCTGAGCGCGAACGGGTGGTACGAGCGCAGCGCAAAAGAATTTTGCCAAATTTTATTATTTAAAATACAACTAAATACTTATCAAACAAATTAAAATGTTTTAAGAAAAGAAAACATTTCAACAGAAAATGAAATAGTCCTGAAATTCAAACAATTAATAAATCTTATTGGAACTCTATGCAATTCAGTTACATTGCCTATGCGTGTGTGTGTGTGTGTGAGTGAGTGTGTGTGCGTGTGCGTGCGTGTTTCTGTTTGGACCAAAAAAAAACAGCGGCAAAAACTAAAGAATACGAAAAGGCAACAGTAACAATAACAACAACAATTAAAAAGTATGTGCGTGTGTGAGTGTCTGTGTGTCTGTGTGTGTATTAGTTGCGGCTAAAATTTGGCAGCAAACCACGAAAATTTTATGTAGAAAATCAAAATATTTAAAAGCTTTTGCGAAAATAAAATACAATTTGCACAAAAACATATTGTGCATATATGTAACTGTATATACTATGTAGAGATATTTGTATGTATATATATGAAGTCAGATTAGTAGATTTAAATATCGAAATACAACAACAATTTATGTGTATGGGTACACATACTTACATGCATACATAGATTCTCGCTGCTGTAAGCAATCGTTGTTGTTGTTGATGTTGTTATTGTTGTTGTTGACACTGGCTTAAAACTCAGATGTTGGCCAAGTGTGTCTCAAATGTAGCCTACAAACGTGGCGGCCAAAACAAATACAAGTACATATAAGTATGTATGTGTGTGTGTCGCTTTTAACAAACAACCGAAATTTGAATGTTTATCAGCGTGACATTGAAACATATCAACAATTTATTCACATAACAATTAATCAGCAAACAAAGCCAACAACAAATTTAAATAAAAATAAATAAATACATAATTATTTATATCTCTATTTTAGTTCATTTTACGACTTTTGTAAAATTCATCACACGTCCAAAAAAATCGCCTACCTCTTAATTTTCGCGCTCCGTCAACGACTGAAGAAAATAGCAACAATTTCAATAAAATAAAAATAATAATTATAATCAAAAATACAAACGAACTTGCTCAAAAAGTACGTTCAAATTTATAACCAAAATAAATTCGATTTAACATTCAACTAAATTTGTTAATCAAGCAATAATTAAACGACGTTATTTTTATATTAAACGAAAATAAGCGACAACGTTTTAAATTCACTTTAAGCTTTAAAAGTAGACAATATTCAAAAGTTTACAAGTTTCGTGTTTATTGTTTTTTTATCGAGTGTAAAAAAAATTGTAAAAATTATTTGAGTGGCCTTCAACGAATTAATTGCTGCCCAAAAAGTGTGAGTTTATTGTTTTTCGCAATATTTAAATATTTCACTATTTTTGCTTAAGTTCAGAGTACAGTGAAAGCTCGATAAATGAATATCTATTATATTTTTCAAGTAAAATTTAAAGTATGAATTTTAGTTATTTATTATTTTAAGCCAAATTTAATTATAATAAATAATTATAATTAATTTCAAATTTATTGCTTGTTTAAATCTACAAATTAATTTGTTTTAACTCAACTTAGTTATTCGCTTTAGCCTGCTTTCACTGTACCAAAAATTGCGAGCTTATTGTTTTTCGCTATATTTAAATATTTTTCACTATTTTTGCTTGAGTTCAGAGTACAGTGAAAGCTCGATAAATGAATATCTATTATATTTTTCAAGTAAAATTTATAGTATGAATTTTAGTTATTTATTACATCATTTTTTAAACATATAATAATTCTAATAAATAACTATAACTAATTTCAAATTTATTGCTTGTTTAAATCTACAAATTAATTTATTATAACTTAACTATAAATATTCGCTTTAGACTGCTTTCACTGTACTTGCCTTACTTCCAACTCTGCTGCCCACCCAATGATTGTTTTTTTTTTTTTATGTATATTTTTGCTTTGGCACCCAAAAAAATGTTTGACATACATTCACGTGCAACACACGCTCGCACAACAACACACACATAAATGTATATGCATATATAAAATACGCACACATACATCGACAATATTTATGATTGCTTTACTGTCACTAACACATTCCGGAAGTACACACATAAATAATAAACTATATGTATGCCTATCCAATAAGTTGCAAACTTAGGCTAAGCTTTAATAAATATATCAATAAAAATAATCTGAAATTCTATTTATAAATTTCATGCAAATATTAAACAAATAATCAAACAATGTGCTATATTTTATGTTCTATGCTGCGCAAAATCTAAAAAAAAACACACAAAAAACGATAAAAACTCCAAAAACAAAATCTACGTCTTCATTAACAACAATGCAACGCATATTCTGCAAACAACAACAACAACAACAACAATGAACAACAACAACCGAACATAAATGACGTCGCCGCTGGATGAAATGGAATGGTGAGTAAACTCATAAATTAGATGTGGAAGCGTAGTAAGTGGTAAAGCAACCCTCTGGAGGATTGCATGGGTTGGGCAATTGGGTGTGTTTTATATTTCTGATACCCTGTGTGCCGCAGAAACTGGGTTAAGGGCATATAAGATGGGCAGAGGTGATAGGAAAGGAAATCAAATTTTATTATAAACAATAGCAGGGTATCTGCCAGTCGCGCAATCTAGCGCTTTTTGCATTATTAAGTTATTTAACTACGCAACGACACGCGATTCTTAGAAAAGTGCGTGTGCTGTCATAAAAAACAATGTGTTTTTTGCTTGCATGACGAAGATATTTAACAAACTTTGAGATACCGAAAAGTGCAGAAAGGCGAAACATCAAAAATTACTTAAGTTTATAGGGTATACGCCAGTGAAGAAGACTTCTTAGCTTCATATTGTTATAATATTCGTAACTAACTAAATTTTGACTTATCTAAACATTGCTTTTTAGGCTACTGAGTATCTGTTAGTCGAGCACGCCTTACATTTTTCGCATTGCCAAGTTGTTGAACTACCCCTAGACTCCCTAGACAAGTGCGTATGTTGTCACATTAGACTCTCTCCCCTCTCTGCCCGCTTTCCCAGCACAAATGACATTCAGTTAACAGCAGTTTTCCCGTTGACAAAGCGCCACATGAAAAGCTCGCTCCCTCCCTCTCTCACTCCCTTAAAATGGGCAATCACACCCCCCAAATAACTTAACAGCGGCTGAAAGTGTGTCACGGCATGGAAAGTAGACGCCCAGAGAGTTTAAAGAACGGAATGGGGCATAAATGGCGAACAGTTAAAAGCAGAAGTTACCAAATGGTAAATACGCCGTCTACCCTTACCCTTAAAATGCCAACCCCCAAAGGCAGCTTTGCGCTCAGAAAAGCTCACTCTCCCAATCTCTCTCATTCTTTCTCTCTCTCTTTGTTAAAGTCTTAAATTATAGACAATGTAAGGTTTTTAATTGATCTCATGTTTTATAAATGCTATTTGGCGCAGCTTTAATTTATTCACAATGTCCAACTTGATTCGAGGTTGCCTTGACAACTTGACAACGCGACGGTCAAAACATTTAAACAGAGTTCAAATACCTTAACTATGAGCTCAAAACAATATTGCCAGACAAACATTGGACAGCACAACAAATCGATGGGCAAATAACAATCTGAAACGCACCCAAAAACAAATTTGAGAATGTTGAAGGAGGGTCTGGTCTGCCAAGGGGTAGTAATGGGAACGAGGGCTCGTCTTTTGCCTTGTGCCGAAAATGAAAATCAATATGTAAACAAATTTCGAAACGGAAATCAGAAGCAAGTCTGTGTAAAGGAATGTCTATGTGAACCAACCCTTAACCTGAATAGAACAGAGCCCAACCTCAGTTGCAATGCGACTTATTTACATTATTTAATAGGTCTTTGTTTCTGTCTTTCCCTGATAGTGAGTATTACTTTCGATTGACTTGGACTGTCATATTTGTTTATTGTCTGTGTTGACTGAGCTATTGAATTAATCAATAACTCCAGCTCTCAAAATCAAGTTGGAACTCGAAAAAGACTTAAAATTATAAAATTGTTTATAGTTTAATATAAAATATTATTACAAATTACAAAATATTATTGCAAATATTATTATAAATTAATAAAAATATTTTCTAATTTTATTTTAAATTTAAAAGATTGTTTTTTGTTTGCTGCTTTTAGTAAAGTTTTAAAATTAAATAAATAAAATGAAAATTAAACTTAAATGTAGAGTAAAATAAGAGGTTAAATCATGTTTCCGCTGTTCAGTTTTGACAAAGTTATGAAAGTTTAAAGTTTCCAATTTAAAATTGCTGTTTTACTAGACAGTAAAAAGTCGTTTTATATCCTGGTAGTATTATTGCAAGGTAATTACAGATAAGTTACGATAACAAATATTATCAAGTACATTTGATATCTTTGGTAATAATGTCATATTATTAAAAAGAACTTTTTACATGAAAGCCTAGAAACTTATAATATATTATATGTAAAGTTAAATGTGACCAGGAATTGTTTTTAAGGCCCGGTTTTTCAATGTCTAAATAAGGTGTTTAATAACTATTGAAAAGAAAATTTGACGTAAAATGTATAGAAACTAATGTCAAATTGGGAATTATTTGTTAAATAAGAATAAGTCAAGAAGCTTCTCACCAAATGTTTTGTAGACGTTAAAGTTGACTTTAATTACCTTGTATTAACTTTTATTACCTTCACAACCATTTCAATCATAATCAAGTAAAACAAGCTTTTCTGAAAATAAGCATAAAAATGGAAATTTAGTGTTATCTAGAAAACTGTTTGGCTTTTACATTTCACTTGAGAAACAACTGTCGAGGTCAGTGTAGCTGTAGTTGTTACCTAGTGTAATTGGCCTGGCTCAGAGTTCTGAGAGGGTCTGGGGGACAGACAACAAGCAAAACTTGTTTCAGTTGGCGTGCAAAGTCGAAAGGTTCGAACAATGAAAGTTATGTGTAAATCTGCAGCTGAACTTTGAACGGAACACAGCACAACTTTGAACTTGCTTACGAAAAACATAAAACATTGTGGAAAGTCGTACAATTTAGGTATAATCGGCCAGAGGTCATCATCACAAGATTTTCACAATCACTTGATTTAATTTTTCCACTCGCAAACTCTTTAAATTGCAACAAAGGGCGGCCACTGTGCGTATGCGTAATGCAATAGTCATTAGTTGAGTGTACGCATTGCGCATACGCCACGTACTCCACACTTATTTCCATTTCCGGTTTAAGCGTCGCGACGCTGCCTAATGATGATGATGAGAGCACCAAAAAACATTCAGCAGTTGCCAAATATGGAGGGTCATCACATCAAGTACAGTGATCACTCGCACACAGATTGAAATTTGGAAATTTAATTTAAAACAAATTAAAAAAACAATTAATTACATAGAAACAGCAACTTTGAAAACAAGCAGCTTTAACGAGAGACTACTGTAGCTACGACCTCGATTTCGTTTCGATACAACAGTTAAAGGTCAACCGTGTAGAAAAAACAAACTTTGCATGACGCTAATGATTGACTTGATGAAAAATCTTAATTGAACTGCAAATTGTTGTCATTTTATATGACTTTGATATGTGTAAAGAATGTGATTAGAACTGAGACTGGCAATGTATTTAAATAAGCAGCGAGAAAAGAGAAACAAAGAGAGAGAGACAGAGATGGGGAAGCCTTATCAATTTGCCTGTAGTAATACTACTATTATTATTCAAATGACATCATCAGGTGTCGCAATGCACATCCACGTGTCTGTCTATCAATTGACACCATTTTTATTGACCCATTAACGGGAGTTCAGGTCATTAACAGTCTTATCAGTTCAACATCAAGTGCATCTTAACTTTGACTTTCACTGATAAGATAACAAAAAATAAAATTCACTTCGTGTTTGCCTTTTAATGAATGAATCAGCTGACGATAAGCATTGAACCGCATTTTCCATTCGTATCTTGTTCGATTTACTGTCCAAATTATTGGCAACTCAATTTAACAAATTACTGATATTCGTATTGTTAGCCAAGCGCCTTTATATTGGCCCTCATGCGGGCAAGTGGAATTTGTAGGGTTTTTGCGGTTAAGCAAAATAGCTATCGACTATCGCATTACTCACTTTCTATACATAGAAAACCAACTAATTCTCACTATGAATGCGCATCGGATTTTTAATGAGTTATTCAAACGCTGCAAAGAGTTGCATTTTTCATCGCATGCCCTTACAAATGGGTATAATAAGTTTTTAATGCACTGTGTAGAGCAGAGAATTGATCAAATTATTCAACAGGTTTTTCTTATTATTAAATTTAATTTTACCAATTTTTATTATTATTATACATTTTTTTAATATTTTAAATGATCAGAATAAATAAATTCAATTTCATAAATATATTTTATTTTATTAAACATTATTTGAGAACACAAAATTAAAAATTTTTTGGAAATTGCTATAAAAATACAATTTTGGCGACTGTTTCAAAAAAGTTCATACAAATAAGTTGCTTAATGAACAGTCTTCAAAAAATCATAAAAAAATACTAGCGAAAAGATTTTTGAAATTTTTTTTTTGCAGACACTATTAGAATTTTTTGTAGAATTTTTGCATCCCAACATTTTTTTTTAAAAATCGAGAAAAAAATCAAAAATGTTGGAATATTTTCAATATTTTCAAATTATGAGTTGATATAACTTTAGTTTTCTGTAAATACTCTTGATTAGGTTTGTGTTTTTAGTTAGTTGTAATTGAAGCTTTCGAATAAAGTTGCTTTTTGTGCTGGTTGAAATAAGCTGTGAGCCACTGTATATACTAGGTACTGTAAAAATATTCCAAATTTCAAAAGAATTTCAAATGACAGTATATACAAATAAATTAAAATAAATGCCTGCAATAAGAGTTCATTGTATCTGTTAACTAATAGAACAAGCAGTTAATAATCAGTTAGGGTATTTAGTAGTCAATCTTTCATAGACAAATGCTCAGTCTTATTTGAATTTCTTAAAATATTCCATTCACTTGCTGTTCTATCCATATGGGGAAACGGATGAAATGTGCCAGGGAATGAAGTCAGTGTTGTTATTTGAATAAAGTGACGCAATGAATCTGTGTCAGCGCATTGAACCCGCAGCTCATGACCTTTTCTAACGGTTCGGCCTGCAATTAAAACGGAATTGCCCTCGAGTCACGGCCCGTTGCAGTCGTTGTGGCTTCCCTAGAAAACCCATTGAAGGTCTGCTGAGCTGGCTATAATTGTAATTACTAATTATAATCTCAGTAATTGATAAGGGGCTATGCAGTTCTAAAACAGACCCTTTGAATTGGGATGAATCGGTCCCATTGTAGCGCCGGTATTTTGTATCTGACAATTAACAACAGCCAAAGAACAATGAAGAACACTCGTCGTTCTTTATTAACATTTGTTAAGATTCATTTTGGGGCGTGGCAGATGCCCCCTTTTGGCAACGACCCAGAGGTACAAGTAAAAAAAAGAAGAAGAACACGGCATTTTCATCGGTTGCCTTTTGTTCTAAGTGTATGCTTAAAAATACACACGAATACTTGTTGCTCTCGTAATAGCGTCGTCTTTGCACCTCCCCCTACCCCCCCTTTACCCCTTACAGTGGGGTCAATAGACGCGGCAGCTACAAATCAGAGGGGAATTTACGAGACAAGGGAAATGGGCAAGCAGAAGGTGCCAGTCTAGAGAGAGAGAGAGAGAGAGGTAAAATAAGCCAAGTCAAAGTCAACGGCGCAGTAAGAATGCCACAAGCAACAGTTAAAAATATATATATATAAATACGATATATATAATATATACTTTGTCTGTGGTTTATTCTGTAGTCGTTGGGTCAGACAGTCGCATATGATTCTGATCTTTGTTGTTTTCTAAGCGAACGATTTTTGAAAATGACATGAAACAGATTCCAGATGCTTTGTACACTTGGAAAAATCTTAGACTTATTTTAAGTTTAACTATTGAATATTATATAGTGAAAATTAATTAGATTTTTCAGACCTGTAATTATATAAAAATTTTCTATAAATGAATTATGAATATGGAGAACAATTTTTTATATAACTTTGTAATTAAACTATTGAAAAACTATTTTCTACTAAAATTTTGATAATATCATGCGATGGATTTAGGTACAAAATTGTTGATTTTTTCTCCAAGTGTATAAACCACTTCGCTTATATGTATGGAACTAAGAAACAATAATATATTGTTTCATTGTTATTGATATTGTTTTGAATGACAGCCTCCAAGCGTAACAAATGATCAACAAATGGCCAATCGTTCTAGCCAATAGCTGTAGCCAATTGATCTGGCCTTGTTCATACCGAACGAAACGTTTGCCAAATTTTAAATGAAATTCAATTTTAAGAACCGCCAGAGAGAAACATACAAAGTGTATATATAAATATTAACTGCAACAAGTGCCAACTAGCAGAAATGATTGCTGAAAAACCAAATGCAACCACTCAGTGTCTGCAATGTGGCAAGTGTTTTGCTACCCTGTAACAGAAAGGGTATAACAAGCAGTCATAGTCACTTATTTGGGGAAAACATAGTTTGAATCAGGTGCTAAATATAATAGAAAATAACGATTCGAATTCCAAATTCGATTCATTTGTATTTGCATTGTTTCGGGCTCAAATGTCTTGCGTCATTTATTTTTGTATGTGTCTAACGATCGAAATGTTTTTATTTATTTACTATGGAGCAGCTTCCTCATTTCTAAATACCCTTTATAAGAGAGTATTATCAGAAAATTACACTTTAGTTGATATAATTATATTATAATTATTATCTCAACGTATCTAAAGAATGTTTCATTATAAACATCTGTTAAAATACAATTTAAACTTAAACGATTTTTAAAATATTTTAATTTAAATAATCCCATAGACACTTGGCATATTTTAAAGGGTATATAGATGTTGTCAAGTCCCTAATGATGTGAGCTCATTCTTGTTTTGTTTTGTTCTTTTTTTTTTGGCATGTTCTGTCTTTTATTTTCGAACACGTCGCGACCCCAAAAAACAATGACGTCAATACTTAATTCATCCGCCTTCAGTTCCAGTCCCAAACTTCAGTCTCCCTCTATCTTTTTCTCTTTCAATCTCTCTCTTTCTCTCTCTATCTATCTTACTGCCTCTCACGCTCTCTAGTCAGAGTATGGCAACCATTAAGATACACAATACAATGTGTGGCAAGCTCTGTGCGTCGGCGCATAAACGCTTTAATTTTTGGTTCTTTGCTGCTTTTCCCTTTCAGCTACAGATACAGATACATTATTATCTGAGAACGTTGCTCACAAAGTTTTGAATTGTACATATGAGATACACACGACACACGTTATGAACCTGCGAATTGTGTTCAGTTTCATTTCGTTTTGGTTTTTCAACGTTACAATTTTCCTTTGAGTTCTGCTTATTTTGCCGTATTTTTCGTTCGAAATAAAAATATATATAAAAAACATTTAATAATTTAAATAATATATTCAATTTATTTATTAATTTATAAACGATCTTTGTGTGTTTTGTGAACAATTTTCTTTAGTGAGTGCAAAGAATTTTCATAATTTCTAAACGAAATGAATTTTTTCATGTGCTATAAATAGATCTGGGGGGGCTTTTCATGGCTATAGCCAAAGAGATCTCAGCCATCTCCGAGATCCCAGAGCCAGTGGCCGATTGTAGTTGTTGTTTTTTGTGTATATATATGTATATGAATACATACTAAATACTAGCAGTTTACTACAAAATATATGGAACAACTCAATCTCAATTCTATACTATATCTTCTTCTAGGTTTAACAATGCTTATGATATTGTCGCTCGCTGGAACAATGTCTTGGACAATTGAATAATGGATCTAGCAGATCAAATCGATGACTATATCTGTTCGTTCGAGGGACTTGGTGACTTAACAATGGACTCCTTAGCCATGTTCATATTCTTGTGGGCCGTTTTGGCCCTATTCTCCGTTTGGCTGTGCAAGCTGCTCTACCACAAGTATCTCAACAAGGGCGCCAATGTTGCGGCCAGTGCCAGCAACAGTCGCCAGGGCAGCGTGGCACCAGCCGGCGGTGCCTTGGCCACCAGCGGTGGTGCCAAGACCGAGAAGCGTCTCTCGGAGCCACGCGAACTGTTGGCCACCAAGGCCAAAGTCGATGACTTATCCAAACCTCTGACGGGCGGTGGTTCAGCGGGACGTGGACGTTCAAGTGCCTCGCCCATGGGCGGTGGCAGTGGTGGTGCCGGTGGTGGTGCTGCCGGTGGTGCAAGACGTCGAATGGTGCGACAAAGCTCCACGGGACCAGAGAATCGCAAGAAACGCTATGTGCCGCCGCCTTCAAATGTGGTGGGACCCGAAACGGTAAGTCTGAGATTCTACATATCTTTTTAGACCCTGTACCCACAGTTTTTGAGATATACTATTCACTTTTAAAGCGAACTTTTCCTTATATTATTGTCAATAATACCACTTAATAAAATCAAGATCGACTAATTATAATGGTAGTTATGGCTGTTTTCAGCTATAAAAATAAAGCTAAACTGTAAATATTCCGCCCTTAGATGAATTCTAATCATAACTGCATTGTTCATTAATACACAGTAAAAAAAAATCCGGGATATTTAGCCCGAATTCAAGTATGAAATACTTGATTTTTTCAATCCCGAATTCAATCCTGAAATTGTGTAATTCAGCTAAAAAATTTGTATTAATTAAAATATTTTTCGTTACATTTAAGCTTTTTTTTAAAAAACTTTTTTTTTTAAACACTTTTTTTTACATTTTTTTTTAAACACTTTTTTTTTTTTAAATTTTTTTTTTTTAATTGACGGGGGGAATCGAACCCAGGCTTTTTTCAAACTGGAAGTTCTATTTAAGTGACAGGTCGGCGACTCTAACCACTAGGCCACCGGACCGGTTGAAATAAGAGAGGCCAAGAGAGAATTTTCCTCTCGCGCTCAGCAAATGTGTATTTTCCCATTTTAATCCCGATACAGGCTTGATTATTCAGCTTAATCCTGAATACATACTTACAAAATGCGATCTGGAATTAAGTATTTGAAACTTGATTTAAGAATGGCTTTTTTTATCTGTGTACAATATCTTAAAGTCGTCGATCTTAGCTTTCTAATATGTTTCAATTTTCTAAAGTCTGTTCTATATATTTATTTAATGTTTTTCTCATGGTTTTCAGAGCTCCGTCACCTGGACAAGTCAGGTATTCCGTTGGCTGTACAGCGATCTGGTTATTGTCAACGAACTTCTGATGTCCTGGGTGATTGCCATCAATGATACCCTACGAAAATCCGTCGAGGAGGTAAGTAGATGGCATGACATCAGCTATAAGACTTGACATCATCTTAAAACATCAACACGCCCCATTGATTGTCACCTAGTTGTGATGTCATTTGGCACTTTGTCCCGTCCATTGAACTCTGTTCTCTCTGAACTTGAATCCATCGTCATTCCCCCCATCCCCATGGCTAACTTCTCAGCTATATAACATAACATAAGCTTGTGTATCTGCTCAGCCGTAACCGGCATGAAAAACGCGTTTTGAGCTCAACTTTTTTGTTTTTTTTTATCGCCTTTTATAACGCTGAGTCTGAGTCCGCTCCCCAAACGTAGGCCAAGGTCAGCATTTTGTTTATGACTAAACCTGAATGTGGTTAGTCATTATCGCAGGTTCTCGTCATTCCAGATCGTTCACATACATATATATGAACTATTTTCTTTATAATTGTCGCTTACGTAATGTCCCCAAAAACCAGAAAGCATTTCTCAAATGCCGGCTAAAAAATGGTTTTGGTTTCTCAATGCTTTCTCAGGCATTTAGCACAGTCAAGTTTGTCTTGGCCAAGAGTAAAACCAACTGCTAGCCATGAAAAACGCTTGTAATATAGCCGAGTATAAAGTTTGATTCTCTAACAAGCTTAGTTAATTTATGCGGAATAGTTCTTGCAAATCTAGTTTATTTTACTTCCGCCTTGGCTGAAATGTTTTTTTTTGGTATTTATATTAGCGTGTTTTTTATGTGCTCTGGAAACTTTATAAGATATTAATCAAAATTCATATTCGAATCCCTGTTGGTATCGTATGATACTATCTCATAAATGATTTTCGAATCTACTGAACAATTTGAGACATTATTGTTTAAGTAAATACAAAGATTTACCGAAAATTTCATTATTTAATTGATTTTTTTAATTTAAATATTTATTTTTGTAAGATTTTTTTCTATTCCAAATAATTTTTAGACCAAATTGTTATTGAAATTTTACGATTTGACATTCTGAAAACGGACACAAATGTTAATATCTATATCTGACTGACTGACTGAGAATCAACGTGTAGCCCAAACGGTAAAAGATAGAAAGCTGAATTTTTCACACAACATCGATAGGATAATTTCATCGTCATTCATTATCATAAGACGGCGTTTTGCAAAATTCAACCTGTAAGTGGGTCAAAATCGAGGTCAAAGGTCAAGAAAATTGCTTAGTATAAAAAACTTGTTTGTTTCTTAAGATATCTCAACCACACTCACATATTATATCTTTAAGACTGTTTTTTACATCCTGACCAAAGCATTTCCATTAAAGACTCCATCAAAGTATTGTTGAGATTATAACTTTGATACCAAATCTCATTTATTTAGTTAACCGTAGTTTCGTTATTGAATTTGTTACTTTAGTTTTAATCTCTAAACACATCTCTTTCAATTGCAGCATGGCGTGGCGGTTGAAGTGGTCCGTGTGCTGCCCGATAGTCCAGCTCCAGGTCTGAACAACATCTTCTGCAACTGCGAGGAGCACAATCCCGCTGAAATGGTAATTGTCAACTCAAATGTTAAATGGACCTTTGACTAAATGAGTTAATCTTTTGATAATTGCAGCTCATCACCTTTGACTGTGACGCGATGCCAGTGCTGCAGGTGAAGACCTTCAGGCAAAAGTCGGGCAAGGTGGAGACATCGCATTATAAGGTCACCGTGTCGCGATTCCGGGCACGCATGTCCATTCCCATGAACTACAATACGCTCAAGGGTGAGATGCGTGTCGATGGCTATCCGGACGTAAGTTTCCTTTTAAAAGATATCAACAATAAAGATGTTTACTGAAATGATTCATTCATTGACAGGTGCGCATTGCGATGAACTCGGTGGGTGCCATCAAGGCGATGGATCAGGATGAGCAACAACTGCAGACGGTTATTAGCGACATATTGACGACGGCACTGCGTGAAACCGTCTATCCGGTGGATTTCTCCATCTATTCCACCTGTCCACGTGCCGAAGTGGAGCCATTGGAGCTACCTGTAATCTATCCCGTCCATTATGATTCGCTGGCGGTGAGCGTGTAGAGCAGTGAGAAGCAGTTGGCAGTTTCTACTGCCCCTTTTTGTGTGTGTGGTTTCTTCCCTTCTTCGTCTCTTTCTCACTCTCTCTCTATCTATCTATCTGTTTATATGTGTGTTTTTATTCAGCATACATTCGACATATTCGTCACTATACTACACAAATCTCTCGCTCTCTCTCTCTCTCTCTGTCTTTCTCTTTAAACTGTTCTCCACACAGACAAAAAACAACACTTCTCATTGTTCTAACGCCACACCAACCAATCTTACAGATACAGATACATTTACTCGTATCGTCGCGCTCTCTCTTGTGTATATCTTTCCATATGTTGGATGTTCACAGATATTTTCGACTGTTCTGCTTATGAAATTCGCCTTTCGTCCCTGTCACCAGGGCTGCAAACCCAACAGACAATTTGTCAGATTTTTTATTTAAGATTTGAAAGGTCACCGAAAGGTTAGGGCTAATTCTGGGAATTTATAAAGTAAATCTAATCTGTTTGTTAAGAAAATTATAGATAGAAGCAATCTAAGTAGTTTCTTTGGGTTCTATAATTTTATTATATATAATTATTCAACGATCATTTGCAATGCATTGTTGTCGACGAACAGGAAGCCGACATGAAGCCGCCAATTTGTCAAAAAAAAGGGAAAGCCCTCGGTGAGCCAATAGAAAATTTATAGATTGAAATTCAAATGTTCAACTATTTAAGAAATATAAATAAGTAATTAAATTCCTCTTGATCAATACTATATATTGATTTCAATGTGGTTTGCAGCCCTATCCGACATATCTCACCATGTCCGCATGTCTCCGTTTCCGTTTCCGTTTCAATCTTTTTCTCTCTACTTCTCTGTCGTTTTCTCTCTCGCGCATTGCAATGCCTAAGTAAAAGTTTTCTCTCTTTTTTCAGGGCAATCAATACTTTCAATCTTATTACAATTTGTAAATCTCCCCCCCCACCCCCCACTCGCCCTATTTACCCCCTTTGCTCTCACCATTTCCCATCCAACTCGAAACAATTAAAGGCGAATTTCATAAGTTTCAAATTTTCTCTAATCTTAAGTGTGTTCTGAATCTTCTGAATCTTTTTGAACTCTGTTAATTCCAATCACTTGTCAATCGCTCATTGCAAAAAATACACAGCACAACATGGAGCATCTGGGATCGGGAATACTGCGTGACTCCCAGCACATGGTTTCGGGTCGTCGGCTGCTGGTGAAGATTGTCAAGGGCGAGGGACTGCGAGATGCCCACGATCCCTATGTGGTCATCGAGATGGACGAGCCGGCGCAAAAGAATCAAACGGGCACACAGCGTGGCAGCAAACCCTACTGGGATGAGCACTTCCTCTTGTAGGTCAAACCCAAACCCAAGATCAAATCCTTTCCAGACTAATTTGATTTATATTTGTATTTCTTTCAGTGAACTCTCTCCACAGTCTGCCGAAATCCTGTTTGAAGTGTACGACCGTCCAGTGATTGCCTCGGATCCGCCCAAGTTCCTCGGTCTCGGCCTGGTTGGCATCGATGAGCTGGCCGTCGGTCCGGCCTCCACACAGATGCTCCAGCTGCAGCCGCGTCCCTACGAGACACAGCCCGTGGCCGGCGCCATCACCGTCGACTTTGTGTTCATCGAAGGTGCTGAGATTCCCGCCGGCGCTCGTCCCAATCGCCTGAAGGAGGCACTGCGTCTCAGCACACCCGCCATCAACGAGCACATACGCAACGGCGCCGACTTGGCCGATGCCGCGGTCCGTGCCCTCCAGGATGGAGCACTCTCCGGCACAAGCGGGGGACAGCCCAGCAAGAGCACGCTCATCATACACAGCGTGCAGCGGGTGAGTTTAATTTATCCTTATTACCATACCCCCATTCCCAACTTTCATTCCCCCTTTATACGACTATTTATTTAATTGTAAATACAATTCACTTGCAGAGTGTATTTTTAAAGTTAATTAGAACGAGCGGTACTCGACTGTTGGAGACCCCGTACTTATTATAAAGATATCTCAAACAACAAAAAGATTTTCATACTAAGACTTTATTTGGACTGATCGTTCCTATGGCAGCTATATGATATAGTAATCCGATTTCAATCAAATTTGGTCAGTATGTATGGGACCATCTTTTATACATATTCTGTCAGTTTGGTTGAAATATCTCAAACAGCAAAAAAGTTTTCCATACTAAGACTTGATTTTCAACTGATTGTTCCTATGGGAGCTATATGATATAGTGGTCCGATCCAAAATCTAAAACAAACTCAATCTGCGTGCAATATAGACGAAACTTCTTACCAAGTTTGGAGTCTCTAGCTCTTATAGTCTCTGAGATCTAGGCGTCAATACAGACGGACAGACGGACGGACGGACAGACGGGCAGACGGACATGGCTATATCGACTCGGCTGTTGATGCTGATCAAGAATATATATACTTTATGTTACGTACATTTTTTTTTGTGACAATGTTAATAGACCCCTTTACTTTTTTAAAGTACGGGGTCTAAAAATTAGCTGAATTGGGGGTATTGCTGGTTGGAAGGCTGTTTTTGGATCTTTTTAAAAAAAAATCTTATTTGAAAACGGAAATAGTTATTTAAATTCTGTTTCTTTTATTGTATTAAGAACATATTGAATTAAATAAAAACTTTTTTTTTCCTTTGTACGAGGGCTGTTCAAAAAGTTGTCGGCCTTCAAAGTTGGACGTCGAAAAAAAAGGTATGCTGTCTGCGGCACGGATAACTCCACTTCGGATCATCAGAAATGAAAAAAATAAACGGCGTTAGATTCAGTACAGATGTAATTCAGGTCTCTACCTCAATCATAATTTTGCGATTTTTTTTTACAAAATGGCGGCCATTAAAAAATGAAAAATCGATTTTAGGCCATTTTTTTTGTAGTTAAGTAAAAAAAAAAATATTAATAAAATTTTTAAAATTATGATTGAGGTAGGGACCATAATGGTGACAATTCTGCGTCGATTGCACTTTGTTTCATCAAAATTGATTCAGAACTACGGGCGCAATCCGTGCCGCAGCTTCGAAAAAAGTGGTTTCGAGATAAACGCGTTTAAAGTTTTGACTTCACATGCATTAACATTAAAATTGCTTCACAAAAAGGGCCATATCTCCTAAAGTGTTTCGAATTTCAAAAAAACCCTTTTAGGACGATATTCTCAAACATCCAAGCTATTAAAATATGCAAAACAAAAATATTGTAAAAAAATTTTTGTCAACCAGCAATACCACCTTAATTTAAAAATTTTGATATAAATTAAAATTTAATTTTTATTAAACAAAAATTACAAATTAAGTTTTCAATTTAATTAAATTTAAAATTATTATTTAAAATTTATAAGTTCTAAAAATCAGACCTCAGAATAATTATTTGGATGACTGTACCAGATAGATTGATGGGTTATCCTGAGAATGGGATAGTTATGTATTTTAAATTTTGATCAGAAAAAGTAATATTTTGTTTTTTAGTTAAATTTTTAAATTTAAAAAATATTGTGAAATATTCAAAAAAATTCAATTTTTGGTCAATAAAGTCATAAAATATGTTTTATTTTTGCATATTAAAAATTAAATTTTTTTTATTGTATAATAAAAATGTAAGAAATTTGTCTGAAATTGGCTTACTATATCATATACAAGTCTCTGCAAGTGTATAAAATCTTCGGTGTGCCGAAGATAATATTTATTTCCTGTGCTTCAACTCTTGCGTTATTTTCTCTCCACTTTCATTTTATGATCCCGCCCAGAACTCGAGCAATCCCAATGCATACAAGGTAATGATTCCGCCATCGTCCTGTTTCCTGTTTCCTGTATTTCCAGTATTCAGTTGATTTCAGTTTTATTTTAACTAATCGTAAACCGCAAGTCATATGAGTACATTCAACAAAAATATGTCGAGTTAATCTAAAAATTGTTTCCCGTTCTGTTTATTGATCGTTTATTGCCTAACCCTGCGCTTCTCTCTAACCGCATCACAACACACACAACAACAACACATCATCCGCCAGGTCGAGATGAATAAAGATGGTCGCATCGAGGTTATTGAAACTCCCACTCCGACGGCACTCGATCAGGCCGTTGCCGAGGCCTTTGAGCGTGCCGCCAACGAGGCCGCGGTTAGTGTCGAGTCCAACATCGATCCTACGGATCAGGTAGATAGTGGCCTGGTCAATGATACCGCCAACGAAACAGGTAACGCCAACGAGGAGAGCAACGCCGAGGTGAGTATACAGTTATGAGTTGAGTTTTGATTTTGGCAAGGCATGGCATGCAGTTTCTTGAGGGGAATGTCACTTACTTCTTATCAATCTTATCAATGCCTATGATTACTTGCAGTTTGGTCAGCCCAATGCCGCCTCATCGCCCAATGGCAGTGGCTATCACAACAACTACAGCCTCAATGGCAGCAACAATCTCAGTGGACAACCCAATGGCTCTGGTTACAACTCGAATAGCTTGTCCCGAAATGGTGCCAACTTGTCCTATTCCGGACAGCAGATGGGATTGGGAATGGGTGGGGGAGGGGGAATCGGAATCGAACCGGAACTGGATGATCGTGGTCGGAGCAAAAAACGTAATTTCTTTGGCACCCTCAAGAAGCGGCTAAGTCGCTCCAAGACACGTACCCTATCGGCTGATCAGCCCAATAATAATCATAAATCAGTCACAAATCCAACAACAACAACAACAACAACCAGAACAACCACTGGATTAACAAGAACAACAACCACCGGACCCCTCAATGGTGAATCTTCCCGTTCATTATCTGTCGATCGTGCTACTCTGTCTAAAAGCAATTCACTTGGTAATTACCCCACAACAAATCACGTGTCTCGAGTCACATCACAACCACAACCACATCACAACCACATCACACCACACAAATTCACACCACACACATTTAAACAACACACGCACAGCATTTAACTACATGTTCCTAAAATGCTTCAACATTTGTGAATTTTGTGACTTTCTGTTTGAATTCATAAACATTTCCAATACGTCACTTACTATGTATATATTTTCTCACTTGAAAACACAATATATACAGTAGCACTTGTCTATGATGAACTTGTTAAATTTAAAATTCATTAAAGCCATACAAAAGTTGACACGCACTTAAAAATAGATTAAAATAAAAGATTTTTAATAAGATTCAGATTTTCAAAAAACACAAAAATTTCTAAACATTGTTTTTTGAACTTACAAATAATTAATAAGAAAAAGAGGTTAATATATTTATATTCGGGCCTGTTCTGAATTCTGAAAACGAGTCGATTTGCCACAAAATGCGTTGATTGCTGTTTCGAATTCCGAAAATCGACAATAATTGTCGGACTTGAAAATAAATGCTATTTAAAGCATTAAAATAAGTACCTAAAATTATAAACTGAAAATTATAATAATGTTGAACATTTTTAGAATCGATTACCATCACTTTTTTAAGTTTAAACAGTTGAAGTATTTTTTAAGAGAACTTTTTTTAAAGCATCTATAAAATGTTTTATAAAAACAAAACCGAGCTGTTCTGTTCTCGCAATTTAAAGCTGCTAGAGTTGCTTTAATTGAATAACAAAATTTTAACAACGAAATCTTACACTAATTTACCTACTATCTGCCATATTCGACCTGAAATACTTAAAATGAATTTTCGAAACGTGTTCGAAACCGAGTTCGAAAAGTAAAAACAAGCCTATTTCGATCGGAATTGGGAACAGAAAACGCGTTAATTTTCGTTTCGTTTTTACTTTTTGAAAACGTTCGAAATTCGGAACAGGCCTGATTAATTTTTGTTTTTTTTTAAATTATTATATTATTTTATTTGTATCTGCACTTGCATGCATTAATATATACAAATGTTATTTTTTTATTATAGATGATAAAAGTGTTATAAAATGTAGTATTACAAACTTAATATTAACTCTATTGAATACTTATTTGAATTAATATTCAGGGATTAACTTAAAGACATTCACTTCATATCATTAGCCATAGTAATTCCCATTCTATTCCTTTGATTGTATCCAAATTATGCACTAGATAAGTTCATATATATTTATTTCCATATTCTGCATCTGTCTGCCATTTTCTTTAAATATTGATGCAGTTCTTTGCATTACATTCACTCTTACATTTTCTCTCCCTCTCTCTTTATCTATCTATCTACAAACTGAATGCTAACAAACAACAACAACACTCAAACCTAATCTGTATGTACCTTCTTTTCATATACTCGTATATACCGATTCCTATACGTATACGTAATATCTGTAATGCTTTTAAAACTGCACAATATTAATTATATAAACATTACACACAAAACACACACAATTAAACAAATATATTTTCAAATTTAATTTAATTCATTTTCAACAAATCTTGATTATGATTTTTCTGCAATTTTCTTTATTTTTCATTTATTTTCATATGTGCATATAAATTAAATTATTGGGTGGTTTTCTGGGTCTCCACACACTTTGGCTATGGATATAACACATTTATAAATATTGTTAAACAACAACAACAACAACAACAAAAGGACCCCGCATGGGCATTGGCTCGTCCATGACCGACCACTCACGACGCTCTTCAATTTCAGAATCTTCGGCCATCTCAGGTTTCTCCTCGGCCAGTAACAAAACCTACGTACACGAGGCCTCCACTCTGGTGCTGGAGACAGTCGAGAATGGCGTTAAGCGGTACCGTACAGTAGTAACTACATAAATGTAACTAGTTGTATATTTGTACTTATTGTTGCAGTCATTTTGTCGTGCCTCTGGCGATTGCACAAAGACCTCGTTGGAGGCGCAAGGGCACCAAATTGCACATCTACAACGATCACACCTTCATAGCCAAGCATTTGAGCGGGTAAGTAACCGATTTTATTTTATAATGATTGTGAATTGTTAAGAAAACCTCGATATTTATTAGGAGTTCTATAAAAAATTACATTTAAATAAAATATTAAATATTATCAGGGTCTAAAACCGAAACAAATATCGGTTTCAGTTACGGTTTCGGTTATGTTCGCATTTAGGTTTTCGGTTATCGGTTACGAAAAATTTTTATATAACGGTTAAGTAACGGTTAAGTAAAACATTTAATATTATCAGGGTATAAAACCGAAATAAATATCGATTACGAACGGTTACCGGCTTTTTGTATGTTTCGGTTTCGAAATTTTGGTTTACAAAACAAATTTAAAAAATGTAAAAGATATGTAAAAAAAATATCGTTTTATTCAGATCAATAAAATTTAATTTTAAAAACACCTTAACAACATGAGTGAATTTTATACTTCACCGAGCCGAAATTAACCGTTATGTATGAATCGATTTCAAACGGTTATTTCGGTTGGAATAATTTCGGTTTTTGGATTTCGGAATAATAAAAAGCTTTTTTCCGTTATGGTTACCGGTTAACGGTTACGGGTATGATTACGGCTTTAATTTCTGAATATTATTATTAAAAATTGTAAAATTAAATTAAAATTATATAAAAAGCGTTATTCGTTTTTGTCCAATGTGCTATACATTTTTTTTAAACGATTTTTTATTCTAAAATATTTTATTCAAATTAAAAGGTACCATTTGAATTTTTTGCCAAAGAAAGAAAATGATTTTTTGATATCGATATTTCGATATTTTGCGCTGCAATGTTATTTATTTACATCAGTAGTTGCTCAATTATCTGCATTTCTGACTTAACATTAACATTTCGCATTAACATTTACAGCAGCGGCTTACAGTGCTCCATCTGCATGAAGTCCATACCGAGGCGACCGGGCAAGCAGGGCTATGAGTGCCGCGACTGTCAGTTGATCTGCCACAAGCAGTGTCACATAAGGGCGCCACAGGCGTGTCCCAACCCAACAGTACTCTCCATGGAACTGTAAGTACCTGCTAGAGCGTACCTATTGTGTGGGATGTGCCTGTTAACAGTGCCGTCTGCCCAATTATGCTTAGTTCTTAGATTATTGAGTATTTATTTAATTATTTCATTGATTCATTTGATTATTTTTGATTTGGTGGTCGGCTCTAATATTTACCTAACTAATTTACAAATTTATTTTATTTTTTTCTCTTTTCACAAACACACACACACACACAAACATAATTATAAACCAAATTTCCCCCCGAACTCCTACGCAATACTAGAAACTCATTTCCGGTACTCACAGAACGAGATTTGAACCTAGTTAACTGAAGCAATATACATATATCTATTTAGACTTAAATATCCAATATAATACTATTCTATCTATTTATTATAATGTCCGCTAAATGCAGTTTAATATTTATTACAAGCAATTTTGATTTCTATCAAAAACTTTCGTTTTGTTCAGCTTTTTAAATTTGCAATTAGCGTCAGAATTACACAAAAAAAAAAAAAAATAGTAGAACATTTTACTGGCACTTGGTATTTATTTGCGGTATTTCAATGCTATCGCTGGCTTTATAAATATGCTAACTTTTATTCAATCTATTAACACACACACACATTAAAACACACACATATATGAATACTTTATCACTTCAACAGATTTCTAACATAATTTGTTGTTTTTCTATTTCACAAACAAAAATCAATAAAATACCAAAAATACTCATACAAAATACCATCTGTCACAAAATACTGAAATCATGGAAATCACAGGATGCCTAATGATCAGTAAAATTAACGCGCACACAATAAAATATATGAGGTAAAAAGCTAACAACATCGGATTAATCCAGCATTTTTCAAATTTTGACGCCAAATGCAAAAAAAAGTGTTTTCAAGAAAATACAAAAATACGCAAATGTATTTAATCAGGCAGTCGAAGTTGGGGCTTAAAAGAGAATTGTTTTGTAACTTGGGCAAATGGGTAAGAATTTCTTTCCATTATTCGCATGGAGTTCCACTTTCGTTAAATGTCATCTTGTTATAAACAAAAAAAATTAACACGCAACTTGTTCAACTGTTTTTTTTTTTATATTTTCTAAATTTTATTATAATATATAAAACTTAAAAAAAAATCTAAATTGGAGTCTTCTGCCTGAAATATTCGTTTTGTTTCACTTTTAAATATTGTATTATTATTGTTTAATCTTTCAATATGAAATTTCTTATAATATTTACTAATTTCTCTTTTCACAGAACGAAACTAAACTCAGCTGCGGGGGATCGCAGCATTAGGAAATTGTAATAAACAAAATCTACAAAACAACATAAAAACAAACGAATCGAAATAATTATTTTAAATAGTTTGCATTATTAACACTAAGAAAAAAGTCGGAATAAGAATGAAAAATAATGGAAAATCCGGAACTCAGACAAACTCAGAAAATGCTTGCGATACGTATTTACAAAAATGTATTTATGTATTTTTATGAATCTACTTAATACTATAATCTATAATTATGTTATTTATTTTATACACGAGTGCAATATTTTGATTTTGTCTTAAAACTAAATAGTTATTTTTTACTGCAATGCAACAACAAACCGAACCTAATGGAATTTTGAATTTCTTTTTATATTTTACCATCACGAATAATAATTGTACAAAACAAAAAACAAACTTTTTTGAATAAAAATTACTGGTAAACTGAAAATGAAGACTCAATGAAACTGATTCATTTATTTTTTTGAATGTAAAAAAAGGAAATAAATAACGGAAAAGTAACCGTTAGTGTAAAAACGTGTGGCAGCCTTGGTTCACCGATAGTTTTGATACGTGGCAGCATTGTAGCCACATAAAAGGAACAATATTTAGATTATAGTCTTTTAAAAATGTGATTCTATTGGTATTTTTACTTATTTGAAGCGATGGTTTAAATATTTGCCGGAATTATTTTTTGATTTATGTCGAATTTCGAATTTATGCTTTTTAATAAAATTATACAACTCTACTCTCCAGAGGGAGATGAATAAAAAAAATTAAAATTTGGTAATTAATTACAACCCAGCTGAAAAATTCTATTTTTTATTCAAAATAACCGCGCAATGGCGCCATGATTCCAAACTATCGATGGGCAGCACTTTTATGGTTCCGTAAGCTGGGTGGCAACGCTATCTGAACAGCTATCGATATGATTTCAGTAAAAGTTATTGATGTGCTTCAACAGTGTCAATCGAGTCAACAGTGGCTTTTGGAACAGACGCTTAACTAAAAGCACATAATGACGTTATGATTAAGCGCACTGTTTAAAAATCAGCACAATTAACTGTATATTCATTGGCAGAGTAAAATTTCAACACCTTTTCTAGTTTAACATATTGTTAACAGCTCCAATTGAGTACAAACAAACCTTGTGGTGGCTCACTGTTAAATATCAGCACAGCAAAATGTTATATTCTGTTGCTGCATTTGTGATAGAGCTGTTCATCTTAGTTCAGTTGAAGGATTCAGTTCAATAGTTCAATTTTTGGTAAACGAACTAATCGGTCATTTAGTTCAGTTGCTTAGCTCGTTCGTTCAATAGTTCGTTCGAGTCCCATTATCGTTCGTTATATTTGAAAATAGGACTTAAAATGAGAAGCAATTTGTGATTTTGTAAATAAAAACAAGGAAATTCAATTTAATTAAGTCGCAACAAGCACAATAGATTCCGACAAACTATAATGGGAGGATTCGACAGAGCTATTGAACTGAACTAAAAGACCTACAGTCAGGGATTTAGTTCGTTTGTTCACTTTGGTGAATCGTTCAATCGAACTTAGTCCGAACCATACGATACAACTCTATTATTTGTGTTTTTTTTGCGTTCTCGCGCTGCACTCGTCGGTTGGTCGCGCGCGTGTGTGTGTGTGATTGTGGTGCGTAAAAATTATTCATTAAAATTTTAAAAAATTCATCGAGTGAGCACGTGTGTGCACTAAAAAAGTGCATTGTCGCAGAGTGTGCTTGGCAGCAAACGCCAGCAACAAGAAAAATATCGCTGCGTTGTAAGTGTGCCCAAGAAACAACAAAGACACGCCTCGACATGGTCAAAAATCATACGGCAGTAAGCTGAGAGAAAAAAAAAACAGCCAGCCGCAGTAGCGTTGCCGTCGCCGTTGTGTTGTTTTCGTGTTGTTGTCGCGTGTGTGTCAGAGTGTGTGTGTGTGTGTTTCTATGCTGTTTGCCAACGCCGCCGTGTCTGTCGCTTGTCCGTGTCGTGTCGGCCTATGTGAGAGTGTGTGTGTGCGATATATTTCCAATTGGCATCTGATTGGCATTGCATATAATAAATATAAAATCATAAAGCGACTCCATAAAACGCCATCCGATAGCGCCCAAATAATATAACACCCAGAAAACAAAAAGTAAAGAAGCTAAAAAAAAAATAATGAAATAAATAAATTAAGCGCAAAATTTTTGTCATCGCTGCTGCGGCTGACACTTGTTTTTCCACTTTTGCGACCGCGACGCCGATGTCGATGTCGACGGCTCTGCCGCTGTCGCTGTCTCTGCCACCGCTCTCGCTTTCTCTCGCACTGCAACGCCAACGCCAACGCCAAAACGTCGTCACCGTCGCGTTTATCATTATTCTTGGCCGTTGTTATTGTTGTTGTTGTTTGATTCCGTGATTCCGTTTAGATTCTTCTGTTCTATTCCGTTGTTATGAGTATTTTGTGATTATTTGAGAGTGCAAAAAGATATTCACCAAGTGTTGTTTGCTCTTTATGATTTTTTTATAATGCGATTGTGGCTGTGTTTGTATTTGTGCTATGTGTGTGTGTTCGTGTTGCTGATGTTTTGTTTGTGTTGGTCAACGAGCTAATTTCGATATTTATCCCAATTCCAGTTCTATAAATACGCAAATAGTTAACGTTACGCAACTCCGAGTGTAGACACTTCTCACTCCACACCACCCCACCCTCTCCCTCCAAACGACTCGAGAGCCAACAAAGGCCTCCAAAACAAAATGCAACACATTTTTCAAATTAACAATTATTGAAATTGAAATTGAAAAATAACAAAAACAACGGCCAAAATAAGGCAGCGCACAGTTTTAAATTCCAACTGCCGAAACAGGCGGAGGCCCAACAACAACAATAAACAGAGAGAGAGAGAAGAACAACAGCTAGAACTCCAATTAGAAGAAGAAGAACAACAACAAGTAAAGAAGGAGCAGCAGCAGCAGCAGCCAAAGCAGCGCTGCCTCAGCTAATTTCACGCTCTCGTCATGGCCGCCGCTCACAGTCATCACAACGCCAATTTGCTCAGCTCGGACATCTCGCGGCGAAATCCGCAGGATGAGTACGAGCTTATACAGAAAATTGGCTCCGGCACATATGGCGATGTATATAAGGTAAGTTTGAAATTGCACAGATCATTCATTATTCGCTGCCAGTGCTGCCACGACCAGTGCTGCCAATTTGGCTGTTCTATCACTCAACCACACCCACACATAAGCCAATGCACACGCACACAGGCATGGACAGAGACAGAGACTAAGCGCCACTTTGTAGAAAAGAATTTCTCTCTCCCAAAACACACACAGACACGCACACAACCAAAACAAGCAAATGAAAGCATGTTTGCAATTTAGAATTTATGTATGAATGTGTGTGTATACAACGCTCTCCCCCTCTCAACCCAACCCAACCCAACCCACTCAGGCATTGCCTTTTGTTTTGCTTTGCATTCCTGATGCATACTCTATTGCTGCTACTGCTACTGCTGCTGCTCTGCTCATGGTGCATCTGCATCTGCATGAGTGCACGTGCACTCTCCCGCCCGCCAACCGCCAGCCGCCACCCGCCTTCCCCCCTTTGGCATCTTCACTCATTTGTACATCTGTTTGCTCCGCATGGCTCCATGGCGCTCCTAGTAAATATGTGGATTCTAAATAAGTATGCGCCGTTTTTTTCGTTTTCTTTTCTTTTCTGCTCCTTTTCATATATTCTTCTTTATGTTTATTTTGGTGCACGTCGAGCGTTTCTGCACAAAATATGACAAATACTCTTGCACTCACTGTCAGTGTGTAGAGTTGCCCTTGCACTTTAAAAAGCGTACGTAAGGTGATGGGGGTTGGGAAGAAAAGAGGAAAGAAGAGGAGGGGTGTGGCCATAATGCGTTTCTGATGTAAGACGCGCGTAATCCGCGCAAAGAGCAATGCGCTTTAGAAAATGAATCAACTTGGAAATTGTGAATTGGGAAAGCGAAAACGTTGTCTTTTTTTTATGTATGTATGTATTTTTGTGCACAGTGGGGAGACACGCGCTCGCATTGATTATGCGGATTAATTTCAATCTCGAAAGAGCGTATTTATGTTTACACATCTGCATTTTGTTGTGTACTCAAATGTGATCATACAAATACAGTAGAAACTCAGTAAGCCAAACAATTGCTATTGCTGTTGTTTATGAAATACGAAAATTGAAATATTTTTCCATCATAAATAACTTAATAAACACAAAGTTGCTAAAAGAGCAAGCTATCAAAAATACATGGAAATTGATTAAGAAAGGGCACAGATATTTACATAGGCAAAAAAAAACATATGTCTGTCTGTATTGCATTTGGGTCTGTGGATCTGTTGTTGTTTTGCTGGATGCGTCATGCGGCAAAGCCAACTGTGCATGAATCCCAATGGTCGTCCCAGTCCCAGTCTCGGTCCCGGTCCCGTTGCCAGTGTTGGCACATTTATTTATTTGCACATGCGGAATTTGTTGTACTCATGCTGGAATTTATGATGCCACACACACACACATACACACTCTCCCTCCCTCTCCCACTTTGCATCTCATTCTCACTCCTTCACTCGGTCTTCATTCTTTCTTTCTATGTATGTTTACAATACGATGTTTGCCAAGAGCGAAAACAGAACAAAAAAAAGACCTTTTTCTGTTTTGAGTTTGGACTGTTTATTTAAGAATGATATTTAATATGTTGTGTGGGGACTCCCAAAAAAATAAAGGCAAGCAAAAAATTAAGAATGTTTTTTATAGAGTTATATTTAATTATTCGACCCTTTTTACTTATAATGACTAAATAATCTGATTATTAAAATACAATACTAAAAAAAACTCTTAAGAAAAACGATTCGTAAAATTGTTATTGTTATTATTATTAGCATTATTAATGTATAGATATATACATTACATATTTTATGTCTAAATGTCTTTAACAAAGTTTTCACTTTGAAATAAATGAAGAACGAAATTCGATAATTTGAGCAATCAAAACACGTCATCATAATCGAGGTCTGCCTTTGTCTGTGTGTGTTTGTGTGTGTGTGTTTACTTTGTTGTTGTTGTTAGCTTTATGACTTGTCGTCGGTATCAATTTACAGCTATAAAAACAATAACAAGCAATGCCAAAAAGCTGACAAAAGTTCAAATATTTCAATTCTTTTTTTATTTTTTGTTGCTGTTGAACCAAATAAATTACATACGCACACAGGCATATAAGTGTACACATAAAGATATGTATATGTATATATGTGTGTGTATAAGTTGTCATTAGTCGGACAAAAGGTTGAAATTAGTGCGAAGGCAACCAGAAAATTCTGCGAAGGAGCAAAACGAGACCAACAAACAAACAAACGAAAACGAAACGAAACGAAAGAGACAGACAAACAAACAGTGCAAATAAATTGCACAATACAACAGAGTTACTTCCGTAGCAGTAGAAGTTGTAATGGATGATGATGGGGGTGGAAAGAGAAGCGTAAGGAGAGGAAAAGAAGGGTGGGGGGGACTTCAACTTACCGAAGGAGCAATTCATTATTGAGGCAAAATGAGAATGGCGCAAAACAAAGTCTACTTAAAGGCGCGAATGAGAGCGAAAGGAAGCCGAAGAAGTAGATGTAGAAATAGTAATAGTAGAAGAAAGTGCCAGTTACAGTTACACTTATGCAATGAAATATGCCACACACACACACACATATATATATACACGTACACAGGATGATTGCCTTAGCCAGGCACTTGACTTCGCTATTCCATTGTTGCCATTGTTGTTGGCCATTGCTGTTGTTGTTATTGTGCTACACATTTTTACAATCAACGTCGTCATTGTTGAGTTTTTGTTTTTGTTTTTCTTGTGCACGCAACACGCATGAAAACATGAAAAAATTGGCGCAAACCACTCGACAAAGAGGAATAAGTGAGTGGGTGGATTGTGGGTGGTTGTTGTTGTTGTTTTGGTCGAGAGCATAGAACAAAAATTACTATAGAAAAGAACGAAGAACGAAGTGAATTGAAGCAGTGCATTGAAGTGGCCCACAGAAGAGAATGGAAAATGTTTCAAAGAGAGGGGGGGGGGGACAGATATACATAAAGGCGGGTCACGTAACAGTATTTGTGAGTGTGTGTGTGTGTGTGTGTGTTTAGATGCGTTTATTTTGCATAAATTACAGCAACATGTGCGCACATTTGCATTTTTAAATATCCATATGCAAAACCTCGTTCAGAGTTGCCAATCAAAATAAAGCTGAATATAACGAAATAATCGAATTTTTGATGGTTTTCTGCATAGTATTTTTTATTTATGTTTGGCATATTTTCTTTAGTATTTTTTATTAAAAACAACTTTTATTGTTAAGCAATCAAATTTTATTTTATTTTTGGCTTTTGTATGCAGTTTTATTCATATTTCTTGTGGATTTTGAATATATTTTAAATTTGTAAGAAAAATAAAAAAAAATATTTACAATTTATGTTTTTAAAGAATTTAGCTTCAGAATGTACATATCAGAAGAGTTGGCACTACGCAAATTTCAATTTATTTTGCAATCAAAGTCGCATATAGCCAGATTTGATGTCGGGAAAAGAACAGATTCTGTTCCTGGCAGCTTTCCCAGATTTTTCAGTTATCCATTTTTTCTTTGCTGGCATCGAAACACAAACAAATCAGCGGCAATCATTCGCACTATGTAAACGAAACAACTGGAGGTGAGAAGAGTGTAAGGGAAAGGGAAACAGGCAACAGACTGTGACTAGCCAAAACTGTGACGCGCCTTGAACTGTGCTACGTCTCAATAGGCAACACACACACAAAAAAAAGTGAAATTGAATGGACAACGAACGGGTCCAAAAGCAAACACAGATTGTCAAAGGGTTGCCTTCGATTTCTCGCAATTGCCACGCCCCCTGACCCAGGAGGAAAAACCAAACAACGAAAACAAAGACATGACAAAGCGTTTGAAGGTTTGAGGAGATGACTAACTGCTGGGAGATATGCAAATGAGGGGCGGTTAACACGCCCACTTTCATACCTCGTTCGATTTAAATTTTTCATAATAATATTCTAGGACTATAATATACGGCGCAGTTGTGTTTAAGTTCAACCCAATGACCTAATTCCGCGTCGTCGCAATAATTTGCACATCTTCTTTGTTGGGAAGGGTTGACGGCGGTAGGAAGGGGTTGAAAGTGGGAGGGAGGAGGAGGTTTAGGGGTTGGCATTTTGGGGTTGGGCTTGTGTGTGTGCTCTTTTGTTTTGTGGACACTTCTTGGCTGTGACAACGGCAACACGAAACGCAGCTCGCAACATGCCACATGCCACATTCCACATTCCACATGTCACATGCCACTTGCTGCTGCAGCTGACTTTTGATTTGGCTGGGCAAACTAAGCTAAACTTATCAAAGAACGGAAATTGCTCCGGGGGGAATACGACTATAAACGTAGCTCATCTGCGAGCGTTTTACTCGCTGGCAACTGGCAACTTCAGTTGACCCTAACTAATCCACTCGCCAAATCAACTTAAGCGAACCAAATTTAAATAAAATGCCCAGCTTTATCCTTTTTCATCTCCTCTTTTTACCAGCAATATCGTTGCTCCCAATCTTGTCTCGCCCGCAAAACCCAAAATCCCAGTTGTGCAAATATTGGGGGAGAAGTCCTCTTTTGTCTCCCAACTCCCGTCTCCCAACTCCCATCTTCCGTCTCCTGCTCCCTTCTGCCTGCTCAACTCGCTCGACTTGTCGCCTCATCCTGTTTGGCTTTAAAACCATTTCTGAAGTATTACACAGTTTGTGCCACGCCCTTTAGTCCCATCACCGACAGCAGCAAATGTCCCTAAGTCGACTAATAAAAAAAAGGTAATCCAGGTCCATTTTTTTTTGTATTTATTCTTGCTTGTTGTGTTTAAAGTCCTGTTTTCGTTTTTTTTTGAGCTGTGGAAAAGGGATTCACATACATCCTTTTTATGCCATTTATCTGTCTGTCGCCGACTAGATGTGGGCGTGGCCAGAGCTTACTTTTATGTCACTCTGATATCATTTTAGACAACTTCTCTTTTTTCTATTAAATCCCAAAAAAACAACAACAACAAAACAAAAATAAGTTGTCCATTTTGAAGAATTTTTGTCTAAAAAATGCGTTGAGAACCAATGTTTTTTTCCAGTGCACGCTGTTTTAAGATCTTTCACTTTATGTCCTTTAATTCTGTTTTTTGGCTTGTCACATTCATCATTGTAGTTTTTTTTTTGCTGGCAATCCAGCGAGGGCCGTCTCTGAAGTAGCTAAGAGTTTAAGTAAAAACTGAAAGTATGTAAATGTTACAATTTTACTTTCAATTCATTCATAAAATCACTCAAATTATTATAGAGATAGTTGAATTAAGGGGAGGTTCTTTTGGATTTTTTTGAAAAAATCTAATTTTTTTTTTTACATAAAATGAAAGTTATATATGTATAGAATATATGTGCCAAAGGATTTTTCAATACGATGCGTATTTCTTGAGATAGGGCGTGTCAAACGTACCCATGTCACGCGCGCTTCGTACTTACTGTCACTTTCCAAAAACTTTAAACGCGTTTTTCTCGAAACCATGTTTTCTAATCTAATTTCAAGTACAGGTCTTGTTCTATTGATCCGATTTCCTTCATTCAAAAAATGTTTTAAAGTATATACTTTTTTGTATGGCTTATACCTAAAATTGGTATGAAAAATTGTTTAATTATAATTTTTAAACGAAATCAAAGTAAAAAGAAGTGTACAAATTTCATTTTTTTTTTAACGACCATGAATATAGTTTTTTTTCACCAAAATTAATTGAAGTTAGGTATAAGCCATAGGAAATTTTATCTATTTTAATAAATTATATACATTTCTCATTTCACTTTACTACCAGAGGCCCCACACTTGAAGAAGCAGAGCGATATTTTGAGAGTTAAGGTCGACGAGATCCACCATTTTGAAGCCGCCATTTTGAATTTCTCAAAAATCACTTTTTTTTTTTAATCGTCAAAAAACAACGAATCAAAGTTCGAAAGCAGAAGTTCGTATGTCTTTTCATTCTCCCACAAGCCAATTTCAAATTTTGCTTGATTTTCGGCCAAATCCAAAAGAACCTCCCCTTAATGAAATAAATATGGGTAATTTCAGGATCGCGAACGCGACATTTGCACGTCTTTAAATAAAAAAAAAATGGGAAAAGTTGACATTTTCAAAAATGTTTTTTCATGTGCTTAATGCAGTCCATCAAGACTATTTTTATTATAAAAGACAAGCTTTGAAGACATGTCGTTTTCGAATTATTTATAGAAAACAATGCATCGCGAACGCGACAAAAATGGAAGTCATGTTCGACTTCATGTTGACAAATGCGAATGTCTGCGAAATGTGATGAGTAATTTGGAAGAAAATACTCTTAAACCATAATAAAATAATGCAGTTTTCCATTTTAGAAATAATTTTGATATGTTACCATCATTTTATTTATTTTCCCCGTTTTATTAGTAATTTGTAACGCGACATTGCGAACGTGACAAGATTTCCACTTAGTTTTTCCAAGAGTTTGTCCATCAAATTGCATTCTATAATCGGAAACAGCTTTTAAAACTTGTTTTATATTAAATTTTCAATATATTTCTATATATTAAAATGGTTTATGTTACAATCTTACTCCCTGACTTAATGTAATCGATGGAATGCAAACGGTCCATTTTGGAATTCAATTTTTTAAAAAATGGGCAAAAATATAGAAAAATGAGTTTATTCCAATATAGAATCTATATTTTATCCTATTGAGTTTCTTTTAGCGTATATTGCTTAAAAAAGTAACTTGAATACATTTTTGGAAGAATATTTCACAAGATGTGAGTTTTTGATCAATTTTACGTTTTTGTGCAAAAGTGGACTTTTTTCTGGAAATGCGCATATGGAATTAAATAAAAAGAGGGAAAACAATTTTACTTAAAATTCATTCATAAATTAACTCAAATTATTACAGGGATTGAATTTTATAGCTGAATTAATTAAATAAATACAAACTTGGGTTGAATTCTTTAAAGTAAATACATTTATATTAATTGCCACTATTTTAAATTTCTTCAATTGAAAATCGTTCTCTATTTATGAAGGTTGAACTTTTTAAAATAACTAAATATTTCTCCTCAAATGAAATCCACCTTATGTATAATTTTAGTTGAATTTATTAAATACATTTTTTTTAAAAGCTTGTTATTATTTGTATTCTTTTTAATGGAAACCAATTTTTCCAGTTCAGATATTTTGTGGACAGCTCTCGTCAGGAGCTGCAACTGCCCACTGAGCCTTTTTCATTTCCCTGGTTCTTGGCCATTTTTGCTTATTTTTTAGTGACTATTTCCCATCGACATTTCTTTGACTTTTGAGTCAGAGCAACATCTATTTTTTTTTTTTTTGCCTTTATTCTTTATTCCTCCATCTTGAGCTTGAACTCCATTCTTGTTTTTCATCATATTTTTTGTTTTCCACTTGGCAAAGTCGAAGGTTACACAGTCGCCACTTAAATTGGATATATGCCAGAGCTGTAACCATCTTTACTCTATCTCTTTCTTTCTCTCTCTCTCTGTCACTCTTGCTGTGTGTGCGCTGTCCTTGGGGCACCATCCAAAAGGAAGTATTTACAGTTGTTGTGCTCTCCAGTTATGCGGCTCTTCAGCTTGTTATTTGGCCAATTTTGGCATCATTTGCCGAGGGGACAGCTGACTGAGTTGAGCTGAGCTGCTCAACTGGGATCTGTCTTCCTTGTACTCATCTTTATGCTCGTACTGCCAAAGTTGATTCCTACATGACGCTGCCAAAAACTTTGCCCTTTACTTTTGGGCCCAGGACACAAGTATAAGTCAAGCCTTTTAGCTGCGTCCGTTGCTAAAAGTTTTTGCCTCGGATTGGGCCAAGAATTTGCCATATTAAAATCGTCGAATGGCAGCAACTTAGTCAGAAATATTATGAACTTGCCTCTCTCCCTCCCTCCACATGCATATTTGTGACATGAAGTCACTCCCTATGGGGTAAGGGGAGGGGCGAAGAGGGGAAGAGGGGAAGGTAACGCCTTCATTTCGACAGGCAACGCTGCGCATGCGTAAAAGAAGAAAACAACTGAAGAATGAAGCTATCAATGTCTCTTGTCTTGTTTCTTGCAGACAAAGTTCAGTGAACTCGAAGTTTTTAATTGCTTTCAGGCAAAGTGACAATAGTTTAAGTTGTTTTTGTTGTTGTTGCTATTGTTGTTGTTGTTGTTGTGTTGCATACAACTTGAGAGGAAAGTAGAAACAGAAGTCGACTTGACCGCCGAGTTGTGTTGTCGTTGCCAAGTTGCGATGCCTCCCGGGCTAGTTGATTAAAAACTTGCAAAATTATGCAAATAAAATGAGCTATTTACAACGGCTGCTGCTTGTCTTCCCTCCCCTTCACCCCGGCACCCCTGCACCCCTCTATCCTCTATCACTGCGGGTCGGCAGAGGTTTTTCATAATCGAGAGCGCGCAAAGTTTTCTGTTTGTTGCTTTCCATAATTTCATTAGTCGTTGGGCTGCTGAGCCAAAAACTTTTACCCAAATTGCAAACAAATTCGCATTAAAATATGTAATTTCAATTTAAATCCCTCCCCCCATTCCCCTTCAACTGATGAGAAATGTGAATTAAGTGTTGTTGTTGTTGTTTGGGAAAACTGGAAAAAAGTTAAATTCATTTTAAAGCAGCTGCAATTGCAACAACAGCAAAAACAGCTGCGCCTAATTATAAATTAGAAAAATCACTGAAAAACATTTCACAAATTGAGAAAACATTTACGAGGCATTAAACTAACAACTCAATATGTAATTTTCAATGTTCCAATCCCACACAAGCTTAAAAACTTGACAGAGAGAGAGAGAGAGAGAATGAGAAAGAGAGAAGCAAGTCTACGCTGCTGATAACAATAAAGCCCCAGTCGGACTTGTTTTATAAACTTCTTGGTTGTCAGAATTGCCTGCTCTTCTCATTTATTTTAAAAGGAAAAGTTCATAATAACTTTTAACCCAATGTGACCTCAATTTGTGTAACTGTCATAATATCAGCCAAAAAATTAAGACTTTGCGGTGAAGCTGTGGCTTAAAAATTATATATTTCAATTATAATACAAATGCAGTAAAGAAATGTATGAAATTTATTAGTTGTACACTTAATAAACTAATAAATAATGTTTAAAATGGGTAAGAATATCTGCATTTAAAGTAAGGCGCCACAAGTTGCTCTCCACTTCAAAAGCTAGTCTGAACAGGGCTTAAATGACACTTGTGAAAATAGTGATTAACCCTAAAAGCGATTTGCATAAACAGCCTGCGCATAATTAATCAGCATTTTCGCCCATTATGAGCACAAAAAATGTGGGCGGACTTTACGCCCACATTTCTAGATAAGGCCAAAGATTGCGGCGCACAAAAAAAGGACGCAAAAGCACTAAACTGACTTTAATTGAAGACGACATGATGAAATTATGAAAATTATAAGGCCTGACAGCTTGGAGTGGGTGTCAGTTGAGGAGGGGAAAAAGGAAAAGCGGAAAAGCGTGATGGAAATATTTTGGAGATGATAATATCAAAGGGCCAAAGAGAAATTCCTTTGAGGAGAACAAAGGAAAGTGAGAAGCAGACACAAAAATACAATTAAGTAAAATAATTGCGTTTGAAATAAACCTAGAGAAAGACTCTCTAGAGAAAATGAAACGAGAGAGAGAGAGGCAAGTCTTACTTTGGATGAAACTTGGTCAAGGAATTGAACTTGTGTGCTGAAGCAATTAGCTAATGGAGTTTCCACACACATATAAAAACATATTTGCAATAAAGCAATAAAGAAAAAAAACAGCAATATAACAGGAAAATACAGTAATGGCTCTAAAAAGAAGAATGTTTTTGTTTTAAATGAAATTAAAAGATTAGGAATGTATGAAAAATGACTGAAATTACTGAATTAAATTGGCAAAATAAAAATTATAAATGACCACTGTAAATATTTCTGAAAAAATATTGTAGATAAAAGAGGGTTAATCAAAAAAAAAGCTAGACAGCAACTTGAAGATACAGAGAGAAAGAGAACGATGGTAACAAAAAGCAATAATACCAACAAAATCCACGCAGAACAGAAAGAGTCAAACAGGGAAAAAGAAAAGTCATAAATTGTTAGTAATACTAAAAGTTAAATAGAGAAAATGAAAGCACAAAAGAAAATGGCACAAAGAAAAGTTACAGCACACACAATGAATATGTGAAAAATATGATAAAAATGAAGTACGAACAACGACAACAAAAGCAAAAACAAAAGCAAAAGCAAATGAAATTAAATGAAAAAATGAAATGAAATGAAGAAACGCCTCGAGACGAAAGTCAAATAAAAAGTCTTTAGCGACGCTTTTGCGTTTGGCCCCAGCTAATAATTTATGTGCCATTGTCTCTTAGTTTTCCGCTTCTTTATGAGTGTGTACATATGTACAGCCATGCTCATACAATTGGCACAAAAAAAAAAGTATATTCCATTCGTCAATTTCTCAAAATGTTTATCACTTGCTTTTACAATTTTGCATGCAACTGTTAATTGTGTTCATGTACTATATGATTTACCATTAATTGTTCCGATATCCTTCTTGGGTTTCCATTATATTTAATTTTCGTTGGCCTAGTGTGACTTTTGGGTGCTCACAGAATTGGCACATAAAGTTTGAGGAGTGGTTTTTTTCGTAAAGGTCACTTGGTTTTCATATTTTTTTCTATATTTCATTAAATTTTATTAAATTCAATATAATTTATGCAAAAATGGGTAGCGGAAAGACTTGCACTGCCTAAAAACCTAGCCTTGTTTATAAACTTAGTCAGTCGATAAAGAAATCGGCTGAAATAGCTCAGATAATAAAAAGTTTCAGGAAAATGGTCAATAATACACTTGCATTAGTCCAAAGGAGTACTTCATATTTAAATGAAAACAAGGTTAAGGAGCCAAAGCCTCAACAGACCGATTCCAGCATCGTCAGGATCATAGTGTGAAAAGTAACAGTGTCCATTTTAAGTCGGTTCGTGAGATTGTGGTGGAAATCAATGCATAATATGGTCTAAACCTATCCAGAAATCTAGTCCCCAGAAGATTAATCAAAGCAATGCTCTTTGGGCCCATCAGCAGAAGAGTACCGCTCCTGTCAAAGCTAAACATAAAGAAACAAATATGCTTTGAAAAGGCCTACAAAGGCAAAGATGCACCATTTTGAATAAAAGGGTTGTGGAATGATGAAAACAAAATAAATTAGATGGGACTTGATGGGAAACTATTTTTGAGTCGTCCAAAAACCCAGGCTCTTTATACAATATGCACAACAAAAACCATCAAGCATTTATGAGTCGAATAATGTGTTGGGTTCCATTTGCTTGGCACGGTGTGGCCCTGCTCGCCTAGGTTAATGGTAATATGGATCGATTTCAATATTTAGACATTTTAAGGAACTTAATGGAACCTTATGCATTTGAGATTATGCCTGTGAAGTAGACTTTTATGCCCGACAATGACCTTAAGTATATTTATGAAGTGGTTGCACAAGGAAAAGGTTCGGGTTATGGACTCTCCTTCTTAAAGCCCAGACTTAAATCCTATTGAGATCCTTAGAAACGATGTTAAAGTGGCCGTTTCCAAAAAAAAATTTAAAACTTTGGATGATTTGTGGGCTGGAGCTCAACAAGCTTGGTATTAGATCCCAAGGGAATCTTGCCAAAAGCTGGCATTGAGTATGAGTCGAAGATGTCAAGCAGTCATTGATAATTGTGTATATAGTACCAAATACTAAAGCCGAGTATTATTTCCCTTTCGAAAACATCATCCGTTAATTTGTGAAATTTATTTGTTTGAAAATGTGCCAATTATATGAGCAGGCAAATTTTGAGTTTTTCGTTGAATTATATCATTTTTTTTACATAACAGATCTCAATTGAAATTTGTTTTCTTTTTTAATAAACTAACATAATAGGCTACAAAATGCCACTATACTTTTGTACCTTACTATTACTATTTAATAAAAAAAAGCATCTTTTAGTTGTTTATTTTATTTGTGCCAATTATATGAGCATGGCTGTATATATGTATATATAACTATAAGTTGTTCTCTGCTTTGTCGCCCAAGTTCAATGTTTTGCAGGGAAATGCGCTTCATTAGACCGAAGACAGCATGTGTAGACAATAAAGAGACTGGACGGGGAGTTGGTTTGGGGTTGGGGTTGGGGTAAGAAGGTAGGGTATTTTGAGGTTGGTCAGGTCAAACTAACTCCACAACTCTACGACTAGTTTTATAATTTATTTTTTCCTTTTTTTTTTGTTGACAGCTGATGATGATGATGAGAATTTGCTCTGCTCGCATTTCTCGCTACGCTTTTCACATTCCCTGTTTTTTTTGCTCATCAAATGGGGTAGGACGGGAGCGAGGGAAGGCGAGGGGAGGGACTGTTACACAGGGGCCTTGACCTTGACAAATGTGTGAATAGCAGAAACCACGGAATGACTGATGAGGTATGCCTCGAACCAAACGATGCGCTCTTAGCTGATGATAATGATGACGCTGAAGATGATAATGAAGTCGGGAGCAGCTCATTGCGAGACAGCTGAAAAGTTGAGCACGTAACTCACCGAAGGGCGCCTCAAAGTCTCTGATTTATGTCGGGCCCCATCGCGATTGCAGGCGAAAAAACTTGTGTGCTAAAGGTCACAGCTGAGCGAGCCAGAAATGAAGACACCCTGTAGTTATGCTGCAAATGAAAGCAAATTAAAAATGGGGAATGAAATAAGTCGATGATAATAATAAATTATTTTAACTCTGCACTGATAAAAAAAAGGATCTAAAATCAAGATTTTGGTCTCAGAACTAAGAACTTTGGTCTACAAAATGCGTCGAGAACATGAAAATCTTGAAGTAAGAAAACACATCTTGATTCTAGGAACATTTCAATTAAGACCAAGTTCTTATTTTTAAGATCATAAATTCTTATATTTTCAAGACCACAAATCTTAGTATAAGAATAAAAATTAATTTTTTTTTAAGATTATATGTTCTTATTTATAGACCAAAAAGTATTGAGTACTCAACACAAAAGAATCTCAAATGAAGATTAAGCTTCTTAACATTTTAATAAGAATGAAGTAATTTTTGGTTAACTTGACTTGACCAGCGATGTCATCTTTGAGAAGCCAGAACCAGTTGTGAATTTTAGGTCTCAAAAAGTGACAAAACTTTAAGATTTTTGTTCTTATTTTAAGAGAAAAAGATCTTAGATCTAAGATCTTTATTCTTATAATAAGAACTTAAGATTTCCAAGATTAATATTCTTAGTTTAAGTAATTTGGTCTTAAAATATTCTTATTTCAAGAACAAAATATTGTGTATTAACCCATTAATGGCTGCCCATAGATCGGCTGGTACGATTTTGACGAAATTTTGAAATGTGTGCCTAGAAGACCATAGAAGTTGAAAGAAAAAAAAAAAATTTTTATCTTCAAATTTCATTTTTTCGATTTCCATACATTTTTCAGCTTTTTTCGCCAACATTTTGTATGAAGAAAAAAACCTAGATATTCACCTGTAAAAAACTACAGGTATAACAAGGATAACAAAACTATTCATATTTTATACTCATATTTTAATTATTTCTCTTTACTATGAAAGTAGATTTTGCCTCGATATCTCTCACATGCCCCGAGCTAGAATTTTTAAAGTGTCAATACTTTTTTGGGTATTTAAATACCCATTAGCTTTAAATGGGTTAAAAGTAATTTTTATAAAATAAGTCAATATTAATCATTATCATTCAATTAAATGTCTTTTTCCTTGTCAATCACTATAATCCCTGGGTGCTTTTCAAGTGCAGGGTCTGAAATAAAGTTAATCAAGTTTGCCAAAGGAGTCAACTTTGTGGGTAGCAGAGAGTTCAGTAGTTTTTTTTTGTTTTTCTTCTTCAAGGCATCACTTACGTAAATGGCGACGCAGCAACTGTGCAACTGTGTCAATATTTTACGTGCAACGCCCACAACTATGCAACAATGGGGGGCAGTTGAGTTGGACAGTCAGACGAACGGACGGACGGACGAACAGGGCCCAAACCGCTGACCAATATTTCACAAACAATGGCAAAAGGCGGACGGCAACCAAACAGCATCAGAGCTAAAACTACGGCCTGTGCTGTTTGTGGCATGCAACCGCTGTGAAAATTCAACCCAACCACCCAACGCATCCGCAACTTTCCATCTTTCCATCTCCGCCCCCAGGTGGAGCCTCTGTTTTGTTCCTGCTCCATGGCAGTCTGGATATTTTCCCCCAGCACAGATCCTTCAATTATGCAATTTTCTATTTTCTATTTTTGCACAATTTGTAACTATAGAGTTTAGCAGAGGCGTAGGCGTAGGCGTGGGTGTGGGCGTGGTTACCTGTCTAGGCATGACCTATATATATAGTAAATGCAACAACAATTCTTTTTTTTTTTCACATTTTCCAACATTTTTGATTAAGTTTTTCTTTTGTTATCACTATCCCGATTGCAACTTCAGCTGCAGCTTCGACTTCTGCTTGCTTTCAATTTGTGCCTTGCAATTGGAAATGGGGCAGGCCTTGTTGCCAGCATTCTATTACCATTCTAGCTCATCTCGAATACATCAATTATTTAGCCATTACGAGAAGAGGAAGCTTCACTTGTATCACGTGCCAGGCAAATCAATTTCTCTTATCGCTTGTTATCACTTGAGCTTAAGAGTTGCTCGCAATGAGGCAGATGCCACAAAAAATATGAAATAATTGACGTTGCTTCAAGTGCTTTTCCTTCTACAATATTTGCCCCCTCTTTCTCTCTCTCTCTCCCTCTCTCTGTCCCTCTCAATTGGATCGATATATGAAAATTTACATAAAGTATCCATTGGCAACGTTCCATTCTGTTCTAGGCTGTTGTCGCATTTGATTTCCTAGACACCCCCAAGAGCATCACTTGGAATGGGGGGGGATAAGGGACAATATACAATATATGTGCTAGAAATAATGGCTGCCTGGGCGCCCAATTGATGGCTGGTTATGAGTTTTCCCATATTATTAATTTCAAGTGCCGCAAAATGCGCACAGTAAATTTTCACTGCCTCTTGTTGTGTACTTTGGGTTTTCCTCCCTTGTTATTTTGGTGAATAACGGCGGAAAATTGTGGCAAATAGATTGTAAATGTTGTGCAAATTGTGCTAAGTAGTTGCCACTTTATTCTACAACTGTATGTGGACATTTTTCTACTCCCAGTAGCTAAAAAGTTGTTGCTTTAAGGACTTTTCTTTGTCAAGACTTTAAACTTGATTTGATTTAACAATTTGTACATGGTTTTAAGGGGAGGTAATTAAATTAATTTGTGGCACGTTTTTATAAACACAGAGAGGTTAGTTTAATATCATATTTAATATTCTTGATTAAGCAAATGAGCTGAGTTCGTAAATGTTCGAGAAAGTCTGAAAGTGTTAGAAGCCAAATTAATTTGTGGCAAGTTTTTAGAACCACAGAAAGGATATAAAAATTTATAAATTGAAAATTGTTAAATAATATAATAACAGGAAAACTAAAACTTTTAGAATCCAACTTGCTATAGATGCTTATTTCTGGTTTAAGGAATATTTCTTCTATGTGCCCAAATCATACAGATTATCACTAGATTTATAGATTCCTTAATAATAATCGAAATTTTATTACAGCCTGAAGAAAGTTCTGAATTAATGTCAATAAGAATTATTATACATTTAGCACTGACTTAGGGTATATATTCGTCGGTTACCGGAAGGCAGTTGATTTTTGTTTTTAAGTACTGTTAACTGTCATTGCCGCCGACACGTTGAACAAATGGTCACGTTTCGATTTGGGAAACCGCCGTCAGGTGAAGAACACGCGCAGTTTTTGGCCCCACCTCGACGATAAATGTGATGAATGTGAAGCTGAAAGAGAAATGAAGAGAAAGGGAAATACACAGAAAGAGGGAGAGAGTGCGAGAGACTAAGTGTGAAGCATAAAACAATGGATGGGTGTAGTGCCAAGTCAGCGTTAAATGAATAATGAAAAGAGAAAAGTGAAAAAGCACATGGAAAACTAAAATGATGAGGCAAATGAAGAACAGAAGAAAAGCGCAGCTACGTACGATGATAATGTCGAAGATTAGATGCTCTTTTTTATACATAAGTTATATCGAAATCAGAACTTTAACATATTGAATAAATAAAAAATAAACTCAATTATTGAAAAGACATATTTTAAATGAATTTAATTTTAATTTACATGAAATTTAGATGAGTAAATATGTAAACTTGAGACTTGACATTTCTGTTAAAATAAACTTTGAAATAGGCAAAAGGGGGAAAACAAAGTCGACAATTAAATTAAATATATATTCGGGGGTGCCACAGAATTCACTTAAATTTCATACAAATTCTAGTGAAATTCAAGCGAAAGCGATTTCTGTGGCACCCTTGATTAATTTGTAGAAAATTAAAAAAATTTTTGAAGTCATAAGCATGGAAATCAGATTCGTATTCACAAAATTCAAATATTTACTCATCGAGGAAGAAGTCAAAGTTGATTAGATAGGGAGGTTCGAAAGTCATAGCAATATATACAAACAAATGAACATATATGTAATACATCGATTAGAAGCAGCTTTAACAGCTGTCTCGTTGCTTGTTATCTACTTTAAGTGCCATAAAAGCCAAAAGTGTGACACAGCGCGGAATGCAGTTCGATAAAGCGATATGTTGAAGCGTCTGGTTTTATTTTTATCGCTTAAAGACTTGGAGATAGAGCAACCGCCCCAATCCCTCAGCCCGTTATCCCCACACATTTCCTCATTTCCCTACTCCATGAACTAATTGAAAAAGCGGGCGACGAGTGGCGAATCGACGCGTGCACTCATTCATGCACTCACTCGACTCGACTCGACTCGACTCATTCATTGATTCGCCCGCCAGCTCGGTGAGTGGCACACTCATATCAACGGAGAAAATTAGCATACGGCTTTGACGACGATGATGATGAGAAGTCGTTGACAGAACAACGTTTGTCATTTATGATGAGACCCCCGCGTTGGTGTCTGCCCCTGCCTCTGCCCCTGCCACGCCCTATCTAGTCATGAATCGCTTCAGTTTGAGGTGTCTTTGCCTGGGGCAAACACTCAAACACTCATGGCAAACAAATCCCGTTGCGGAGGAGAAACATTTATTGCATTTTGAGATTAAGCAGGCAGTTTAATGAGCAACCATGTTGCTACAGTGTTTACTCGATACATGAAACCAGAAATTGTTAGAAATTTACAGCAAATACTTAATATAAAATTAAGTTTTGAACCTTAAAATCAGGGACCGTAACTTTTATTGTTTCAAAATAAGAACTGCAAATTAATAAATATTTTCAAATTTATATTTTAAAGTTACGAAATAACAATTATTTTTCATTTTTTTATTTAAAAAGTCAAAAATAATCATTACAATTAAATTTTTAAAAGTTGTGAAATTAAACTGATTTCGGATTTTTTTAATAAAAATAAAAAAATAAGAGTTATTTTTGATTTTTATTTTAATAAGTACAAATAGGAGTTATTCCGTAACTTTTTTTTAAATATCAAAAAAATAAAGTTAAAGTTAATATCTTTATAAATATTCTTGAGCTATTCGAGACCTTTCATATGATGCATCACATGTCAGGCAAAGATAATACCAATTGATACTAAAAATTCAAAAAAATATACTAGAAATCATAAAAATACCAAAAAATAGTATTACTTTAACTTTCATTTATGATTTTTAAAATAAAAGTTACAGAATATCTCTTATTTGTAACTTTTAAAATAAAAAATAACTCTTTTTTATTATTATTGAAAAAAAATCATAAATGTTATTTCACAACTTTTTATTAAAAATTTAATTTTATGATTATTTTTGACTTCTTATATAAAAATTAAAAATAAGAATTAAATTTGATTTATATCTGATAAATTGAAAATATATAGTAAGTTTTTGGCTGCTATCGATAGTTCCGACTGATATAGGAATTTTGGTGTATACCATTTTCCTTCACACTGATTTTTTTAGTTGAAATTAGCATTCATAACTCTTATTTGCAGTCCCTGCTTGAAATTGCTAAATAATAAATCATAAGATACTTATATTAATGAAAATGCAAGTTAAGATAGTAATTAAATTCTGTCTTGAATCATTATTGCGTTGTCATTAGCGCTTGTTTACTGTACTCTTTAAAATGAAACAAAATCATTGTGTGTGTTTGGCACTGAAATGCACTTCGACTGCTGTTTCCGATTTTCAATTAGAGCAATGTTGAAAATTGTACAGATGTTTGACCTTAAACCGGTTAAGACTCGGCGTGATCCCCTTTAAAAGCCAACTCAATGCAGCTTTGTCACGTGCCACGCCCACCACCCAACCGCCCAACCGCATACAGTAGTCCGTCATTCAGCTGTGAATTGTCGATGGCAATCAATGGCCATGTTTTAGTTGTCCTTGTTGTTTGTTATCGGGTCGGGGTCACTCGAAACAAAAGACAAATAAATGAAAAGCATTTACCTGCAAAAGCAAAAGCAGAAGCAGAATTTAGTTGGATACCTGGTCAGGGTGATAACTGGCCAAAAGCTGGGCAAAGCTTTTAGCTGAAGCCACAAAAATAAAAACACACAAAAACAAGTCACAAGAAATTAAAAGCAAAATTCTCATTGCATCGTTGAGTTGAGGTCGAAACTCAGTTGGGGGAGGGATTGGAAAAGTGGAGGACCGAGTTTATTCAGCGTGACAAATTTTGTTTTGTATCCTTTTTTACTGTAAAAGGCATTTTAAATTTTCCCTCTGCCTCTCGCTCGTCATGGTCTCGTCGAGAACCTTTCACCTTTTACCTTTTACGCACCACACTTGCCACAGGCACTTGACGACCACACAGACAGACAGACAGACAGAGAGACAGAGACACAGTACAACCACCTTGCCATAGTCAAATGACTGAATTTATTTTCACTGTAAGTGTGTGAGTGTCTTCTCTGTGTGTGTGTTAACTTTGAAGCGCTTTGAAGCGCTTGCAAGTCATAGATCATACATAACTAGACAACTGAATAAGGATAAAAATCTATGAAAAAGATTATAAATTTAAAAAATAGCTTCTATTTCTTTTCAATAATCTTAAGCTTAATTTATGTTTAAAGAACACAATCTTAAGCTTATAATAAATATATATTCTAGCGCAATATTTCGCAGAAGAACCATTTATTTTATTTATTTCTCGATTACCATTTTATCAGGGGTGCCACAGAAATCGCTTTCTGTATGAAATTGTATGAAATTTAAGTGAAATTCAAGCGAAAGCGATTTCTGTATGAAATTGTATGAAATTTAAGTGAAATTCAAGCGAAAGCGATTTCTGTGGCACCCCTGATAAAATGATAATCGAGACATAAATAAAATAAATGGTTAAATTTCATACAATTTTAAGTGAAATTCAAGCGAAAGCGATTTCTGTATGAAATTTAACTGAAATTCAAGCGAAAGCGATTTCTGTGGCACCCCTGTATGTTAAAAAATAAGGAAGAAGGTATAAAGTAACAACGAAATGAATCCTTAAAATTGTTTAATGTTCTTTTAGAGAAAAAAGTATTTAAGTAGAACTCGATATAAAAGCTGCAAGAAAGTCAAAGTAACTTTTAACTAAAACGAAATTATATAAAAGTTGTTAAATTTTCTAAAAAGACTTTCTGTACTATTATTTCTTTCAATATTGTGTTCAGACGGTATTTTAATTTTATTTTTTGCGACATCTTGTTTGTTTGCACTTGCCTATGTGGTCCACGATCTGGACATGAATTGGTGTCCCCTTTTTGCATAAATATTTGGTCAGTCAACTTGTTAATATTTCGAAAATGCCAACGGCATTGAGGACATACACATCAATATCAACATCAATATCAACAACGACAACGACATCGACATCGACATCGAAAAAATGCTTGTCCCTTGCAGTTGAACTTTTCAATTTCACTTGAGGCCAAAAGGCATTTAAAAAATAAAAGCAGGGCCAGCAAACTGTAATCGGGCTCCCAAAGGTCCGTTGGCTAAAAGTAATTAAAGTACTTCACTGTTAGTGGGGGACGTGTCAAAGGTCGATGTCGCAGGTGAAAAACGCATCGTCATTTGCATGCCAAACCCGCCCAAGAAATATGGAAATGGAGAAACTTACAATTGATATTCAATTTGTTGCAAATGCTTTGAAACAAAAAACAAAATCGAACTAGAACTTTACCAAAGTAAAAAAAAACAGGAGAGAAGGGAAAACAGAAACTCGAGCTCTGTATAAAACTAATGAACCTTAATGCGACTACTTTCAGGTCCTGACCAAAGGGGCGGTGCAATACGGTAAACCATTTGGGGGTAAAAACTTTGCACAACTCTTGAAACTCTGTTTCCATTTCCAGTCTCTGGCCCTGTTCCTGTCTGTGTCCCTGTCTGTGTCCCTGTCCCAATTGCATTCCCAGTTCTTGTTTCTGGCCAATGATTGCAATTTGGTTAAGTGTGTGCGGGGCAAGTTGATACTTTTTAGACCTCTGGAGTTGGCTTCGTAAAAAAGACCGTGCATAGAGTGGCATTAGTTTGGCTTATTGGATTGTGATGGGAACAGATTTGGGAAGAGTTGAATATATTTATTTTTTTTAATAAATAATTTTAATCTTTATTCTTAGCAGGGACCGTAATTATTATGAGTTATTATATAAAAATTACATAGTAATGATTATTTAAAGATTTTTAAGGATTTTCTTTAATGATAATGATTAAAATTGAGCGAAAAAATAAAACTCACTTTTAAAAAAGATTACGTAATCATTTTAAAGATTTGTTTTTGCGTTTTATAGTTCCACTGGGTTTCTTTTAAAGGGATATGCAAAAAGTGAGTTTTATTTTGAGCGAAAAAATTAAAAATCATAAGTAATGATAATTTGTGAGTTTTATTTTTTTGCTCAAATTTAATCAATATCATTATTTTTTTGTATATGTATTCTAGTCATTGATTTTTTGGATGTGAAAAAATTTCAATAATCATTATTTGCAGTCCCTGATTCTTAGATAGTTGTACCTTTAAAACATGCAGTTAGTCAACAAAATGTGTTTGTTGACAACCTAAAGAATGCACAAGGAGATTAGCTTCACTAATTGTTCTGGGAACAGTTAGCTCTGGATATGAGAATGAAAAGCATTCACAGGCTGAGCCCTGAGTGGGATTAGTTTTGCTAATTGATTTGTTCATTGCTGTGAACAGACAGTAGATAAGACTGGGAACAGTCGAGTTGGTCGAGTAAATGGCAACATATGTCTAGATTGGAGACATGGTCTAAGCCAACTTTGTTACCTTTTGCATGTGTGCGTGTGCGTGTGTGTGTGGGAGTTGGGTTCTAGTGTTGTGTTGTGTTGTGTTGTGTTGTGTTGTGTGTTTGCATTTTGGTCTTACATTTTGTATGAAGGTGGACAAGGAGCTGCTCTCGGAACCAAGCGTGTCCTCTAACATAATCGCTTATTTACGAGCTGGGCATGTGTGTGTGTGTGCATGTGTGGGTGTGTGTGTGAACCGGAAATTCTTGATGTTTTTTAGGTCCGTAATTAATAAAACATGAATTCAATTAGTTTAAAAGGCACACAATGATCGAAATGCTTAAGCACTCTAGGGAGTATGAACAGAGAAAGAGGGAGAGAGTGAGAGAGAGATGGGAAGAAAGAGAAAGAGAGCAGAAAAAGAAAGAGTTAACTTGCGATTTTTCACAAAGCTTCCCTCTGTCTCTGTTTCTCTGTTTGCCGTCTACCTGTCACTTGAAAAATGCCGTCAGTCGGCATTCCGGAAATTGCTGCGAGAAGCGTTGACAAATTGCTCAAATTTCGAGTGAAGTGAATGATGAGTGCACTCATTAGTGGAGCAATCCGACCTACTATGAGTACTTTGTCATTTGTCATTTGCCTTGTCCTTTGCGCAATTGTCGCAATTTGTTGTGGCGATTTGAGACCGTCCAAAGTTTGTCCTTGGCCTTGTCAATCCTTTTTGACTGTGAAATTAAATATATTTTCAATTACGCTTTCCTTTATTTGTGCTGTTCTTCTTTGGCTTTTCCAAATTGGGAATTTTCTTCAAGTCTTTTGGACCGGAAGACAACTTAATTTGGAAGTCACAGTAATTGTTAAATCTCATCCTGTTAAAGCTGCCAGCTTGCTACCAAATGTTGCACATGTTGCACATAATTAAAAAATGAAAATGGAAAAATATGTAGCATATTTTAGAGAGCACTTGATTGCTTGATTTTTCAATTTGATCGAAATGGAATAGTTACTTCCGCTCGTTCAATAAAAAACTTTGCCCAACTCTCATTGAATTTTAAATAAAGTTTAATTTAATTAGACTTTGACTTGGACTTGGGCGTCTTTTAATTGCCAGCTTAATCGTCTCCGAATTGGAAATCAAAGAGGGCAAAACTTTTGCCGTCTCAGGTAATTTGATTGAAGTTCCGCCAATTGGAGGCGTATATTTTAATTGGCCAGCGTCGGGGCGAATCCTGGACCATGTCCAGTGGACGGCGTCGTAAATCAGAGAGAGAAACAAACACTATAAGCAGAATTTGTGGCGCCCCATCATGACACTGCATAATTTATGGCCTGGTTAGACGGGAAATTGTGGCAAAGGGAGGGGAAAGGGAAAATCGCTACTCAGAAAGGTGAATGCACTGACACATATGAGACAGAGAGAGAGAGAGAGGGAGAGAAGGCAAGTGGAGGCAAATCTAAAATCAATAGAACTAAAACTGTTGTGGCCGTTTTTCTGAACAACCCCCGGCATGAAATTAATAAAGGGAACCGCCGCTTGTAAGACAAGAAAATGGGACAGGAAACAGCTCCAATGGGGGCCAGGAAAGCAATTTTGCACGCAAACCCAAACAGTTAAAGCCAATAACAATGGCGAAATGTGTGTGAAATGTGCACAACAGGAAGAGGTTAAGGCAGCGTTGAGGAGAGTGCGGCATATCCTCCTGGGTCACTCAGTAATTGCTCCCCACACATCACTACATATGTGTGTGTGTGTGTGTGGAAGTGTGTGTGTGTGTGGAAGTGTGTGACTGTGTGTGTGTGGGTGTGTAGGTGCAGCTGGTGCTCAACTGATTGCCAGGCTAATGAGTGCAGCAAATGAAAGAAACAATTTTTTGAAAATTGCAAAAAATGCCAATTTTAACCCATTTTTCCTCCTTTTCATACAAAAAGTAGCTTAAGGAACAATATTCAAAAAATCATAAAAAATACTAGCGAATAGTTTGAAGAATTTTTTTGCATCCCAACATTTTTTGTTGGAGCCCTAGGAAAAAAGTCAAAACAGTAAACTTTTACAAAAGTTCAAAAATTTCAAAGGGTACTTAATGGGTTAAGGAAAGTTTTGTATCATTCAAACGATATTTAAATGACCTTTCCATTGATACCAACCTTAGCATAGAGTGAGTTCAAATAGCGACTAGATTTAACTTTAGTTTTGTCAAAATACTTTATCCGACGACTGTATGTACATTTTACACTATTTAAAATTGTAGTCTACATTACATAACTTTGCTCAAGGAGTGGAAAAGTTGGTAAAGTTTTGTTTTAATAGAGCTAAAGAAGTTGAACTAGAAAAATGAAAAGTTTTCTGAAACCAAAGTTTACAATCGAAATGTTTCTATTTAATAAAAATAAAGTGCAACTAAATTATATAATTTTAAAGAATATCTTAGTGGTATATGCTTTGATCTCAAAAGTGCTGAAATTGGCATTATGCAAATTTCGGATTGAAATGAGCAGAAAGTTGAAAGTGTTGGTTGTCTCAAGCGGTTTCGTCTGACGCTCTGACAACAAGGGAAACATCTCCTCGCAGTGACAGATTTACCAGACTGTTCAGTTGCGGGAAAAACAAGTTCTCACTTTGTGGGGCTGTGTTGCATGATGTCTAAATGGAACAGACAGTCTAAATAGTTTTGTCACTTCTCTTGCTCCGTCGCTAGGCAGACACTCGAATGCCTTAAACATATCATAAGCGGTTTCTGCACATTGTGCCACGCCCATTTTTCGCATTAATTTAACCACAAGCAAACTTTATATATGTATATGTGTTTGTGTGTGTTTTTAGACTCTTTGTCTGTCGCCTGCATTTTTAAATTGTAGTTGTTAGAAAAAAGCTTTAATTATTTGTATACCCTTCCAAAGGAAATATTAGTATTGAATGAAGAATCATGATCATGATAATAAATATTCTATTCAATACAAATTTAAATATACAGTGTGTCACTAATGTCTTCATACACCATCAATTTGTCAAATTCGGGTATAATAAAGATGTTTTGATGCGGGTTTCTTATATTAATCTTTTATTCACTTAAATTCCGTTCGAATTATACAAAAATTTCTTTAACCCAATAAGTACCAATGGAAAATTTTGAATTTAAAAAAAGTCTATTTTTCAACTTTTTTTCTGGATTTTTTCAAAAAAAATTTTTGATGAAACAAAAATTTTAACCCCTTTTTCATAAAAAAAGTGACTTTTTAGCAACTTTCAAAAAATCATAAAAAATACTAGCAAAAATATTTTTGAAAAATTGTTTTGTAGTCACTCTTAGAATTGTTTCTTGAACAAATCGAGGAACAAAGTTGAAAAATAGACTTTTTTTTTAAATTAAAACTTTTCTATGGGTACTTAATGGGTTAACGAAATTTTTGTATCATTCGAACGGAATTTAAGTGAATAAACGATTAATATAAAAAAATACCCGCATCAAAACATCTATATTATACCCAAATTTGACAAATTTATGGTGTATGAAGACATTAGTGGCACACTGTACACAACTTAAATTATATTAGATTACTTGATAATTTTCAGTTGTAGTCACTTTGTAGTATTTTAATGTACTGGGCTCTTAAAACAGACAGGAAGAGTATTAAATGTTCTATATTACACAGTTTATCGTTCTTTTACTCTTTCATTTTGTCACTTTCAAATGTTATTTTGCGTAGTTTTCCGCCGCCTGACCGAATTCGATGTACGTCAGTCGTTTTGGGCTTTTCTATTTGTCTGGTTTTTCATTTGTTCGCCATTTGCACTAATTTCCCTATTGTTTACAACTATGCACATCACACAGCCACAGGGCAAAAAACAGAGAGAGAGAGAGAGAGAGAGAGAGAGAGAGAGTGAGAGAGAGAGAGAGAGAGTGAGTTGGAGAGGGAGAGTAGAAGGCAGACAACGATGTCGCCCCGCTTTGTGTTGCATGCAACACCAACGACAACGACAACGAGAGTTGCGAACAATTTTTGTGTTTTGTGGTTTGTTGTCGCCCTTTTTACCCATCCATACACATATTGAAATAGTGGCTAGTTGGCATTGTTCTGGTTGATGTTGTTATTGTTGTTGTTGTTGTTGTTGTTGGGTCCCGATAAGACAATTTAAAGTTTTTAAGTGGCTTAAGTGTCGATTTAGAATCAGAGACTCAGAAACCGCCAGAGTCTCGTTATTCCCGATTAGTATAATGCGAGCTGGCTGCCAACCAAAATATCCCTTTTCTTTTGACAAAGTTAGTCGTCGATTAGATTAATAAAATATATATATATATGTATATGTTGAATCCACTGGGGAAGCAAGTGAAGAGAATTGCGACCACAAAACCAACTGATGGAATTTTGTGGAGCATGCCAATTGATTGGAGCAGGCAACCAGCAACCAACAACATATGGTGAGCAATGCCAGCAATGCGTTGTAATACACCAACAAAAAGAGAGGAAAAGAATTCCAATTCGACTCCTCAACAGCATGCGTCGAGATTCGCGTTTCGTCTCCCTTTCCTTCCCGCTCTTCCCCTGCCCATCTTCGTCTCCTTGCGTCTCCCTCTAAGCTGCCACAATTCGTAGCGTGCCAAAAATAAAATGCGCACAGCGTAAACAAACAGTTGGTTACCACTGTCCGCTTCCCTTGCCCTGGAATGGAATCTGTTTATGCCCAGGCACTGTCTGTGCCGAACAGAAAGAGAGAGAGGGTGAAAGAATTGAGAAGGGGGAGCAGCAGTCTTGGAGAATGTCTCAGAGAAAAGATGCTGAAGGTCTTATTTTGTTGTGTGTATGATGAACTAAAAGTACACAACTATACGCTGAAATCCCAATAAAGCAACGAATTTTTCTTTGAAGGCTTTCACATTTCAGGTAGAATGATAAATACGAGTTAATTAATACAGTAGTACTTCGTTAAATAGAACAACATGTTCAACTAGTCACAGATTTTCTTTGGCGAATGCAAAAGCAAAAAATCGTAACATAAAGCGATATTTTCTGCAAACAGTGTCCCTTTTCATTCTCTCTCTTTTCCTCTCCCTCTCTCTTTCTAATGGATTCTCTATCATACCGTTTCCCAGCATCCAAAGACCAACTTTTAATTATGTACTTCAAAAGGCCGTTTGAGCAAAAAGCAAAAGCAACAAAAAATTGGAAAATTCAATGGGAAAAATTAACTGAAATTGAGCCCTAAACAATTTGAATTCGCTTATCGATGTGCGCCTCGATGTTGGGCGTGGGCGGTGGGCGTGTCGAGGTTGGTCGAGCAGCTTAATTAAATTGCAATTGCAATTTTACCGCCACAGGAAACAGCAACAACGACAACAAGAGCAAGTGAGACAGACAATGACAATGACGTCGCCGTCGCCGGCGGAGTTTTTGGCAAAGTTGGCAAAAAAAAACAAGTCGGAAAGGCTATAGTCGAGCTCCCGACCATAGGATACCCGTTACTTATTTAACTAAACTGAAAATATTTTTATTGCATGCTTTTAGGCACTTACATTGCATAAAAACTTTAATCATACATTACCATTGTTCTATTTGTCCCATCTTGTTGCAATTTAGTAGGATGATAGTTATTAACAGTAGTTAACGAAAACTACAAAAAAAAACGTAATATCTTAAAAACTGTGCGAATGGTTGTTTATCGCAATTTGCAATTTGATCTGCGTGGGGTTTATAGAAATCTGTGTGCCAAATTTGGTTGCTTTAGCTCTTATAGTCTCTGAGATCTAGGCGCTCACACAGACGGACAGACGGACGGACATACAGACGGACATAACTATATCGACTCGGCTGTTGATGCTGATCAAGAATATATATACTTTATAGGGTCGAATATATACACTTTATAGGGTCGCAGATGCTTCCTTCTCCCTGTTAAATACATTGCAACGAATACAATATCCCCTTTTACTTATTTTTTAAGTAACGGGTATAAAAACGTAACCAAGAGGTAGAGGAGAGAGAGAGAGAGGAACCAACCGGCAGTTCGCTGGGGCAGACAGACGTCCACAAGTTCCTGACGCTCGGGGGAAAAATCGTGCGAAATTGGCAACGCGCAAAAAAAAGTGAAAAACTAAAAACTGGCCGAGAGCAGCAACAAATGCAAATGCAACAACAACAACAACAAAGACAGCGTGAAAATTCATTATTTTCCCGGCAGAAAAAAAAATCTTTTGCTGATGCAAATAAAAAAGCAGCGAGAGAGCATTGTTAACTGACAGTGAATGAGGGCCAAAGTGGGGGGGAAGTGAAGGGGGATTGTCTGCGTGGCCTAAACCAGGCCAAGACTTCGCTTAGTTCGCACTCAATCAACGCTTGTCGGCGTCTAATTTTCCTCGTTTGCTTTATACACTCGATTCAATTTCTCGCTCTCTCTCTCACTCTCTCTCCTCTCTCTCTCTGTCTTCTCTTATTTCTGTACGCGCTTTATCGCTTCATTCTGTGCACCAAATCTTGTGGTTCAAAGCAGCTGCAAATATAATTAGAATATTGGCCCAATTGTTATGACAAAAGCACCATACAAATCGAATAAAGCAAATGAAGATGATGATGATGAAGATAATAATAATGATTAAGGCATGAACTGAAATATTGCTGAAAATGTTGGGCATGAACCTTGAACCCATGAACTCGCCCCCTTGCACCCCCGAAAAGTATGCAGTGAACAAAGCACGGAGCTGTGCCATAAATCAACAACGGTTTAGGCCAAAGATAAGATGTTCAAACGCGTTGCCGCGTTTTATTTTTATGTTGTTTATCACGCAGAAATATGTATGTATGTCTGAATATACAGTGATGGAAAATATAATAGAAACGATCTTTTTATTTATAAATTATTTATAAAATTGCTTCGGAATAAAATACAGTCAAACTATTCTAGCTCGAATCATCATTATCCACAGAAAAGGTTCGAGTTATGGAGATGTTCGACTTATAGAGTTATTTTTCTAAAGCTTAATAATTTTGCTGCCACTTATTTAGCTCGAGTTAAAGAGAAATTCGAGTTATGGAAGTTCAACTGTATATATTTTTGGTTTTATAATTTTACCTCATACCTATTTAGCAATGTGTAAAAAGTTAACAAAACAACGAGATTCTATAAGCTATAAAGCCTGAAATATCGTTTCTATTATTTTTGCCATCACTGTATATAAAGTAGATAATTTATATATGGCCAGTCGACTAATTGCGCTGCCATTTCATAAAAACCCAAAGGCTTATCAACGTTATCGCATAGACGTCTGTAACTCTTTCTCTCGACATTCTCTCTCTCTCACTCGCTTTCTCTCTATCTGTGTGCTGGACGGTGTGAAAATGCTATAAAAGAAAATGCACATAAATTGCGCACAAGCAGCGAAGTGGAGAGTTGGAGGTGGAGAGGGGAGTGGAAAGGGGAAGAGGGGAATTGAAGCTGGCAGCTGGAGACAAAAGTCGTCTGCTTTAAATATTATAGCATGCTCTTGGGCGTTCGTGTGCAAATCCTTGTGAAAAGTGCGCAAAAAGCAAAAGGCAAATGTCAGACAAGGAGGAAGTAAGGAGAAGAAGAGGAGCATGCAAAAGAGACTGAAGAGACAGAAGGAAAAGGAAGCAGCAAGGGTTTCTTCTTCATCTGCTCTGCTCTGCTCTGCTTGAGGCGATTGACGTGTTGTAGCAGCTACTTCAATATTTACGTAATAAAAAATTCAATTTAGCGAAAGTTTTAAAACGCGCACGCCAAAAACATCGATGCGAATGTCGATTGAGGTCTGACATCGACACCGACGACCGACGACCGAAAAAAGTCCAAGTTGAAGTTTTTGGTGGGTGGAATCAATTTCTCATCTTGGCCCAAATAAATTTGATTTGGCAAGTGCAAGGCAAATAGCAAAAATACAGCCATCGATTATCGTTGGTTAAATTTGCTTGCTCTTTTTAAAATCTTTGCTGCTGCTGCTTCGATGCGTTTTGGCTCAATTTTCAGCTTGAAATGTTCAGAGAGTGTACCACGGAAAATTGAATACAGTTTGCGCTTCAGGCAAACACACACACACACAGATAGAGTACACAGGAGTGTTGCCAACGCCTCTACACAAAAAATGCCGTCTAGGCCCAAAAAAAAAGACAGAAAACGGACAGATTTTTTTTAAAGGACAAAAAATCTTGACAATGTTTTCTTATTAATACATATAATATCAATTAAAAAAAATTATCATAGCTTTACAAATTCCTGCAATATTTTTATTTCTTTCTTTATTAGCCAGTAAAACATTTTCCACAGGAAGTGCATCAATTTTTTTTTTAAATTTCAAAGATATTCGACGATCCGAAAATGAATATATTACATGACGCATAGATGTATTTGATAAATTCTATGAGCGACTAAGAACAATGAAATAAGGATAAATAAAGAATAAAGTAAATTAAATTAAAAAAAAAAACATTTTTCCGGGTAGGGGACGTTCAAAAATTTGTTCAGAAATCGCAGTCTTAAAAAGGGCAAAATGTGTCCACAAAAAGGACAAATTGACAGCACTAGCTGCTGCATGATTTCGTGAAAGGCTTATCGATATCGGAAAGACAATAGGAAATCGATGCCACATAGTTGTAATTAATAAATTGTATAAGCGACTTAACAATTAAAAAAGAATGAATGAAAGGATAAAACAAAATAAGAAAGGCATTTTTCCGGACAGGGGACGTTTGAAAATTTTTCCGGAAATCGCAGTTCCAAAACGGACAAATCTGTCCGCAAAAGTACAAATTGGCAACACTGGTACACACCCACTTTGTTGATGTGTATGTGCATCACGTGCTGTCTGCCACTTTTGCAACTGAGATTTTTGCTCTTTTCGTCCGTCTTTACCTTTTTGTGCTCTTGCTGAGGGTATTTTAATTCTGTCATGAGATGCATTTTGGTTTCTTGAGATATTTAAAACATGCTCAGAGCTGCATTTGGTGTGTTGTCTTATGCATACAGAAATTTGGCTAAAATTGGATCAGTTGCAAATGGAAGGGTATCAAATATTCGGTAAACTTCCTTTCTTATATATATTTTTGTTTTGTTTTGGCAGACATTTGCAACAGTTTCTGGTTATATTTTCGCAGCTAACCCAGCTGTGTGTAACACGCTGCGTATGCGTAATAATAATAATAATAATAATAATAATAAGACAACCATACGTAAGTAGATGCTCATATTGATAAGGTCATTATATGATTATATGATTATGACAACGAGCAGCGATTGTTGATTACAACACGTACAAATTGACCAAAGTCAATTTATTGAAGCCCAAACGAAGGCAACGACAGGCGGCTGAGTGAAGACACTCATGTGTAATAAGTCCAATAAAGTAGATGAAGAAGATGCCATTCGATTGGACCTGGGCCTCGGACTTGTCCGTTGTCCGTAGTCTGTCGTCCGTCTTCTGTCGTTGCTCGTTGGGGCTGTAAATAAATTAAATTTCCGTCACGCCGTAAACAGAGGACGCATATCGATGCTCTCGGATCAGGTGCTGAGGCGGAAGATGATGACACGGGCAGGGGAGAGTAGAGAGTGGAGAGTGTGGGGACATGGGAAAATGCCTCGGTCCATGAATATTTCATAAAGCCTCCAGGTTGGAGCTCATCTATCCACCTTATCCGCTATCGCATTGCACTTTGCTTTATTAGCAGCAAATTTATGGCGTATTTTGTATTTCCCGTGCGGCAAATGCGTTCAAGTGGCTGCCTCTGTTGCCCCTGTTGCCTCTGTTGCCTCTGTTGCCCCTGTTGCCCCTGTTGCAGCTGCAGCTGTTGCTGATGCTGCAAATTGTTTATCAATTTATGCAAGAGGAGGGCTGAGTGGCTACTTAAGCTGGACCCCGCTAAAAACTATCCCAAAATATTGTGCAACTTTTATCACGCCGCACACAGTGGGGCCAAACACAGCATCTTTAAATTATCATTTAAAATATAAATTAAATATAATAATAAAATAAATTTTATTGCAATAAATTAAACGTCTGTCTGTAATTTCCAAGGTTAATGCAAAAAGTGTAGTGTGTAATTTTTGTAATAAATTGAATACAATAAAACATATTTTACAACAATAAATTAATCTTCTGTCTGTTTTTTCTCACGTTAATCCAAAAAATTTTTTATGTAATTTGTATTTAAATAAATAGCGGGTGACAAAAAAGAAACTTTGTTTTTAAATGCGTACATTAGGTATTCTTTTTTTAAATATTTGTGTAGAAATTGAGAAAATTTCATTTGTTTTGTAGTTATGGTAAATCAACGTCAGAACTTTGATTTAAAAAGCTAAAAGCTTTATTAATAAAAATAATAAAATTAAATATTGCTTATCGATGGGGTAGATGAAGTAAATACATTTAAAAAAAACATAACTAGGACTCAAAAATTTAAATTAATTTGAGATTCGAAAATTTAAATTAATAGTCAACTAATCGAATCCCACTGTACGCCGGCTGCAGTGCATCAGCTTTAGCCAAGCATCAGCATCAACAACATCCACGGGGATGACCCAATTTCCGAGTACTCGTCGCCCAGGATAGTTTGCGGCTATTTTCAGACCAGGCCCGTTGACCAACCGACCACGTTCAATATTTAGACACAGTTGTTGTTGTTGTTTTTTTGCAGTTGCAATTTCTGCTGTTGTCGTTGTTGTTGTTGTTGTTGCTGCCATTCCACAGCTATTTTCGTTAGCCTCTGGGCTTTGTTGTTAATTTACAGTGTCGCAGCAAGAAATTCCACGGCATTTATCATCGGCGTCATTGAAGCAATGCTAATTGGCCTCCTCGGTGGCCATAAGTCGTTCAATCCCAGCGATTTGCTATGCGAATTGATGGTCTCAATATGGAAGCACTTCCAGCCGTTGCCAAGTCGTAGATCGAACCAAGAGAAAAACAGACAAACGATGAAAATAAATGGAAATGCATATGAGAATTATTTTGATATCATAATCAAAGCAATAGGGAATATAATACGTATAAAGTAGATAAAATGGCTAAGCAGGCAAAATGGCTGAAAGCACAAAATTAAACTCAAATAGAAACAAATATGTTTTCCTTTAGAGATGGTCACGTGTCACGAACACAAGGAGTTTAATAAAGATGTGTATTAAATAGCAACAAAACTGATTGATAATCACTGCGGACGGCAGTCCGCGCTAGTGACGAAAGCAGCACGAAGGGTGCGAAGGCGACTAGCATATATACACAGGAAGAATGGAAAATTTGCTATGACTGTCCAATCAGGTCGAATTATATACCGATCGAAAGGTATCAATTTAACTTACAAATGTGCATACTAAGACTTTTGGAAACTCACCTGGTTCGTGAGATAAACAGGTGTAAGTGGGAGGGGCAAAATTTTAATGATTGGGGCTAATGGGGCCGTTGGAGCCATTTTGAACTTTTTACAATTCTCATCAAAAATACGCGTCGAATGACACCTCGATCATCAAAATCCGACAACTGGTTCAACAAATAATTAATTTTGAAATTTTTATGGGCCTTCCGAAAATGAGATGAAAAGTCAGTCTGTCTGTTTGTTTGGATCAAATCGTTGATTTAGCTTAAAAGTTTGAATGAGGACTTGTTTGAAAAATCGCAGTTTAGCGGGAAATCGCTAAAAACCGCTAAAATTGAAGGTATTTTGAAATTTTCGTCAATCGGCACTGCGCAAAAAAGTAATATTTATTAAGTATGAAAAATTAAGCGCAATGTGCCGAGGGCCAAACATTTTTTTTAAATAATTTATGTGTAAAACCTAACATCATTCGTCACAAAATTGGATATCAAAAATTTTGGGGCAAGAAAATGTTTTTGTAAAGAGGTTTTTTTTATAGGATCTAATTAAATTTGAATGCAAATTAAATTTATTTATTGGATAGGTTTTTGGCAAAGTTGTGAAAGTTTGAAGTTGGTTGAATTTTTTTATCTGTAATCTACTTTGCAAAAATATTATTATAATTTTGTTAATTAATTGATATTTACATAAGTAACTAAGCAAGGATTATTAACATTCTTATTCCTAAACATTCTTATTGTATCCGATATGTCTTCGTGTCACTGACACGCTCTCAGCTCGCAACTATCGCAGAATTCGCTTGGGTAAACAGAAGCCCAAGCATATGACAAGTATTTTCATTAGTGTCGCGCCATCTCAGTGCTCAGCGATGTTGGTTTAACCTTGCCACTTGGGACCCACAATTTGACACTCACCTGCCAACTCCTCCTCCTCCTTGTTGTTGTTGTTTGTTTTGTTTTGGTTTTTGTTATACAAAGTTCAGTTTTAGCCTCGTGCGATTGGTAGTTTAATATGCATGGAAAGAGCATAATTTAATTTACATGATTATCCTGCGGGAATTGCCAGATCATGGCCTTGGTCCTTTACCTTTGCCATTCCATCCCGTCTGTCTCGCTCTCTATCTGTCTGTTCCGCTTACGCGCACACACACACATACACGTTAATCCTGGGCGGATTGGTTAGACAGCCTAGGGATTTGGCCATGGCTAAATCGTGTGCTGTTCAAGTAGCCAATTTTATTGTTTGGCCGCAAGCTTGAGCCCATTTCTAATTGAAGTTTGTGCCGTGTTAAATGGCATAGAAAGGATAAATGGACAACCTTTGTGGTTTCATCTATGGCCTGAAAACATAAGTTGAATTAGGAAAAATTCCCAGTTTACTCCTTTTTTTTCTAATTTAAGCAACTACAAAAAAACATTTAAAAACCGAATTCGATTATAAATTTGCAAGTGGAAAATTTTCAAAGCTTTTTGTTTTTCTTTTTTATTGTGTTAATAAATCTCTGCACACAAAAATAAAGAGTATATCTGAGCGTATATCTAATTATGTATTAAACAATTTTGTGTGCACCTTGAAATATATATATAAAAGAGATAACACCAAGGTTAAATTTCTTTATCCATTAAGTTCAAAGTTAAATAAGTTTTTGGCTTGTGGCAAATGATATATTTAGCCCTTACCTCATGTATTTCTCACAGGTAAATATCCATCGAATTCATCTAAAAGTGTATTTTATCTTCTTCAAGCTTTCACTTCTGTAGGTAAACACAAATTGTTGTTGTTGTTTTTCCCTTGCGATTTTTATTGTTTTGTGTATTTTTGAAAATAAACAGTAAATGTTGTTGTTGCTGTTTTCTCACACAACATTCCATTGATTATGACCTTTGCCCAATTGCTGAAATCGATTTGCTTGGATTGGTTTTATTTATTCTGTTTTTGAACGCTTTTAGATTCGCTAATCATGCGGTTTTGTGTAAATTTAAATTTTTTTTTAAATTCTCGATTTATCTTTTTAATTTAATCAAAATTGTTAATCAATATACCTAATTTGAAATTCATAAGAATTATATGCGCTTATTTAATGCTTAAAAAGCTCTTGCAGAAATTAGAAAATTTTATTTTATTTATGAACCCTGCTATATAGCAAATTATGGCAAAGCTTTTTTATGCGTGGCCATAAAATAAAATAGTGATGAGAAATTTGCGCTAAAGAGCAAGTTTATTACTATTTTCTGCTGGTTTTGCACCCAACTCGCCCTCCTTCCCAAAATCGGATTCAAAAATGAATCATGAGTCGCACCCACTTGGTGCCTAGTGCTCTCGAAACAGCTGCTCGTAAAACCCTCGCTGGGGTGGTGGGTTAAAGCAAGGAGTGGAATACGGGGAGTGAAATGGTGGCAAGTGGCAAGGGGACAGTTTTCAACTACAATAAAACGCGCTTTCATTTTGCAATCGCAACACGAAATCGCCATTGCGAAAGTGGCGGAAGGATGTCGACATCCAAGGCGTTAGCCTAAAAGCAGGCAACAAAAAACAACGACAGCAGGTCTCCAGTCGTCTGTGTGTTGTGGGCGGTGAGATGTGTGTGGGCGTGGCTGTCAGGCAGGTTGACAAACTTTAATTCATGCACATTAATTCGCCAGCTAAAAACTAAACTACTTCAATTGTGTTTTTAAGACCCTGTACTTAAAAAGTATAAAGAGTTTAATAATTTAATAAAAATGTAGGCACTAGAAATGGTTTTCTATTTAAAGTGCTTTCAGACGAGCGTGTTTTCACCGACACTTTTTCACCGTAGGTGAATTTTGCCATTCACATGATTCGCATCGGTTGTCAAACAAAAATACCATCGGTTTTTGTTCTCACAAAACCTGGTCACACTCTGAATAGTTTCATACAAAAGTGCCTCAATTTGATCCATTTGACCGACACTAAAAACCGATGGAAATATGACGTGTTCTATTTCCATCGGTGAGCACCGATGAAAAGCCGACGGTTTTTAAATTCTGACTGTTCACACGACACCGACAGTTTTTTGACAAAAAGTGTCGGTGAAAAAATGTTCGTCTGAAAGCACTTTTATGGGTTCCTGTATATCCCAAGCAGTGCCCAATCAAAACAAAACAAAATATTATTAAAATAATTTGGATATCCTGAATTGTGGTTTTCATCATAAAGAAGAGTTTTTGTGTGTCATAAAAGTTTGATTACAATCGGTTAAGAATAAAGGTTATCAAAAAACTTATTTTTGAATACAGTTACCATAGTTACAGGGTCTCTCAACGTTGGTTTCTCTCAACTGTAGCCTTTTCTACTTCTGTGTTTTTTCATTTTTCGTTTCTTTAACTATGGTACTTGTAACTAGGCGCTTCAGGCAACACCTTTGCACATTCTTCTTCTGTTGTTGTAGTAGTTGCTGTTGTTGTTTTTGTTGCTGTTGTTGTTGTTGCTGTTGTTGTTGTTGCTGTTGCTGCTGTAGCACTTGCTAAACGTTTGTCTCAACTTTTGCCATGTCGCAGACGCACTCAACCGAACCAAATTAGTTTAGCAGCATGCAAAATGTGCTAGAACTTTATGTGACTGACTTAATGAGGTTGAGGGATCCTCTTTCCCGCTCCTCCTTGCTTCCCAATGTGTCCCTACTCAGTGTCCTTCTGCCACTCTCTGTCTTCTTACAAAGAGTTGCCTTGCCACATGTGGCAACGAACCTCATGCATTTATGCAGCGAGTTGAAAGGTGACTGTACACCTGCAACACACACTCAAGCGGTTGACACACTTTGTTAACATGACAAACCCCTTTATCTGCCTCCCTTTTCCCTTTTCCCATTCCCTGTTGCTTCTTGTGGCCAAAAGTGTGTACACAATTTTATTGGTGCGTTTTGGTCAATGGGTCGCAATGGAGTTTGAGTTTTTTGTGACTTTATCAAAACAATTCGCACGTCGCAGGCTCATCCTCTCTATGATGATGATGATGGACGAGAGAGTATCCTTTTATCCTTGTATCCCAGCGTTGTCCAAGGTTGTTGCCACAAGTTGTTGCCTGAAATGGGTGAAGGTTAAAGGCTGGAATGGAATGGGATGGCTCGTTGTCAATGCATAATGCTGTAAAGTAGCTCATGCATAAACCAGTTCGTTAAAAATTTAGCTGCTCCTCCTGCACAGCACTGCCAAAGGCAGTGGAAAAGGTAATGGAAATGGCAGCTAGTTACGCACGTTACGTGGCGGTCTGTGGCACGGGTGATAAACTTTTACACTGATAACTAACGGCAGGTGCAAGTGGGCGTAAAAAGGAAAACTCTTCATCTACTTCATCATGACAACCATATCCACATTTCCATTTCCACATGCTCAACTACTACCACATATGAGAGTACGTGATTTGCGTATGTTATGATCCGACAAATGAAAAGAGAGGCAACAGATAGATGAGCTCTATGAGTGCTACAGTGGAACCACATCTATGAGAAGTGCTTTCTTTTAAGTTTTTATACCCTAGCAAAGAGATCCAATAAAGTATAAATGAAACTTTGTTGCTTCTTAACTGAATGTAACTTAAATCAGAACAATCAGTCCAACATATAATGCAGAACTCTGTTAGTGTATTAAATCTTCGGTATGCTGATGATAACTTTTTTCGTGCTTGTTTTTATTTATTCTTTATCTAAGCAACATTTGCATATAGCCCTAGCCTCCCTAATGTCAATGGCTTTAACAGCCAGTCAACGTTCAAAGCAGGTTGAGGCCATGTTCAACTAAACTAATTTAAATGTAAATCATTTTGTATTTTCAATTAGCATTTCGTGTCTCCTACACACACACACACACAGACATTTGCAAAGATAAAGGTTACATAATGTTAAACAGTCTTGGACTGTACATGGCTTGACCTTTCAACACGCCCACACAACAAGCGTCAATTGAGTCCCAATTTCCACATCTCTCTCATTCTCAACTCTCTTCTATATTATAGAAATTGTTGAGAAAAGCGCGCGAAATAAAATTAAAGCGTTAATTTTGAGCTTAATTAATGTAGAAAGAAGAGAAGTTGCAAGTTGAAAAGTTGACGAGCAAAAGAGATAAATATAAGTTAAGAAAAATGAAGTGAGAAGAGATACTCTATAAGAAGCAGCTAGAGAATATGTATGATGTCTTCTTTTTTCCATTTGCTTGCAAGGATAAAGCGTTTAAAAAGAACTGTGAAAATTAAAAGCAAATAAAAGCTGAAGAAGCTCATAAAGACAGAGAGAGAGAGAGAGAGAGAGAGAGAGATGGAATAACGCTTTGGGGTAATCATCAGTGAATGTGGCTCAAGCACCGGACGGTGCCAGTGGGTCAGTTGAGTGGCTAAGAGAGAACGATCTAAATACACGTGACTGTAAAGTAGTTTGTTTGATTTGGCACAGCGCCAGCTCAGGGCCAATTCAGCTGTAATCTTAGGTATAAATGAGGTATAAATATTAAGCGAGCTTAAATTCCAGTTCTTTAATATATGTATATAAAATATTTATTGGAAAATAAAAATCCTTAAACATTAAACTCTAAAGCCTTAAATATTTAGAATCTGCAGCAAAGCGACGTTTCTCTAAGAATAAGAAGCAATATTCTAGCAGCTAAAATAATGCGTTCCAAATTAAATACTAACAAATTGTATTATTAAATATATAAACGTTAGCAATTTTCAGTTTGAAAAGGTATATGAACAGCACTTGAACACGATACTAGAATTAGGTTAACAATATTCGACAATTAGTTGGGTCATTAAATGTTTTTTTCAGCACATTTCATTGTGGAAAATACATAGTTGCAACATTCCTGTCATGTCCTGGCTATGAAACGCGATACTCATTAAACTAAACGGCACAGACAAGTGTGTATTCGTGACCAGACCATTCACGAATACATATTCACTGTTCGTACAATCACAAGTGCATAGGAGCTCTCATATATCCATTTGGGGTTCAAGAGTCTACAGTATTGATCCTAGCATCGGATTTAAATGTCCGTGAGTGTGGGGGGGAAGGGAAAACGCTCCTCGTATCCCGTGGATGGAATAAGTGCACAGCTGCTGCGTTGCATTTGCAAATCATAAACAGTAATGTCGCCTCGAATGAGAGTCGACCCGTTGACACTGCCAGTTTAGGGTTAGAGGATTCAGCTCCCGTCGACAGATTAAGTATCGTGCGATACGCGGATAATGATAATGATAATGACCCTGCACATACGAGTGTATTCGCTTATACTCGTAAAGGGGTCAAAGCACTATCTTGCACAGGCGCAACTCAAAATTAAGCTTCACACTGCATTTTCTATATACACAGAGAAAAATCTACTATTCATTTATTTTTTTTTGAAATTTTGAAATGTGTGCCTAGAAGACCATAGAAGTTGAAAGAAACAAAAAATTTCCATACATTTTTCAGCTTTTTTCGTAAACATTTTCTATGCAGAAAAAACCTAGATATTAACCTGTAAAAAACTACAGGTATAACAAGGGTAATTGAACTGTTCAATTTTTATATTTATATATTTGTTATTTTTTTTTTACTATGAAATAAATTTTGCCTCGATATCTCTCACATGCTCCGTGCTGGAATTTTTAAAGTGCCAACACTTTTTGGGTATTTAAATACCCATTAGCTTAAAATGGGTTAAAGGTTGTAGAAAAGCAGAAAAGGATTGTTAATAAAACTGAATAATTCATGCTGTATTTGCAATTAATCTAATGAGTAATTTATGTGCATAAATCCAATGTATATTCATCTTAAATGCTGCATAATATTTCTCTCAGTGTAGGCGAGCTTCATCCACAAATCAAATAAACTACAGACACCGGGGGGAATGGAAATTGGAAGGCGTCGTTGCCTTTCCCACAACTGGACAACGTTGCTTTGTTTCGCTCGATCTTCTGCCATTGTTGTCTACCCCAAACTAAGTTTTCTCCTCTGCTTTTTTGCACTTCCTCCTTCGTTCTTTTCGAGGGGGAGGGGGAGGGGGAGGCTTTTAGCTTGCTTCCTTCCGCTGCGCCATATTTAACTTGTTTTATCTGGCGCCGCGTCCAAGTGTGCGCTCATTATGAATATTATCAGACTGGCAGATGAGGCGGTCCGAAAAGTGGGTGTGTATTGTATAGAGAAGCTTAATACATGTATGTGTCTGTGTGTGTGTGTGTGTCTCATATTCTTGTCTCTTTATTCTCTCTTACTCGGCGCTTTACATTTTATGTGTGCTTATTGAGTGTCAGGCGATAAAAATTCCTTTTTAATTGCCGCGGACAGCGTGAAATAAAAGAATACACATACACATGCACATGCACACATCGTGTGTGTGTGTGTGTGTGTGCAATTAACGGTAGAATAGACATAATTATCGTCCGGTTCGGAATATTGTTGTTATCGCGATTTTCACGAATCTATGCGGCAATTAAGCGGCAATTTCTACATACTATACATACATAGAATAGAATGGACTTTTATGCAGATGTGCGGGTAAAAAAACAATTACAATTACATTAATTGTAATAATTGTAATGAAAATAAACATACATATTAAAACAATGAGATTAAATTAATATCCATTCGGCAGGTGAATAAATTATTCCTTCCGTCCCTTACTTACATAGTCTTACATCTCTTTCTCTCGCTGATTTTCTCTTTCTCATTCACGACACTTTCATACACGAACAAACAATTTGAAAAGCTGACATAATGCTGGCATTAAACGACAAAACCGACAGCGAAAAATGGCAAATATTTGCGGTGGAATGAATGAGAATATACACACGTATAAATGTCTGAGTGTATGTACATTTCATATGCAAAATACAAATAATACGACAAGGAAAAAAATGGAAAATATGTAAAAATAAGAGAAATGCTTCACATTTGGTTTGTTTTTGGGGATTTTGCTTAAAAAATGACAACGAAAATTGTTGTCAATTGTTTTAAAAGATAAATTTCACGCTGGCTGGAAAATTGCCGGTAGACCCATTTCCTTGGAGTCCCGAGGGATCAGCTTTGTTTTGACGCGACGCACAAGAACATTGGAAGTGATGTGCTTTCAGATACCCATATCAACTTGTTATACCCCTTATTTATTTTGTAACGAAGGGAGTTGCAGGAAGATAGTTTCGATGTTGTGAGTTTGACTTTTTCTTCGTATTTTTTTGTTGCCTGCACAAATTGAACTTATCGATTGGTCTGTTGTCCATTTTGATTGATTGCCCATTTTGTTCGACGCTTTGTTTTGTTTTTCTTTAGCCGCCTCTGCAAGTGACAAATTTGATAAATTTTCAGTACTCTTTCTCCCTTTGTCTAGATATCATGTCAAGTGTAAAAAAAATAGCTTAAAATATGTTATAAAAACAGCAAAAAAAAGATGGCCTGACGTTGTCTTTGTTTTATGTTGTTCATCTTGGCAATGACCCTATCCAAGACCCTATCCAATTACTTACTTGGCTGCCACTTGAGCGTAACCCTCGGGCTGTGCCCACAGCATCAAGCTTTTGTGTCGCAAGGTTCGCAATAGCGTAAAATTAATAAAAATGATATACATACATATACAGCCCATATCTTTTTTTCTTGTAGATTTTCCTTTTGGAAATGCTGGAAAATTGTGCACTCGTCGATTGTGCTATATGAATATCAAGTTTCAAGTACTCATTTAATTGCGTATCCCGTGGCGGCCTTCGATTTCATTCACTTGCCACTTGAACTGGCCTATTTTTGACCAACTTTTTCATTTTCACTGACTATCGCAGGTTAAGTATTCGTATCAATTTCAATGAGAACATACGAATATTTTACAGTGAACCACTAAATGTCTTCATACACCATAAATTGGTCAAATTTGGGTATAATAAAGATGTTTTGATGCGGTTTTTTTATATTAACCTTTTGTTCACTTAAATTCCGTTCGACTGATGCCAAAATTTCTTTAACCCATTAAATACCCTTGGAAAATTTTGAATTAAAAAAAAAACTATTTTTCAACTTTTTTCTTCGATTTTTTCAAAAAAATATTTTGATGCAAAAAAAATTTTTCAAACAATTCTAAGAGTAACTGCGCAAAAAAATTTTCAAAAATATTTTTGCTAGTATTTTTTATAATTTTTTGAAAGTTGGGGTTAAAATAGTAATTTTTAGCAACTTTCAAAAAATTATAAAAAATACTAGCAAAAATATTTTAAAAAATTTTTTTTTGCAGTTACTCTCAGAATTGTTTCAAGAATTTTTTTGCATCAAAATATTTTTTCGAAAAAGTTGAAAAATAGCTTTTTTTTTTAAATTCAAAATTTTCCATGGGTATTTAATGGGTTAAAGAAATTTTGGTATCAGTCGAACGGAATTTAAGTGAACAAAAGGTTAATATAAAAAAACCGCATCAAAACATCTTTATTATACCCAAATTTGACCAATTTATGGTGTATGAAGACATTAGTGGTTCACTGTATATACAAGTGACAAGGCTAATTAAACAAAATTCTCAAATAATAATCCATATACTATAAATGCGGTTTGAATACCTTCTGTTTACAATTTAACATTTTTGAAGAATTTCGTTTCGTTTCGTGCTTAAACTGGTTTTTTTTTTAAACGCAATCAACTGGAATTTTTTAAGCTAAAGTTTATAGAAATACATGCGGGTATTTATAAGTATAAACACAATTAATGTGAACGCTCTATAATTATAATTTCGCGGGAAATTTTGATGGTTGTTGTAGAGACAATGAAATGAAATTAAATTTTTTACAATTTATACATGAATTTCTTAATTACAAAAAACTCCCAATAAATATTAAATTTGTTGTCATCAAAATCTCTAGATATTTGTGAAACATGTCTGATATTATAGTTAGTATTCCTTATATCGAACACTTTATATAGATGCACATATCAGGATGTCCTGCAATTGAATTACACTTGCCTGTTTCGGTTTCTTTAAATTAATTAATTACGCGAACTCAATGTAAAGGTCTGGTTTTTAGTGCGCGCTCACACATGCGGGTTAATACAATTGTTCTTATGATGCAATTAGCAAACAATGACAGCCAGCAGCAGCAGCAACGACAACAACGACAACAACAACGACAACACGCAATTAAACAATGTGTTTATTGCGCAAAATCCATTACGAAAAATATCGAAAGCCGAGGCAGCTCAAATGCGTCAGTCAAGAGGATTTTGAGCGGCAACCCTTTTGTATTTGAGGTCAACCACGGTATATTGTCTGTATATATGAATGTTATGTATGTACATATATGTAATATATATATAAATTATATATGTATATACACATGTGTATGTGGCACACACATTCCTGTAATTCGATTGTTGCTGTTGTTGTTGCTGCTTATTCGTGCATATGCAGATGTCGGAAATTGTAACGATTATACGCCGGACACACACAGGAAACGGCGTAGTCCATCACCTTTGCCACGCCCCCTTATCTGCGCTGCTCTCCTCGCCCACCTTTGGGCAGGTTGCAAGCATCTTTCATCCTTCAGAGCTGCTTGTTGAGCTGATTATGATTATTAGTGTTCATTTCTGGCAGGATCAGCAGGGGAATATTGTGTGTAGTCGACTTTAAAGCGCCTGTACGAATACACGAGTGTATTCACGAGTACTCGTAATTTCAGGCAACATTCGTGCAAATGGCTTTTGAATTTATTGTGTAATATTTAATCCATCCACTGTCCGTTGATTGTTGTTTTAATGCATTTTTAGTTTAAACAAGTATATAAAAAAGACTCTCTCTCTCTCTCTCTTGTAATATCACTGTCTTTATCCAATTGTCTGTCGCTCACAGAGCAAAACTGACGCTGGAAATTGAACCCAAAAATAAGTCATTAAAAGTTTTACAGTGACTTTTGTGTAGATGCAAAAATAGAAAACTTTGGCGGCATGAAGGCTGAGTGATTGTGGCAGTGAGTGCAGGAGTGAGTGCAGTAGTGAGTGCTGGAGTGAGTGCAGTAGTGAGTGATTGGGTGTGGCATGAGAAATATACGTTGCGCTTATTTGCATCTAGCCTTTGATGCTGGCACAGCTCATTATAAATTTGTTGATGCTGCACATCTCGGCTGGCTTTAGCTTTGGCTGTGTGCAAGGATAACAGCCAGGATAGCAGGATAGCAGGATGTGCTGTGCTCGTTTCCTGGCAGCTTCTGCTGCTTATCCTGCTGTTGCCTTGGCCATATCAGCAGCTTTTTATGCTTAGAGCAGCAACAGCAGCAACGTCTTTGGCATTTCATTCTTGGCCCGGTTTACGAGCGAGGGGGAGAAAACTTGTCTAAAAATCACGCATAATTTATTTACCATAAACAGGATGATGAACAAGTAAAGCCACATTTCTGATGTCCTTGGACAGACGGACAGACATTTGGTTAAAGTTGCTGCCTGTCAGCGTTACACTTTGCACATGTTCTGAACAATATTACGTATACGCAGCGATTGCCTGCATTGCTTTCGGGTTTTGTTGGCCAATTTATGAAGAATGGCGTTGCCTGCTAGTGAAACATTCCAATAAAATACTATAAAAAATGCATGCGACGTGCAAAAATTAGAAGAAGGAAAAAAGAAAACAATATAGAACAACAGGAGGAGCCGGCGAACAGAGCAGAGCAATAAAAATCGCTTTATCTTCATTAAGGCAAGCAAAGATATCATTTTACACACACACACACACACACACACACACACACACACACACACACACACACACACACACACACACACACACACACACACACACAGAGGAACAGATGCAGATACAGATACAGGCAACAAGCCAAACAAGGAGAAGACAGCGCCGAGAGCAGTCGAGGACCAGTACGGTGCTCCCGTTACCACATTGAATAATAAATGCAACGAAAATAAAAATAATAAAAAGTCGACAGCCAGAGTGAGAGGATGAGAGAGAGGTAGAGAGAGTGAGGAAAGGCGGAAAGTATAAAGTACAGGGATGTTTGGATAAATGGTAGATTCATGTACATACACGTTGCATCAGAAGAGCAACCAGCTACCAGCTGCCTCAAGGATAAACACTGGATACGAGAACGTGAATTGTTTTTTAACGGTGCAAACAAGTCCTGTGCCAGTTCTATGTTAGTTCCAGGCGAATGTTTAACTTGCTTAAGTTGCTTGTTGTAGCAACGTGTGGTCAGATAGAGAAAGAAAAACAGTGAGAGAGAGAGAGAGATAGAGACAGAGAAGAGAGATAAAGAGACAGGCAGATAGATAGACAGTCAGATGGACAGTTTGGTCAGCTGTCATTTCACGAAATGAACGCTTCATCAGAGTTGCAAATGAAAACGACCATGAGGTGGATACAGTAACTGTAAACACACACAAGCACACACACACACACTCATACACACACACAAATGTGTCCTCATTCGCTGCTAAAAGTCATTGAGAAAGTGCAAAAGGTTAAACCCATTTAAGCAGCAATTGAACGCAATTAGCGTCGTCGCGATCACACAAATATAAAACACGGTTAAATCATCTAAACTATTTGAAAACCTAAAACCTTTGCTTGCGTCTAACATTTAAATTACATTTATTAATTAATTGTATTAATAACAATTAATTTAGTTTTGTTTATTCATAAGAAATAGTTGAGAAATATCGATTTGAAATATTTATACTTAGTTTTCTTATGGTTTTATTTAAAAAAATCTAAAATGTTTAAAAATATCTTAAAATAATAATATTAATATAAATCATTCATGAAACAAATCAAGTACTTCATAAAAAATATTTTTTTAGTTAAAAGAGAACAGTAGTCTCTCGCAAATTAAAGACATTCTGTTGCTTCGCTCATAAAGGCTGTTGTTGATTTTTTTCATTTAACTACGGTGGCTCACAGCTTAAAGTATGCACCCTTTTTTTTGCTATAACTGCTGTGTAAGTCAAGTTATCGCAGTAAAAACTTTCCTTAACCCATTAAGTGCCCTTTGAAAATTTCGAACTTATGTAAAAGTCACTTTTCAAAACTTTTTTCCTCGATTTTTTCCAAAAAAAATTTGAATGCAAAAAAATTCTTGAAACAATTCCAAGAGTGACTGAAAAAAAAATTTTTCAAAAATATTTTTGCTAGTATTTTTAAAAATTTTTTGAAAATCCTAAAAATTACCATTTTAACCCATTTTTCCTCATTTTCCTGCAAAAAGTGCCTTTTTGGCAGTTTTCAAAAAATTATTAAAAATACTAGCAAAAATATTTTTGAAAATTTTTTTTTTCAGTCACTCTTGGAATTGTTTCAAGAATTTTTTTGCATTCAAATTTTTTTTGGAAAAAATCGAGGAAAAAAGTTTTGAAAAGTGACTTTTACATAAGTTCGAAATTTTCAAAGGGCACTTAATGGGTTAAGGAAAGTTTTGTGTCATTCAAACGGAATTTGAACGACCCTTCCAAATATATTTTTTTTACTGTGATAACTTGACTTACATAGCAGTTATAGCAAAAAAAAAAAAGGGTGCATACTTTAAGCTGTGAGCCACTGTACATAGTCGATTTTGAATGTAACTTCCCTCAGATATACAAATTAAATATATCATCACACTTAAATTTGTTTTGTAGAACTTTCACTGTACCAATATTTATCTTGAAATTGATCATCTTAGTTTTCCACTCAATGCATTGAAAATAAGTTTTCATTAAAGAAGAAAAATTCAATTTGTTTGCAAGTGCTCATTACTGAGTGAACACTGTATATGCATGTGATATTATAAATTTATTGATCGATATTCATATATCAATTTAATGGCAATGAAGGTTGATGCTCTGTGCGAGAGCAGAATATTAATACTATACTCACTCACAGCAGGTGTTCACAGCATTTTAGATGTTGTTGTTGATGTTGATGTTGCATCTATTCACCGCCCACTTATGGCATGCATATGGAGGCGTGGCAAGTGATTGCAATTTTTATAGGCGAGCGCACAAAACAATTTATTCGGAAACGCAAAAAAAAAAATATCATATTTGCATGAATGGAGCTGAACAACGGGTATGAGGCGATAAGGCGAATACTTTTAAGGGTGCCTGTATTGTATTGGTGTGTGCAACAGTATTTGAAATGCGGGTAGCTTTATGTACCGATGAACACCGATTGATTGGCGAATTGAATTTGTTTCTTTTACTTTTGCAATATTTCAATTAATAATGAATGCATTCATTTCATTCATTCATTCTTGCAGGCGAAACGCATACAGAGCAATGAGTTGGCCGCCATCAAAGTCATCAAATTGGAGCCCTCAGATGACATTGGGATCATCCAGCAGGAGATCTTCATGATGCGCGACTGTCGGCATCCCAACATCATTGCCTACTACGGCTCCTATCTGCGACGGGACAAGTTGTGGATCTGCATGGAGTTCTGTGGCGGTGGCAGTCTACAGGATATCTACCAGGTGACCGGACCCCTCACCGAAGTCCAGATCGCCTACATGTCCCGCGAGACGCTCAAGGGCCTGGAATACCTGCACCAGATGGGCAAAATGCATCGCGATATCAAGGGTGCCAACATTCTGCTCACCGAATACGGCGACGTTAAGCTGGCCGACTTTGGAGTCTCCGCACAGATAACGGCAACCATAAACAAGCGCAAGAGTTTCATAGGTGAGTTTTGAGTTTGGCAAACACTGAAGATAATTGAAGTACACCCCAAATTTAACAAAAATGCGAGTCAGTATTAGGTGTGAAAGAAAAGCAAGACGCGTTATAGATTTCATTAAATATTTTAAAGGACAGGAGTCCAGAATATAATCGTATGTTTAGTTTAAAGATTGAGATATGTCAACAGTTGCAATTGTCCAAAGGAAGTATTAGATTTTAAATCAATTTGAAAATTGCTATCATATTCAGGGGTGCCATAGAAATCGCAAGCAGAATAGAATTCCGCAGAAAGCAATTCCGATTCGAGAGATTTAATTTGTTTAGCATATTCAGCAACCTTTTCTAACTAGGCTGCTAGGGGTTGACACCTTCTCAGATTAAATTATCCAAGGGTTTGATTAGCAACTTTTACAAGTTTATCATTGCAAAGCAATAAGCTGTAATTTTTTTTTCTTATTTAATTAACATAATTTTATTTATTTATGAAATAATTGATTTTGTTTAGCTAAAATAAGTTTAAAAGTAACTGGCGCGAGAAAATAAAAGTTACTGGACAACTCTAGCAATTGTATGCCATTAGTCTGGCAACTCTTCGTGAAAAATGTTTTCACAAATTGCACAATAAGTTAAAGGTTTTTTTCAGTAAAACTTGATTTACCTCAAAAGACCTTTGTTTTAATGCTTAATTAAATAATTAAATTTTAATGCTTTTTTAAATACCTTACTTCGAATTCTGGCTAAATAATTTGGCATCGCTGACCCTGACTTCGAAAATCTAAATCGGACTAGGTGGCAGCATCGGACGCCAGCGGATTTAGCGCTAGTTCGTTCCGCACAAAATTATTTTGCGGATTGACCTGTGGCACAGTGAAATTCAGGTGAAAGCGATTTCTGTGGCACCCCTAATTAACTCTTGAAATAATGATGCAATAAAGATGAGCTACTCCAACAATTAATCTTATTATTTTAACTAATTAAAATACTCGTATGTAACAATCTAATTGAGAAATTCCCTTCTGAGTGAATAAAACAAGTTGCACACTTCCTAATATAGAAATTCTCTGATAAACAAAGCAAGTAAATATTTTCTGTGTGCCACGCTGCGTATGCGTGATGCAACTAACTATAGAACTAGAGCTGCAGTCAATTAGTTAGAGTTGTTTCCGAATTGTTTTATTTATTTATAAATTTTAATTGAATTTATGGAGTTGGCGCAACAGTTCCCAGGACGATGACTGATGCCCTGTTGCTGTTGCTCTACACGGATTCATCTATCTATCTGTGTGTGTGCAAATTTTCACATATTGAGTTGAAACAAGTGGGCAAACAGGCTGCCCCCTGCCACGCCCCTTTTGCAACTGCCCTTTGGCTGCAACAGCTGCGCTCTCGATGCGGCAATTTGCCACTGGCTTTATGCAAATTTAATAGAGCCATTTTTACGATTAGACGCAAGAGATAGAAAAAGAGAGAGAGAGAGAGAGAGAGGGGAAATTGTGTTTGCTGAATATACAAGTACCATTTTGGTATTTTGGCCAGATTTAACTGGCATAAAAAACCACAAATCTTAGTCACAGGCAAGTTGTAAAAAGGATACACAAACCTCAAACTGCAGACAACTTGAACAACCAAATGACAGACAGATTTCATCAAGTTGGCATAAGTGTTTATCATGCTGTGTTTGCTGGCATTGTGTATGCAGAAACATCTAAAATATATATAGAAAAGCGAAGCAGCTAGAAATGTTGGTATAGAGAAAGAGAGGGAGAGTTTGGGAGTGGGAGTGGGAGAGAGACTGACACAGTGTGGAGTGCTAAGAAAACGATTTCATAGTATTGACAGGATTCTGACAGTAACCACAATTGCTTTTCACGCTTTTAAACACACACACACACACACACAACAGCTGTCAGTAATAACGGACATACACAGAGGTAGAGAGACAGACAGAACGAAAGTAAAGCAAACTCAATAACAGCAAAGCAAAATATAATAAATAGGAATAATAAAAATAATACGTTTTATAAAAAAATATAATAAAATGCCATTAAGATACGACCAACCACTCGAGAGACCGACAGTTGAGCAAAAAAGAGAGACAGAAATTGGGAGAATGGGTAAAAAAGTAGCAGGCAGAGTTAAAGGAATTTTAAACAATTCAATTTGAAAGAAACAAATATCAAATGCAGACAATGTTACAACTCGAAATGGCAAAGCAGGGAATTGCAATAAAAGCGTGCACAGAACTGTGACAAAGACGACGACGACCAAAAAGAGATTGAAAAGAAACAGAAGAAACAGTGGAAAGAGGAAAAAGAACTACTATTCAGTTGGGTCAGGTAGACGCTCTGGATTTTCACCATTGTATGGCAACCACTGTGCGGCCGTCGAGCTCCCGTTGAGTTGCCGTCAAGCACAAAGGAAAATATATAATTTTCCTCGTTTTTATTTTCATTTTTTGTGCGTGTTTTTTTTTTTTGTTAGAGGACTAATAGATTTCAGCTGCAATGCGTTGAGCAGCTTTGCCAAAGCTTTTAAACAGCTGGACATGAAAATTTGTGTTTTTGGTTGCGTCTTTAAAATGATTTTGTTTGAATGCGCTAAGCGGCAGTCAAATGGCACAAACAACGTGTCGTATAAGCAATTTAAATGTAAATATCCAACTTATCAGTCCAGACAGACAGCAGAGGCAAAGTGGGGAAAAGCGGCACGTTATTCGTCAGCCATTTTGCAATTTGCACGACAACATGCAATCTCATGAAACGCAGACCCTCAAATACAACGAGCATATACTTATATATATATAGTACTCACTGTATGCAAGGGAGAGAGAATGAAAGCAAGCGAGTCATTTGCATGAATTTTCATACCCTGTAGTCAGTCAGCAAATGACTCAAAAAGCTATAATAATGCTGTATAATCTGGTCAAAGGGAAAGGGTACTCCTCTATATGCCTATAAAGTGAATACTTATGTAGCTGACTGTAACTGGCATCATAAAATAGTCATTATAATGAGTCTCGTAATGTATTTTGCCGAGTTGGAAAATGCACAGAACGAATGTCCTTTAAAGTTATTTATTTTACATATATAAATGGGTGTTTTAAATTTGCGGAAAAGTATGTAACAGACAGCAAGTTATTAGATTTATGTCTATGAAAAATCTTAAGAATAATAAATATAAAGTTAAGCTGATAGAATATAAGGAAAGGTAGATTTGATAATATATTTCAATTAACAATTTATTTAAGATACACCTTTTCAACTAGTCAATAAGACATAACTTCAGCCCATGTTCTTTTCTGCTCACGCCTTGAAACTGTCAAGAAGGCAGCTGTTATATAAACGCTTTAAATCTTCTTGACCATAAATCAGCACAAAGCTCGTGGCCAGCAATTAATTAAAGCCTTGAAATGGCCAGCGAGAGTGCAGTTAATGAAAACTTTTGAGCTTTGTTCGCTTAATCAGCGGCTAAGACTGGGCGTTAATTAAATTATGACATCAACCACGCCCCCCTCTCTTGTCTGTCAACGCCCATTTGTCTTAAGCCTATTAAAGTGCCGCCCTCCTACTTGCCCTTAAATCCGGGGACAATAAAGTCGCGTGACATTTGAACTGTGATTGACATAAAAGAACGGTATGAAAATGATTTTTTTTTTTTACGATTACCAACACTAAGAATGAGATTTATGAGAAGCCTTGACCTGACCAAGGATGTGGCTAACAGTTTTGGCATTCGGTTTTCCTCAAATCGAAATGCGTTTGCAGCCATCATAAAAATCAAAGTGCTTTGTCATAAATTTTCAGCTTTTACAGCATTTCTTCTTATTTTCTTGCATTTTTTTTGCAATTGAAAATGTTGCTAATTGTGCGAGCAATTTGATTTGTGCTGCCTCCTGCAAACGTTGGCCATTAATAGTCTTTGAACTTGGGTGCAAAGTTCATTGCGCTCGATTGCCTTTTGTTGCCCGCAACTTGCCACATGCCACTTGCCACTTTGTTGCACTTTATGACATTTTTTCGAGAGCTCAACTTTCTTCTCTTCTTTTTTTTGTGTGCCAACAATTAGCGAGTTCTTGCCACACATGTCAATTGTGCGCTCAGCGATGACGCTGCAAAGGCAAGAAAGAAAGAAAGAATAGAAGGTCCTTTCCTCTGGGTACAGTGGTTCTTTTTGATTAAATTAAAAAAATATTAAAAGAAACTATAAAAAAAATGTGAAAATCAAATTAAATGTTTGAAAATAATTTGTTTCTGAGAAAATTATTCAATATATGCATGTAAAACTCTTTGTCCTGACTTACTCACTGACTGACTCACTAAGAATCAACGTGTAGCCCAAACGGTAAAAGATAGAAAGCTGAAATTTTCACAACACATAGATGAAATAATTTCAAAACTTTTTTGTTTCTTAAGATATCTCAACCAAACTCACACAGTATATGTTTGGGACTGTCTCTTACATTTTAACTATGTTTTGTCAAAGTCGGATGACTATATCATATAACTGTCATAGGAACAATCGGATGTTAAATAACCTTTAATATGAAAAACTTTTTTGTTTCTTAAGATATCTCAACCAAACTCACACATTATATGTTTGGGACTGTCTCTTACATTTTGACTAAATTTGGTCAAAGTCGGATGACTATATCATATAGCTGTCATAGGAACAATCGGGTGCAAATTAACCTTTAGAATCAAAAACTCTGTTGTTGTATGAGATATTCTGACAAAACTCGCAGATTAACTCTTCTTGCTAAATTTTGACTTTTTAATATCAAACAATTTTTGACAAAGCTATTTATTAATTCGATCTAAAGTGACCACTGTGCCACGGTAAGGACAACATAAGGGTAACTGTGAACGACGACCTACGACAGTGACTGTAAGGTATGTGTGTGGTGGGTGTGTGTGGTGTGTGTGTATGTGGTGTTTATGTCTGCAGTTGTCAAACAATGTGACGTCGCTTACTGTTATCATCTCGAGTGCTTCTTCAATGCGACATTGTTGTGTTGTTGTTGTTGTTGTTGTCGCAACTGCTGTGACAAATGTGGTGATAAGCACACAAACGTCTGTCTGTCTGTCTGTTTGTCTCTGTGTCTTTCCCTGTCTATTGCTGTGTCTGCATATGAAACCACAAACAAGACAAATAAAACACATACACATTGTCAATAGAGGATACATTGCCAGGAGCATTGGCGACAGCTGCCTGCGTTTCATTATTAAATAAAAAATACGAAAGGATGCTTACGCTTGTGTTTAGTGTCATTAAAAAGTCAGCGACAACAAACGACACGAACGACGCGTCGTTCAACATCGTCATCGTTGCCACCTTGCCACCATCATGACTTGGCAACATCTTCAAATGTGGTTGACTGTGCCATGTCTGTCTGTCTGTTGGCTGTGAGAGTCTTAACTGCCCATTGACATCAGGTTAAGGAGCAGTTCTGGCTGTAAGCCCAAAATGATATTCGTTAACATTTCGAAGCAACAAAGTATTGGCATCATTTGAGCCACACTCTACACACTGTTTAAATGGAAAGGACATTCTAAATTATCATTTCATTTGTTGTCAGATAAAACTGTCATATAAGACTTGCATTATTCAGGCACGTATAATAAACAAAACGAGATGTCAGCTTGCAATTTTGTTATCCATTTTCCTCTGTCATTGCGAGGACCCTTTTTTTTATACACATGTTGGCCAAAGTACGTATTCATGTTGTCTGACTTTTTTGGGCTGAGAGAGACTTTAGTTTTATTTTAGGCCTACTCTCACTTCAACCAATCCGGTGGCTTAAGTTGTTACAGCTCAGACCAGTGCTGCCAGATTGAGCCTAATTTCAGGCTAAATCTAGCATATTTGAAAATGAAATATAGCTTAAAAAATAAATTGCAAATAGCTTATAGCCTGAAATCTAGCTTATTTTAAAGTAAAAGTGCTTTCAGACGAGAAATCTTAATGTCACCGAACAACTTTTTGTCAATACAAACTGTCGGTGTCGTGTGAACAGTCGGAATTTAAAAAGCGTCGGCTTTTCACAGGTGCTCACACGTCCTATTTCACACTCGGTTTCTTGAATGTCGGTCAAATGAGGCCACTTTTGTATGAAACTTTTCAGGAGTGTGACCAGGTTCTGTGAGAAAAAAAAACCGGATGGTATTTTCTGTTTGACAACCGATGCGAATGTATGTGAATGGCAAATTCCCCGACGGTGAAAAAGTGTCGGTGAAAACACGCTCGTGCACTTGTTAGATATAGCATATTCTAGCATATAAATGTTTTCGTGACATCGAACGAAATATTTCATAAGCTTAAAATGATAAGTGAGGAAGATAAATAATGAAATCGATGATATGTTAACTAATTTAATTGCTCAAGCAAAAACCTTATTATTTTCATTCATGTTTTCTTGCATTTTTCATTTGACAGATTTTATTTTTAGCTTGTATTTAAGGCTTATTTTTACTCAGAATGCTATGCTAAGTACGGGCAGCTCAGACACTTGTTTTGCTCTAAACAACACAAGCGCACCGAAAAATAAACTGTGTGCGGTGATTAACACTAATTTCAAACTATTTTGTTATTTTTAAAAGCTATTTTTTAATTACATTTTAAATTTATTATTTATGAAATTCTTAGCTATAATTTGCATTTATGTAAATTTGTGCATATTAATAATGAATATTTGAGTACATTCATTTATGCCCAAGCACATCTATTATTAATTAAGTTAGACCTTTTTTTTGGCCAAATTCAACTCGCTGTCTCTGATTGTGTTTAGGGTATTCGTGAGTGTCATTCACTGTGGCATTCACACTGTTGGCACACATGGCAATTAATAAAACGACACTTGAGTTTATGCTCGCATCTCTCACTTATTAATTAAATTGTGTGCCAACTGTGGCAGCTATCAACGCGTCACCTTTTACACATTTAACGTTACATATTAAATATGGAATTCCATCTAAACAGTTGCAAATTGTAAATTGTACGGTATTTAATTGCATTTTTGGCCTAATTCAATTATAAATACATTTAAATCCACGACGTCAACGTGGCGTATGCTTAATTTACAGTGTCAGGCCATAAATCGGTTGAATTGCATAATTCAGCAAATTGTTTACTGCATAATTAGCACATATCGCGGCCATAAAGTTAATTCAATTACAATTAAAGCAGCCCAAAAAAGCATGAATGAATGAATGACAAACAATTGAAGGGGGAAAATGCAATGAAAACTCGCTCGCCAAAGGGATAATTAGCATACATAAATAACAATCGACAACAATGCAATCTCTGATCTTTCTCTCTCTCCCTCTGCCTTTTGTCTCTGTCTGTCTCTTTTCTACGCACAGGCACGCCCTATTGGATGGCGCCCGAGGTGGCCGCTGTGGAGCGCAAGGGCGGCTACAATCAACTTTGTGATATTTGGGCCTGCGGCATAACAGCAATTGGTAAGTTGGTGTAATCACAATGCAATTCATACTCGATGATAATGATGACACTCTATTTGAAACCTTTTATATAGAACTGGCTGAATTGCAGCCGCCAATGTTCGATTTGCATCCAATGCGCGCCCTGTTCCTGATGTCGAAAAGTGGCTTCAAGCCGCCCACATTGAGCAATAAGGACAAATGGAGTCCGACGTTTCACAATTTCATCAAGACGGCACTGACTAAGAATCCAAAGAAGCGACCAACCGCCGAGCGACTGTTGCAGCATCCCTTTGTCCAGTGCGAGATGCCGCAGCGTGTGGCCAAGGAGCTGCTCCTCAAGTACCAGAGTCCCAATCAGCAGTTCTATTATTGTCTCGATGGCGACGAGGAGGTGAGAGCACAGCGAATGATTCCCTTGCTTTCTTTCTTTCCCTTTCTTTACTCTACTCCAACTGCAAACTGTGGCAAGGCCAACGACTTTGTTGCCAAAAGCCACTTGCCACCTTTTATGTAATTTATTTGCGCTTTTAGTGTTGCCTCGTTGCCTCTAGAGTCTAGACCAGAGCCACAGTCAGGGCCAGAAACGGAGCCACGTATTTACTTGGCTCCAGTTTGCTTTGTGTGTGGCGCACAAAATTGAAGATTTAGTGGGCCATTAGACACCTTGGGAGTCCAATATAATGGCGACTACCCGACAGTTAATGCCTGCCACGTTAATGATATGCCAACTTGCAACATTTGCCAGTTCACAGAAAGTTTTGATACTTAATTGATAAACAAAAGAAGATAATTCCTATTCCTATTCTAGTTTTATTCAAATGAACGAAAAATACATAAACTTTAATTTCAATTTAATGAAAAATTATTTCTATTTAAGCAAAAGAAAAAAATAAATTGAAATTAATTTATGCATAACAACTTTAAGGTCGATTTCAAAACATAATGCGTATGCAGTATAATTTTGATTTGTCGACGACGAAAAATTTGGACTTTATTTATCGTCAATTATTTATTCAACATTTATTTGACAGCTGCATGATAAATTTAGTTCCTGTCAACTGACAAAAATTATTGAGTTTTTTCAGAGATAAGGGGAAAAGACGGGATTATTTATATTTAAAATATATTCGTCATATTTATATTGAGTATTTTTAATTTGCTTTTCAAAGAAGTTTAAGGGGATCTTGATTAATTAATATTTTTTTTAAATAAAAATGTACACCAGAAAATATTCAGGGGTGCCACAGAAATCGCTTTCGCTTGATTTTCACCAAAATTTGTATGAAATTTAAAAGTGAAATTCAAGCGAAAGCGATAATAAGTTTAAGGAGATCTTAATTAATTTATATTTTTTTGAAAAATAGAAATTTACACCAGAAAATATTCAGGGGTGCCACAGAAATCGCTTTCGCTTGAATTTCACCAAAATTTTTATGAAATTTAAGTGAAATTCAAGCGAAAGCGAAAAGAAGTTTAAGGAGTTCTTGATTAATTTAAATTTTTGTTGAAAAATAAAAATGTACACCAGAAAATATACAGGGTGCCACAGAAATAGCTTTCGCTTGAATTTCACCTAAATTTGTATGATTTAATAGTGAAATTCAAGCGAAAGCTATTTCAATGGCACCCCTGATTATTTTGCCTAATGATATTTTACCGGATTTATTCTAACTAACTTCTAACTTCAAAACTAATGCCACAGTCTAGACATGTAAAATTCGGAATCCACAAATGCAAATTTAATGGAAGAGACACATTTTTGATACTGTTTTGTTCAGTTTTGGGTGCCGCCTGTCAACTCATAAATCTTCAATTTGTTTGGATGTTTTAAGGCAAAACTTTTCACTGCCTGTCACGGACTAGAGGGGGAAGAATGACCGAGAAGGAGGAGGAGGAAGAGTTTTAGACTTGCACATATACATACATACTTACATATATTTAAATTTTACTTAGCGCCAAGTTTTTTGCCTAAATGGCTAAAAGTGTCTCTGGGCTCGCTGAGCAAAAGTCGAATATGATTTTGATTTTGATTTATGAGATTTTATCAGAGACTTGAAAACTTTGTCACTGACTGGCGATGGATCATAACGGCATTTTGGCAAACCTAAACCGCCTAAGTCTGTACTCTAACTCAATAATTTTAAGTGCCCTCTAGCTCACACACTCTTTCTGTCTCTCTCTCTCTCTCTGTTTTTTTATAGACGGTTGCCGGCGTTCCACAGCGAATTGCCAGCAAGATGACGTCGCGCGCCAATGGGATTCCAGCTCAGAATCACACTCTGAAAACAGGCAAGTTGGCAATTTCATCACCTGGCCTTTTGAAAAGGAACTCACTATTAATTACATCTTTAACTTTTACCCTCTCTCTGTCTCTCTTTCTTTATTATCTACTCAATCTGACCTCTCTCTCTCTCTCTCTCTCTCTCTCTCTCTCTCTCTCTCTCTCTCTGTGTCTGCAGGCATGATGACGAACTCGACGTGGTATGAGCGTTCTTCTAGTCCCGAAACGTTGCCTAGTGACATGTAAGTTGGCCAAGAATATACTAACAAAACTTTTACATATGTTTATACTGTTATACTGTTATATTCTACATATATATATTTACTTATAACAGTATGTGTATAACAGTTTCTTGAGTCGCGTTGCCTGAAACTTTGCTACAGCTTTGAATATTTGTTGCATTTGCTGCCTATTTTTTAACTGCTTCAGTTTGTCTTTTGTTTATAATTCAGTTAACACACATACAAACATACACCCACACACATACACATTATATGTATACATATTTGTATGTATATCAGGGACCGAAACTGTTATAAGTTTTAAAAATTGCAATAATATTATTAAATTTCAACTTTTATATTTTTGATTACACATTTTATGATTTTGTTATATATGAATGTTAAAAATAACAGTTATTTCGAAACTTTTATTTTATGTTATTTTTTTTTATTAGCTATATAGAATAATTTAATCAAATAATAAAAGCCTTATTCCGTATTTTTGAAAATTATTTTAGAATTTTAAATATTTTTTTTCAAATTAAATTTTGCAACAAGAATTAAAATTTGCTTGAATTAAAAATATAATCAATTCGCGGATTTAAAAAAAAGGAAATTTTTTATAAGACATGTTTTTTTCACATTGACTTACTTACAGTGCCGGACAAAGAAAACCGGACACCATTAAAGAGTGATTTTTGGAGTTTTCTTAAAGTTTTTATTTATTCGACCATAGGCAAAACGTAGGTGGCCTAGGGACCGTTTGAATGATACAAAACTTTCCTTAACCCATTAAGTACCCATTGAAATATTCGAATTTTAAAAAAAGTCTACTTTCAAAACTTTTTTCCTAGGGCTCAAACCAAAAACAACCAAATGGAAAAATTTTCAAAAATCTTTTCGCTAGTATTTTTAGTAATTTTTTGAAAATGGCAAAAAAAGGCACTTTTTGCATGAAAATGAGCAAAAAGAAATACTAGCAAAAAGATTATTTTTTGCAGTCACTATTAGAACTGTTTAAAGAATGTTTTTGCATCCCAACTCCAAAAATCACTCTTTTATGGTGTCCGGTACTGTACTTTAAAATTGGTTATTAGTTACTTTGGGTTCCTGATATACATATCTACCAGAAATCATCTTTAAAATTCGTGTTTCTTCCATTGCCTCTCGCTCATCCTGTATGTTGCCTCTTGTTCTCACACTGTTGCTGTCACTCTCTCTCTCTCTCTCTCTCTCTCTTTCTCTCTGTTTTTAGTCCATCGATAGAGCGACAAAGGTGCAGCGGCACTTTGATTATGAACATGTCCTTAAGGTTAGAGTCTGGCCCAAAGCTGCCTCGTTGCTCGTTTTGTTGCCGCTTTTTGTGGCACAGCCAAGTTGTTGTTGTTGTTGTCGCAGCTCTTTTGTGTCTGTCGCGTTAATGACATTTGGCTTTAGCCTTGGCAAAAGTGCTTGCCACCTGTGCAGCTTGCAGCTTGCAGCTTGCCACGTTTTTGGTGGCATTTTCGACATAGTCGCCGAGGCACGCGCCTTCCAAAATTTGCCTGGGTTGCACGTATGCCCGAGCTGTGCTTACTACTTGCTGTACTTGCCGCATATTGTTGCATGCACACACACACACACACACACACACACATACAGTTGCACACTCACCGTGGAGTGAAAGACACGTACACACAATTGAAGTTACTCTCGTTCGCTGCGTTACGTGCCACGTGCAACGCGGATTACACCGTGATAAATAATTACCACAGTTAAGTTTCCACCATCTTGGCACTCGGTGGCAAGGCTGCAATTTGTTGCTACAGCTCCTTGGCTATTTATTTTGCTCGACTCCAGGAACGGAAGGCAAAGAAAGCAAAATAATGATAAAAGAAAAACTCTTTATAATAAATAAAAGTTGCTGCAACATTTGAAGAGAAATTAAATCAATTAGAAGGCAATGCGCAGCACACATACGCCCCGTTGTACGTTTGGTTAGCTGCCACAAAAGTCATGCCTATTACATGATTCCATTGTCGAATCCTCAACTTAACTTGCCACAATCCTTTTTGTCTCGTTTCCTTACTTATTTTTACTGTCGCCATAAAATTGACAGCATCAATGCTGATGTGTGTGTGCCATAGAAAAGCCCTTACTTGGCACTCTGCCACGCCCACTTTAAAGAGCCCCGCCCCCCGTAAAAAGTTTGCTATGAAAACAAGCCAAGTAATCCAAGTACAACAAACACAACATTAATTGGCCGAAAGCACTGTGAAAATATGAGCTCATATTTTTGATGTTTTCCTTGATTTGTTATTTTCCTCTGCGGGTTTGGCTTTCATTTATGTGCTGGCAAATGTGATATTAAAACAAATTATGGCCATTGAAAATTGGCTAATGCGTTTAATTGGCCGTAACAGCCAAGCGAGTGTGTTTTTCCTTGACGCCTTTTCTTTGCGTCTTTCAAAAATTTTGCAGCAAATCAACAACAAATTTTTATATTATTATAAATTTATAAATATAATTAGTTGATTCAACAAACAATTTTGTGATGCTTTTTATCTTAAAATTGTGGCTGTATTTTTAATTGTTGCTCAATTAATTTATTCGATGCCTTTTCTACGACTATTTTTGGGGCCCATTTTGAATGATTTTTGATTTGTTACTGTTCTTATATTAAATAATTTGTTTCTTTTGATTTTGTTTTTGAACTGAAATCTTAACCACGATTTCTATATATTTTTTTATTTTCTTCTGTTTTATTTTTTCGTATATTTTTTGTGTTTGATTTTTGTAGGAGCCTCTTACAATATATTGATGAGGAACTAAAGCTAAGGTAACTACACATGAAATCATTTCTATTGCGACTACGACAAAATGTATTTTAGACTTAGCTGGGCAAATGACACCCTAGAAACAACAACAACTCCTCTCTCCAACCATAACCAATACTTTGACACAATCAACACACGCACACGTATTGTTAACTAACGGTTCAAGTTGTTACTTTAATTTAGTATTAAGTTTAATTTAGTGAGTGTGTTCATTAGTCAAGTAAGCAACATTATCATTAGCTCTGTTTTTATCCTTGAAATAATTTCATTTTTCATTCGGTTATTGTTAACTTTCATTCAACTCATTTTAAGTTAAGGGTTTTGTTAACAATTTTCAACTCTCTTTCATTTCTTTTATTTATTGTTGTCTCTTACTTTTTGTCTTGTGTATGGTCTTTTGTTTTGTGTTTGGTCTATTGTATCTTGTTGGGCAAAACTTTTACTGTACGTATACGTAATTCGCCTTTGTCTAGTACGCATATTACGCATACGCACTGTGCACGCCTTATGACTAAATTATGCACACACACACACACACATAATACGGCATCTATAAGAACAAATCACACAGCGACAAATTTGCGATCGCTCGAGAAACACGAGACTTTATGGTCGAAACAGGCTTAAAGAAAATACGCTCCATTTGTCGCCTATTCGTGACCCCAAAAGCATTTGGACCCTTTTTCAATTTTTACTGTTTATTTATTTTATGTGAGTGTGTGTGGGAGTGTGAGTGTGTGTGTGTGGGTGGGTGTGCAAATGGTTGTCCGCACATTGCTTTTATTGTTATTATTATTGTTGGCGCGGCTAACTAGTGCCAATAATCCGAGGGAAAGCCTGTGTTTGCTTTGTTTACTTATTTATTTATTTGTTTGTTCGATTTTATAAGAATTCTGACAGCGGATAGCATTTGTTTAATGAGAGAGTATAACCCATAGTAAAAACATAAATATTTTAGAATTTTCTACACTTCTAGGCTAACTTCTTGTCTATTGTTTTGGTATAAATTGATAAATTTAAACCAAGAATAAAATGACAAACATTTTCGACAAATGATATTAAATTCGTTGTACAGTTTATAACAATTTAAAAAGAAAAATGTGCAATCAATATTTGATTTAACTGGAGCTGCAATATCTAGATATTTGTGCATATACATATACCCCAAGGCATCCTTTGGACAGATTGGCAAGATTCTCCAATTTCTTGCTCTGCTTTTATTTGAGCAATGTTCACTTTGCCTGGAGCAAACATTTTATTAAATAGAATGCAAAGCTTGTTAAAATATGCGCACAAGCGTAACTTTTGCTATTTAGACCAAATTGCAAAGAATTTTCAAATATACAGTATATATAAAAAGAGAAGTCCCCCTCTTCGAACCATACCCATTATTTAGTCCGACACTCTGGTGCTAATTGAAGAACTGATAAGTTGAGACATTGCGTGCCTCAGGACGAACAAATTGCAATTATGTTCACAGACTCAACTCAGCAAACTAATTTTCAAATGAACAGACAACTCTATTCCATCTTTTTCACCACTTTCCCCCCGATCTCCCGCCCCTCCCTTAAGGTGCTTTCATTGTGAAGGCAGCAACACCTGCTGCTAGCATTTTATTTTCTTTGCGATACCCTGTAACCATTACTTGAAGCTGGGGTATATTATACTTGGAGAAAAGGACTAAGAACTTTCAGAACTCTTTAAACTTCTCTTAGACAATTATCAAATATACAGGGTATATTTAAGTGGAGCACATCCTTCTAGTTTTTTACTGTTGCTGCTGCTGCATTTTATGTTTGTCTCAGTTCCCATTTTATTTGGAAAATCTTTTGCGTTTCGTTTATGAAGAATTAATTTTCCAGCAATTTTCTTTATGTTCTTTCTTTTTCTCTCCCTCTCTCTCTCTGTTTTCTGTTTTTTATGTGCATTCATGTGCGTGGCAATTTTCTATTTGGAGCATGTATATGTCAGTGTGTGTGTGTGCTGAATGGCTGTGTATTTGAGAGTGTATGTTTGTTTGTTTTGAGTTTATTTGATTCGCATTTGTTTTGCATCTCATGCATAATTTATAGCTCATTTATTTATATTGCGTCTACTCAACAAAATACAACAACAACAAGAGCAACAAGAGCAACAATAAACAATCAACAATAACCACAAAATGCACAAGTGGCGAAACAATAATTCAATTAAAATCCTTAAACGTTTGTTAATCCTCTCTAATCTCGTTCTGGCGAGCTTATCTTGTTCCTTTTAAATCTGATTTTGAATCCTGCTGCATGTTAACAATAACAAAAACCACAATGCACCACAAAAACTACCAGAGAAGCATTTGTAGTACACTAGTCGGCATAATTATTTTGACAAAACAGATACTTGTCTTTCTTATTGCTGATTTTTGAAAAATGAAAACTTTAGATATACAAAAAAAATTAAATACATCAGGATATAAATTAAAAAATAAAGTTTTTTTTTTTAAATTAAAAATATAAATTTTATTATAATATGGGACCTTATGGCCGAATTTAACGAGACATCCAAACTTCAATATGGATTTCGCACCAAAACGCCATCAAACGGTTTTAATAGAGAATACATTTTTTAATTGGGCCTAAGGATAAAAGCACAATTTAATCACATCTTATAGTTTAAATTTAAATATAAAAGTACATAACAAAAAATTAAATTAAAATGGTTAAAAATACTTTTGTTCTTTGGTGAAACAAATATACAGGGGTGCCACAGAAATCGCAAGCGAAATAGAGTTCCGCAGAAAGCAATTCCGCACGGAAATTTCCGAGGTGCTACAGAACTTCGAGAGATTTCATTTTTTTTTTAGCATTTTCACCAACCTTTTTGAACTAGGTTGCCAAGGGTTGACACCTTCTCAGATTAAATTACCCAAGGGCTTGATGGGTATTTATGTAATAATTAATTTTGTTTAGCTAAAATATATTTAAAAGTAACTGGCGCGAGAAAATAAAAGTTACTCGACAACTCTAGCAATTGTATGCCATTAGTCTGGCAACTCTTCGTGAAAAATGTTTTCACAAATTGCAAAATAAGTTAAAGGTTTTTTTCAGTAAAACTTGATTTACCTCAAAAGACCTTTTTTTGTAATGCCTAATTTAAAGAAGTAATTCCATAAATTTCTTTTTAAAAACATTACTTCGAATTCTGACTAAAAAATGTGGCATCCCTGACCCTAACTTCGAAAATCTAAATCGGACTAGGTGGCAGCATCGGACGCCAGCGGATTTAGCGCTAGTTCGTTCCGCACAAAATTATTCTGCGAATTGACCTGTGGCATAGTGAAATTCAAGTGAAAGCGATCTGTGGCACCCCCGATAGATTATTTTCTAAATTTTCCTTCTTTTTTTTTTGAATATCGAAAATTAAATAAACAGAAAGTCAAGTGTCTTATCAAAATAATTTGATCAATTAGTGTAGTTGGAGGCACAACTGCTTCTACACCCAAAGGAAGAGAGAGGGAGACACACACACACGCACACACACACTGTAACCTGTTTGAGGGGAAAGGGCATGCAACTGACACCCCCACCAATGCCTTACTAAACACAACACAGTTGTAACTGTTACTGTTACACCCCACCCTCCCACATTCACACCCCTCACTCAACAACAATGTTTGCCCAAACGCCTTCGTAGAGCGGAGTGTCTGTCCACTTGACGTGTATGTTTGTTGTGCGTGTTTCAACCGAAAGAAGCTCAAACACCTTTGGCTTTCTCTTTCTCTCTTTCTCTTTCTCTCCTCGTTACGTCTGTCTCGCTCTTAGAGCAACATTGCCATTGAACGACACCAAAGATTCGGCACTCGGTGCCGAGTGCAGCTGCGTCCACAATGGCGTCGCTGGAGGCGCCGTTGCAAGTGGCGGCGGAGGTGGAGGCGGCGGTGGGGGCATGGCCTCAACAAATGGGGGCGGAGCAGCAGCAGCAGCTGGAGGCGGCGGCGGAGTCGGCGGAGGAATCGGAGTCAGCAACAGTAGCCGCATTATCAGTGACAGCGGCAACGGTGGAGGCCATCAGCAGCAGCAGCATCATCATCACCATCATCATTATCATCATCATCAGCAACAGCAACAACAACAGCAACAACAACAACATTTGGGCACTGCACAGCACAACCACAATCACAACCACAACCAGCACCATCATCATCACCTTAACCACCAATCAAGCATCAGTGCACCACTGACGACTTCGTCCAGCACCAGCAGCGCCTTGGCCACATCCGTCAACTCCAACTCCAACTCGAACTGTAATTCCAACTCCAACTCCAACTTCAGTTCAACTTCGACTGCCAATACAAATTCCAATCTAAATGCCTTGGGCATGTCCGCATCCTCGTTGACCTCCATGCCCGGATTGAGCTCGTATCTGGGCTTATCCAATTTGCGCACGACCAGCATTGGCGACGACGACGACAATATTCAACTGGATGTGGACATTGCCATGAATAATGCTGCCCCCATTGGTTTGGGTTTGGGTCTTGCTCCTGCTGCCGCTGGCTCCAGTTCCGGTTCCGGTTCCGGTGCCGTTTGTTCCGCCTCCGCTGCGCATTATTTGCGCCACAGCAGCAACTATCGCTCGGCGGCGGCTGCGGTCAGTTCAGCCTCAGCCTCATCTCATAGTGCTTCAGATAAAGATAAAGATAATCATGGTCATGGTCATGGTCTTGGTCTTGGTATTGGCCTTGGTTTGCTTTCATCATCAACATCAACATCGCTCGCATCCAGCAGCACAACAGCAACATCCGCAGCAACATCCGCAGCAGCAGCAGCAGCGTCATCAGCATCGTTTTATAATCGCCTCCTACTCCTCGATAATTCCAGCGGCGATGCAGTCGGCGGCATCATATTGGGCGGCAGCAATGGCCTGGACAAGCACGAGGCCAACACCAATCCGACGTCGACGACGACGACGCCAACGCCTCCCACTGTCACACAGTCAGCCGGCGATGGCTTCTTGCATTCCAACTGCGCCTCCACGAGCACAGCAGCGGCGGTGGCAGCGGCAGCTGCAGAAATTGCCGCAGAATCGGCAGCAACATTGGATGATGGTGGCACAGCGGGCAACTCGTCGCATCTCTACCAGAATCTGGTGCGACGCAGCGCAGAGACAACACAAGCGGGCGGAGGAGCGGCTGAGAACAGCAACTGTGATTACCGTAGCGAGAGCAACCAGGTGAGTTCAAAAAGGCAACTTAATCATCTTGAAGTTCTAGTAATCAACCAATTGATTCCACTTTCAGAATGGAGTGGAGGACTCACCGCGTCGCCATAGCTCAATGGATCAGCTGATTGGACTGCTCAACGACATGGGCAAATCATCGCGCACGCGCAGCCTCAGCGACGGCGGCGCCCAGGACGACGACGAGGGTAGGTTGAGTAGTACCTAAGTAAAATGATTACCTAAAAATCAATCAAAACTGTCACCACTTTGTCAAAACTTGACCGATATTCTGGCGGAATGTTATTTTGATCATTGATTGACCTCTTTTTTTATCCTGCTTCTATATTTTCTTTATTTGAAAAGTTTTATTTTAACCCAAAAAATGGTCACATTTTTCAAACCAATCCCTAAACGTTTTTTCAAAATATTTGAATTCTTCTAACTTTGTTAAAACTGAACCAATTTCCAAGCGGAATGTCAATTTAATCACTGTTTGGCCTCTTATTTAATTCTGCATCAAAATTTTACTCATTTGAAAAATTTAATTTTAGGCCAAAAATTTCCATATTTTCCATACCCACCCTTGACATTTTTTTTCAAAATCTTTGAATTCTCACAACTTTGTAAAACCTTAATCGATTTTCTTGCGAAATGTTAATTTGATCATTGATTGACCTCTTATATTGTCCTGCATCAATATTTTCTTTCTTAGAAATATTTAAATTTTTACCAAAAAATTTGCACAACCCCTTAACGTTTTTTCGAAAACTTTGAATTCTTCTAGCTTTGTAAAAACTTGTTAAAAATTGTTTGGAGTATATTTTCGTTCTGCATCACAATTTTAATTAGTTGGAAATTTTAATTTTTTACCCAAGTATTTTGCATTTTTTCATTCAAAGATTTTGAAAAAAAATTCAAGGGATTGGACGTCTTTTTCAAAATATTTGAATTCTTTTAGCTTTGTTAAAACTGAACTGTTTGATCTCTAATTTCATTCTCCATCACAATTTTACTTATTTGAAACATTTAATTTTGAACCCAAAATTTCCACTTGACGTTTTTTTCAAAAACTTTGAATTCTCGTGAACTTTGTGAAAATTTCATCGATTTTTTTGGGAAATGTTAATTTTTACCTAATTTAATTATGTTTCAATCTAATTATTTAGAAAACTTTTAATTGTTAACCCAAAAATGTTAATTTTATACTTAACCCGTTGACATTTTGACTTTTTCTTCCCACGCGCAGTGGAGAAAGAGGCGCAACCGGATCTTCTGAACAATACGCCGCCTGTGCCGCCAAAGCGTTCGCATCGACGTCGCCACACGCCACCGCGGCCCATCTCCAACGGTCTCCCACCGACGCCCAAGGTGCACATGGGCGCCTGCTTCTCGAAGATCTTCAATGGGTGTCCACTGCGAGTGCACTGCACGGCCTCGTGGATCCATCCGGAGACGCGGGATCAGCATCTGTTGATCGGCGCCGAGGAGGGCATCTACAATCTCAACATGAACGAGCTGCACGATGCCACCATTGATCAGATGTTCCCGCGTCGCACCACCTGGCTGTATGTGATCAAGGATGTCCTCATGAGCCTGTCCGGCAAGTCCTGCCAGCTGTATCGCCACGATCTGGTCGCGCTGCACTCGAAGCAGACGGTGCGCTTCTCGCTCCACATGAACAAGATACCGGAGCGTCTGGTGCCGCGCAAGTTTGCGCTGACCACCAAAGTGCCGGACACCAAGGGCTGCACCCAGTGCTGCGTCACCCGCAATCCGTACAACGGCTACAAGTATCTGTGCGGCGCGACGCCCAGCGGCATATTCCTGATGCAGTGGTACGACCCCCTCAACAAGTTCATGCTGCTCAAGCACTGCGACTGGCCCGCCACGAGCATCCTGGGCGGCGGCTACGGTTGCGTCCAGAATGGCCACACGCCCGTCTTCGAGATGATTATCACGCCCGAGCTGGAGTATCCCATTGTGTGCACGGGCGTCCGCAAGGCCCTCAACGGTTGCCTCAAACTGGAGCTCATCAATATGAACAGTCAGTTGACAACAGTTGATTCCATTCTACAGAGCTGGTGGAAATTTGCACAAATGATTGTACAAATTATAAGCTGCCAATTTATGATTAAATGTATTGCAGAGTGTAACTTTAACAATCAAATTCAAAGTAATCATTTAGGGGTGCCACAGAAATCGCTTTCGCTTAAATTTCACTTAAATTTGTATGAAATTTTTATGAAATTCAAGTAAAATATAAGCGAAAGTGATTTCTGTGGCACCCCTGAATGATTACTTTGAATTTCATACAAATTTAAGTGAAATTTAAGCGAAAGAGATTTCTTAAATTTGTTTGAAATTTTTATGAAATTTAAGTGAAATTCAAGCGAAAGCGATTTCTGTGGTACCCCTGAATGATTACTTTGAATTTCATGTAAATTTCATACAAATTTAAGAACTCGCTTTCGCTAATTGAAATTCAAGCGAAACCGATTTCTGTGGCCCCCCTGATTATTGATTTCAATCAGAAAAGTGAACAATATTTTAGTAAATACTTTGCAATTTTCTACAGCTCTGTCTTTGAATGAACAGCATTTTGATGATGTTAAATTGAATATTTCAGGTGCCAGTTGGTTCCATTCAGAGGATCTGGAGTATGACGCCATGGCCACGATGGTGCCGCGTCGCGACCTGTTGAAGGTGGTGCGCGTCCACCAGGTGGATAAGGACGCCATTCTCGTCTGCTATGGCAATGTGATGCAGGTGGTCACACTTCAGGGCAATCCCAAGCAGCACAAGAAAATGGTTGCCCAACTGAATTTTGATTTCAATGTGGACAGTATTGGTAAGCTTACAAATATGCCCAATTTATGTATCTATATTTATATCTTCATAGATCTATATCTACATATACAGTCAGCCAATAAAATTTGTATGCACCCTAAATAAGTCAAATTTTTGTATAAAAAAAAGTTTTTTTTATGCAGGTGTTTCTTATATTAATATTATAATAACTTACAAATCTTCAAAAATCTCTTCGCTAGTATTTTTAATGATTTTTTAAAAATGCTAAAAAGACACTTTTTGTATGAAAAGGAGAAAAAATGGGTTCAATTTTCAAAAAATCATAAAAATTACTAGAGAAAAGATTTTTGAAAAGTTTTTTTCCAGTCATCCTTAGAATCGTTTCAAAAATTTGTTTGCATCAAAACATTTTCTACCTCTACATTTTATTTTACATTTTACAAAAATTCCAAATTTGCATATTTTTATAGCTTGGATATTTGAGAATATCGTCCTAAAAGGGTTTTTTTGAAATTCGAAATACTTTAGGAGATTTGGACTTTTTTGTGAAGCAATTTGAATGTTAATGCATGTGAAGTCAAAACTTTAAACGCGTTTATCTCGAAACCACTTTTTTCGAAGCTGCGGCACGGATTGCGCCCGTAGTTCTGAACCAACTTTGAAGGCCGACAACTTTTTAAACAGCCCTCGTACAAAGGAAAAAAACATTTTTATTTAATTCAATATGTTCCTAATACAATAGAATACATAATTTAAATAACTATTTCAGTTTACAAATTAGATTTTTTTTTTAAAAATGTCAAAAAACTGCCTTCCAACCAGCAATACCCCCTTAAAGAAATTTTTGTATCATTCAAAAGGAATTTAAGTGAACATAATAAGTATTAATTTAAGAAACACCTGCATCACCATTTGTTTTATTTGATGCATACAAACTTTATTGACTAACTTTATCTACATCTGTATCTCTATATCTATATCTATATCTCTATATCCATCCCTATGTCTATATCTCTATATCTATATCTCTGTATCTATATCACTTGTCTTGCAGTTTGTCTACCGGACAGTGTATTAGCATTCCACAAGCACGGCATGCAGGGCAAGTCGCTGCGCAATGGCGAAATAACGCAGGAGATCAAGGACATGAGTCGCACCTACAGACTGCTGGGCAGTGATAAGTGAGTTGTCCATCCAAATCTTTAAATAATATATATAACTAATCAATATTTTCACAACAGGGTCGTCGCCTTGGAGAGTCAATTGTTGCGCACGGGTTCGCTGGGCAGCGAGGAGGGACATGATCTGTACATTTTAGCCGGACACGAGGCCAGCTACTAGGAGCACCAATTGTTATATTTTAAATATAATCCAAGATATATATATATATAAAGTGAGAGAGAGAGACGGAGAGAGAGAGAGCGAGCGGGGGGGAAGTGAGAGACAGAGATACATACAAATAAATTTTAAATGCAGCTGTCTGTCTTTAGTCGGGCGGCGTCAACTACTAACTGTAATTTAATTACTCGTAGCCCCTAAGCTCTAAATTAAACTAAATTAAATACAAAGAAGAAGAAGCAATTAGCAATTTTCGAAAGCTACTTAGCGCATTTTATTCTAGCAGTTAAAGAGGCAGCCACGAACTAAAACTATAACTAACAAATCAGCAGAAAAAAAAACAAGAGATTCTTAGTCCTCCCATTAATCCATTCTTTGCCAAAAAAAAATACATAAAAAAAACAAATCAAAATAAATATAACAAAACATAAAAAAGCGATAAAAAGAAAAAAAAACCACTAGATATACATAAATTATATACTACTTATATAGAGTATGTATGCCGCACAGTCTACCCGATTCCGTTGTAGTTATTATAATTATTACTATTATTATTATTATTATTATATTTTTGTATTACAAAGAAAGAAAATGCTTTAAATTATATGCCTAACTTTATTATATTATGCAGATATTAATTTTAGAAATTTTTGTGTGACATTCACAAAGCAATTAAATAACACAGAGAGAGAGAGTGAGAGAGCGAGAGGAAGAGAAAGTGAAAGTGGGAAAGAGAGAATGGAAGAAAGTCAACAGCGGCGAGGCAAGGCGAGACGTACGCATTAAAATTACCGTATTTAATTATAAATATAAATTACTAGGAACTAATAATAATACACGTATAAAACAACAACAAATTTCATAGTTTTTAGCAATTGTAAATCGCAAATGTTTTTGTAGTTGTTAATGTAAATCAGAACTGCATTAAGTTGGATTTTAACCGCAATGCGGGGGATTCAATTTGGGAGAGAAAGAAAGTTGCAAGCATTACGGTTTGTTGGGAAACAAAATAGCATAAGCATTTTCTAAAAACAAAAAAAAAACACTAAAATTTAAAAATTTTGAAAAAAAAAAACTTTGAAAACACACACACACATACATTGCAAATTTAAAACAAAAATTGATAAAAACTGATTGTCATAGTTACGATTTTTAGCCTAAGAGATTTCAATTTCCGAGCAGCACATTTTCGTCTTCAGTTGTAAAAAATAATAAAATTTAAGTTAATTAGTTCGTACGTACGTAAAGAAAAAGCAAGAAACCGAAAATTATAAATTAATAAAAAAAAAAAAATAAACAAAATGCAAAAAACCTGTTGAACTTTAGTTTAGTGCAAAAATAAAAAGTATTTAAAGCATATTCAAGACTTTTAATATAAAAATAAGTTTAAATAGCAAATATAATAAGAAATGGGGTTTTAAATTCTTATTAATGTTTTAACAATTATTTAAATATAAAAAAAATTCTTATTTTTTTCTGCAATTAATAGAATTTCAAATATACGATATTTACATTTTTAATTGCGCGGACTTTGCAACAAGTTGGCAGCACGCTTGGCAAGCACTTTGACATTTTTAACTTAACAGCATACGGTTCACTTGTTCTTTTTTTTTAGGTGAGTCAACTCACTCAGATTGCTCACTCGTTCAGTTACTCACTTGCTCAGTTGCTCACTAGCTCAGGTGCTCAGATTGCTCACTTGCTCACTTGTTCAGTTGCTCACTTGCTCAGTTGCTCACCTGTTCAGTTGTTCAGTTACTCACTTGCTCAGTTGCTCACTCATATCGCTTAGTAATTCACGGAGCTATTCACTTTGCCTCTCACCCAACTAATCAAAAATATCATACGTTATATATCAATTTTAATCTGATGGCTGCTCATGTTGCTCTGTGATCAGCAGCTCAAAAAACATTTACAATACTATTAGCTATTAGCAATGCTATTAGCTTGCTGACTTCCGACATCTACGAAATGGTTGAATATTTTGCTACACTTTTTGATAAGCGACATTCTGAATTCTTAAAATGAGTATTCAGCTTTGGGACTAATCCAGCAAGGTGTATTTTCAAAGAAAGTAACTACACAAAATGCCCTAAGAGCACAGAGAAAAATTCGAGCAAAGTGCGCAATAGGAACAACAGAGCAAAACTGAGCAACTGAACAAGACTGAGCAACTGAGCAAAAAAGAACAAGTGAACAAAAAAGAACAAGTGAACAATAAAGAGCAATTTGGAAGGAACATGTTCACTTGCTCATTTCAGGGAGCAACTCTTTTTTGTTCACTCACTCATGAGCAACCCAACACTAATACGGTCACACTGACGAAAACAAACTGACTTCACGTGGTTGTAAATATTGTTTTGATCTCCGTTTAATTTAAACATAAATAAGAAACAATGGCATTTGTGGTGCCGCCTTGGGAAAAGGACGCCGAGGTGATCAAATTCAAGTCGGTGCCTGGTGCCAATAATGGAGCAGCTGCCAGCAAGACGAAAGCCAAAAAGCTCAAAAAGAAGAAACTCAAAGTTAAGAAATCAGAAAGTGAGAAATCGACGCAGCCAAAGAACGCAACTTACAGACTGGGCCAGGGACCGTTGGCTCCGCCACCGGACTCGTCCGACTCTGAGGCGGACGAGGAGATGCGTGCGATGCACAAGGTGCGAAGTGGCAGGATTGAAAAGCAGAAACCGCCGGCCAAAGCAGCAAAGGATCAAAAGAAACAGCTGACACTGAAACCAGCGCTGGTTCAAGCCGCCGTCGAGGCAATGGAAACGACGCCCACTCCTGCCACCTCTGCACCCGCCAGCCTGGCCAACAAGCTGCAGTCGGAGCTGCTCGGCGGTCGCTTTCGCTACATCAACGAGCAGCTGTACACGATGAACAGCAAGAAGGCCGAGGATCTGTTCCGCAAGGAAGCGGATGCCTTCGAGGCCTATCACGCCGGCTACCGCCAGCAGGTGGACAAATGGCCCTCGAATCCGTTGACACGCATCATCAAGACGATCAAGCGATTGCCCAAGACCGCCATCATCGGTGACTTTGGCTGTGGCGAGGGCAAGCTGGCGCAATCCGTGCCCAACAAGGTGTACTCCATGGATCTGGTCGCTGCCCGGCCGGACATTGTGGCCTGCAACATTACCAAGACTCCATTGCAGCCGCAATCGCTGGACGTGGCCGTCTACTGTCTGTCGCTGATGGGCACCAATCTCAGCGACTATCTGCTGGAGGCGAACCGAGTGCTCAAGTTGCACGGCAACGTGTACATCGCCGAGATTCAGTCCCGCTTCGAGGATGTGCGCGAGTTTGTGCGCTGCATGAACGCCTGCGGATTTGACCTGATCAAGAAGGATGTGGCCGTGAATTACTTTTACTTCTTCCACTTCCGCAAGATGCGCCATGTGCCCAAAGATACAAAGCTAAAGCCCTTCTCCCTCAAGCCGTGCCTTTACCGCAAACGATAATATGAAATACCGATACATGCAATAAATGTAGTTAAAAATCCAAACCTGAAAAAATGTTTATATTTAAATCTGTGCTGTGAACGCGCTACTCAACAGTTGAGCATTCAGCGTTGCCACCTTGGGCCACAGATCATTTGAAAATGTATCTTTTTCTTGTGCTATGTGACGTCATCACTCTCCTGTAAGAATGTGCTCTCTTCCAAGGCGGAACCATAAAGTGAAGTCAGAAGCACGGATGCCACTTAAAAGTAATCTATTGAGCCAAAAACAAACGAAAAATGAGCCAAATTCACTAAAAGAGCGCCGAATGTTAGTAACAGACGTCGGAGAGCGACATGCTGCAAATGGCACTCTTCTCTGTTAGTATGCAAGTATTAGTGACTTTTTCTGTTAATTTGCAAGTATTAGTGCCGTTTGTTAGTATTTGTGCGCGCTAAATTTGAAATGGAAAAACGTGAAATTTTCTAAAATTAATTTAAAAAAGCTGAGAATTAATTTCAAAAAACCAACAAAATCCAAAATTAGGTAAAATAATTAACTTTATTTAGAAATTGGTTTTGGTGGCAAAATTGAGAAAAACCCCAAAAAAATTGAGAAATAACAGGAAATTTGAGAAACAAGAAATATCAATAATTCGAGAAAAATTCAACAAACTCTCTGACACTAATTTCAAAGCTCTAGCTCAAAAAACAAAAAACTTCACTTTTTTGGCTTTGTGAGAAATTTCACAAAAATTTGCTGGAGAATTTATTCTGGAGTCCCAGGCGCGCAGAACCAGTCAAAACAGTAGCAAGTAGATGCACAGAAAACGTTTTGCGTTTAGCGGGAGCGAGAGGGCGCGCTTTACAGCACACTGGAGTGAAAGGTGCGACTAGCTTTTGCTTAATGGCGTGCTTGCCAAGCACAGCTGTTGGGTTTTGTGAAAATAGACTACACAAAACTGCCGCAAGGTGGCGTTAATACTGAACAATTAAATTTGTTTGTTTTGTGACAAAAACGTGCAAAGCAGCAGAAAGAAACATTAATATTTCTCAGAGAACGCAGTAAACAATTGTGGCAACCGTGAGTGAAAGAAATTAAATCCGACTTTGTGTAATAAATGCCAACGAATATAAATGAATTTAAATAATTAATTGGTAGTTACCAAACAAATCGGTGCAAGATAGTGCAATATTTTCTCTTCCAAGGCGGAACCATAAGGTGAAGTCAAAAATCAAAGGCCAATTTGAAACAAAAGTTTTATTTTGTTTTGTTTTCATCCTTCTGACCATGTATAAAAAAGCTTTTCAAAATAATCAAAAATAAATATTTTAATTTATTTCATCAACAACAATTAAATACAAATTTAATTATTTCAAAATACATAAATTTTGACAATTTTAGATCGAAACAAAAATATTAGCAATTTCAAAAATGTTTACTGTAAAACCAAAACAAACAATTTGCGCAGTTTTCTACCTGAGCAAACTAAAAGCGTTTGCCCTTTTGAAACGAGAGAGGCAGAAACACAGAGAGCAGAGCGCGGGAGAGTCACGCTCTCATGACTGCACCTTATTTAATGACACCATGAGAGTGGGCAGTGGTTGTTTGGCAACTTGAACACAAATGTATCTCTCAGTACTAGTTTGCTCTTCGTGCGCAGCATTTCGAATATTTTACCACGGTACGTTCTTCGTTAACTGAAACGCAGTCAACGCAAGCCAAATAGGCAATAAGAAAAAAACAAAATTAAATACAAAAGGGGCAAGAAGAGAAGTGCCAGAAAAATCAAAAGCATCTGTGTGCCATTTGCAGAAAATCGCGCGCAATTTTGTGTGTTTATAAATAAAACAATATACCGAATTTAATTTATCTACTGTTGTTGCAATTTTCACACGCCCACGCCTAGTTTCCACCCTCCCCTCCCCTGCACCGCCCCCGCCCACGATTACTTCTCTCACTCTCACTCAATATTCTCTATTACTCACTCAACGTAAATTTTCAACAGGTATTCAACGACGACGACGACAAAAACAACAACAAATTGTCTTTTTTCGTGCTCAATAGAAAAAAGTGGCCAAGAATTTGTTTATTTGTATGTGTGTGTGTGCAAAATCAAAAAGAATCTTTTGTGAAAAGTGAAAACAGCACGCAAACCCAACTCACGACTCAAAAATCAAAACATAACTGAAGAAAAGCGCCGCAAAGTATTCAACGCTTCCAGTGTGGATTAAACCATTGACTTCTTAAGCAAAGCTTGAACCGTAAGTAACGGCAACTTTTAATTCCAACTTTCCCATGAAAAGGAGTCGCGCCATTTACCCATTAGATCAGCTAGCATTCGTAATTATTTTATATATATTTTTTTTTGGGCTGTGGTCAGAGTTTTCAGTTGCCTGCTTCGTTTACGTCTCGTCTCCGACTCCGTCACATTTTATGCTTTTGACATACACACATTCATATAGCAAGCACAGAATGACTTCATAGTTCCCGCACTCTCTCACTCACACACGCACACAAACATAAAAGCTCTCTTGCATACAAATGACTCTCTCTCTCTCTCTATTAAAATGCAGAGAGCGAGCGCGAGAGTGTGAGAGCACGAGAGTTGACGTTGACGTTGTCGCTTTTTGGCCATAGCTTCGTCAAGCTTTTATTGTATCTTCTGTACGTAGCTGTTTTTTTTTTTGTTCTTCCTCTTTTGAGACTCTTGCCTTTTGCAATTACGACGAGTTTGCGGCCCACATTGTTGTCGTTGTTGTTGTTGTTGCTGTTGTTATTATTTTTGTTGCTGTCTCACTCGTTTGACAAATTTTGTGTTTTACTCAGTTGCTTCGCATTTTGTTTTGACTTACTTTGGAAAAACGGGGGCTGAAACTCGAGAATTTCTTATTGGCAACGGAGTGGCGCGTAGTCAAGGAAACAGATTCAACACACACAATCCGATCAGATACCAATGTAAATATTTACATATGTGTAAGAGTGTGTGTGTGTGTGTGAGTGTGAGAGTAGCATAGCAAGCAGCTTTGTTGTTGTTGAATCACAGTGGAATCGAGTGTCGCATTTACCACAATGAGTTCACAGTGGAACAAAAATACAGGGTATATTTGTATGTAATTATAAAAACCGCTCAGTTCGTCGATCGGTGTCGACGTCACTGGGCTAAAAATAAACGAGCTGCTGCCATGGGAATTGATCGTTGAGCAGGTTATTTTCTTATCACAAACCTCGAACCTTCAACAAACTCTTTTTGTATGTATTTCTGCGCTGTTTTTTATTTCTCTATTGGCTTGTTTGATATCAGGGCTGGCAAGGCAAAGGAAGTCTGAAAGCTTTTTGATAAGGGACGAATTACTCACATACCCGTATTCTGATAAGATTCCAAAACAAAACACCGTGCGAATACTTATCAACAAAATATGCCAGTGTATGTATTTATGGCGTTATGAATGGCAAGTGACTCTTTGGCTAGGATTATCACTGTATAAAGATGGCCAATGCGTCAGCCTTAACGGCTTTTCACAATCAACGGAAATTGGAAAAATCTCATAGAAAGCCGTCAGTGGACTTGGCTTGGGATTTGGTACAAAAGCGTTGACCTAAATATTGCAGGCCATGTGAGAAGACATTTAAACAGACACACACACACATTACCATAAAAGTCTTCTGGACAATGCAAGACGAGAGACAGAGAGAGAGAGAGAAGAAGTTGCATTAGAAACCGGTTACTGGTTGCTGGCCAAGAAATTGGCTACACAGCAGACAAACAAATAAAGGAAACGAGCAAAGCAAATGCTAATAACTGTACAGCCGAGTAAACTGTGCAACTCGAAAATTATAATAAAAAATGTTGTGGAGAGGCAGAGACAGAGAGAATGATATATATATAGAGAGAGAGAGAGAGCAAACGACTTAACAACACGCAACATGCACACACAATCAAACGTGAAAAACACTGTGGAAACCTGAATTCAAACCAACAGCCAAAGCCGCAGTTATAGCCAAGTCAAGACCCCCCCCGCCCTCCCCCGCTCACCATTCCACTAGCAACAGCAAGAGTAGCAGAACAAGGTGTGTCTGCACCGTTTGGAGCGTTAGAAGAGACCCCAAAATGAGTCGAAGTAGCGAAGAGAGCTGAAGAACAGAAGCGTAACAAAATTGCCTCTCTTAGCCAACAAGTAAGGCTTTATTGTTAACTGCTCGTTAGCTGGAAATTTGGGCCATTGCAACGCACCAAAGTTTTGACATTTCAAATGGTTGTCGTCTGATTATCATGATGATGAAGCTGCCCAAGTAGTTGCTCCCAAATTGATGCTCCCCCTTTTTAATTGGGGCGACATTAGACATGGTGCTATTTTTGAGATGCCTCTCGATCCACCCGCTAGTTAATTCAATCTGTCAGCGTTTTCACTTCCAAGCTAAACGATTTTCCCCCCAAAGCACACACATATTTTCGCATTTCAATTTTCTATTTTTATTTGCTGTCGCATCGATTTTTATTGTTGTCGAGGGGGGCGAGAGCAGGGAAGTAAGGGGATTGGTGGGGAGCTGGGCTATGATTTATGTGACCAAAGTGCCAGCTGTGTATTTTGGTTTGTTTACCAGCTCAATGGGGAACGAGCAACACCCTCGCAACTTGCCAACTCCAGCTGGATTCTATTTGTGGGTGGGTCCCGAGTTCGTTGGCCAACTTTAAACAGAAAATTGTATACCAATGTTGGGGCGTATAAGTGCATCAGTCACTTTGACGCACTTTCAGACATTGCAGTCACTTTCCGAGCAATTAGTCAAGCCCCATTGAGTACTCGCTAAGCTGACGAATTGGGAACATATGATGGAAAAAATAATGGAATTAATAAAAAAAATAAAAAATATTTTTTTTAGTTTCATAATTTATACTTAATACTTTTTCAACATTGTTTCAAAATGTAACAGAAGAACGCAATTCTATGAATAATATTATTAAAAATTTGTTCAATTATTTTTTCCCTCATTTAATAAGCTGCTTTTGTAGTCAAGTGTTTGATACAGTTTGTTACACTGTCCAACAGCAAACTACATATATTTATGTAGCTGCCACTGGCTCGGTTATTGGCTGACGATTGCCGGTTCCTGTTAACTGGAGCGGATGAATCTTGGCTTATCGTTTCATATTTCGCATTTCGCCTTTTATTTTATTTTTTTTCTGTTTTCAGCGATAACCGCAACAATTTCCGATATGTTTGTGTGTATGTATGTGAAGTCACTTATAAATAGAAATGCAATTGCAGTGAAACACGCCCTGACTCACAATTATCGATTGACCCATATAATTATGTTGTTTTTCTCGCTAAACAACAAATCCAAAAACAACTTGATTCTTTTGCACGCACACCCAAAAAAAAAAAAAAAAAAAAAAAAGAGAAAAGGGGAAATATGCGCGGAAATATTTGAGACTTTTTGGTGTAGTCAATAAATTTGGATTTTCATTTCCTTCATTTGTATACCCTGCATTAAGCATATAAATGTCAAAGAAAGGGGTATACAAAATTTGACAACGTGTTCTGGGATCTTTGTTATAAGCTAAAAATCTGGATAATAATGGAAATGGAAATGAAAATAATGGAAAATGAATAATATATTTTATGGCTTAGATTACTTATTTTACTCTGAAGTATTATATTTATTTAAAAAAAAATCAGCAAACAATAATTTAGTTCTGAATAATTTTAAAAATATTGAATAAACTAATTTTAGACTGAAAGGCTTAGAATGAATCTACACAATTTATTAAGTGCAGCTCTACGAATGTGTTGACTTAATATTCCTGTCTACAAAGACAGGGTATTTTCACGTCAAGCAACGCCTTTTAAAAGTTTCAAACTCAAAATATTTTGTGTATTTAGGAAAATGCGAAATGTAATTTCTCGCGGAAGTAGTCCGAACCATGGCCTGGTCAAAAAGGCCCCTGGTTATTAACGGATGTGAACAGCGCCCGCAACTTTTTCACTCATTTCTATACAAAATACATTTTGAATAGAATTTATGTGAAACGCTTCGTTGACTTGGCAAACAAAGTCCGACAGCTAAAAGTTTTGTGCATTGTGCATTTTTCACTAGCCATGTTTTCATATTCCAGTTGGTACATATTTATGTATTTTAACAACAAGTCTTGCAAATATCCACACCTTCCACACTGACGTCACTGGGAGCAGTTTACTATAAGCTTCAGCTTCAGATGACATAATGCCATGACGGAATGTGGACACATTCGCATTCTGGAATGGTTTGAGCTAAGGTTCAGGTTCATATTCATCAAGGTATTACAACAAAAAAAGGCAGTTGTTGTTGCCGCCTAAATTGAATTTGATTTAAGTTGAATTAAATTAAATTTAATTAGGCTACTCGCTGAGGCATTCAGAGTGAGTGAGTGAGTGCAGCACAGTGGCAACTCAATTGAATTGACCGCCAGTCAAGTCTCAGTCTGCGACTCAGAGTCGCAATCTTTTATAAGTATATTCACAGTAACTTCAGTTTGAAATTCTTTTCTTTTTTTAAGGGGTATTATGAGTAGTGTGTATGCATACCGATCACGTACTTATTTTCAGTCAGTCTGTCTGTCTTTGGATAGTTTGGGGCGAGTGGGGCAACATAGAAGATGAAGCACACCCAGACACACTGGTTGTATCTGTATCTGTGTGTGTTGGGTGTGTGTTGTGTGTTTTTAGCTACTTGATGAATTTCACCTCGACCTCCTTCAATTGAAGCGTTCGTTCTTCTGTTCCTCTGTTCTTCTGTTCGCTCTTCTGCTGTTTTTGGGTGTCGGCGGCATCTTGCAAAATCTTTATTGTATTGTATATAATATATTGCGCACGCTTGTTGCATGGAGCAATAATAAAATGAACGTTTGAACAATAACAAAATTCAATAATTTGCTGAAATGCCTCTTGAGTCGATGCCACAAAATACATTCGACATTCTACACATTGCTGACGCTGTACACAATGATGTCATCATTAATGCGATACAAAAATAAATCATAACGCCATTCTAGAGCACAATCTAACAAAATACAAAGTGTTTTTTTATGAACTACAGGGATTGCTCTCATATGACATATTTTGCGAATTTTAAATAGAATTATAAGTGCAACAATTTGTATTTTAAAAGAAGATAGATAATTTTATTGGCCCAGAACATAGTTGAAGTTTTGATTCAAATTATACTAAAAGAAAGTAAACGATAATCGCTCAAATTAGTTAATTCTAATTAGCTAGCTTTCACTGTATTTGTTATAAATGAATGCAATCACTAATCGCATTAAACACGATTCGTTCGGAACGAGCTGTGATGAGGCATCACAGCAGATAATCATTGGGATTCATGTGATTCGTGTGATTCATCTGGCATTCGTTAGGCAGTGAAGTGAAGTGTGCCCCCAGACACGAAGCACTTCAATTATGATTGACTTGGAATGTAATTCATGAGGTGCAATTGCGATACAGTTAATTATTCGCTGTCGATGATGTCAACTATGGGAACAGATTGCCCCAAAAATAATAATAATGCTTTCAAATCTAAATGCTACTTGTTGTATGTTTCGCGATGAAATGGATGAAAATAAACACAGAGACTCGAAAATTAAGTATATACATAACTAAATTAGATGTTGTCTGCTTTTTTGTGTCTATTATGTTTTTTTTTTGGATTCTCAACAGTATTTTAGCAGGCTCGATGACGCCACCAGCTTTGAAACTGAAATTGTGACGCGATCTTTTGTATTTTTCGAGAGGTTTATCGCGTTTTTTAGATTTTGATTCGATGCCCGCCATTAAAAATTATCTACACAGATGTATCTGTGTCTAGTAGCTTGTAGCTGTATTTGTTATTTGTTATAAACTGAAAGCCGCGTGCTTTTTTTGTATTTTTTATTTGTTTGCCTTGATCAAAACTGGTTCAGCCTGTCCGGCGATCGTGAGTGAAGATTCTATTCTGCCTGCCACATGTAAGTCAGCTCACAGCTGGAACTGAGCAACTGAGCAACTGAGAAATTGAAAAGAATGCAGCACACACATTTAAAATCAATTAAACAATAAATTGATCACTTGCAATTAATTTTACTCTATCGAGAATTGGGGTTGTTTTGCTCCAAGTTCTCCTTAGAGATGCGGTTGGGTGTGGTGCAAGCCGAAGAGAGCAAAAGCGTCATTTTGTGGTCCACACAATCTAGAGTTTACTGTTACACAAATATATATATATTTTTATATATTTGCATTATTTATTGCATATATCTTTATTTTTGTACGGTTTGTTGCGGTTTCAGGCGGGGGAAGAGTACGATTGAAAAAAAACAACATGACGCCGCTTCCCATTGCCGGCTTATATAACATCATCCAGCATAATCTCATAAAAGTATTGAGAGTGAGTGCAAATGTATGTGTGTGTGCTAGACTTATGTCACTACAGTGCTCACTCAAATTGAAGAATGCTTCCTATGAAAAGTTTACTCTAGCTTAGAAACTTATTATAATTTCTATTTGCAACGAAAAAAAAACTTTTTTTTACAAACTTATTATTACCTTGTAATTGATATTAGCTAAAATGCTTCTTTCCTTAACTTGTTTTATGAGTTATTTGTAAATAATCAAATATAAATAGAAGATCTTCCTCAAAAACTTTTTTAACCAATTGTATGCCGCGATACAAAAATTAGTGAGTTGTTCATTAAAAACCACTTTTCTAGGCTAATTTGGACCTTCTAAAACCGAATATGAGGTTAAAAAATCCAATTAAAATTAAAATTTTTTAAAACTTAAATATTTTTAAAAATTAAATTTAAAATACAATTTTATTTATTAAATATGGGATGATATTTTTGGATTTTCTAATTAATTATTAATTTTCCATGTGGATTTCAATATGTTGGTTGAGATAAAAGAGGCATAAAAGACAAATTTCTTTAAAAAGTTCAAATACAATTTTTGGAATTAGAATTTTAGACTTACACATCTTGCAAATTCCACATAGCGAGTGACTACTGCACTGAATTATTTGCATTTGCTGGCTCAGCTCAGCTCAATGACAAACTCGAGGGTATTTGACTTTGATTTATCTACAAAAGTTGACGGGATGTTGATCTCTACGGGCGAAACTTCCCTTTCCTTTTTGCCATGCATTGCGGGATGTTACAGTGGGACATCTGCACAATTTGGTCACAGAAAGGTCAAATTAATAGCTTGAGTTTAATTACAAGTACATCTTAAATGAATACGAATAAGTATAATTTTTTTTTTTGCTGAATTGCTTTTTTTTATGGCTGTTTTAAGTTTAACGATCAAGTTGAGGTTTTGGCTTTCGCTAGTTAAAAAAAGTCAAAACCATTTTTAATAGTAACCATTCTCATTTTTCTATTTACAGCTCGTCGACAATAAACACAGCACTAGACAAAGAAGAAGCAGAAGAAGTTATTGCAGATATATAATTGAGCTTTATTCAAGTAAGTCAGAGTATGAGTGCGAATACGATTACGAGTACTCACACTCATTCATACACTCATATATAAACATTCATGTATAATGTCATCATGTCGCATGACATCATGGGTCAGTCTTTGGGGTGGCTTTTATTTTGGCCCAAAGGGGTCGGACTCTCTGCCACTTTTCCTCCTCCTTTTACCGTGCTGCAATTTGTGTACAGCTCAAGTAATTTCATAGCTTTGTTCCACTTGCTTTACGAGCTGGCGAGTATAAAACTGGGCAGCAAACTGACTCCACAGAAAGTTGGCAACAGTTCCTAATGAACGGAAAGTCGACCACACGCATTCAGTTCATTCGCAGCAAGCAAAACACATCCGGCGGTTCAGGATAGCTGCTTCTTCTGCTTCCTACTCGTCTTCCTCTTCTTCTTCCTGCCACATACAAGTACTTAACAAATTGCTTGCCGCAGTGTTGTTTTATACCCTGTGCACATCAAATGGGTTAAAAAGTTTGTAATTAAGTTGCGACAATTTATGTGAGAGACAAAAAGTTGCTTATCCGAACAGGATTTGAGCATTAAAAAGGCAGATTTCATTCGAAGTGAAATTTAATTTAGTTTCTAATTTGAAGACTCATTTTTGTACGATTATTTCTGAGTTCCACTTTATAAGAATAGGAATTAGGAATTAAGAAGGCAGATTTGGTTTTAAAAGAAGGTTAAAATACAGTACCGGATAAAGACAACCGGACACCATAAAAGAGTGGTTTTTGGAGTTTTCTTAAAGGTTTTATTTATTCGACCATAGGCAAAACGTAGGTGGCCTAGGGACTGTTTGAATGATACAAAACTTTCCTCAGCCCCTTAAGTACCGATTGAGATTTTCGAATTTGAAAAAAAGTCAACTTTCAAAACTTTTTTCTCAGGGCTCAAACCAAACAAAATGGGATGCAAAAATATTCTTTTAACAATTCTAATAGTGACTGCAAGAAAAAATTTTCAAAAATCTTTTCGCTACTATTTTTTATAATTTTTTGAAAATGGCAAAAAAGGCACTTTTTCTTCAATTTCATGCAATAAGTGCCTTTTTTGGCATTTTAAGAAAACTCCAAAAACCACTCTTTTATGGTGTCCGGTTTTCTTTGTCCGGCACTGTAATTTCTAATTTTATGAATCATTTTATTACTTAACAATGGGGAAGTAATTTCGTCTATATTTATTTTGGAGTGCATCTGTCGTAGCAAACTCATTTTCATTTGACTCAGCGAGCTCTTTCCGTTATGCTTGACAAATTGGCGGTTTCATGTCGCCTTCTTTGGCACAAGCAATCTGTAAAGCAATATAAATATTTGCTTACTTTAGTTTTAAATGCAGGGCATCTCCAAGTCGTTTACAGCTCTGTCGTTTTTGCTCAACTCTTTCTCATTGATTGCCTTATTATTGCAGCGATCCGTCTCAATCTCCTGCCGCATCCATCAAACTGTCTGCGTAGCTGAGGGCCCAAAGCGATGCCGGCGGAAATTAAACCATCCGCGCCTGCTGAGCCGGAAACTCCGACCAAGAGCAAACCGAAGAGCAACTCATCGACATTTTCGAAGGCCGCCTTGGCCCGTGTCTCACTGCTCGATGGCTCCGTTCTGGATGTGACTATTGACGTAAGTACCTAAAAATTACTGGCTTTAAGTTGATTTTATATATTCAATTCTGTTGCAGCGCAAAGCCAAAGGTCGTGACCTGGTCAACTCCATCTGTGCGGGCCTGAACATCATTGAGAAGGATTACTTTGGCCTGACGTATGAGACGCCAACGGATCCGCGTGCCTGGCTGGATTTGGAGAAGCCCGTGGCGAAATTCTTTCGCACAGATCCCTGGCCATTGGCCTTCGCGGTCAAGTTCTATCCGCCGGAGCCGTCACAGCTCCAGGAGGACATCACGCGCTACCATCTCTGCCTGCAAGTGCGCAATGACATCCTCGAGGGTCGTCTGCCATGCACGTTTGTGACTCACGCCCTGCTTGGCTCGTACCTGGTGCAGTCGGAGATGGGCGACTATGATCCCAAGGAGATGCCGACCCGTGCCTATCTCAAGGACTTTAAAATCGCACCCAATCAAGCGCTGGAACTAGAGGACAAAGTCATGGACTTGCACAAGACCCACAAGTATGTGAATCAATCTCAAATCCCTTTTTTGTCGACTTCTCTAACATCTTTTATGAATTCTCCACACAGAGGTCAATCGCCCGCCGAGGCCGAGCTGCATTATCTGGAGAACGCCAAGAAGCTGGCCATGTATGGCGTCGACTTGCATCCCGCCAAGGACTCGGAGGGCGTCGACATTATGCTGGGTGTCTGTGCGTCGGGTCTATTGGTTTATCGCGATAAGTAAGTCAAGTCCCAATCCAAGTCAATTTCATATGACTAATCTTTATCTTTTTGTTGTTTAGACTGCGCATCAACCGTTTCGCTTGGCCAAAGATCTTGAAGATCTCGTACAAGCGTCATCATTTCTACATCAAGATACGACCGGGCGAATTCGAGCAATACGAATCCACCATCGGTTTTAAGCTTGCCAATCATCGGGCTGCCAAGAAGCTGTGGAAGTCCTGTGTGGAGCACCATACCTTCTTCCGCCTGATGACGCCGGAGCCCAACACCAGGTCCACGCTGTTCCCGCGCTTCGGCTCCAAGTATCGCTTCTCGGGTCGCACCCACTACGAGAGCAAAGCGACACCTGTCGACCGAACCGCGCCCAAGTTCGATAGAGCTCTCTCCGGCGCCCGTCTCTCATCGCGCAGCATGGATGGTGAGTCCTTGCATGGGATCCTTGGCTTGATCCTAACTAATCAATGTATTTATTGCAGCCCTGGCCATGGCCGAGAAGGAGAAGGTTGCCCGCAAGAGCAGCACCTTGGACCATCGTGGAGATCGCAGCAACAATGCGGATGCCCACGGCCGTAGTCCCATCAAGAAGGACAAGAAGGACAAGGTAACTAAACGATCGAGCCACTAAATGAGGCTAGGGATGGGTATCGAAACGATAGTTCATTTAGAAAATCAATAGGATATTCGAATGTAGGTTTTTAATAGAATAGATGTATCGCAAAGATATTACATATCATTTTTTGATGAAATTTACTCATATTCATTAGATTTTAGTTATAACGATATGATATTTCGATATCAGTAACGAACCTTAGCCGATACCCATCCCTAAGTGCAACTGCTCGACTTGTTAGGGAGTTTGTTGAATGATTCTATTCACCAATAATTATTGAAAGTTAACCAAACATAATTTTGTTTACATTTTTTTCTCGGTTTGTTTGTTACTAACCAACAAAAATAATAATTATAATAATATTAATAACACATGCACACACACACACACAAACACACAACCGAACAACAACTGCAATCGAATATACCCTGCAATTGTGCAATCGTACACGAATTGTTGTGGCAACCCTAACACGTCACGTTATCCCGTTATCCTGTCGATCAGTTAATACGCGAATCGAGCACCGGCACAGCCTCGGCCTCCTCGCAGAGCTCCCTCGAGGGCGACTATGAGACTGGCATCGCTGCCGAACTTTCGTCTCCTCTTCAGGTTACTTTTCACACATTTCTAGATATTTCCTACCAAATTTTCCTACCAAATTGCCAATTTATCAATTTTATTTCATTGACTTGAACTCTGCTTACCTTCTTGGTTTCTTAGTTTTGATCGTTGTGAGCTTTTTACATAGCCCAAATGTGTATATCCATTTCTTTCCACCTATTCTCCGATTTGGAAAGAATGAGAACCAATACAATTACAATTATAATTTATTTATTAATTTTATGCTTGATTATATATATTTTTTATTTTGATTACATCATTGATCTCTGGTAGCTCTTGATCGAGGACTCCCCATATATGGTAATTTTTATGTACAAAATAAAAGAATTCCATTCTATTCTACTCTGTCCTTATATCTCTGCGTTTCGTCTGATTCACATATGCTTACACTATTCTAACTTGATCTAAGTTTTATCTGTTTTTCTGTTTAGTTTAAATTCAGCTCTCAGTATCTTTTATCTCATCTTGCGATAAATAAATATATTTTAAAGCGAATGTTTCTGTAAATATCTATCGAATGTCCTTCATTACTTTATACTTATGCTAACCAAAACTTATGCCGCATACATGTACAGTCTACACAAAACATTCATTGGTCAACTCCAAAATGTTAACAAATCCATTATAATTTTTGTTGCTTGTAGAACACATCTGAATCTTAATCTTAATCCTTATTCTGTTCATTTTGTTGCATGTATCTGTGAGCTTCTTTGTCCAGAAAAATCTTTTGTCCTCTTTGCAACTTCAAGTGTCAACATTATGTTAAAATTATTTATACTCTTAAATAGGATGAAGAAAAGAAAGCTGAACTGCGTGAGAAGAAGCAAAGGGAGAAGGAGGAAAAGGAGCGCAAGGAGCAGGAAAAGAGAGACCAAAAGGAGCGGGAAAAGGCTGAGAAGGCGGCTAAAGCAGCCGCTGCCGCTGCCGCCGCCGCTGCCGCCGGAGCTGGAGTTAACAGTAAGCTGAAAGTCACACCCAAAGCTGGGAAAAATAGTAAATAATGTTGGATATATTTTTACTGAAATTTGTCCGATTAAATTCGAACTCATTTGAGAAATAAATCCAAACGCAATATTTATGGTCAATATTTAACTTTATTTATTATTATTCAACAGGCAATGATGACCTGAATGATTCCAATAAATCGGGCAGACGTGTAAGTACAGCTATAATTTATATATACACAATTATTTACCTAATTGTAAGATATCAATCTAACTTTATGATCTGATAAGTAATGTAAAGTAAACCAATGATCGCACTGATTGCGCCCGAGATCGTGTAAATACAATCCCCGTAAAATTCCCAGCCCAAGTTTTATTCCTAATATTAATGTTAGTTTGTAGTGTAAACCATTGAATCCGAAATTTGTTTATAAGTTGAATTACTTTTAATTTTGTATTTTCCCATCCAATTCTTTTGTTTTTTCTATTTCTTTTTATGTTTCAACCCTTTTGATCCGATGATTATGATTTGTGACGGGCAAAAAAACAGGGCGTTGGTATTTTCTCGTCGGGTCGGAAGAGCAAGGGCGGTTCACCGTCCAAGGATGGCAAGGACAAGTCCAAGGATGGCAAGGACAAGGATAAGGAAATGGGTCGTCTTGGCTTGGTCGTTACCTCGGGTCTTGCTGGTGATCAGGATAAGGACAAGGATAGGGAACATAACAATGCCGGTGGAAATCGGGGATCTGCCACACCTGGCGGAGTTACCCGGCCCTATGAGTATGCCGTGGATGCCGATGGCAATGCCAGCAGTCCAACACGCAAATCTTATACTCCCGGCGGCTTCCGTTACGACCAGGATCCGAAGACTGGCAAGCAATACGGTCCCGATGGTCAGGAGCTGCAACTGTCGCCGACATCGCAGCAGAAGAAGATCGGCCTGGCCTTCAACTATGCTCCCGGCAATGAGAACGCCCTCAAGGAGACCGCCGAGAAGATCAAGTCCGGCCAGCTGTCGCCGCGCACGCAGGACAAGCTCAACCGCGGCCAGTTGTCGCCCAAGTCGCGGGCCAAGCTGCTCCAGGACGGCAACCTGTCGCCCACGACGCGTGCCAAATTACAGGGTAGCGCCGTCGATGCTGCTGCCGTCGCTCTCAGCGATGCCCAGAAGCGATCCTACTCGCCCACGAAGGGAGCGGGCCAGGGAACGGGCTACTCCTCGGGTGCTCCCGGCAGTTACAAGCCGATCACAGATCCCACAGCCGATTTCCTTGAATCGCAGCGTTATAGCAAAGAGCCTGGCTATGTGGGCGTGGCAGCAGGGGCTGGTGCCAAGCCCGGTTCACCCAAAAAGGCAACAGCTGGAGCAGGAACTGGAGCTGGAGCTGGAACAGCAGCTGCAGCTGCAGCTGGAGCAGGTCTGGCTGCTGCTGCAGCTCCTGCAAAGCCCAAAAAGAAGCGTGTCAAGATCATGGTCATCACCTCTAAGTTCGATCCCGCTACAAAACGCATCGATGCCGAGAATGGCAGCATTGAGCACTCCACGGGCATCTTGGATCCGGCCACAGGTCGCATCGATACCAAATATGGTGTAATCGATCCCAAGCACGGCACTTTGGAGGCCTTGAATACCAAGACGGGCAAAAAGGAATTGTTCCAGGGTGATCTTGATCCCAAGACAGGCAATTTGCACTTGGTTTCTGGCGTCTCAGATCCCAAGACCGGACGCATCGATGAGTCCTTGGGCCAGATTGTGTGCATCACGCCACAGGACAATCCCGTTGTTGAGCTGACCGTCATCACCAGTCGCATTGATCCCGCCACGGGCAAGATCGATACGGTTAACGGGGATGTGGAGCGCTCCTTGGGGGTTTTGAACCTGGACACGGGTCTGTTGGATACGAAATACGGTGAGATAAACACACGCACGGGCGAACTGAAGGCCATCGATCCCAAGTCTGGCAAAATTGTGGTTAGCAAGAATGTTAAGGTTGATCCTGGCACCGGGCAGATCACAATTCTGGGCATTGTCGATCCCAAGACGAACAAGATCGATCCCAACCAGGGCCGTATTATCGAGGTGGGTCAGCAAATTGATCCGATTGTCGAGGTCACTTCCCTGGCTGGCAAATTCGATTCGAAGAAGAACGTTATCGACCCCAAGACCGCTCAGGTGGAGACTTCTGGCGGACAGTTTGATCCGAAGCAGGGCAAGATCGATACGAAGTACGGACAAATTGATTTGGTGAAGCACACGATCACGTTCACAGATCCCAAGTCGGGCAAGACGGTGACACGCGACATCAAGATCGAGCCCGCGACTGGACAGATCGTGCTGAAGAACCAGATCAATCCGAAGAACAACAAACCCGACAAGGATTACGCCCGGATCATTTCACTGCGCATCGTCCAGCAGCGTGTGGATCCGGCGACAAAGGCGCCCATTGCTCAGGTCAGCGCCGCCAAGGATAAGGACATTATCGTTGATCCCAAGTCCAACCAGATTTGGGTGCCAACTGGTGCCAGCGATCCTAGCACCAAGGAGCAACAGTACATTTCCAGCAGCGTTGATCCCAAGACCGGATACGTCATCACCATCTACGGCTACCTCGATCCCAAGACCAACGAGATCAAGAAACAGACCAAGCTCGACCCCAACACCATCAAGATTGAGCCGACGTCCGGCAAGATTTACACAGCCACCGGAGAAGTGGACAAGGCCACCGGTGAACCGCTCTATGCCGCCACCCAGGTGGATCCCGAGTCCGGTGAGGTGTACACCAAGCTGGCCCGCGTTGATCCCAAGACCGGCAAGATCGTGATCGTCCGCATTTTGTTAATTTCGAAAACGGATGAACGTGGTCGACCCGAGGAGATCGATCCGGAGACATGCGAAATCGATCCCGTGTCGGGACGCGTTCTTAAGTTCTTCAACAAAACGGTTTATGTTTACAATATGATTGATCCGGTAACTGGTGAAATTGTACAGGTCGATCCCAATGATCCTCGGTTCGCCGGCGCCCGCACCACAGTGACCCACACGATGACCCTGACGGGAGAAATTGATCCAGTGACGGGCAGAATTAAGAGTGAATACGGCGACATTGATCCAAATACGGGTGACATTGATCCAGCGACGGCCGTAACGGATCCCGTCACTGGCAAACTGATCCTCAACTATGCCCAGATCGATCCCTCGCACTTTGGCAAACAGGCCCAGGTGCAGACCACGACAGAGACGGTGCCCATCACGCGCCAGCAGTTCTTCGATGGCGTCAAACACATACCCCGGGGTGCACTGCGTCGCGACTCCGAGGCCAGCTCGGACGACGACATGACCCAGCAGTATGCCAGCGATCAGGTTCAGGACATCATGACAACTCCCGGTGCCGGTAGCAGCAGTAAAAACAATGTGCTGGGCAAAGCGGCTAACACACCCACCGTGGTGAAGACGACAACGAAACAGGTGCTGACCAAGAACGATGGCGGCGTCACACACAACGTCGAGGAGGAGGTGCGCAATCTGGGCACCGGTGAGGTCACCTATTCGACACAGGAACACAAGGTTAGCCCACAACACAAGGCACTCTCTCTCTCTCTGTCTCTCTCTCGCTTTTGCTCTCTCTCTCTCAGAGTTTAATTAACTTTTAATTTGTAATCAAATTCTTTGCTATTGCTATGATTGTTGCTATTTGTTTTTGTTGTTCTGTAACTTGTTATTGATTGCGCACTAACCACAACCACCTGAATTCACCCCTGACCACCTGCCCACCTAGGCTGATGCGACACCAACCGATCTGAGCGGGGCGTATGTCACAGCAACCGCAGTCACCACACGCACAGCCACCACGCACGAGGATCTGGGCAAGAATGCCAAGACGGAGCAGCTGGAGGAGAAGACGGTGGCCACCACACGCACCCTGGACCCCAACAATCAACAGCAGCGCGTCGTCACCCAGGAGGTGAAAACGACGGCAACGGTCACCAGTGGCGATCAGGTAAATCACCGATGATCTCTGCATGACTGCACTTTTGCTCATTTAATGCATGAATTGATTTTCATTTAACCATTTTTTCTGTTTTCTTTGTTTTTTTTGCAATGATTTTATGTTGTTGTTATTGTTGTTGTTGTTGTTGTAATGGCATCCGCGTAGTATCAGAGACGCGACAGTGTGTCATCGACAAGCTCTGGCGATTCCGGCACTCCCATCGATGGTCCCTACGATGGCACCAGCGTGATACGCACTGACAACCAGGTTTGTTGACCACTCATTTCCCTCCTTCCCTCTCTCTCTTCACTCTTTGTCATGATACTCTTGAAACAATCTATAACTTTATATAAATCTCGTATCTCTTCCATCTGTAGAAATCTCCACTTTACGCTTCAACTGCAACCACATCCACCGGCCCACATGTTGAGAGCACTCGCGTCGTGCTCGGCGAGGATACGCCTGGGTATTCGGGACACGGCGAGATCATCTCTACCCAAACCGTCAGCAGTAAGACCCGCACCGTGGAAACGATTACCGTAAGTACCATCGATCGCGAGTGCTACGATCCGCATTCAATCAGAGTTTTAATCGAATTGAAGTAAGTAACCCGGAGGTAGGAATTTCTAAGGGAAAACAATCCCGAATTTCCTGTATACGTATGCGCTATTCCACTGTAAATTCCACATGCATTCGTCTCTTGTTTCAATTGGGTTAGAATTAGTACTTGTATTTAGTACTTGGTTGAAGGGTTAAGCTTTGGGTTGTAAATCATAAACGATTAATCGATCTACTTGGATTATTGGATGATCTTTAATCATCAATGTTTTCAAAAAAAATGTAATATTATACAGTGTGCCAATAATGTCTTCAAACACCATAAATCTGTCAAATTTGCGTATAATAAAGATGTTTTGATGCGGGTTTCTTAATGTAATCTTTTACTCACTTAAATTGCGTTCGAACGATACAAAAATTTCTTTAACCCATTAAAAATTTTCAAAAATATTTTTGCTAGTATTTTTATAATTTTTTGCAAATTGCTAATTTTTGGGATTTTCAAACAATTATAAAAAAAAATTATATAATTTTTTGAAAATTGCTAATTTTTGGGATTTTGAAAAAATTATAAACAATACTAGCAAAAATATTTTTGAACATTTTTAATGGGTTAAAGAAATTTATTATAATTTTTTGAAAATTGCTTTTTTTTGGGATCTTCAAAAAATTATAAAAAATACTAGCAAAAATATTTTTTTAAACTTTTTTGCTGTCACTCTTAGAATTGTTTAAAGATTTTTTTCTGCATCAAAATACTTTTTGTTCAAAATCGAGGAAAAAAGTTGAAAAATAGACTTTTTTTAAAATTCAAAATTTTGAATGGGTAATTAATAGGTTAAAGACATTTTTGTATCATTCGAACGCAATTTAAGTGAATAAAACATTAAAATAAGAAACCCGCAACAAATTATACGCAAATTTAACAGATTTATGGTGTATGAAGACATTAGTGGCACACTGTAGTTTAATTTATGCTATAATTTTTTAACAAGTCTTTTGGCTTAAAATAATTTATTTATTGATTCTAATAATCCGAAACATCGTTCGATCGAGTATTATAAAAAATCGTACCTAGTTAAGAAGTTGAAAACAATTCTGACTAATCCTATTTTTCCTACTCAAAAACAGTACAAAACCGAACGCGATGGCATTGTTGAGACTCGTGTGGAACAGAAGATAACCATACAATCTGATGGCGATCCAATTGATCATGACAAAGCTCTGGCTGAGGCAATACAAGTAAGTTGCATTAACTTTAAACTCACAACTATACAAATATATGCTAATATGATCCTCTTTAAACCTTGCAGGAAGCGACGGCCATGAATCCGGACATGACAGTCGAGAAGATTGAAATTCAACAGCAAACGCAGTAGATTTTATAATTATTTAAAAACATAAAATGAAAGAAATCGAAACAAGAACCAGCACAGCTTCACACACACACAACAAAACACCCACCCACACACACACTCAGCACTTGCAGTACACCTTTTATACTATCCTACATAAACACACATAAACTACACTACACTACGCTACCCACACACATGACTACAAGTTCAATAATTCTGTATAGAAAATAACGAGAGCTATCCATAACGTCTTGGAGTAATTGCATCCAATTTGTATTTTGTACTTTGTATGTTTATTATTTTTTTATATACTTATTACAAACTGTTGTTCAAAAGAAAGAGAAAATATGAAAAGCTACCTTTTAATTATTATATGTCATAAAATATATATTGAATGTGCAAAAGCAAAAGTTTAATTAAAAAAGAAACAAACAAACAAATAAGTAAGAAAGAAAATATATATTATATATTAAATTGTATACCACAATTGCATTCTGAATAAAAAAACAAAAACCTAAATGTACACACAACTATTCACAATGTTATTCGTTTAGTCCTTTGAATATTCAATGAGTGCACACAGTGTTGACGATGGCCATCGGTGGTAATCCACCTTTCAGCTCATTGCAATTAAATGAAATTACTAGCGAAAAAATAAAAAATATCGCGCTACAAATGGAAAACAAATGAACACATTGAGGGGGTGGCGGCAGTTTCCCCCCCCCCCCCTTTTACCCCGCTCAGAGCTCAAGTTGCAACGTCAACAGGACATGTGCGGCGATAAGAACTTTGCATTAACATGAAATCCAATTCGCAATTGCAAAGTGCGCGACAACTCGCGACCTGCAACCAGGCAAATTATTGTAATGCAATATTTATGGCCAAAGGTGTAGGAGTAGGAGGATCAGAGTTCAGAGGGGGTCTGTTAATAATATTACGTTCCATGGCAGAAATTCCTGCTACCCTCTGTACACCATTCACCATTTCATTTCTTCTATTTGTTCTATGCAATTTTTAAATTGTGGCCACAACATGCAAAAAAATGTCAGCAAACGATTAAATTAAAAGGCGAGATGGTTGGCAGTGGGAGAGAGAGAGAGGGAAGAGTGGGAGACAGCATAAAAAGTAGTAATTAAAGTGGAGCGTAGTACAAGGTGACTGACTAATGCATTGATTCATAGTTTAGATATAAAACCGTGCCAAACAAACGTGCAACGCTGCGCTTGGTCAGTCCATCAGTCAGTCAGTCAGTCAGTCAGTCAATCCATCAGTCAGTCAGTCAGTCAGTTAGTCAACTCGCTTTACTGTTAAGAATTGCACACATCTAACCACATGCCCCTTCCGGTGTGCAACCCATGACCCCTGACCTCTTACCTTACTCCTTGCCTGGCCGAAAGAGACCCATGGACACACGATAACTGACCGCGCTGAGTGCTTTCAGCTCATGCATTTTTAAATGCGCGTGGAAATATCCTCTTGCGAATATTTTTGTTATTGTTTTACTTGCTCTGTTTTGTTGTTCTTGTTTTTTGCCCGAAAGTCCTGCATATTGCATGTTGTTGTTGAGGTCAGTCTAAAATTTCACAAAGGCCAAACAAAAACTTGCGGCCAACTCAAGTTGGTAGCCGCCGCTATTAACTCGACCTCATGCCGCATGCCACATGTGTGCAAACTGCAACCTGCAATTCCTGTGCACAAAGTTCCTTGCCACGAACTATGCAACCAATCAATGGCATTGCATTCAATTTAATAACAAGAATTCCCGACTTACCTTTCAATCAAACCATAGCCAAAGCCATTACCAAACTAGAATTTAATGTGAACTATAAATAGAGATAATATTAACATTCTTTGCAATCATTCGAACAGCAGCTGCCACTTAATAACAGTATTGAATAAATAATTCCAATTCCCAAACATAATTAGTTTATAAGCCAGAATCAAATTGGGTTATCATTGTTCTAGGGAGCTCTAACATTGACATTTGGTCCAGTTTTCTATCGTCTTGGACACAATATTCAACTCTGAGCTTGAAAAAGATATCCCAAAAAACAACATAGCTTAATTAAACAATCTTAAAGCTGTGAAAATTCCAGCCTTCTAGCTCTTACCGTTTGGCCTCTGCGTTGATTACCCTCGCCAGTTAAGCCAAAGTCTTTTATAGATACTTTGTGTAGAATATAATTGAAAATAATAATCAAATATTTTTTATAATTTATGGAAAGTATCTTGAGAAGTTCAATTGATATTCTCTGGATTATATTTTAAATTATTGTATTTGAAAAGTAATACCAACTGGTTTTGGTTAGTTAATTGAAGATATTTGCCACGACAAAATATTTATGCCCACAATAATTGGTAGTTCTATGATATAGGAAACACCTCCTTCAATAAATAGCACATTTCTGGACTTGACATTGTGAATGTGAATCCATTGAACCATTTCAAATGAAGATAATATGTATAAATAAATGATATAGATTCAACTCTGTGTGATTCTCATTCCCTCAATGGAATCGAAATCAGTGCAAAAAATCAAAACGCAGCCCGGCAATTTGAGACTCGGACATTGTCGCGACTCGCGACGTTGCCAATTAGATTTGATGGCCTTTAGCGCTAAAACGTTATAAAACCGAAATTAGAGGAGGGGACGAAAGCGAAAAAGAATGTTAAGCGCAATGCAATGCAAAATGTCATGAGGAACGCGAAACAGTCTAAAACATGGCCATAAAGGATTCGAAAGGGGGCATAGAAGGGAGTTTTTGTATCGTGAAACGGCAATTTGCATGTCTGTCTCTCGAACTATCCACCTGTCCGTCCGCCCACGGGTCTAAGTAATTGCCTTTTTGAATGTGCCACATGCCACATGGAAGCGCTTTGCAACCAGCAACAAGTGGAGAAAAGGCAATTATTTAAAAAAAAAATGGAATTATTTGCATGCGTTCGGGCCAGAATAATGCAGCCAGAATAATGCATGGTGAGCGCTGCTTCTCTCAGCCATGTTTTGCGATTGTTTGTAAACAAACGCTTTCCCCAAACTCTCGCAAATTGGAAATTTACGCTCCCAAATGAGATCGACGCATGCGCCTTTCAGTAAGCCACAAAAAACTGTTATACGCCACATTTCCCCAGTCGATTCGAGACTGGTTTGAAGATAGTCCTTGAGAAGATGATCGGAAATACTTTTACTCCTGCCACATGCCCCAAGCCACTTGCCACACATGCCCCATTTTGGCTAATTACTAGACCATATTCTAATGGAATTTTCCGTTAGCTAGCAAATGGTCTTGTTGGTCAATCGCTTAAGAAATTATCATTAGAGCCCAGTCCAAGGCAATTTGATTGACAGTGAAAGTGGCCTAAGGACTAAGAAGGACTCGGCATATGGGGAATATTTGATTTGAAGTGCCTACTCCTCCCCTAACGATTCCTCAATAAATATTGAACGGCGTAATTAACGAGCATACTCGTAATTATGCACCCAAAAATCATTAATCAGGCAACAACTTGGCCTACACTTTCCATTTCCATTTGAAAGTCATTGTCAAAGTCGGAGACAAATCAAAAAAAATCAGTTGCAAACCCAGAAAGAACTTTCTTCACTTATAAGTGAGAATATTAAAGGCCGCTTCACACGAGCACTTTTTCACCGACACCTTTAGTTAAAAAGCTGTCCGTGTCGTGTAACCACACAAAATTTCAAAGCGTCGGTGAAAAACTGACGCTCACCGACGAAAATAGAACACGTTCTATTCCATCGGCAAGCAATAGTGAGCGACACGGACACGAAAAAATTTCTTTTTGACAAAAAGTGTCGGTGAAAAAGTGCTCGTGTGAAGCGCCCTTAAACTTATTTTAGAAATTTTCAATAATATGGCAATTATTTTAAGAAAATTCACTCAATTTACACTTTTATAATAACTTTGATTGAACAGAATAAATTCTCGTGAAGAATGTAAATTTTATTTAAAGACAAAAATGTATTATTCTTAAAAATATATGTTAAAATTTATTGGAAATACTGGGATATATTTTAGAATTGTTCACACAAATTTTAATTAAAAATCTGTTACTTTTCAATAAATAAATTTTAAAACTTTTTGATAATATTATAATTAAATGGGTTTCAGAATTATTCACAATAGTATTATAAAAAGAGAATATTGTCTTATTAATCTTGGTCATACTAAAGTTATCACCTTCATTCTCACATCCTCTGTTATTCCCAGCACGCAATTCGCATAAAAAAGCAACACAATAGAGAAGAATATTTTGCAATCAAATTGCGGCTCAATAAAAGGCCTAAACTGACCACTCGAAATTGGTTACGGCCAACTCGATTTGGGCTTATTGGGTGCACACACACAAATATTGAAAACAAATTTGCGCTAAACACTTTCAATTGCCAAAGATGATATTTCGGCCATATAAAAATGGCAATAAATGCAAATGAAAAGCGATAAACACACACATATACACACACACACACACGTACACAGACAAAATCCACACACGCACAACCCTCAATTGAGTCCAGTTAAAAAGTCAATTTTCAACGCGCCAACAGCGAGTTGGGTCGTAAGGGGGTTAAAGGGGCGCAAGGCATGGTCACAATGGGTTAACAAAAAACGCATTTTCAATAAATACCAATTATGATCTGAGCCAGTTTTGTAACAATTCTGGATTTGGGCATGCGAATTATTGTCGAATCTAAACGATTCGAACGACGCAAGGACTGTAAGGACCTAAAGGACTAAAGGAGCATATGTCCAGGGGTCAAGGGTCAGAGTCAGCTGGTTACTTTCATGGCCCATTTAGGGAATTATGCCACTGCATAAAACATTGATGAGCCTCCGTTTTACAAGTGGTCGCCGCTTCTCATGTTCTCACACAGTCTGTAAAGAACCTAACTGTAAAAAGTAGACAATCCCGTTAGTTCCCATAGATGTATCCAAAATTATCAGTTACATGCCTTTGGCATACGTGTAACATGAAAAATTCATGGCCAGGCCAGAAATGCCTCCACTTCTCCCTTCCTTTGTACATAATTAGTTAGTCGCTGCCAAAAAAGTAAATAAAATGTTTGCTGGACTACGAGATACCCTTGACACACACAGAGAAACTTCGGTCAATCCGCGAACCCTTCAGCTTCATTCTAACGAATTACTCTAAAAAAGAATGGTCCAATACTAAGAGATTGACTTAAAACTTGGAATTGTAGAGAACTTTCTCTTAAAATTTTCTTATTTTAGAAACAAAATATTTTCGATTGATTTTAGTAAAGTTTCTTCAACAAATTTTGTCATTTTCAGGACATTTACAGAGCTTGTTAGTTTTAATCTGATTATATAAAACAATTATATATAATAAACCTAAATCAAGCATTTAAATTGTGTCTTAAATACTCGTATATCAAAGATGTCATAAATATGTCAACAAAAACTTAAAATACCCCTTTTGGCATACGTAGGGTATACAACGAAACAAATTTGTAGCCCATGTCCAACTTTGATATGACGCAGCTAAAACGATTAATTGCGTATTGGCCAACAACAATAAAAAACAGAAACTAAAGAATATAATATGGCAATCATTAGATCTCTCAGTTAGATATCGGCCATTGAATTTCTGTACTTTTGAAATTTGCGCGCTTATCTTCCAAATGTGCATTGAGCTTGTGGGTGACCCAGTCCATAATAGCAGATAGATAGGACACAAGTTGGTCATTTCCATTTCGCATAATAAAGGTCATTGTGTTATTAGTCCTGCTCCCAATCCCCTTCTGCCCCTCAATACATTCAACGTACGTAATAGCCGCACAATTTATATTATTAATGCTCCACATGTGCGGTCAAAGAGAACAGAACGAGAACGAGAACACAACGGTCTAATACCCCTTGTCTGAAACGACAAAGGGTGGAATGTAATATTGTACAAAAATTAAATAAATCGACAACTCGACTTTCGCGAAATCGATTTTCAAGTACAAGTTACCTTTTCTGACAATCAATCGAGTTAATAAGATCGTTTTTTAAGCCAAATTAAAGTTCATTTCAATGCGGAATTAATTTAATTCCTCTGGGAATTATGGAGTTATGACACTTTGAAGCTGGTCTGAATTTGGACCTAGAAACTTTACAAATCAAAATTTATTTTAAAGAACGCTTGTATTTTTATACCCGTTACTTAAAAAATAAGTAAAAGGGTATATTCGGTAATCGTTGCAATGTATGTAACAGTGAGAAGGAAGCATCTGCGACCCTATAAAGTATATATATTCTTGATCAGCATCAACAGCCGAGTCGATATAGCCATGTCCGTCTGTCCGTCTTTCCGTCTGTCCGTCTGTAGATCTCAGGAGATCTGAACCTATAAGAGCTAAAGCAACCAAATTTGGCACACAGATTTCTATAAACCCCACGCAGATCAAGTTTGTTTCAAAATTTTGCCACGCCCCTTTTCGCCTTCGCAAATTGCGATAAACCACCATTCGCACAGTTTTTAAGATTAACGTTATTATTTCGTTAACTACTGTTAATAACTGTCATCCTACTAAATTGCAACAAGATGGGACAAATAGAACAATGGTAATGTGTGATTAAAGTTTTTATGCAATGTAAGTGCCTAAAAGCATGCAATAAAAATATTTTCAGTTTAGTTAAATAAGTAACGGGTATCCTATAGTCGGGAGCTCGACTATAGCCTTTCCGACTTCCGACTTGTTTTTATCTGGCATGCTACAGAAATCACAAGTGAAATCGAATTCAGAGAAAAGCAATTTCACTTCAAAAATTTCTCCGTGCCACAGAACTTATAGTTTTTAGCGTGCTCACCAACCTTTTAGAACTGGGCTGCTAGGGTTGGCCCCTTCTCAGATTAAATTTTCCAAGGGTTTGTTTAGCAACTTTTTTAAGTTTATCATTGCAGACTAGAAGGTTTTTATTTTATTTCTTCTTTAACTAATATTATTTAATTTATTTATATAATAATTGATATTGTGTAGCTTAAATAAATTTAAAAGTTATTGGCGCGGCAAACAATAAAAGTTACTCGACAACTCTAAATTCTAAAATTCGGACAAAAAATGTGACATTATTCTCATGGCATCGGACGCCAGTGGATTGAGCGATGATTTCGTTTCACCCAAAATTGTTCAGGTGATTGGACTGTGGCACGGAGAAAGGAAATTGACGTGAAATTCAAGTGAAAGAGATTTCTGTGGAAAAAACCTGTATTTGTATTTCTGAGGATACATTCGAATTAATTATATTTATAATTATTTATTTATGTTTATTATATTTGTGTAAATTCCAATGAAAGCAACTTTAGAAACATCAAAGGACCTGTTAGTTTAGTTTGACATTTGAGTTCTAATTTTGCAGATGTATTAAAAATAATATTTTTGGGTTGTCTAATTTTCAAGCTAAAGAAATCGGAGTAACTTTTTGTTGCGCAATTACACGATCTATTTAAGGCCCAAAATACAGCTAATAATAAACAAGTAATCGTTGTAATAAAAATAGTTATTTTTAGGCTCGTTAGTGAAAGTATCATGTAGAAATGTACTATGAAATGTCAGGAGAATTTTCAGATGCGTTGGCAATTAGTTTGAAGGATAACAATGACGCGTTGGGGTGTTAAAAATAAAAGGCTCGTCACGGCAGGGAAACATGTATAAAAGTGGGGCAGAAGGGGAAAAGGACAACCAGTTAGCAGTGAGACAGAAATTATGCGTTTTGGCGCAGTTTGGGGACAAGTCGCTTTTCTTGGGGTGTACTTAACAAATTGCCTGACCAGTGTTGCATAATGTATGAAGCGCAAACAGGCGACTAGTGACTGACTGACTAGTGAGTGTAGGGGAAAGAGGGAGCCTTGTCTGTGTACACAACCAAGTGCTGAGTCCTTGTTTTGGGGGTCGACATTTTCGCCAGTCCAAATCCAAATAATGTCGCCCCAATATGGCTAATACTAATGGGCCTAAACAATGTCACTTTCATGGCCTTTTGTGCTGGCTGACAGTTGACGGACGCATGGGCAGTTGGATATAGATTTTGGCTACGGATTCCGGATGTCCCAAGCCAATCCAAGGGGAACACATGGCAACTCGTATGTATATTCGTATTCGTGATATTGCGCATTGAGGAGTACACCTTTGACCATTACCCCATCCTTTTAAGGGTGGGGTTACGCCCACCCATCAAAAGATAATTTAATAGTCGCACATAGAAATAACATGTATCGATCGTGTGAAGCCCAAAATGCTTTTTTTCTTTTATTTCGTCTCGAATTGCGTGCCAAGTGCGATGGTCAATTTTCCGATTCGGAGCCGCAAATGAACCAAGAACGAAACCGCAAATGAAAAACCCAAACCGAACCGCAGTGCAGGTGGAAAAGTGGGCGTGGCAAGGGAGGGGAAGGGTGTTGCTACCATGGCATGTGTGTGTTTTGGCCGCGCACATGAATTATTAATTGACAATTGCCGAAAATGTCCATTATCAGGTGAATACAGCTAAGGAAAGGGGCCAACAGGAACGGGAACGGGAACGGGAACGGGAACGAGGTCATACTGTTGGTCGGAAAATTTCAATTTGAGTCTAATGAAAATTGTGGCAAATGCTTGTTTTCCTTTTCCTCAACTCCTCAACTCAGGCAATTGCCATAATGGGGTTAGTTGATTTTCCGCCCCCTTCCTCTCTACCAATTCCATTTCCATTTCCATTTGAGAGTGCCATGCAGGTGTTTCCATTTCGGCCGCTTTTTCTTTTCGGCCAATTGCAAATTACAACTTCCGCTCCTGTCCCTCTGTCTGTCATTTAAGCCATATGTGTGTGTGTGTGTGTGTGTGTGTGTGTGTGTCTGCTCTAATGACATTCGGCAATGACAACGCCGAAATTACGCACCACAATTTGTGGCACGCCTCATTGGCCAAAACGAAAACGAGAAAATAATATGTGAGATGGCTAATCTTGCAGGCCTTAAACGTTAGTGCAACTGAAGCTGAACCAATTTGGCCAAATGATATTTCTATCAAAACGCATTGGCCTCGAAACTATAGAGGAATTATAGAGAGAATTTGAAACGATTTTGATTTGAAGCCAAAAGCGAAACGTTTAAAAAAACGAAACGAAAAGAAAGTCATTTATTTTTTAATATTTATTTAATAAGTTAATAATTAATTAAATTCGTAGCCTTTGCTTAAAATAACCAAACAAAAAGAAAGTCTTTTATTTTTTAATATTTAATAAATATTCATATTTTTTTTTTTATTTTTACATTTTTAAACACTAATTTGTTTTTTATTCTTACAGTTTACATTTAATTTTTTTTGTTTTAATAATTAATTAAATTCGGAGGTTTCGTTTTAAAAAACCAAACGAAAAGAAAGTCATTTATTTTTTAATATTAAATAAATATTTATGTGTTATTTTTTTATATATTTACATTTTTTATAATTAATTTGTTTTTTATTCTTACAGTTTAAATTTAAATTTGTATTTAATGCATAACTATTTAATAATTAATTAAATTCGTAGCTTTCGTTTAAAATAATCAAACAAAAAGAAAGTAATTTATTTTATGTAACATTTAATAAATATTTACATTTTATATTTTTATATTATTACATTTTTAATAATTAAGTTGTTTTTATTTATAATATTTAATTTAATAATAATTAAAAAATTAATAATTTGATATTAAATAAAATTCGTAGCTTTATTTTAATATATTACAAATTAAATATGTTAAATAAAACATAAATAAATGTGGAATACTTGTGGCTGTGGCATTACATAAGTTGGCACACAGTTTCGGGCCAGAAGAGCGGAGAACAAAACGAAAGAAGAAACAAACAACAAATGGCCAACGGCTTCTACTGACGTGTTCAAAAGTCGTTCAACTCGATCGAGAACTCTGCGCTCTCTCTCTGCAATGCTCTCTCGCTCTCTCTGTCTCTCTCTTGACAGGTAAGCAGATGAGAGCGTAGTCAGAGTCAGAGTCAGAGCCAGGCTAAAAGCCGCGTGGCTATAGCAACCAAACAGTTCTTGTTGAGCTAAGCGAAAAGTTGCAAGTGGTTTTTTGCTCTCAGTCGAAGCAGAAGTGTCAAGGTGTTGCTATATTTACAATTTGCGAAATCAAAGAACTAACAACATAAAATAAAAATGTTCAAGTTGCTGTTGACCATACTGCTGGCCACGATACTGCAAGCCAAACTTGGCTGGGCCATCTCCTGTGGCGGCTGCGTCGACTTGGACGAGATCAACTTTGACAAGACGATTGGGCGGTTTCCCTTTGCTCTGGTCAAGTTCGATATTGCATTTCCCTATGGCGAAAAGCATGAGGCGTTTGCTGAATTCTCCAAGGCGGCGCACAAGGCCACCTCGGATTTGCTGGTGGCCACCGTGGGCATCAAGGACTACGGCGAGCTGGAGAACAAGGCGCTGGGCGAACGCTTCAAGGTGGATGAGAAACAATATCCGGGCATCTTCCTGTTCAAGGGCAGCGTCAAGGATTCCATACGATTCCCCGCCCATCTCGATGTGACGCTGGACAATCTGAAGAGCTTCGTTAGCAGCAATACTCCACTCTATATTGGCCGTGATGGTTGCCTCAAGCTGTTCAACGATGCCCTCAAGAACTATGCCAACAAGGCGGATCAGGAGCAGTTGGCGCTGATCCAGCAGATGATTGCCGAGCAGCAGAAACTGACACGGCCCGAGGAGCAGCAGAATGCCAAGTCGTACATTGTCTATATGCGCAAGATCAACGAGCATGGCTATGTCTTTGTCGAGGAGGAGACGAAGCGTCTGCTCCGGCTCAAGGCCGGCAAGGTGACGGCCGCCAAGAAGCTGGAACTGCAAATCAAGCTCAACATTCTCGAAGCTTTTCGCGTCTCCAAGTTGACTAAAGCTGTCCCCGCGAAGGAGGACAAAGCGGAGCTCTGAGCAAACTATGTAATTTCTGTAGTTAAATCAACCAAAATCCATAATCTTAATCCTAAAATAGACAAAAAAAAAGACAATTGTATATTAAATCTAAATGTTACCCGAAATTTACTTTTGTTTGGGTTCTTTTGTTATTTTGCCATGACAACAGGGACGCCACTCGGCTTGTTGGTCAGCAGGACATGTCCATTAACAATTTATACATATGAACAAATTATAGCAATTAGTTGTAGATATTTTAGAGCAACTACTTTTATTTCTCTTCATTCCAGCTCATTTCAGCGCGTCCTAAAAGTATGCAATGTAATTTATTTTAAGCAGCTCCGCAAAATATGCAACACTTGCTGTGCAGCGAAATTCGCAAATATAAACCAGCTCCCGGAAGTATGCAACAGTATGCAATATGGAGCACAATTCCTCAAAAATTTCCCTCTCTCCACTAATTGGGAAATTTCTCTTCCCCTTAAACATGGCGCGCCATTTAAAATTATGAATTGTTTAATTTTGCAATAAGGTTAAATTAAAAAAAAAAAAAGTAGAAGGGGCGAAGTTGTAAAGATTTAATCTAATTTTAAGAAATTAAGAAAAATTTTTTATTCTTTGAAAAATGCAAGCAAAATTTGAATTTTCTAGCTGTATATTTACTGAAAGTGTTAAATAACATTGTTTTTACCTGTGAAGGTGCAATATTTTATATTTTCATAATTTATTTCAACAATTTTTAAATATTTTTAAGGTCACAATAATTCAACGATTGTGTTAACATTTGCGAGCATTTACTGTAGATACGACCACAGTGACTAGGGCCATGCAATACGTTGCCCCACTGCAATACAAAATGAACAAGCACATGTGTGTGTGTGAGCTCCATTGTGCCGCTCTCTTCTCACTTACGCATCTGATCGTGACAATGGCAAATGGCAGCGACAGCGACGGCGACAGCAGAAAGAGAGGCAGAGAGTCAAACGCAGCGCATCCCAATAGTAAATTTGTCGCAGAAAACTGTACAGAATTCGTACAGCGCGCTCACAGCTGCGCGCCGAGTTCGTGTAAAACCCTCATTCGCTTTTATACATGCGTGGCCACAATTCTCTGTAGGAAATTTAGAAAACCGCGCGGCAGGTTCCGCTACGAAGTCGAACGTTTTAGTGAGTTCTTCGTAAGGTTCGGCTGCATACTTTTCTGTATGCGTATTTCTGCTGTATAAAATTCTAGTTGGAATTCTGGCTGGTTCTAGTATGAAATCTGGTTGGAATTCTTATTGAACTACCCCACCCCTAGGCAGCGGCAAATCTGCACGGCAGCAGAAATAAAATGTTTATACATATTTTTAATTAATAATTTTATTTAAACATTGATTTACATTCTTACAATTACTTAAACTAATTTAGATATATAAGAATACTGAAAAGAAAGAAAAAACAAACAATAATTACAAATGTAATATTTTATGTGTTTTGTATTTTATTTACCTGGCTTGTGTGCATATACAAAACAGTAGCACTGCCGAATGTGGAAGACTGTAATATATTAATTGTGTTTTATTTATAAATTATATTAAAATACGCAATAAATATATTTAACTTACCGCTTCACTTATGTTGTTTACGCAAGACGAGCTGACACTTAACTAAAACGCAAAAGAAAAACTGCAAGAAATACACACAAAAAGGGTTGCAACCCATACAAAATGTAGCTGATCGAGTTTTTTTGTACACTGCAATAACTGCTGCAAAACCCCATGACAACCCTACAAAAGTCAATACAAACAAAGAAACAAAGAAAAAATCCAAGCAGCGTTCTCTGCAGCAGAACGCAATGTCAAACTCAAGCAAACGAGCGAACTCATAGCGGACTTTGCTGCGGGGATTTCACACTTAGGACGATCGATTCTGACTACAGAGCGCGCTCATGAAAGTTTGCAGAATCAGGGATGTGCAACTTAAATCTGAAACGTTCTGTACAGCGGCCGTATAGAATTCGTTCACCACATGCCTGAATTTCCGGCTGGGATTCGCTTGCAGTTTTTTCTACACTGTTCGATCGCTGGGGATAGGGGGAAGCATGGAAGCAAGAGAGGGGGCTTGTTTTGATGGCGCTGTGTGTGTGTGTGTGTGTGTATTGTGTATGAGTGTTTGTGTGTGCTTGCGTTGTTATCGCTCATTTTCACTTTAATATGAGTTTTTGTTGCTTTTGCTGTTGCTTTCTTTGGAGTTTGCTCTTTTGTGCACGCTGCGCTGCTGGGCAGCCATATTTATTTGTTTTTTTTTTTATAATTTTTTTTTTTTGGACCAGCAGCGAACGCACCAAAAATTGTGTTTTCTTCAGTTGCATGCGAAAAGTCAATGAACTTTTTCGGTGTTGTCTATGCATTTCTGATACGCTGATGTTGTTGTTGTTGTTGTTGTTTTGCGATAAGTGTTCATGCTGGTGTTGAGCTATTGGTGTTGTTGCTGCATTGAACACGCTGAAGCAATGACGGATACGAAATATAACAGCAACAATAGAAAAAAATTACAAATTTTCAAGCTGCACAAATGGAACGGCAATGGCAACGGTGCTTATGAGTGGGGGGAGGGGCAGGGGGAGGGGGTGCGGAATGTGGCGGTTAATATGACGGTTTTCAGCTTTCGCTTAGCTACAATATATAAATACACACACACACACATACTACCAAATTTCCTACAGATTTTCGCGCTTATCGCGCAATTTATCAGCAAATGCAAAAAATTAAATGGAATTAAGAAAATCACCCGCGGTTTTTAGCAATTGTTAATTTGTAGCTGATGGGAAAACCTTTGACCCGCAGCAAGGCCAATTGACAGGCAGCAGCCACATAAAAAGCGGAAAACTCAATTGGGAAAATTGCCAAACCGAAAATAAAGAAAATACAATTCTGCTGGTTGAACTGCAATTTTCACACACTCGGAAAATCGAGACACACCTTTGGGATGGGATCATTCATGCAAATGTTTGCATTTCCACAAAAACACGCACAAGTGCATTTTCATTTTTCCCCAGTCAATCAGTCAATCAATCTGTGATCTGTCTGCCTGACAGTTGGCAACCCTTTTCACAGATGCGCTCGGTTAAAATTGTAAGGGGATCGCCCACGAAACGAACCCTTCTCAATTATCATGTGCATAAACCTAACCTCAATTGCATAAACCTAACCTCAATTGCTGTAATGACGCAGCAGCCAGGATAAACAAAATGCGACGTAATTTGAGCGCAGAATGCTGAATTTTGGAAATCACAAAATAAATTGAGAAATTGAAAAGCAAAATAAAAAAACTGTTTGTCGCAGTCGACGCCTTTTTTGACCAGTTTTCCTTTAGCATCATCATCATAACGTTGCGTCTCGCCATCTTTTTGGGCCATAATAATAATGCAAGCCGATCTTCAGGTAACATCGAGATGGCGTGGACTACCTGCTGTTAGATTTACGTTTATGCATTTCATTTTCATTGTTTGCTCCGTTGGCTTTTTGGCCATAAAAACAGGTTTCCTCTTCTGTCCCGAGATTTTGTATACGTTTTTGGCCCTAAAAAGATTTATCTCGCGCTGCAGATCGCAGTGCAAAGAGAGCAAAGAACTCTTCTTCTTTTGGCCCGCCTACAAGTTGACAATCAGAATCCATATAATATTCGTATCAATTCCCTTTTGGCGCAGCACTAATCGAAGGGTTCTTTCCACATCCACATCATCATCGAGGTCAGGTCACAGCAAATGCATTAAATGTGTAATCCCAGATACGAAATCTGTGCGAGACGTCAGACATTTGACTTTAACTTTAGAAAAACATTTTCACGACTTGTCCGACTCTTTTTTTTATATTTTCTTCTGTTTTTTTTTTTGCGTCTTTCTTTTGGCTTGGGGCTCTGTAACGATCTTGATGCTGGGCCGGATTGGGACTGCGACTGGGACTGGGACAGGTAGCCGCAACATTTTGAAGCGCTTTGCGCATTAAACTCGATTTTTTAGGTTCGTTTAAATGCGTTTTTCTCTATTTTTTTTTTTTTTTTTTTTTTTTTTGAAAAATGTTTCATTTTGAGGTTTTTGCTTTCCTCGTACCTTCTTTGATTGCATTGCCAAGCTGAGGCCATAGCCAAAGCCAAAGCCGCGCCTCGGACTCAACGTCAGTTTAGAGATTCGACCTCAGTCGCTCTCATGGCTTAATTGCCTGACTTGGTCGAGACGCAAAACTTGCTCTGAAGCAGCGGGAGCGGCGGGGGGAAAGCAGGGGAAGGGGGTTCTGGGGAGGGAGGGGCAGAGCAAGCGTCTTGGTCGATTGGCGTTTTGGACCGGCAGTTTTCTCGCGTTGGCGATGGCGATGGCAATGGCGATGGCGGCGTCACCGGCCATTGCACCGCACAGATGCAGATACTCGTACCTTTTCTTTCTCCTCCGGGGCCCGAAAGTCAATGACTTGTGAGGCATTTTCGTGGGTTTTTAGCGCCCCGGCCGAAGCACGCTTGACAGATTTATACATAAATGCATATGAGTTTTTGGCCCCGAAGCATTCTTAATTAGGTTGGGAAACGAGAGAACAAATGCAAAACCCGATTCGATTGGAACTTCTAAGCGATGCGATCTAGCACCAGCATCTTTTCTTTCTTTCGTTTTTCAAACATTTCTTGTTGACAGGACGACTTCAAGGTAAACAATGAGTCAAACCCTTTATGACATCGCATCCCAGATGATGATGACGATGATGATCAGCGGGTGTGCTCAGACTTATAATATGATCTTGGAATTGAGGTCCAGCTATTGATTGTGGCCCTCATTGCTGTTGATGGCTCATAATTAATGTCAAATAATTGGCAGAAATTTGTTTGCTATTTAATTGTGGCGTTTTCCACAACGGAACGTGGTCCGTGTCCATTCCTGGTCTCTTGTTCAGCCGCCTTCCCCTTCACAGACTCACATTTTCACAATTTCTCAATCAATTTTCTTTTATTGACTAAGATGCGGGCGCCACATCCCAAAAGTTCTATCTGAATTGCAATTGCAACATTTCGGCTCTTCCATGTTTCGGCAGCATGTTTATCACTCCCCGACCCCGATTCCGACCCCGACCCCGTTGCCGATCCCAATTCGTACCCCAGGCCACGCACTCGGGTCATTGACTCTCGTGTGGGACTCGCGACTTGCGATGTGTTTGTTTATGCACACTCGTACAGTAGTCTATCGCAAAATAGAACAGTTCATATATTAGAAAATATGTTATTGCTCAAAATAAACCTAAATTTAATTAAATTACTATTACAATACGTTTATTAGTATGATTATTATTTATTTTCTGCAACGATAATGTTTATTAGAGAAATTTAAATGAATTTACAAATTATTATAATTTTCATACTTCAAGCGCTCATAGCTTTACTAAAACTTAACAAATTTTCACTCGGAAAGACTTTTTATTCCATGTTTGGCACATATTTTGAATCTGCAATTAATTTTGGTTAATTTTCGAAATTTGATAAATTGCAATATTTTTATTTCATACCTACCCCTTGACAGTTTTTTCGAAATTTCAAGCGTGTATAGCTTTTTTAAAACCTAACCAATTTGCATGCGGAATGTCTTTTTGTTCATCGTTTGACCTCCATTTTTCTTTTGAAACTAAATTTTGTTTATTTCAAAAATTTTAAAAAATTCTAAAAATTGTCGATATTTTCATACCTAACCTTGACAGTATTTTCATAATTTCAACAGATAATTGCTTCCGCAAAACTTAACCAATTTTCACGCGGAATTACTTTTTATTCATTTTTTGGCCAATATTTTGATTCTACAGATAAATTTTGTTAATTTTCAAAATTTAAGAATAATACAAAATTTTCGGTTTTTTTTCATAAATACCCCTTGGCAGTTTTTTCGAAATTTCAATCGCTCATAACTTTTTTAAAAGGTAACCGATTTGCCTTTTTGTTCAATATTTGACCTCTATTTTGTTCTGCAACTACGTTTAGTTCAATTGGGAAGTCTATAAAAAAATTTGTACATTTTTCTTCAGTGTCAGAATTTTGACTATCGAAAGACTACTGTATCAAAATCGTTCTTTACTCTTCGGATACAACGCAGTGCGTAGCTTTTTTCCGCCATTCCGAAGTTCCGGATGCAAAGCCATAAAACTGCGTATGTCTGTGTGTGTGGGTGTGAGTGTAAGCAAGTGCGTGTGTGTGTGTGTTGAGGGAGTAATATAATAATAATCGTACTCCCAAGACTCTAACCATTAACAGAAAGCATATCCCAAGGGCAGACAATGAGACCTGCATCATTATGTTGCATGCTGCGTTTCGGCGATCGGCGATCGCTGATCGAGATGCACGAAATGTGAATGCGCGGCATTGTGAAGGCGCAGGATTCGCGGCGTTCCCACAGTGCCACACAATGCCAATGCCAATGGGCATAAATTTATATGAAAAACAAAAATAAAATCATAGATCGATGGATCGCTGAATCGAGGATCCCTCGAATCAAAATGTGGCAAGAAAAGAAGAACCCAAAAAGTCACATGTCTAACAATGTGGCTGAAAACAATCCCAGCCAGAAATCGCTTAAGGTTAACACATCGCCAAACAATGCCTAAGATCGAGAGAGAGGAGAGAGGGGGAAAGGTAAGGGACAAGTGTCGCGGTATCATAACGAGGGTAGCTACAAGCCAAACCAAACCAGTTTTCCTCAACTGCGAGGACAGTCTGTACCTGTCAGCCTGTTGCACTGTTGCCTCCGTTAATTTGGGGGAAGGTGGAGGGGTAAGAAACACTACGATCCGCGTAATCTCCGCTGTCTCTCTCGCCTGGATGCTGAGTCAGCGCCAGAGTAGCGATTCCCTATTCCCCTCTGCCTTTCAATTCCCTCTACGAACTGCGCTGCAATATCGCGTAATGAAAATGGAAAATGGAAGTGGAAATGGACGTGGACGTGGATGTTGCAGGTGCCGTGTGTGACTTACAACAAAAGGCCAAGGCACAAAGTCAAAGTCAAAAGAATAACACTGGCCAAAAAGGGACGAAAAGAAAACAGACACACACACACACACACACAACAAAGGGACAACCTAAGAGCACATGCAAGTGCACATTTTCATTTTCATTTTCGACTATAAAATTTATTCGCATTAATCGCCGTCAGAGATAAAAATTAACGAAAGAAGGAAAAAAAAAGATCGTAGACCAGGTCAGGGTCAGTCTAGAGGATGTCGAGGGTCGGGGGTTGAGGGTCGTGGGACGTGGGACGATTGCAGACACTTCTGGCCAGGGGTCGTCGGCATGATAAGGCAACAATTGACACCTTCAACTGGGACGTCGATGTCGATGTCGAGGCGACTTCTTCTTCTACCTGCCGCGATCTTGGCATTTCTGATTGCCAACAGACTTAGAGTATATATGTGTGTGTGTGTGTGTTTGTGTGCGTGTTAAAGAGCAACGAATTTGCAGAGACTGTACATTGTTTTCGGTCAGACACTTGTCGTCGCCGAAATATGAAAATATCTACATTGTTACCATTGAAAGTGGGCAGAAAACTCTGAGTAGACTTGTGCAACAACAGAAGGAAGCTTATAGAAGACTTTATACAGAAAAGGAGCTATTACCGCACTCTATGTACATATACCCTGTAACCGAGAAGTGCTGTACGTATTTATATATACCCTGTTTATTTATTTATTGCCAGGCTAAAAGCAGCCGACACAACAATTAATTTAAAAATATTACATTCATTTAAAAAAAAATTATATATATGGGCATTTCCAGAAAAAGGTCCACCTTGCCAAAAAACGTAAAATTGATTAAAAACTCTCATCTTGTGAAATTTTCTTCCAAAAAATGTATTCAAGGATGAACATATACATAGATTCTACATTGGAATAAATTCACTTTTTCCATATTTTTGCTTATTTTCTTAAAAATTGATTTTCAAAATGGACCGTTTGTATTTTAACGATTACACTAAGTCAGGGAGTAAGATTGTAACATAAACCATTTTAATTCTTAGAAATATATTGAAAGTTTAATTTAAAACAAGTTTTAAAAGCTGTTTTCGATATCAATTAAGGTGGAAATCTTGTCACGTTCGCAATGTCACGTTACAAATTACTGATAAAAGTTGTAAAATAAATAAAATGATAGTAACTTATCAAAATTATTTCCAAAATGTAAAACTACATTATTTTATTATGGTTTAAGAGTATTTTCTTCCAAATTACTCGCCACATTTCGCAGACTTTCGCATTTGTCAAGATGAAGTCAAAAATGACTTCCATTTTTCGTCGCGTTCGCGATGCATTGTTTTCTATAAATAATTAAAAAACGACAAGTCTTCAAAGATTGTCTTTCATCATAAAAATAGAGTTGATAAAATGCATTAAACACGTGAGAAAACATTTTTGAAATTGTCAATTTTTGCTATTTCTTTTTTCATTTAAAGTCGTACAAATGTCGCGTTCGCGATCCTGGAAATACCCATATACAATATATTTAAATTACAATATAAATTAAAATAAAATTATTGCCTCTTATAATTTATATTGATTGATTATTCCTATTGACTAATCTTATAATTGTTTATCAATTATTGAGTTACTATGCATAGATTATAGTTACTATTGATATTTATTGTTATTAATTTTATTAACATTTATTTTTATTTATTTGTAGAATTGCGAGTTTCACAGATACAACAGCAAAAACGCTGGCAAAGATTCCATTTTTTGGGCCTCTTTAAAGAGCCCGAATTCTGTTCCCCAATGGGATGTGGGTCACGACGGGATGGAGTGGGATGGGCTGATGCGTTGATGGAGTGAGATTTGGAGGAGTGGGGCGGTGCGGGGTGTTGCGCAACCACTAGCAAAGTGGAATGAAGCGTATGCGTGTGTAATTAAGTGTCGCAAAAAGACGCAAAGAAGCAAAGGCAGAATAGACATCGACATCGACATCGACATCGACAGAGACAGAGATGATAATGTACTGGGCGCTTTACATGTGACGGTAATCGGAGTCGGATGCTCGGATGCCCGAATGGGGATACTCTAAGAGTGTGTGTGTGTGTATGTAAATAGGAAAAGCATGTTGTTGTGCTCCTGTACAGGATATATATGGTGGAGGAGGGTGATAAAAATGTTGATGTAAATTGCAAAAAACAGTTTTTATGTCCCATTGCCGCATTTGGAGCGGGAGGAACAAAGGACAAGTTGAAGGCGGCCTGCGTGTGAAGTGGTGCAAAATATTATATATACATATATACTTATTAGACAAGGGCGGTTGGAGCTGAAAAAGCTCCAGGATGACAGGATGACAGGATAACAGGATAACTGGTGGTTGCTTCCGCTTTGAAGTGCCATTGTTAATCTAGTTTTCGATTTATTTATAAATCATCAACAGTTTTTTGTTAGGCGCTACACAACACTGGCAACACTTGAGCAACACTGCACAGTAGTCCTTGGCAAATCTGTCAACGTCTAAATAGAAAAACTGTAGATGGAAATCAGTAGCCAAAAATCAAATGGGTAGAAATCAACTGAATCTCAAGGCATTCGGAACGATTTCTGATTGCTGTATTTGCATCTTTCGAATTGAGTTTTCAGAAACGATTGGAAATGGTAAGTTTCCAAATTAATATTAAAATTAAGATTGCCTTTTTCCCATTCACTACTTCCACTACCCCCAAGGCTCTCATGGTGAAGCTGAAGCTACCAATTCGTGTCCAGCCGGATGTATTGCCACCTCCTGGTATGTGTGGCACCCACACCAACAAGTTGCACTACTTTAAAAAGTGTTTCCTCGATGAGCTGGCCACAAAGCCATTTGCGCCCGACTTTATGCAGCCGGTGGACACGGAGGTTCTACAGGTGCCCACCTATTACACCATCATCCAGAGGCCCATGGACATGGGCACCATCATCAAGCGGGTGGAGAATCGCTACTATCATGGCGTGGATGAGTTAATCGTGGATTTCAGACAGGTCATAAGCAACTGTTACACCTTCAATCGACCCAATGATACGGTCTATCGCAATGGCCAAAAGCTGGAGAAGTTCTTCATGAAGATTCTCGCGCAAATGCCCGAGGGCGATGAGGTGCCCAGCTACAAGGATCCCCGAGCACCGCGTAGTCCCCCCGAGGAGGAGAAGGCATCGGCAATCACCGAGCAACAGTGTCGAGAGGATTTGAAGAAACTCCAGAACGAATACATCGACGGGGTGGATGGGGAGCTGCGAGATTTCTTCAAGGACAAGTGGATAGCAGTGTCCAAGAAGCTGGGCAAGCATCAGTTCAAGTACGAGAGTACCTTTTACGAGTCCCTGGACAACATCCCGTATCAACCAGTTAATAAGGAACTAAACGAGCTTCTCTACGAGACCAAAAAGGCGGAGGGCGTTCTGAGGGAACCCTACAACGTCCAGTCCAGGTGGGAGGACAGTTTGATCAATGGACTCGATGCTACCATCGAAAGACTGCAGAACAAACTCGAGGCTTGTCGCATCAGTGAAGAGGAGAAAGCCGCAGGAGGAGGAGAGGCGAACAAGAAGAAACAGAAGATGAGGGCTAAGGGTCGAGGGGAGGGAGCGGGCTCCCAGAAGAACAATGCACTGATCTCTCGAACACACGGGTCCGATTCCGCCGATGGCAAGGACACGGACACTGTGGAGAATTTCAGTGAGATGGAACGTCGCGCCCTCCAGCAACAGTTTGTGATGCTGCCCCTGAACTCCAAGATCGAAATAATGCACATTATTGGCCAGACTGAGGATATAAACACGGAGAGCTGCGATCTCCAGTGGTTCGACATCAAGAACTTTGGCACCGAGACCCTGCAACTGATGAAGAAGGCCATGCATCCGCATACCAAGCTCAATCTGCGCAACATGAAGCCCGCCGAGAAGGAGGATCTGCAGCGCAACCTCGAGAATCGTTTGCGCAACATCAACCAAGTGCTAAACGGCAATCGACGCAAATACACACATCGCATGCGCATTCGCTCCACGGTGCAGGCCAAGAAGCGATCACGCATCGAGGCCAAAGCCGGAGCCGGAGCCGGCAAGACTGCCGCCCAACCTCAGGCCAACGGGAACAACGCCAAGGCGGCAGGAGCTGTGGGCGGGGACAACAGCAGCGACAGCGAGTCCAGCGACAGCAGCGACTCGTCCTCCAGCAGCGACAGCGACTCGAGCAGCAGCGACAGCAGCAGCGACTCCTCCAGCGACAGCAAGGATTCCAATGTCATGGATGCTTCGCCCTAGACAAATTTCGCAAATTTGCATAATCATCATTATCCAAAATAAATAAGCGACACTTTTTACTTCTATCACAACTCATCCCGATCTCCGCTTCCGATTCCGATCTCCATCTTCAATGTCTTTGCAGCGATCACGTAAAGCGAATTTTTTATGCATTTTCCAAAAGAAAATTATGCAAATGTGGCAGAGTTTCTCACGCTCGGCAAAATACCTGACACCGCAGACTAGTCTACGAAATGAGAGCGTTGCCAAAAAGATCATGCAAAGATCTCTTGGTGAGCCAAAAAAAGGTAAAGGTTTTCCATCAACGACAAAATTTGCATAATTTCACAAGATTTTTCACTTGGCGAAAAAGGGTTCAAAGATCGAGAGAGAGAGCGAGCGAGATCAGTTGTGATCCTAATTTGCATAAGGAGCATCGACTTGCGAAAACGTAAAACGAAAGTGAAAATGGGAAAAAAGGAAAATGTGCATATGCTGAAAAGGAAATGCCACAGAGACGATAGGAGACAATCAGACACAACAGGGGTTAATTATGCGCACTGCAGTGGACCAGGCAGAGGGAGAGAGATGCACAGCATGCCGGCACGCTCGCACACCCAACTGCTGGCAGGGGGTTGAACAGGGACAACAACATTGGCTAATTTGCATATAGGAAAAGGAAATTGAAAATTTGGGTTTGTGTATGTGAATGTGAATGTGATGTGCCTGCAATTTATTTCCTTGTTTAGTTTTTTTTTGTTTTGGCCAGGCAAAATTATGTAAATTATGCGTGCAAAAACATTGAGAAAACTTTCTCACGCTCAACTCCTTGAGCCAGCACCTCTCTCACTATCTCTCTCTCTCTCTGTCTGTCTTTCAGTATTATTGCTCACTTTTCGGGTTAAGCGAGTAGCCAGGCTGCCAGGATGCAGGGCGCAGCATTCAATCTATAATATTTACTTGGCCTTGTTTGGGTTTCCGCGCACCAGGCAACAAATCAATTTTTGATCGATATTCATTCAGCTCTCGATTGATTTCAGCAATTTGCATATTCCGTGAGGTTTGCTTATGCAAAACGGGGATCCTCGAAAGAACCTTAAGACGGTCGAAAAATTATGCAAATTTTTTTATGTACAAAAGATTTGGCCTTTGCCGCCTTTTGCAGCGAAAGCAATGTGGCATTTTTCCGCCTGACATGCAATTATTGAATTAGTTTTTTTAATACATAATTTTTGATATTGAAATGGTATTGCAGTTCAATTTAAGTGCACAGCTGCATTGCAAAGCATTTCAAGGTATTTAGTCAGCGTTTAATATTGTATTTATTTTTATTGAACTATGCTATTTGTTTTTAAGTGAAAAATAATTGATTTAAAATTATAAAAACATATATAATCTAGTTGAATTAGCTTGAAAGTTCTATAGCTATTCAATCTTAGTAAACAACTGCATTACAAGTCATTTTAATTAATTAAGTCGGAGTTTTAAATTGAATTTATTGCTATTCAATCAAGTTTAAAGTGGTATAGCCATTAAATTTAAGTTGCTGAACATGTTTCAATGCTGATCTGATAAATTAAAATTTGCATTCAATGTTGCTCGATCAAATTGAAAGAGTTACTGCTGTTCAATTCAACTCCAAGACCTGTTCAAAGTCAAAGTCAAAAAAGAAACATTCGCCATTTTTGCAACAAGTTTTCGCACAGCTCCTCCCACCTTCCCTTGCCAGCACCAGGCTGAGTAGGGTGTCGATTTCAACCCCTAAGCATATTTGGCCATAAGCTTGCGAAATCGCCAATGCGATTTGCCAAAGTGAAAGATCGAACAATCAACATTGCAAATAAAATTGCAAATGCCAGCCAATGCGAATGGTTTAAGCAACAAGAACAGGGAGAGAAACAGGAAGTAGAAAGAGGAATAGGAACAGGAACAGGAATTGCGATTGCAACGGGAAAGCCAACAACCACCGTTGTGCTGTGTCTACCACCCAAGCGAATTGAAAATATGAACTTTGATGTTTGGGCAAAACCATAAAAAAATCCGCAAAACGAGGGTTGTGCCTCGTAAAGTACTTAACGGGAGAAACACCCCAAGCACATACACATACACATGCACTACCCTCCCTTCCTTTGCCCTCCCCACTCCCCGCTCTACTTGCCTCACCTAGTTTGCAGACATTAATGCTCGTTAAATGTGGAGTGCGTCACGTGTGTCACGTAGTTGTTGCTGTTGTTGTTGCTGCTGCTGTTTTTCTGTATCTAGTAATTTTGCCAGCGACAGCATGCAAATTTTTTTGAATTTATTTTTTGTGTTTTGTTTTTTTTTCTAGTATTTCGTCGACCTGCCACGTCCATGTCCTGGGGGTTGAAGCTAAGCGAAAAGCTAAGCTGCAACAGCAGTCGACCACCCCGGGCTTCCCTCTGGCTTCCTTCTGGCTTCTGGCTGCGCCTTTTTGTGGCATGGAGTGCGATTGTTGTTGCTGTTGTTCTTAACGCTGCTTATGCCAAAAAAAAAAAAGAGGCGTCAAGAAAAATATCAGCAAGAGACTCGCAAGTTTTTCCAACTTTCTCATTTTGTATACCCTTTGTAGAGGGTATATAAAGTTTGTGCAAAGAGAGTAATAGGCTTTAAAATTATACATTTTTGAAAAACAAAAAATTGCAATCTGCAGAAAAAAAGGATTTGAAAGAAACTAATAAAATTTAAATGCAGAATTAATTTAAAAACCAAACCATTTTTAAAATTTCATTCCGGAAATGGGTTTAGTTTTGACAAAGTTATAAAACTTTGAAATTCATCTGATTTTCGACCTATAAACTTAGAGATAAAAATATTCGTGTGTATTGTATTGAATTTAGAATTGTTTTTTTACAAAGGAAAATTCGATATATCGGTATTTAAAGATATATCGACAACTCGATTTTTATGCTTGGTCGATTTTTAGATACTCACATTAACCTCGATTCACTTTCAGTACCTAAGGGATGGCACCAGGGTATCTCAGAGTCCAGACATTCCTACTATAACTTTCTTGCTTGTTCCCTTTGCTTTTCTTGGACTGCACTTGTAAGCAGGGTACAACCAAGAGCTGTTGTTGTTGTTGTTGTATGTCTACACACGATCCCTATCTGGAATCTCATATTTGGCATAAATTAGACGCCATAGTTGGCGACCCGGACAATGCCAAGAGACCGAGGGATAGTTTTCGGTTTCGCTTAGTTTTTTTTCTCGGTTTTTTTTACGCGACAGCGACACCAGCATAAACAACAACGAGAATGACAATGGGAGATGTCAGAGAAAAACAAAACCGCGCACTCGTCGCGCTTCACACGCGCAAGGATCTCCAAAAAAAGGATCCTATTACAAAAAAAAAAAACAATAAGATAGCTGCCAGTTTTGACTTGAAATATGTTTGAAATTGTCGCATTTTTTGTGCGTTTGTGTGTGTGCCATTCTTTTCCCTCTGCTTCTTCTGCTGCTGCTCCTGCTCCTTTTTCTTCTGCGTGTGTCAGTCGTTTGCTGCCTTTTGTCTTTTGTTTTCCAGGCTCGAGGCTCGGACGCTGTCTATATCCCCATCTCACTCGCTCTCGTTCTTTCTTTGCCTTGACTCTATTCTCTTTGCAGCGTTTCACTTTCATTTGGTTTTCCTTTATTTGCAGGATATCTGTTGCCTTTTGGCTGGACCTTAACGTGTGTCAGCCTTGGCTATTGTTGTGACTTGTTGACCTTTTGTGGCTAAATTAGACACAGGCAATAAGCCATAAGCACTATGTGTGTGTGTTTGTGTGTGTGTGTGTGGATGTATGATGACAATTATGCAATTGCTTTGTAATTTGAATGCCCCTCACAGCCTGGCGACGTGCCACATGCATCAAATAAAGAATACATCAGCCCAAAACTTCATTAAATGTTGGCGTAGGGCCGCCATCGCGCCACATGCGGCACATGGAGCAAGCAGCAATAATGCACACACAAAATACATACATATATACAGACATACATACATACTTATATTTGTCTGTTTGCCTTTTTTACCAATTGCCCTTTCCAGTGCTAAGATGGCGTCGCTGATCAAGTCCAACGCAGAGAGCGCTGCGCCCACATACAGAGAGCGGGGGCTCTCTCGCACTCGCACTCTCGCTCTTTCTCTTGTATTTCTTGTATCGCTCTGACCCAACATTGGCATTTTCTTTTACTTTTACACAATTTGTTTTCGTTCTTCGTTTTGTTGACATTTCCAAAAATGTATTATCTCTGTTGCCTTTGCTGTTGCTGTTGTTGCTGCTGCTGCTGTTGTTGTTTTTGTATGCTTGATTGGCGGCCACGTCTGTTCTCTGCTTCTTCGTCGATAAGTAAGCGCATATGTATGCGTGTGTGTGTGTTTGTATGTGACTGCACATTGCACTCAAATCGCCGTTTTCGCCGTCAACATTTCAACGTCTCTTCGCTGCGCTGCTGCACTCAATTGCGTGGTTAATGCTAATTATTTGTTATTCTACAGTCGCAGCGTTGATGTTTGTTTTCTTGTTTTTGTTGTTGTTGCTGTTGCTGCATTTCCAAAAACTTGAAGAAAATAGAAGAAGAAAAAAACACATTTTGGAAGACACGCACTGAAGACCGAAACGTGCAATTGCTGGCGATTTCCGGCTATGGAAGCAGAACACAAACGAACTATTTGACGACTGTACTACAAAGTACAGTAAACACTGACTATGAGCACTACAGTAAGACTTAAGAGATGAATGAAGAAATGCAAATTATTTGTTGTTGCATTTGTGCTGTCAATTAAGACAAAGAGAGCTGCAGTTGCAGTAAGCGGTGTTAAGTTGTCACTTATGCAATAAGAAGAACTTTTTAAGCAAAGAGAGTTGAGTTAAGAGAATGCAAATTAGCTGCTTGCAATCGCAAAAGAGACAAAGTAGATTGAAATGATGTCAAACAATTATTAATTTGAGCGCTGTTCAATTACCATTTAAGCAATAAGAAAATTATCGATAGAATGCCTATTAACTGAAGTGCAATTAAAGTAAAGAGAAGTGGGTTAAGAGAATGCAAATTAATTGCATTTGCTGGCAATCGCAAAAGAGACATTGATAAAATGTCACATAATTATTAAAGTGAGTGTGGTTGTGTGTGTGTGTGGCATTCAAATTGTAATTAATGGGCTGCAATTTATATGTTCAATAGCAGAGACACGCTGTCGTCTCGCAGGCCACTCTTGAGTTTGTCTCTGGCTTAATAGCCGCTGCCACTCAAAAAAGAAGAGAGTCTTCTTCTATAACTAAAAAGTCGCTGTTGTTATTGTTGCCTTTATTGTTCTTGTTGTTGTTGTTGTTGCTGCTTCTATGTTTTGTGCATACACACGTAGTATATTGAACAATGCAAGACAATTTTTCGGCCACTTGTCAAAATAATTTGCGCCTGTTGTTGAGAAGAAGAAGTCTTGGCCCGAAAAGAATCTACACGTTGCTTGACCAAACAGTGAGCTGCTGTTGTTGCAATACCTGCCGTGCAATTGTTGACTTAGTTGTTGGCAGATGAGAATGAAAAATGTGTGAAAATTTCTTAAACAAACTGTTCTGCAAGCAGTGCAAGGGGTGGGGCGGACACAAGACAGGTAGAAATCAAATCGATGAAAGTATTTACTATACCCTAAGTTGTAAGCTTGCTAAAGGTGTAGATAAATGCGATTAGTGCAGATGCAGATGCAGAAAAAACGATCACTTGTCGCTACGAAAATATCTTAAAACGATCACCTGATTGAACAATAAATTCATTGGAATCAATAGTTCAATAACCCAGCAATTGAACAATAGGAAACCAAAAGAATGACGAGAAATTATGGCACACACAAGAAAAAAAAGGATAAACTGTTGCACAGACTCTGACAAAGAGTGACAGAGAGAGAGAGAGAGAGGGGGAGAAAACCAAAGCGAATGCACAAATTGATTGCTGCTTCTGTTGCAGGGGCGACGGCGGAGGAGTTTCGGGTCCGTGCATTGGTATTGGTATTGGTATTGGTAAGGGTAAGGATGTGCGTGCAGGACGCGAGCAACAGGATACACACACACTCACACACACACGCACACATGCACATCTGTGGATATGCGGGACGCGTCTCGGCAAAAATAAAAACCCTGGGAAAAGTTAACTTATTGATTTGAAGTAAAAAGAATCACATGAAAAAGTCACACGATTTTCGATGTTGCCAGTTGTTGTACCCAAAAAAAATAGGGAACATGTTGCAAGTCAGTCCGTCAGCAGCAGCAGCTGAAATCCAGCAGGTTGCATCAAATGGATAAACAAGGGGGATATCGCATAATAGGCATTCAGTAATAGATGAAATAGACGCAACCAATTGCCACATGAACTCAATTGTTGTGGTTTTCTCAGCATGCGAATGTTGGACACATATAAAATAAGCTTATGGCGTATAAGATCCGCAAAGCTGAGACAAGAACCTCGCTGTTATTATCAAAAAAAAGCGCTCTCCAAAAGCTACGCGCCAGATCTCGCTGTTAACATTTTGGCGAACGTGCTGAGAATCAGCAAATGAAATTTGTTTAAAAATAGTTTGTTCAAATTAAAAAAAAATATACAAAAAATGTTGTAATAAAAGTAAAATTGATTTAATGCTTACCAGATCTTGAAAACTTTAATTTTTGTATTATTTTCAGATTTTATTTATAAAAATAAATGTAATTAAAAATACACATTTAATTTTTGTTTAATTTTTATTAGATGTTAACTTAGTGTACTAATAATAAAAAACTGAAATAAAATAGGAAAGATATAACAACATAAGATATTCACAAATTTAATGTTGTCTCCACTATTATTTAACTAAGTTATTTATTTATTGCATATAAATGTAAATTATCATATATTTTATTGCGTACTCGTATTCTTGATTTATTGCGAGCTGAGCTTATTCTAAATACGCCCGATAAGCGCCACACGCTCGCCAGAAAGCTTCTTTGAGTCTTGGTCTCTGTCCGTTAGCTAACCACGTGTCTCTGACAATTTACTTAATCAACACACACGCGAAATAATAAAAAGCAAATAGAAAGAACGACGCCAGAGAAGAGATACATAGATAGAATAGAACAAGTTGCCTCTCTTCAGTTCAGTTCAGTTCAGTTTAGGTTAGCAATTTTTTTCGCTGGCGTTGCGTCGTCAGCTTTTGAGTTGTTTTTGCGCAAAAATGGCGACTTATCTGTGCCAAAAATAAGCAAAGCAAGCGAAACACATAGCGACAGCTTTCGGCTCCCAAATAATGCTGATTGGTCGGCTGGCAAATTCGCGAGTGAAGAGCCGAATCGCAATTTTGCATTTAAAAGCTTCGGCAACTGTCGGCAACGTTCGGCAGCGTCGAAACGAGCGACCGCAAAACATAGAGAGAAAGAGAAAGAGAGCGCTGTTATTTACTAATACCCTACAAGCTGAGGGCGGTAGGAGCAGCTTACTCTTAAATGAGTTGGCAAATTGTTGAATTAGGTTTATTAAACAGTTAAATTGTCGTTAAACAAATGAGTTTAATTGAATTTGTTATATTTAAGCATTGGATGATTAAGTCTAGCTGTAATTAATAAGTAAAGTATTGACCTAGGCACATTTGGTCTACACACAGGGTAGCCTGTAGTCGAGTTGTACTTGTCAGAGCGCACGCTTGTTATTGTTTTCGACATGTTTTTTGCGTTTTTTTTTTGCCGGCATTTTGCTCTTGAATTTTGTTTTCGCAGTATTTCAAGTTCAAGTTTAGGGACGGCGGCGTGCCGCGCCCGTCTGGCTTTCTGTTCATGTTGTTGTTGTTTTTATTTAGCTTTTTAACGGGCTTTCTGTTCTAGCACTGTAGTTCATACATAACACGCCCCAGGTTCTGTCTGTCTGTCTGTCTGTCTGTGTGTTGACGTAACTTGTTGCTCTTATTTTTCTTGAAAGAAATTGTCATGAAAATTAGCCAGCATTATTGAATTATTTGTTCGATCTGCCAAAAACTTAAGCCTTGAACTACATTATTTACAGATAGACAAACAATTACAATACATTTACATGAGTATGTGTCTAGCATTGAATAAAAGACCTTCCGTATTTACATACAAATATTTCGAACAGACACAGATACACACGCACACACACACACACACACAGTGGCCCTGGCACAGCCGCGACCAAAACAACAAAATTAATGAAATTTGTTTTCGTTGTAAGCGACACAGAACTGCTCACACACACACACACACACACACAAACATTTTTACAATTTATTATTACTACTATTTTTTTTTTTTTTTTCGAGCAACAAAAATTTTCCAGTTTCGTTGTTGTTGCTTCGTCTGTTTGAATTTTTCGCTGTAAACAAAAATTGTGTAATAATTAAGTGACCCTGAAAAGTTCTACAGATAAACAAGCCGACCAAATGGCGGTTCTTGTTTTTTTCAGTTGCTGTTGTTGTTTTTTGTTTTATTTTTTGTTATTTGCAAAATACTTTGGTTTCGTAGAATCGGAGAGCGTGAATCTAATCGTTCTCCGGCAAAGGGCCGTCTGATAATTTTATGCTGCTCCAAGAGCTTTTTTTGCCCTCTCCCCACACCACACTCTCACAGTTGTTGTAATGTATAAATTTTGTTTTTTTCGTTGTTGTTTTGCTCAATTCCATGAGTCAGTTGTGTGCTTTGTATATAAGCAGCTAGTATATAGCATGTACATATGTAAAAAAAAAGAGCTTTTGCCGCCTCTCCGACGCTTTACTCAGAATTAGTTTCAGAATTTGACATCGAGTAACAGAAACAGAAACAGAATCAGATTCAGTCGGCCGGCAGGCAGACAGTGCGACCCATACCCCAGACTATATACTGTATATACCCTATAGATACAAAAGTATCTCAGACCCTTTGTCGACTCCAAGGTCAGTGCACGTCGATCTTTCGCAACAGATGCCGCTCGGACAAATCTTTTACAAGCTACATGCCGAAAGAACGAAAAGAAAAACGCAAAAAATCAAATAAAACCAAAAAAACAACGAGAAACATCAATGACAAAAAAGCTTGTAAGCAGCTCGTAAGCTTGTAAATTCTGCTTTTTTGTGGCGGATGAATTCAGATGTTCTTTAACCATTTTGCATAATGGCCGAAACGCCAAAACGGCCAAAACGTCGCGAGTTTGTGACCGAAAAACGCTGAAAAATGTGCAAATTTATAAAGTGAGACACGTGGCGAAAAAAATAATATAATTAAAATGAGAAAACAATTTGCAAAAATGTGCAAACTTAAAGTTATATACAAAATGAAGCATTACATTGGTTATATACAAAGATCTATGTACATATGTGAATAACTCTATGTGATCGGAAACAGCTACAAGCGAAAAAAGGTAAGAATATAAAAAGGCAAAAAGAAAATACATAAATATATCGACAACTAATTGAAAATTGAACACATAAAAAAAGACTTGTTTGTGCAAATTGGTTTATATATAAAATTATTATTATATTTATATGGAGTGCAATCCATGTTTCAAGTTAATGTCACCTAAATATATATACATACATATCTACAAATAATACAAAATGTACATGCAATTTACTTACGTTATATTCGCTTTTAGGGTTCTATATACTCGCATGTACATACTTAAATATAATTGAAAATGACATTCCCGCCCCTCCGCGTTCCCCCTCCGTGAGCAAGCCATAGAAATTCACATTGTGCTCGGCTTCAAAATTCGTTCAAATTCAAATTGCTAAAAATAAACGCTGGGAAATGTGCGTGTTGTAGTTTTCTTCCTACTTTTTTTGGTAATTTTTGGTGAAAACATGAAAAACGCACCCCATGCGCCGCTTCGTTGCCGCTGCTCAGTTTGCTGTACTTAAGTTTTTCACATTTTCCACATGTGCAGCAAACTGCAACTGCAGCAACAACAACAACAGCAACAACAACAACTGCAACACTCGAGTGGCGTTGGCGGCACAAATGGCATTGCCAAGGGCCAAGTGGCAGGGGAAGGGGTAGGGGAAGGGCCAAGGGGTGGGGGCAGCGGCAGAGGCAGCAAAGTTGTGCTATAAACGCAATGGCAATGAGAGTCGCCGGCGTGGGCGCTATTTTTAGAAAGTGCATGTGTATATGTGTGTGTGTGTGTGTGAATGCAGGCAAAATTAATGCTCTCATTCCAACAAAATGGCCGCCAACTGCAAAGTCAAAGTTGTTGGCGCAGTCGCAGTCAACGTTGGCGTCGCCGTCAAACCTTGCTATCTCTGTCTCGTTTGCAATGCCTTCGCGAGTGTTCCCCCTGCTCCCCCGTTATGCACATGCATTTGTTGCTGTGTCGCTGTCTTTCAATATTTATGCTCTGCCTCTGCCTCTGTCTCACTCTCTCGCTCTCCGTCTCTCACTCTCTGACTGTTTGCTTTCGCCTAATTTTTCGTACGTTGCTTTTTTTTTATAATAAAATTCTCGTCAAATGTTGCCTTTTGCTATCTATGTATCTCAGTATCTGTATCTTTGTATGTTTAGTATCTACATATGCATATGTATGTATGTGTGTGTGTGTGTGGGTATTTGTGTGCGTGCACACGTTGCTGTCCGCGTTGCAAAAGTGCAATGACCCATGCGTAGCGCGAATGAGCGCCCCCTTCTTGTCCCTTTCCCCCTTCACGTTCGCGTTCCCACTTCAGCATACATACATACATATACAACGGCCATGCCTCTGACGCTGACGCTGCCGCGCCGCCAACACGACGTCGACGTTGGTTCTATGCCTACGTGCTGCTTTCCATACTAAAACGCACACACACACACACACACATACAGAGTTGCAGCAAATGACGCGCGCGATAAATTTCCAGCGTTTTCAATTGTTGTTGTTGCTTTTTGTTGCTTTCCTCTTTTACATACACATACACACACACACACACACACACTTCGTATTTCTTGTCTTGTTGCATTTTTATTAATTTTGTACGTTGCCTGCAGTTTTGTTTGTTTTTTGGCTGTTGCTTTACACACACACACACACACACACACACACATTATAAATAAATATTTGTTAGATATTTCGTATTTTTGCCCTTCCGTCAGACGAATTTTGTGTAAACATTTGTTAGACGTGCTTGGGGGAAGGGGCAATTTAGTATGATATGCCAACTGTGCATCGGTTAAATGCTTATGGAAATATATATATATATATTTATACTACATATAAAATATATACATACATACAATATATTTAGGATATAGTGAAAAATGTATTATTATTTTAATAATCATAGTTTATGCCATTAAATATTGTCTGAGAGTAAGATTTAATTAAGATAGGTTCGGCTAAGAATCAAAATATTCAGTAAACATTTCCGGTTCTTAAACAAAACTTAAATCTGTTTCTTTTACAGATTAAAATTATCTTTTAATTCAAACATTGAGTCGAAATAAATAGTTGTTCTTTATATTTTATGATTATTTCATGTAATTAATACAAAATATTTATTAAGTTCAATAACTTCAAAATTGTCGATAAATAAACTCTAAAGGTGAAACGATTTTAATATTTCCGACTTTTTTTCCGACTTTCCGACTAAGGATTGTAATTTAAAATATTTAAAGTATTTAAATAAAAAGGATACAAATATTTGTAAACACGACCTATATTTGTAGTTTTTAAATAAAATGGAAATAATACTTTTACTAAAAATAAACTGTAGTTATAAATAATAAAAATGCTATTAGTATTCTCGCCCAATAATTCAAGTCTTCAACACACTATAAATATTATGTAATTCGTATACAAGTCCTGGCGTATCCTTTTCTAATGCGCAGCTCTCAAGTCTGCCGGCATCCATTAGCACCATGTTGCGAAATGAGTTTGTCGAGTGCAGTTTATGGCCAAGGTGCCATGTCCTGATCTTGGCCGGAAAGAAAACGTCGTTAACCTGTGCTCTGCAGGTCGCCCATTGTCCGATTGTCCGACTGTCGGCTTCTGTTTCTCTGGCCCGAGCCGAGAATCTTGCGAGATTGAGCCTGAGTAAATAAATAGTGGCTGTTAGTTTTTTTTTTTGCTCTGCAACTGAGCGCTAATTGCCTTTTGTTTAGGAAATATTTAGTGAAATTTTGTTGACCATGCCGCTGCAGCATCAAAAACATTTACAAAGCCGACACTTGAGAGCCAGTTGAGAAATGCGTTTGGGCCAAATGCTGTCTGTCAACTCGTCACAGGTAGTCGAAAGGCGAAGAGTTCGAAAGGGTTAACACTCGGCAAAATGCAAAACGCCGAGTTTTCTTTTTGCATACACGCATTTTTTGTTTGACAAATGAGTAATATATTTATTTTATGCAGAGTTTGTCGGGACGACATTGATTGAGCTAACGTCAGTGGATGATAATGAAGATGATGTTGCTGCAGGCAAGAAGACTCTAAGCGCATTTCCTGGAAAATCGCATCCTGTCGGTCAATGGTAATGAGCCAGAGCAGACCGACAACCGGCAAAAAGGGTTAAATACACACACGGTCATAAAACCGCACACATTTTCCAGCTAACAATTTTCGCACTTTTTCGCAAAACCTTTGTAGATTTTGTATTTCGTTCAATAAAAACATAAACCCAATACCGAAAACCCTTTACCAGAAGAGATCATAAAACTTGGAAACAATTTCCTCGAATGTTTTTCTTTCACTTTTGCCATATGCTGAGAACAAAGAAAACCCCCAAAAGCTGATAAAAACTTATCGCGAAAATGTTTTCCATGGCAAAACAGTGAAAGCAAATTCAAATGGCGATAACTCTGAGTGCATTTCCGGCCAAGTTCAAATATTTTTCCCGCGATAATCGCAAATTAACAACAAGAGAACAATGCAATTTTTTTCGAGAGACAGATTACAAAATTTGTGTAGTTTAACCTTTGTTCTGTGCAAAAGGTTCAACAACACACCAAAGACCCCCAAGGTCATAAGAATTCTAATTCTAATGCAATTATCAATTGTCCAGAGGGGCAAAACTACCTGCCAGAGTTGACAGACTTACAGCTTCATTGACTGCGGATGCGGTTGGATTATGTGCGGATTTTCAAAGGCTAATCTCACATAATGACCGCTCACAAAATAACTTCATTTGAGGATTGTGGCTATTTGCAAAAACAGAGTCAAAAAGTCAGCTACAAACCATTGAGGATTATCCATTTACGGAATTTCTACAAGTTAATAGACTTCAATCTTTTACACATGTGCAACATTTCAAAGCGGTACAGTTGCCGGACGATTAACAATAACCGATTACCGATGACTGAATCGCCAGCTCTTATCGCAACACAAAAAATATTTAAAAAAATACATACATACAAAAAACTGCAACGCAACTGCAAGAAAATTGAAACTTTCACTGAGACAGCGACAGCCGAAAAAAACAAATGCTGATAAGATTAGAGTGGAAGACCTTATACACACGAGAGCTCATAAACAATATGCCGCAGATTATGTGGAGCAAGTCTTTGCTGCAACTTTTTACTTATTTCGAATTGTACTTGTCTTGATACCCTTTACAGCGGGTACTTTGAAAATATGGTGAATTTGGTCAAGCATTCAAAATGTTCAATTAAAGTTTAGTTTAGAAATTATAGAAATTTTTGAAGCATATAAAGTATTTTTGATGATGAGTGTCTTTTATGTTTAAAAACTTAATTGCGAATTCTAGGGAAAATGCTTTCATAGAAAAATTAAGAGTATTACTTAAGAAAATTTGATAAAATTGGGGAAAAGTATCAGGGGTGCCACAGAAATGGCTTTCGCTTGAATTTCACTGGAATTTGTATGAAATTTAAGTGAAGTTCAAGCGAAAGCGATTTCTGTGGCACCCCTTATATTTTAGTAGAAGGGCAGTATAATGAATTAATTATTTAGCGCTTATTTCCTTAACAAAATATTGTATTTAGCTTTTAAACCATTTATTCATTTCAAATTTTTAATAAATTTTCAACCTTTTCGAAAAAAACTGCAATTCCTTTAAAAAAGTAATAATAATAATATTTAAGTAACCATATATATAAAACTTTTATTCCTATAAACATTTGATATATTTTTATTTAAATAATCATAATATATATTTGGAAATGTATTTAAACTTCGTTTTGCTGAAACAAAATGTCTCAGTTTAGTTGCTTTTTTTTTTATTATTTATTTGTTGTTTTATCAGCGGGTGGCAGCTGGCTGGGGGAGGTGAATGCACTTGCGAACTAGTTTCGTTAGCCCTCAGATTTAGCTGCTTGTCGGACAGACAGGAAAAAGAAACACATTAATAATAGCTGAAATACATAGATACGCACACATACACATACAATACATGGAATTGTATTTGAAACTCGAGACTGCCAAAAAATGCAGTCGAAATGCGGTTGACCTTAATTTCCCGGTCATGATTAATGAATCAAGCAAGCAACAGCAACAAAAAAATAATATATTGGATGTATAAAAAAAAGTCGACCACAAAAGCAGCGCCAGTGGAGGCGTCCACTGTGCAACAGCCACAGTAAATTAATGATGCACAATTAAAGGCAACAGCAAAGCGCAACAGTCTGTTGCAGGTATATGTGTACACTGTACAGGTATCTCTAACTAACTACATACACACGTAGCAATTAAATTGTTTAACTAAATGTGCAACGAATGCCGCGAAATTAAAAAATACGATTGCCTTAGGCATTTGGCATGCGTGCAAGTGAGACGACAACAGTTGCACATGCGACTATTGCGGATGCTGCATACATGTGCATGTGTGTGAGTGTGAAACGAGTCTGCGATTCGCGGTTCGATTTAAACTGCATGCATACACATACACACACACACGCACACAGATAGAGTCACCGATACTTGTAAATAATTGAATTAAAATAGCAATTTTGAGTTATTGATGAGTTGCAATTGTGACGTCAGAGTTCAGCACAACCCCTTCTGCTATTTTTGACCGTTACAGAACTGTCAAGGCCAACTCATTTGCATAACTGACAGAAATAAAAGTAAGAAATACGCAAGTAACAGAAATCATATTATGCAAATTCGCAAGCGACCCTCAAAATAGAAATTTGAAAACAAAAATATAAAAATGCATCAATTGTATTCATCGGATATTGATTGCTGAAGGTCGTCTTAAGGGACACAACAAAAATTTGCATATCTTAGGCGAAATGCCAATAAATTGTTCAACGTGTCTCTTACTCCCTTCTAACCCCTTTGTCCCTCTGCTTCTTCTTCTCTTATTTTTTACCTACTAAACGTTTTATGCTCTTAGCTTGTATAATTAGCAATGGGCTCTGAATAAATTTCAAAGATGATCAAAATAACTGAAGTTGAGGCTAAAGGCAAAAGGGGTAACCAGTTTTTTTTATATTACATACTGTACGCACTCACACACACTCGCTTACAACCTGCAGCCAGTTGGGCAATTTGAAAAAAAAATGCAGCCGCCACACTATTTTGTTATTGTATTTCTCCAACATACGCCAAAAAGAGCATAAACTTACACAAACAGAAAAAGCAGCAAATCTACATGTGTGTGTGTGTGTATTTACACGCATGCAAGCACGCACTTACACATATGCACACGGCTCTCTTGGGTGCCAATCGCAGCAAGAGCAGCAGCCGCCATATGCAAGACTCACCCACACAGAGACAGAGGCGGCAGCGCAGCGCAAAAACATACACAGCTGCAGACTGCAATGTCTGGCAGCGGCGACAGCAACTGCGGCAGCGACTGCGACGGTGACAGCGACGTTAGCGCAATGCGGAAAGAGATAGCAAGAGGGTTGGCTGGGAGCGTAGCACAGTTTTGTGGCTTTTCCTTTGGCAGAGTGTTCCCCTGCGAGTGAGTGAGTGACTGTGTGACTGTGTGACTGTATGTGTGTGTGAGAGTTATACTGTGTGCGTGAAAAATGTGCGCGCTGTCTCGCTCGGGAAATTTTGTTTTCAATGACTTGCTGCACACGAGCGCCGTGGCAGTTTTATTCAAGTTTGAGCGCTCGAATCTGCAACAACGTGCCACGCAAAACTGAAAAACTCAACAAAAAAAAAAAACGCAAATCGTACTTCTCGCTGTTTCTTCTTCTGAGCACTCCAACAACAACAAACTAAAAAACATACACAATCAAAATAAAAACAAAAAATTTAAAAAATTAAAAATAATTTTAGACAACACTTGGATAAACTGCAATTTTTGGATTTTTTGGTGTCATTCTTGTGCGTGTGTGATTTGTATTATTAACTAACAATTAACGCAACATTGTTAATTAAAAACTTATTAGCAACAAACAAAAAAAAATCTGCAAATTTTCTTATTGTCAGATTGTAGCGTATGTGAGAGTTAAAGCAACAATAACAACAAAAAAAACAGAACTCAAAGCCAATGGAAATATCTGGCCACAAACCAAAAGCAACAAAATACGCTTAGCTAAAAATAAAAAAAATAAAACAATAAAAATAAAAATTAATTTGCATTTGCAAATTGATATAAAAGTCAATTGTGCAGTTGCTGCTGCGGCATTTACATTATTTTGTGGTAAGTTAGGCAGTTTTTAGCCAAATTATATTTTCGAAAATCATATTTTTTATCTGGCAAATTTAATTGAAAATTATTTTTTGTCAATTTTTCAATACATTTCGCCATTTAAAAGTGGTAATACGTGTATAAATTAATAAGCAGCGCACACCACAACCACTAAAGGGCACAAACAATAAAAAACAACAACAAAAAAAAAGACAATTCGAAACTGGAAAAATCCCAAACCGGTTTCCAAGTGCATTTTGCCTTCAATAACGTTTCGCTTATCATTTTCAATTCATTTACGAGTCTTTAGCGCAACAAAATGGCGTCCGCTGTTAATGTGCTGTTAACAAAAAAGCTCGCAAACTTAAAGCTCGCGCTTGTTTATCGCTTTTAGCGATCGCGATCGCGTCGCGGCTAAATTCGAATTCGCCGTATAAGAGTTTTTATTATTTTTTTAACGAGGCGTTGATCCGACTCCGATCCGATTATGATCCCATTATGCGCGTCAATCGTGCTGCTTCTTCTGCTTCTTGCCGTCTACCTGCGCGTCGCTTGCGCAAAAGGGAATCTAGGGATCATTGTGATCGTCGCACGGCAGGTTGCTCGATTATTTTTTGCCCATTATCCGATTCGAGACAATGAACAAAACCATTCGGCCAGACAATGTCTTGCGCATTTTCCGCACTTCAACTGCAGACAATGGACGTTCATTTGTTTTCCTTGCGATCGCTTCTTTTCTCCTTTTGTCTCTTTTGACGTTTTCCTGTTGTTCGTTCGTTAGTTCGTTTGCCATTATCCTGGCAATTTTTAACTGCGTCGCATTTGGTATCACTTTCGTGTGGGGGCAGAAGGGGGCGTAACCTGTTGGTTGTTATTTGTTGGTTGGTAAGCGATCGATCGCTCGATTTCCACGAACTTATTGGCAACACATGGCGTTGTTGCATACATATGTGCTTATGTGGCATGTGCAGCATATGCCGCACATGGACAGTCAACCGTCATTTTCATAGGGTCAACATATGTTGACCACTTGAGACTGGAACATGCCAAAAACTGTATTTTTAACGAGTTTTTAACTGAAATTCGAGTCTAGCAGCCGCAACACACTCGCACACACACACACACACGCACACACCCTTGTATGCCACCCCTGCTCCCAAAATGCCAAGGAAAAACAGGAAAAACGAGCCAAGAATACGCACTAAAAAAAAATGAATGAAAACTCGGTAAAAGCAAATTTATTGCAAGTTTTTCAGTTTCGCTTTGCTTTCCATTTTCCAGTAACAAAAAATATATATATATAAGTATATCAGAGAAAAACAACAACAACAACAAAATAATATGTAAAGCAAAACGCGCGAAAAGCAGCCGGAAAAATACGCGCACACGTTTTCCGAGGGATGTTTGCATATTTTTCCCCCATTTTTTATTTTTTCCTTCTTTTTTTCGTATTTCCGCGTATTTTTGTGCCACCCTCCCACCTTTCCACTACCAAAGCGACGCCTTCCCCCGCCGCGCCCCGTTCCCGTTCCCCGATCCTCTAAAATGCCGTCTCATTCTAAAAGGCGCTTTCACTTTTTTATGGCGCATAAAACTTGGCCAGGGTGGGAGTTGGGCATAAATTTAAAAAAAAAAACAGAAGAAAATGTAAAAAACAACCAAGATTTTCCGCCAAAAAACCAACGGAAAAAAAGTTTTGCAATGAAATGGCTCAGGAAATTTGGAGAGGGGGCGAGGAGCGAGAGAGAGAGCAAGAGAGTGAGAGTAAGAGGAACCATCCCCAAATACACAAATATTTTTGCACACCTGCCGATGGCGTGGGAGGAGGCGGTGGGGAGGGGGAGTGGGAGAGGCAGGGGGGTTCGCATAATGAGTCAAATGTGGACGGGGAAAAGTTAAAACGCAAATCTGCAATGTGTTTCATGCTGGAGCAGTTTTAAATGGAAGTGTGTTTTAAAATCCCGCAATCATACTCCATTTTTCGATTTCTACTCCCTTTTTGACTTTAAGTTTTTTATTTCCTGCTCCGTTTTCGTATTTTGCGTTTGTTTTACCTAATCACAAGTCTGCGTCTTTCTACCAGCTTACCACATTTTATATTTATTTACATTTTGTTACTTATGTGACTCGTTTATACTATTTACTATTCTTTTTATAACTTCAACTCCACTTTGGTCTTCCATAGTTTCCTTTACTCCCATTTAAGCATTTCTATTCCTATTGCCTATTACTATTTTTTATCGCTACTCTTATTTTGCCTCTGCCTTTATTTATTGCGTCCCTTTTTTTGGTTATTTTCTTGTTCTTATTTTCTACGACAATTAACTTTTTTTTTATTAATATCTTTTGATACCATCTCTCCAGTATTCATTTGCTACATATTCCCAACTCCTTTCCCACTTCCTATTTACAAATTTAGTCTATTTTATTTTTATTCCCCTGCTACAATTTGCTCTCCTTCGTTTTAACAATTTTACTTTGCTAGTTCTCAGTTTTTACTCCTTTTTACTATTGCCTACTACTATTTTGTGCTATTACTTGCTACTTTTATTTTTAGCATTCATTTTCTATCCTCTACTCTTCTTATCTATTTGATACTTCTTTTTTCTACTCCCCACTCCCATCTTCCCTTTCCCTTCTTCCCAGTTCTCAATGGCTTTTCTTCTTTTTACCAATTTTCTTTTCCATATTTTAATTTTCTACTACTATTTTCTGTTATTTTCCTCAATTTTCTAGCCTCCCTGCTTCCTTGCTCCCGTTTTCTTCCCAATTCGTTTGTTAATTATTATTACCCCCGTGCTCCCAGTTTTTTCTACTCCCTGCTCCCATTTCTTCCTACTCCCTACTACCTTTTCTTACTACCTACTCCCCATTTTCGTCAATATCCCAATATTCCGTACCTTTTGCCAATTCTCATAGATTATAGCAACCCTTGCGAAATGGGAATTCGGATTGTTTTTTTTTTGTTTTGGCATTTCCGTAAAAAACAGAACTGTGCAAATCTTTCACATCGAGGGGCTACGTTTATTCAAATCGAAATCGAAATCTTTAAACTAATTTTGAAAAACGAAAAACAAAAACCGTATCTCTTAATTTCTTACCTTCTTTATCTACATTTATTTTCCGGTTGCGGTTCCGGTTCCGGCTCGCAGGCCACTGGTGAAGTTGAAGCCTTAAGCTGGCGCTCAAGGTCAGGAAGCACTTGTCGTCATATTCGCCGACTTTGTTGAGCGCCGCGTTCACGAGTCTGAACAGCGCCTACAACAACAACAACAGCCACAACAACAACAGCAGCAGCGACACCGCACCGGACGAGGATCCGGACCAGGAGCAGCTGGAGCTGGAGGAGCAGCTGCATCGACAGCAGCAGCGCCAACGACAGCGTCACAATAGTCACAGTCGGAGTCGCAGTCACAGTAATCCCCGAGAGCGTCTGAGGCTGGACGAGATGGGCGGTCCGACGCCACCAGCTGGCCAGGTGGCCAGCAGCGAGGGCGGCCAGACGTACTGTCTGCGCTGGAACAACCACCAGACGAATCTCGTCCAGATCCTGCACGCCCTGCACGAGGTGGGCAGCTACGTGGACTGCACCCTGGTCGTGGACGACGAACAGTTCAAGGCGCATCGCGTTGTCCTCGCCGCCAATTCGCCCTATTTTCAGGCCATTCTGCAGGACGTGTCGCAGGATCAGTGCAGCATCATACTGCCGGGTGTGAAGGGCTTCGAGATTGCCGCCCTGCTGCAGTACATGTACACGGGCGAGACGACGGTGACCAAGAGCCAGGAGCCGGAGATACTGCGCACCGCCAAGGAGCTGCAGGTCAAGGGATTGTATGACAATCTCATGAAATACAATCACAAGGAGCGCTCCGAGGAGCGTTCACAGAGTCATCAGTTCCAGGGCAGTGGTCATCATCCGCATCCGCATCATCATCAGCCCACGTCCAGTTCGAATGGCAACTCGGAGGCTCCGGCTCCCGCCTTTGGACAGCACAACAATTCCTCCTCCGTGATCTCAACGTCGACGCACATTTCACCCACCAGTGCCGCCATCTCGAGCAGCTGCTCGCCGCCTCCGCCGCCCTTCGGTGCCGCCTATCAACAGTCCCCCTATGCCAGCTTTCCCCCCTCCGCCTCCGCCGTCTCCCACTCCCATTCCCACTCCCACTCCCATTCCCACATTCCGGCCGGTGAGGCTCCTCTGACGCCCACACACTCCCACACGCCATCGGGTGAATCTGCTCCGGGTGCTCCTGGTCAGTGGCCACTTTCGCCCTCCGCCTCTGCCGCCGCCGCTGCCGCCATGTTGAATTCCGTGTACGAGTCCGCGGCGGACATGAATCCGCTCAAGCGCAAGAAGCTGTCGGCCATCTCGAGCATGTTGCTCAACTCAACACGGGACACGCCCATTCTGCGCAATGTGCTGGCCCAGGCCAATCCGGCGGACTCCTCGCAGCCGAGTCCCTTGATGCTGCCGGGCGTCAAGTCCGCGGTGGGGGAGAAGACGCCAACCCATCAGCAGCAGCATCACCAGCCACATCCCCATCAGCTGGGCGGAAGTGGCGGCGGAAGTGCCGTTGGCGCCGGCAGTCACAGCTTCAATGGCTCCGACTATGGCGGCGACAAGGAGCCGCTGTCGCCGCACACGGATCGCTCCTTTGACGAGGATCTGACCGGATCCGGCGGCGGTGGTCAGGGCAGCGGCAAGAAGCCGGAGTGGAAGCGCTACAAGCAGTACACGCGGGCGGACATGATGTGCGCGATTCAGTGCGTCCGCGAGGGCATGAGTGCTCTCCAGGCGAGCAGGAAGTTCGGACTGCCCAGCCGGACGCTGTACGACAAGGTGCGCAAGCTGAACATCACCACGGGACGTGGGGGCACACATCGGGGCACCCCGAAGCGTAGTCCGCCCGCCGAATCCTCGGCAGCGTTTCCCTATTCCGCTGCTGCGGCGGCGGCGGCAGCTGCCGCCCATAACTACGGGCAGACGGAGCTGAAGCATGACCAGAAGGAGCATCAGGCAGCCGGACATGGGCACCATGGTCATCATGGTCATGGTCATGGTCATGGCATGACTCCCACAATTCCCCACTCGGCTGCTGCTCTCCTGGATCATGCCTTTCTGCAGCAGGCGCTGGAGAATCGCGGCGGGGACATCGCCGGACGGGAGGCGCTCCATGCGATGGCCTTGGCGGCAGCTGCTCATGCGGCCGCCAATCGCATGTCCAACAGTCCGCCGGACGCCAATGGCCATGTGCCGCCGCCAGCACGTTCCCCCCTCCACCATCATCAGCACTATGCCGAGCACGAACAGGATCAGGAACAGGATCACGAGATGGAGCTGGAGGAGAAGCACGGCCAGGCGCTGATCAAACGGGAGGCCATTGAGGAGGAGCGCGATGCGGACGATGAGGATGACCACGACCAGGTGGAGGATCTGTCGCTGCAGCGCAAGGAGCGTCCCGAGTCGCCCTACTCGCCGCCGCCGCCTCGCGCCGCATCCCCCATGGAGAGCGCCAGTGTCATCATGCACTCCACCAACTCAGCCGTCGCCGCCGCCGTCGCCGCCTCGGTGTCCACCAATGGCAAGGATGCCCACGAGCTGGAGCGGGAACATGAATTGATGGACTACCAAGAGGTGACATCGCCATCAGCTGCGGGATTAGGATTAGGATTGGGCGTGGGCATGAAGCGGGAGCTGCTGGGCAGCGATGAGGCGCAGGCCCGCACCGACTGATTGATGCTAACGATGGCCTGGCAATATGCGACCGATAGCCATGATTCCATATTCTAGGCCAATCCCTGATCCTTGTACAAATCCCACTTAATTTCTTACTGGTTCGGCGTACAACGTGCAAACTTATCTGTTGTGTTCTCCAAAACATCGACTTGCTCCGGCATCGATTAGCGGTAGTGAAGCTTTAATATAAAACCCCCTTCAAAAATATATATACATATAATTCCCTGATATCAACCAATATCAATCATTTAGGGGCAGCACTTCAAGTAAATTTAATCAAAACACACAAATAAATATTAAAAAAAACAATAAGAAAATTAAGAGAATTTGTTGTCCGCATCACTTTGTGCCTAAACAAAAGCAAAACGAATAGAATTACGCGCTATATCAATATTGAGGTTAGGTTAGGTTAGTTTGAGGTTAGGTCTTAGGCATTTTTAGGTTAGGTAATCACCCACACAAACATACATACATGCATAAATATCCTATATATTGTCAACTGTACACTCACATAAGACTGAATGGATAGTGGGCGTGGCAGAGCAAAAGAGGCTCCAGTATAAACATAGATATAGTATATATAAAAATACTAAATATATATACAAATAGATTATTAGGAGTTGAGCAACAAGTTAGCAATACTTTGTAAATGCCAGTGATTTGTTTAAAAAATTTAATTAGTTTATCATTTCTGAATATAACTGAATACTTATTAATATAAATCTAAATACGAATATGTTTTTGAGCTGCGTATTGAACCGAAACTACCTCAAATAGCTCAAAAAACAGATAAATCAAAAATCCATTGGTATATATATTTTAATAGTTATTATTATTAATTTTTAAAATATGTTTTTTTTGTTTGTTACACGAAAGAAAAGTAAACAATGTCCTGGGTTGAATTTTATAAGACTGACACCGACTCATTTGTAAACTCACACACACACACACACGCACACCGTATAACAGTTAGAACAGATCATACAAAATGAATGCGTACAAAATGATTTAAGTATGTAATTAATTAGTTGTAAGCTTAATTGAATTGTATTTAAAATTGTAATTTAGTAATTAGTGCAAAAACATAATTAATGCAAAAATCAAACAAACATGCGCTGGGGGCAATGCAATAGGCTCTATATAACTAAGTACCTAGTATAAGTATAACACTTAAGTCTTATACACACACACACACACACATACATCTAATCTACATTTATCTGTAACGTTAATTCATTTGTTATACACTTCTTGTTTAAGTAAAAAAAAAACCAACTTTTGTACATACAAATTATAATTATAAATGCAAATTAAGTATTTTGCCGTTATCTAAATTTAGTGTTAATTAATTACGAAACAACAACAACAACAAAAAAGCTCTTATACTTGTATGTACAATGAATTATCATTTATAAAAACACACACATTTTCGGTAATGTTAAATAAAATGACTGAAGATATATATGAATTATATATATATACACATATAAATATATATTTATTTATGCTTGTCTTATTTCCGTTAAAAATATAACCATATTATTACGGTTAACAATTGCAATCGGTTAATATCAGTTAACGGTTACGGTTTTGGTTGTGGTTTAAGTCCCTGCTAAAATTATTTTATGAAGAAAAGTTTGCTAAGAGTCAGTTGGTTTATAAATCGTAAGCTCACATTTATTACACATTTCAATTAGAAAAATATATACATATATATATTTAGATATATCTAAAGAGGGGGGACACAAACACATATCAGACTTTTACTATTGGATTCAAATAATAATAATAGCTTTATGACAGGGACTGCAAATAAGAAAACACTCACTTAGAATAACTTTGAGACACTGAGGAAATTACCAATATTCATATCTATGGCTCATTTATGCCTTTTCGTAATTATTAAAAACTTTTCAAGTTTTATAGACTTGCTCACAAAATAATGATTAATTTTAGGTTATACTTTACTTCTCTACTCAAAATAAAACTCAAGTTGTAATTTCGACAAGGCTTAATTTGAAGAAAAGAATTTTTAAAATTTATTATTATGCTTTGTCTTGGCTTACTGACTAGGAATATATATAATATTATTCCTTTATTCCCTAAGTTTAAAGTATAACTTAAAATTAATCATTATTTTGTGAGCATATCTATAAAACTTGAAATTAATCATTATTTCAACATTTTGTTAATAAAACCTATAATGATTACAGTCCCTGCTTAATAATCAAACTAGCTAATACAAGTATTTTAAGGGTGGAACAGCTTTTTACATGCAACCAACACAATTGGGGGGATTGCGATTGTCGAACTCGCAGATGCCGATGGCGAAGCGAAAGGGTTTGTGCTGTGGCAGATGCATCGGGCGATTGGAGTGCCAGGGTCTGTGCGGGATGTCCAGCACTCGCATTGTGTACTGTCGCGCCCTGATGGGCTCCTTGGTGGGCACGGGATTGCTGATGGAGAGAGCGTGATCAATGCAAATCAAGGGCGACTCATCGTTGGGACTGTGACGCTCGTGCTCACAATGGGCCAACAGTTTCGCCTCGCTGAGAAACTCCAAGCGACAATAGTTGCAATGATAATTGATGCCCTTGCTGTGCAGCACCTGATGGCGATCCAATTGATGCTGGAACTCAAACTCATCGTGGCACTTGTGGCATATGTAAAAGCCGCGATTCTGCCGATGCAGATGATAGTCCAGAAAGACCCTAAAAGATGACATAAAATAGATTACAATGATATTAAATATAAATTGATAAGCTGTCTCTCACTTGCTGGTGAAGACGTCGCCGCATTTGTGGCAGTAGAACCAGCTCATCTTCCAGTGCTGCATATAGTCGTGCTTCATTAGATCCACCAGCGTGTCCGTTTGATAGCAGCAATTGGGCACAAAGCAGGAGAACGCCTTCAGCTGCACCTGTGTCTTCAGCAGATCCAGCAAATAGAGATCTAAACGATTGATGATCAAAAGTTAGCTGAGTTTAATAAAGAGACTGGACCCAGCTTACCATACTCCTTGTCCGTTGTTATCTGTGACTCTTCCAGCACATGATCATCGTAGAGCATGGTCAGATTGATGGCGCTGTTGCTGTTGCTCCGACTGTGATTGACTATCCAGTCACCGGTGAAGTTCATGCGTCGCGTGTACATCGTATCCGCCACTGAGGTAGCATCATCATCATCCTGCTCCTGCTCCCCTTCCTCATCATCTTCCGTATTATCCTTATAACAAGCCATGGAGCAGGCACGTGAGCGAGAACGCGTCGAACGCGTGGCGGCGACTTCTTCTCCTTGTAGAGCCTAAAAAATGCATAAAGTCAGTTGAATGTCATGTCAATTTCAGGGAGTACTTGCCTCCTGCTTGGCACTGCATATGGTGTGGTGCAGCTCCCACTCGTACTTCGTGTTGAACTTGGCCGCACACAAACTGCATTCTTGCTGGGCCTGATGTGTGGTGCGTTGATGCTGTCGCAAGGCAACAATGCCGGCAAATTCCTTAACACAGTTCTTGCACTGAAAGGTACGCGAGTGTCGTGGCGCCTGTGTCAACGTCTGTGCGTTGTTGTAATCCTCCTCGGCGTCATCGTTGCCGGCTTCATTGAGCACACGGCACTTGCGCTGACGCTGCGTGCGGCGACGCCAGCAGCGACGCACGTGTAGCGTATAGAGATCCCTGCGAAAATAGGCACGCTCACAATGCTGACAGACGAGCCGTGTGCGCCACCTCCAGCCGTCCAAGGCGTTGGCATTCATGTTATTATTGTTATGCATGCCACCCGACTCCGTGGCCGTTGGAGATTCTGGTGGTTGTGCCGAGTACGCTTGCAGCACCACCGAGCACGATGAACTGGTTGCAGCGGAAGCCACATCAGGACCATCATCATCCATCCGACCGCCCGTTGTGGACACCTCCGCATCCGCAATAGGTGGACTGCATTGCTTGACGCTCTGCCGGCGACGCTCCATTGCTGCCTCCATTGCGCCGGATCCGGATCCCTTGGCCTTTGCCAGACGCTGCAGGCGCTGCATCAGCGTCCGCGTGACTTCCGAGTGCATGTTCAGCTTGCAGACGCACTCCACGCAAATCGCCTGCAGTGTTGTATTGATGATATCTGCCTGCAAATCAAAGGGAATTGATAGAATGCAACTTGATAACTGCATCTTGTGACTTACCGACAACTTCCAGTCCCTGCTGAGGCGTCGCTGCATCACATTGTTGGCCCTCAGGTCCATGACAGCTGACGAGGATTTGGATCTGCCACAAATAGAACAGTCCTGGGTGCCGCCGTTTCCTGGGGCATTCTCTTGTGTCTTGCCGCTGCTGCTGCTCGGCTCGGACTCCAGGGCATCCTGCATGACGCTGCACAGGCACAGGCACAGGACGCACAGTTAGCAGTTGTGAAACAGTTTCGACTTAAAAATAAACTACATGTGTGCAATAACATCAGAGTTGCCAAGTTGTCAGCACATTTGTTTATCCCTGTACGAATTGAGTTTTTCTGAGAGAATCAAATACATTCATTTGCATAGAACTTTCCTCACCCATCCATATTTATTAACTACCTGTTTCCTTTTCATTTTAATTCCAATTTTGGTCCGTTCTAAATAGGCAGCCCTATGGTGCATTAAACGTTTTCCAGCACTGACTGTTGTAAACTCTCGTATAACAACCCTGCTACTTAGGGCGCGCATTTTAAATTATGTTTAATGCATGTTTTATTATACAATAAGATAATAATTAACTAGGGAAATTAATCATAATTTGGATTAAATAAAGGTGACAACTCCCGGGGTAACTTAAAAAATAAAGGAAAATAATAAATATCTATCGATAAATCAATAGGTTAACAACCCTAATTCTGAACGATTTCAAACAACTCTAGTATACATTTTGCCATTAATGTAATTGATTAGGCTTAATAATGGATATCACTAGTGCAGCCACTCTTTATTTACAACAATTGGGTGAACAGCGTCCACGAATCGCGGATTTGAATCCAACCATATTCACAAACGGCGGCCCAGAGCCGTCGTCTCTTGTCGAGATCTCTGGCGTGCGAAAGAGCGGAAAAAGTATTCTGCTAATGCAGCTGGTTTCGCACTGTGTTACCCGATGCGATGTGATATTCCTTAATGTTAGCAACAAGATCGATGCTCAGTTGCTTGGAAGACTTATCAGAGACGCTGTCGAGAATTCTAATTCAAATGCCACATCCGCCGAATTGGAAGACAAGTTCGAGAAGTGTATGGATTCATTGGAAATTATTAATTGCTTTTCATCCGCTCAACTTGAAATGGCGATTAAAGCTATCGATCAATATATTCTGCTCGATAACGGGAGAATTAGCCTGATTGCGGTGGATTCCTTATGCGAATTCTATTGGCTCGATCTTGAACCAGAGGCACGGCAGCGCAAATTCACCTATTATATGAACTGGCTGGCCCGTTTGAGAAAAATCTGCAATAAGTTTTACGTCAGTTGTATTTACACGGTGGATAGCAGCTTTACTAAAAACCAATATGCCTCATCGCGGTCGATATCAGTAGATTACAAGCTACACCTGGATTATTTGAAGAGTGGTGTGCGAACATTAAACGACAAAAATATATTCATAAACGAAAAAGGTGTTCAAATTGAAGATAAATAAAAGAAACTATTACAAAATTTACCCGCCATTTTCTGCTTATATCGATATATCGATAGTCTTACCCTCAAAATAGATAACGATAGCCCATGGAACTTTTCCATACTTGTTTGTCATCACTGATTTTTCTGGTCGACGCGACGAAAAAAAACGTGCTAGATTTTTTCATTAGCCACCCGGTTTAAATAATAGAAAAACAACTTACAAAATGGGCGTACAAGTAGTTCCAATTTCTGCCGGTGATGGTAAGTAAACAAACATGGATTTATCAAATTTTTTGCACAAGATGCAAAAATATTGTGTTTCCCTCTAAATATGTACATGTGTATATATAAACTTGTATATGTATGTGTGTATTACACACTCACACTCTCATGCGCATTCGTTTTACAGGTAGCACTTTTCCCAAGAATGGACAAAAGGTCTCGGTGCACTACACTGGAACTTTGGATGACGGCACCAAGGTGCGACAATTAATTGCTAATATTTATTGAAAAATTATTGCTAACTTTATTTATATTTACAGTTTGATTCGTCGCGCGACCGCAACAAGCCGTTCAAGTTCACCATCGGCAAGGGCGAGGTTATTCGCGGCTGGGATGAGGGCGTGGCACAGCTGAGCGTTGGCCAGCGTGCCAAGCTGATCTGCTCACCTGACTACGCCTATGGCAGCCGTGGTCATCCAGGTGTCATTCCCCCCAACGCTACCTTGACTTTCGATGTTGAGTTGCTCAAGGTCGAATAAAATGGTCCAGAGAGCAGCTGAAAATGCGGAGCGCAAGACTGTATCAATGTGTGTGTGTGAATATTTTGTGCAGCTGCAATTGGCTGTGCAATACACACTCACACACACACAGGCGCACTTGCACAACAACAACAACATCACTTCAATCGAAACGCGCTCCGTTTAAATTGGAACAGAACCAAACAAGAACAATCCAACAGCATTTTAATTATATTCAAAAGAAAGTGGCCGATCTGGTCGTTAAAATTAGACTTAATTGCCAACAAAACACACACAGATTATTGAAAATGGAAAACGCATTATCTACGCATACAAAATAAACAATTTATTCAAGTGAACATTTTGCATTTATTTTTAATCCCGTTTGCATACAGCATTCATTATCTGGTCAATAATCTCGTATCGCTCGCGCTGGTATTTCTGCGCATGCTTCAGCCAGCTCTGACGGATTTGCTTCCATTGCTTGACATTTGCAGCGAGCAGTTCCTCTTTGCTGGCCCCCTTTAGTTTCTCGTCTTGGGTCAGTTGCAGGCGAGCCGGAACATGCGTCATCTCTGTCTTGCGGGGTTGGGGCATCTGTTTAACCACCTTCAGTTCGCCGCTTAATAACTTGGCCAACATCTCTTCGCCGTCATCTTCGCGCTTGACACTCGGAGTAGAGCCATCTGTGTTGTAAACGGCCACGTTGGGATTGCGCGGCTGGTTGGCCATCCAGGCGCGACATATGGGATACAATGGCGTCTTCTCCTTGTATTTGGACAGATCTAAGCTGCGCTCAAACAAACGCATCACGTACGATTCGCTGTGAGACTTTTGCGACCCGCCGTTATTGGATCCCTTCTTGTACAGCGAACGCTTGGCTTTGGTGCGACCCGAACCCATTGATATGGATGCTGCTGCTACGGTTTTCATCTCTGGCTCCAGCTTAACATTGTACTGGGCGCGTTGTTGTTGCTTTTGCAAGAGCAGCTTCTTGGAGGGACGTCCCCGGATCGGCAGCTCAGATTCTATGTCGTCGTCTATGTGAAGCATTGGCAGGGGGCCCTCATTGTCCTCCTTTGATTCTTCCTTGACCGACGATTCACGCTGGCGCTGTGAGGTCTCGCCGCCTGCTCCACGTTGCGATTTCTTTGGAGTAACCTTCATGTTGATCCTGTATTATTATTTATTTCATTCAATTTCTTCACACTTTTCAAATAAGTTCGCAGTGAATGTCAAAAAACATAATGATGGCCGACTATGAAATCTATTGTGGTCAATTTATCGATAGTATTTCGACAACTCTGTTAAGAAACGATTAAAAGTTGAAATTTTAAATTAAAAATCCTATGGAAAATTACAATAGTATTATTTTTTACACAAGCTCAAATGAATAACTTGAATACATTTTAGTTGGTTAGCTTTCCAATTTTGTGCCGAAAAAAAAAACAGTGCTATCAATAACAACAAAAGAGCTGTAATCAATAACATTGCTGTTACAAAGTAACATTTAAGCAGTGTTGCCAGGTGTTTAGCGTATTAGCTAGATTCTGAGTAAAAATAAGCTAAAACTATTAAAAATGTCCTGACAAACAAGCTATACATATGCAAGGACATACAAAATTACGGGGTTTTTATTTCATTTAAACTAGTAAGCAAATCATCGATTTCATTTAAATGACAAATAAAGCAAGGGCCTCAAAATGCACATTATCCCTGCGTCTTTATAGGCGATCCCCTCTGACCAAAATTTGAAAGTGTCAATGATCTGTTCCCATTTAATAGATGAATTTGATCAGTTTGTAAAATCATCGTGAAATTTTTAAAACTTATACAATTTTTAAGCTTTTCCATATTTAAATATGCTAGATCTAGCCTGAAATAAGCTAATCTGGCAACACTGCATTTAAATAACAGTTGAGCAGCTGTTGATGTTGTTTACGCTCGTGCACCCACGACGAGAGTTGTCTGAAAACCACGGTGCGGAGCGGTTGTCGTGTGCGGAACGCGAAGAGCTGTTGTCTTGAGAAAGAAAATAAAACTTTGAATGCAAAATAGTGCACTTGTAGTAAATGTGTTTTAAAAGTAATTAGTGATAGTATAAAGGTGGCGAGTCACAATTGTCTATAAATTGAATCTAAGTGAAGTTACATAAAAACCAAAAACTGTAACTACAGATTTACAGTAAGTGTGCATTATTGCATTCCTTTTCATTTGTTTTATCAGTTTGCTTCTTATTTGCCTTACCCCTGTTCCGTCATTGCATTTTGTGTCTTTCGCTCTTATTTTGTTGATGTCGATTCTCTCTCTGCCCAATCGCTCTCTCACTCTCTCTCTCTCTCTGTATATGCACCACGCAATCACCAATAATAAGAGAGAGGTGCAAACCCCACTCCCTCCCTCTAAAGGGGACCGTTTATAACTGCGTCGTTGTGTTTCGTTGTGTTACTCAGTTCTCCCCCACATGTTCCCAAATTTACTTATGTCTGCCTGCTATTTATAGAGAGAAGCAGCATCCACTGCATTCAGTCAACAAAATTCTTTGCCTGTGTGAGCGAGTGAATGAGAGCGCGAAGCCAAGAGAGATGATTGGAAATGGGGTGTGGACAGGGCAGGGGATAATATGTATTTGTTGACAAAGCATCGTCACAAGCATTTCCTACTAGACGACGCTATTTTGGAAAGTCTTAAGAAGTGTATAAATTAACGTTTGTCTGATTGCATGCTTATATATGTATGTATATGTTTGTATAACTCCAGCGCTATCAGTGCCGCACAACAGTAAATTTGGTAGACTTAACGCAGTTTCGCCTTTGCCAATCAGGCGTTCGTTTGTGGATCCCACAGCTGTTCGTGAGTATCGTGTCTTGTTGTCTGGCAAGTTCGCTGAACCTAAAGGTGCCATTCTACATATGTATGTTTGTTTGTATATAGTTTTAAAATTGAACTATTTATCAGTCCATTTACTATATGCACACACATGCACATGCTTATCAACATAAGTAGACTCTTAACGCACGACTACAACATGTTGAGGGTGGCGTATCTGGCTAAATGTTTTGATTTTCGTGCGCGTTGACAGCGGTTCGATTCCCAGCCCGTGCTTGTTGGCTTTTTAGACGATAACTCACGTTACTTGGCCGTAACTACATGGGCAACAGCAACTTTTTGTATTTTTTAATTTTGTTTTAAATACTTCCTTAAATATGTCTGGAACAACTGCAGTAGTTTATTTAATATCATCTTCGTATTGACTGAAATCTAACAACAATTGCGCGCTCCAACGTCGTTGCTCTCTTGCTCTTGACTCTTGCTCTCTTTCAAGCTTACTCTCTCTCTTAATGCGTAGTGACGTAATTGTTAGTCGTTGCAATCGAATTTCTTGTTTTGGTCTTATAAGAAAAGTGAGCTCAAACTGGTTTTGAGAGACGAAACTGCGCCGCACCAAAACAAACTTGGTGTCTATGAATGCATATGATGTAAATGAGTGCGTAATTTGCTGTTAAATGTAGTGAAATAAGTTTGTAAACAAAACCAAATTCAAAGAGTGTGTTTATCGTTTTATGGACAACGACCTTGACACGCTTACAACATCCAACAACAATTGATGGCTTGCGCATAAACAAATGTAAAATTGATGCTCTCTGCATTTCGTTTGATTATTGTCGCTTTTGAAGTTGGTTCTATTTATGTATTTAAAAATGGGCCTCCCCATTGAAGGCTGCACACTGATGACATCATCTGTTGAGCGTCCCACCTTCCACTCTGTCTCACTCACTCACTCCCTCTGTCGCATTCACTCCCTCGCTCTCTTGCATTAACTGCAAGCACAGTGGAGCTGACTTTCGAAAGCTTTCAGTGCTTGTGGGCGTTGGGCCACCCACTCAAATGTTGCCACAACAAGAGTAACAACTGGTTACGTTTCGCCTTTTGCCCTATTAACGGGCCTATCGATGTCAGCCCTCTTAACTGGGTCAACTTGCCACGCAACCTGTCAACGCATTGAATCCTCTTTCCAACACAACATTTATGTATTTACATTTCGTTACTTTAACAAAAAAAAAACTTTCTTTTCAATTGTCAACAAATTTTACATTTTTATAAAGAAATAATATTGTGTAAAAACTTGAAGAAAAACCACAATATTTTGTAGTTAAAACTATAAACTGTTCCCAAATACAAGTAAAGAAAGTTCGCTTCCATCTCAAGAAATCGATAAGAGCTGAAGACTGTAATCTCCTTATATCTTATCATGTCGTCTGTACATATATTTTATTTAATTTCTTGTATTTCCCGTATATTTTTAGACTTTGTGGACGACGGAGACAAAGACAGAGACAGAGACAGAAAGGAGAGACAAGGACAGACAGATCATGGGCCAAATTGTTGGATCCCTGTCGGACAATGTGGCGGATGTGTTTGGCAATCGACGCAAGCGGAGACGCAGCACGGACTCCACAGCATCGCAAGAGGATCGGGATGGACCGCAATCGGACAGCAAGTCACCCAAAAAGTGAGTAATCTTCAAGAAAATAGACATACATTTAATTGATCATTTATTATTTGCCACACAGGAAGAAGCTGTTGACTACCACGCAATACATTTACCAGGCTCTGTTCAAGGAGGAGAAGAACTCGGATGTGGCTGTCATGGCATTGGACAAGGTGTGGCATCTGCACAAGGTTTATCTCAGCCAGAGTCCATACTTTTACATCATGTTCAATGGTTCGTGGAAGGAGGCAAAACAGAATTTTGTGCACATTAAGATATTGGACGATCGGATCAACGTGGACAGCCTGGACGCAGTGTTTGGCTCCATGTACTCGGACGAGATCGAGATTGATGCCAAGGATGTGATACCCGTGCTGGCGACGGCCACACTCTTCCATTTGGACGGGATCATTGACAAGTGTGCCGAGGTGATGGTGGACACGATCAATGCGGAAACTGCCATACAGTACTATGAGGCTGCCTGTCAATACGGTGTGATTGGGGTCAAGAAATCAACATTTCAATGGTTCCAAATCAATCTACTCAGCATTTACAATAAGCATCCCAATCTATTGCGGCACATCTCCATTGATCTGATGAGTGCTCTGACTGCCAGCCACGATTTGTATGTGATGCAAACGGAATTCTCATTGTATACTCTGCTCCGTACATGGATGTTCCTCCAGCTGCATCCCCAGCACGATCCCGAGGATCCGGTGCAACGGGCCGAGGCACAAAAGACACAAGAGCGTCTGGCCAATGCCGGCGTGGAGACACATTCGCCCAGTGCGGATGTTGTGCAGTGGACGTACTTTGCCAGCCGGATGGAGGAGCGCTCCTTTTTGGCCACACCCGAGGGTCAGCCGTATATCAAGGTATTCCAGAAACTACGCACACAGTACCTGACCAATCACTACATGGATCTGAAGATCATATTCAACGACAACATCATACCCAAGGAATGGCTCTACAAGCACATCCACAGTCACTGGGATGCCCTGCTGCGGATTGATCATGGCCAGGAGGATGGCAGTCCACAGCAGCTGGACAATGAGCAGTTCTTTGAGAACTGCATGCGCTGTGGTCGCCTGTTGCTGGAGCCCGGCTATCAGAAGTGGCGCTGGACGGGCTTCAACTATGGCATGGATCTCATACTCATCATGGACTCCCGCCGATTGAACATACGCCGTCACCATCGACATGAGCACGAGCGTGTGCTGAGCCTGCAGACGAGACGAAAGTTCATGATCCGGACGACGGTGACATCAATCAATGCACAACGCCAGCCGATCTTTACACAGACCTCGGAGATCACAACACTGAGTCTGGAGAAGAACGAGGAGGTCTCACTGATGGTGCTCGATCCGAAGCTGGTGCATCCCCTGCTCATATCCATCAACATGCTTGTCGTGATGCCGCCCAACCAGAGTTTCAAGGAGATTGTGCCCCAGAGCGAGGAGTCGGCACTGTCAGCCGCTGCCATTCCCATCTCCGAGATCGGAGCGAGCTGTGAACGATCCCTGACACCGCCCAGTGCCGATGACTCGGCTGTCTGTGTGGGCGGCGGCGACTCGGAGACGTCGACGCCCTCCTCACCGTCAATGGGTGCACTGCGTCCAGCTGGACGCTTCAGTTGGACCCGCAATAATCCAGTTATAACCAGTGATGGCGAGGCATTATGTCGCGACGTGGCGTGCTGAGCGCGTTCTCTAAATATAAATGCATACATATATATATATATATATTTTATGTATACTCAAACAATCCTGGCACAATAATCCACCTTCGTTCTGTTCAAGGACTCGGCACGACACGAGCTCCGTTCTGTGTAGTTGTACATTCGATTACCACATTAAATATATATACATGAATATATATATTCTAGTTAACAAATTCTACTACTAACTGTATGTCACATATACATATATATTAATATAATTGTACATTATTTTCTTAGTGTATCGCAGTTATCGCTGCGATCTGCAAGATTTCTCTATATATTTTTGTAATATTTTTTTACATTATCTGATAGAAATTATGTAAAACACAAGATATTTAACAATTTAAGTTAATTGCACACTTTTTGTGCCCTCACGCATCAAAACTATTATACTTGAATACATATATATAAAATGTTTATATATGTACAGACTCAGATCTAAGCCATAATGTTAAGCAATCGGACTAAAAAACCTAATCGAATTATCATTACAATTATTGCTTGCATCATTAAACTTATTAACGTGACCCTTAAAAAAGCCCATTGCATTTCAAAGTACTCTAATGATTATTAAATTATGATTAAATGTGTGAATTTATATGAAAAACAACAAGATACAAATTGTGTTCGACTGGGAAATGGATTCGAAATTAAAGTGGATTGCATTTGAATTGAGTTCCTTAAAGAATTAAATATAAATGTTTCAAATTAGGTAACGAATATATTTCTTTAGTTGTTTAACAATTGAATTATTAGCGCGTATATGTAATAACAAAAAAATGTACATAAAATTCACCCTGCCCCGCAACGTACTTACAATTTTGCTAATTATACAATTAGATACTAAATATTTAATACACAATATTACTTTAACTAGTTGCCCGTTGAAAATGTGGTTAATTTGTTTAATAATAGAACAGCTCTGGGAATTTTGTCTCGTAGACGGGCTTCTCATTGTTGTTGTTCGCCTGGAGCTGGGCTGTCTTGTTGTCGCTTTGCGTTATTTGCCGCTCCACGGCCAGCGAGTTGAACAGTTCGTTGAGACGATTCTGGATGAGATCGTGCTGTAAATACAAAATATATAGCTTTATTACCACTGCCTATAGTTAAAAGCTGTGTGTATCTCTTACCTTCGGTTCGGTGCGTCGCATTAGGTCATCAAATTCCCCCTCGCGGAAGGTGCGAACAATTTGCAATTGTTTTTCGCGCTGTTCACGCTTCACCGCCTCCGTTGGCTCGGCCAGGGCGCGTTTCATGGCATCAAAGTTGTACTCGGGCGACAGGATCTTCTTGCTGATGCCCGGCGAGCTGTTCACACTGTCCACGTCGCCATTGTAGACGGTCAAATCGGCGGAGCTATTGCGTTGCGTCATGTGGGCGCTGACCGAATCCACCCAGGAGTGACGATGTCCCGGATTATCCGTTTGATTCAGCATATACGGTGCTCCCGTGTTGAGACGTTGTGCATCCATGCCAGCGTTCTGCATGCATTCGCCCAGCGCCAACTTGTCGATGGACAGATGCGGCAACGACAGATTCAGATTCTGATTCTTTGTCGACACCTTTTTGGGATCCATCAGCGGGGGCAAATAGTATGTCGCCTCATCGCGACGTGCCTCGATTATCTTCTGTGCGTATTCGAGCAGATTGTTGATGCCACTGACCCGCGAGATGAGCACCAGCAGGGCAATGGCTATCGCATGCAAGTTGCATCTGTGAGCAGCGCCCAAAGTGTCCACGGTGCTGGCCACTTGTTGTATGCTGCAATTGAGATTGAGTTACAATTTTATCCGTTGAAAATTTAGTTGTTTCTTACCCCAAGATGAACAACAAGAACTCCTGCACGGTTTCGCTGCAGGACATCTCCACGATGAGCAGAGCAGCCGTGTTATAGCTGGCGGTTAGAGCATCCACCCGATCCGACAGTGCCATGCTGTCGATAAGGGCTTGCATTATATTGGCGCCGTATTTGTGCGTAAAGATGATGTCGGAGCGTGACGGTGGCTCCTGGGAGAGAGCCGGATACGGCTTAACGCTGACACTGCTGAGCACATGCTCGTTCTGGTGGCGATCGAGCAGCGCCTGAAGGATCTGCATGACAATCATCCGGGTGGGATCGTGTGGAGCACGCGCCATTCGCAGCAGCGGCTGCAGGAACGAGGCGGGAAAGGCCTTCTCAAACGAGACCGTACTGTACTGGTTGCCCACCTTGAGCAGCGATTTCAGCAATATATTCTGCAGCATCTGATCGCCCTTGCTCTTCTTGGACAGATCGGGCACTGTGTTCATGATGAACAGCATGATCTCAATCTTCTGATAGTCCGGATGATGATTGGCAAACTCCCCAAGCGCATTTATCAACGCCTCCTGATACTGCGACTCTTCGGCGGTTATCTCGGTGGTTGTGCTCACACTTGTGCGCAGGTGGGTCAACAGATTGTTAATAATATCCAGGGCCGACGGCCCAACGCTCTCGCCGGCAGCAATGGCAATAATCTTCGACAGCACCACCGCCAGGGAGGTGCGTGTCTTGGGCGATGACTTGAAATTGTCGTCCAAATGCTGCATCAGCGTCTCCACCACCGTGTACGAGTACTGCGGTTGGATCGAGATCATCACAATGCGGAATGTGTGTATGGCAAACGTGTTGGGCACCCACAACTCGTGACGGTCCAGGTGACTGTGGGCATTGATTGAAAGAGAGTCAATGAATTCAATTGAAAGGAAAAGATTATCTTATTAGTATGACCAGGGATCAAAACCGAAACGAATATCGGTTTCGCATTTAGGTTTTCGGTTATCGGTTAAGCAAAATCGTTGAATAAAGGTTTCGTAACGGTGAACCGGTTTTTGTATGTTTCGGTTTTAAAATACCGGTAAGGGTTCGGTTCACAAAAAAAAATTGTTTTTGAAAAAATATAATTACATAAATAATATAATAATAATATTTAAAAAGGCATTACTTTCTTAATGTTTATATTTTAACAATTTTAATATTTCATTTTAAAAATTTATTTTATTAGAGCTTATGAAAATTCGATCATAAATATCACAAATAAAAATTCAAACTGAAACATAAGAAAATTAAAATCAAAAATCAAAATTAAAAATAATCTTTTTTTTGGATGTATGAAAAACCGAAATCAACCCTAAATGAAACGGTTACTAAACGGTTATTTCGGTTTACAGAGTTTCGGTAAAATGAAACCTTTTTTTTCCGGTTACGGTTTCAGTTACGGTTTTAAATTTCAATCGGTTAAAGGTTACGGTTTCGGTTAGGGTTTTAATCCCTGGCTATGACTTAATTAAAATCACTTGAAGCTTACGTCAAGAGCGGTTTCAGCACGCTGCGTATGTGTCCAAAGGAGGCACGTCCCACCAGCTCACGCAGCACCTCCTCGGCCAGCACAGGCGGCGTCACGTTGGTGGCATCCTCCACAGGTGTCAAGTCGCCAGACTGCATGGCAATAAGATTTTAGTTATTAGTAACATATACTTTTACTTGAATCAAAGACAAATTTAAATATATAATGATTATACTTGTATTTATTTAGTTAATACTTATGCTAAAATGTTGCTAATAGAAATGTTAGTTCAAATTTCAATTACCGCCAGTAAATTTTTCTTCACAAACATAACGTTTACACAAAACTTTGATCATGTTGTTAATTAATTGTTATGTGTTTTGTGTTTGTTGTTGGTTCGTATGCATTAACAAAATATACGAAAATAACAAAATGACGAAATTAGTTAAATTAGTTAGTTAGTCATTCATGGTCGATTTGCCAATTGGAAGTGAGTACGTTGACGCTAGTTGTGCTTCTATTTTTGATTTAGTTAAACCAAATAAAATCATCTCACCTGCATGTTGAACAGCAGCGAGGGCACAATCTTCTCCATGTGCTGTGCCTCCCAGATGTTCTCGACCAGATCATCGGACACGGTCTTGCGTATAACACCCTGGAGTCCTTTAATGCCCGCCAGGCGTAGACTATCACGCAGATCCTGACTGTCGCTGTGACACATGGACGAGAACTTCGAGATGAAGAAGTCGTAGCGCCGATGGTAGCTGGGCGTGTCCTCATTGATGTTGGCAAACTTCACAAACTGCAGAGGAGCGAATACAATTATTAGTTAAGGTTGCAATTGCTTAATTTATATAAAGATTGCATTTGTTATAATTGCTAGCATCTTATATGCTATCAATTTAAATGATCATGATTTTAATCATTAATTGAATTTACATTTTAAATTGCAATCTATTGCATTAATTAAAGTAAACTAGAATTTAAATTATTCTTAAAACTAAACTTAATAATTGTGAATTGTATAATGTTAATAATATGTAAAAACCGATGTTTGTAATAGTGGCTAGTGCCTTAAATAATAAGTGTTAGCTTGTAGCATAGGGAATCAAATTAAAAATAAATAAAATAAATTAATAAACATGCCAAGCCATGATTAAAATAAAAATCTGTCCATTTTTGAAAAGGTCACGACACAGGAACTTTACAAGTCAATTTTTGGCATAAATTTGAAATCCTTGACATTTAAGAAATCTATTAATCTTTGTACTATTCGAGATTGCAAATTAAAATATTGATTAAATTAATGACTGAATTCGGATTGTTATTCAAACAACCATAATAAATGCTACTCCGATTACATAATGATTAACCAAATCCTACCGAATTTGTGGCCATTATTTTTAAATTCGGATTCGAGTCCTCCAGCAACTTTTGCACCATGCGCAGAAATGACTCGACAAACAGATTCAGCGTTGTCTGCGCGTGACAAGCCTGCAGCAGCAGATCCATCGCCTCCATGGCAATCTCCGCCAGCCTAAAAGGACAACAAATGTTATAAGAAATATTTGTATAAATTGTATTAAATATAAATTACTTGTAACGCTTGCGATTAATGTCCTTGGTGGCCTTCTGATAGAGATATTCGCCAATGCGATCCAGTTTATCGGGCGAGCTGAGCGAATAGAACGTCAGTTTCTCCATGTTGGACTTGACCAGGCCATCCTCTGGATTCACTGGGAATATGTTGTCCACGAGGCGCTTGTAGCGCGGTCTCAGCGCGGAACAGCAGCCGCAGCAACCTAGAAGAGCACAGGGAAAGGCACAACTCTTAGAGGGATTCGGCAGGCAAACGTGCACACAGCGATATGTAAACATGACGACGTCGTCCCTCCGTCTGTCTGCCTCATTTCATTTCTTTTATGGTCAAGGATTTGTTTGTGTCTCTCCTTTTGTTTTTGTTTTTATTTGTTTTTTATAATTAGCAAAAAGCGTCGAGTGTTATGCTCCCAGCGGGAGGTTTTTTTCGATTTAAAAGTGATGAGTGGGTGCGACAGCCATTTTCTTTCCCCCAAAGTCGTTTTCAGTTTTATCTTATCGCCATAATCGTTTCAGTGCTATTATATACGAATTGACCTGCTTCGCGTGATATTTATTTCTCGGCTTTAAATGTGTTTTTGTCGATTCCCTTTTGTGGCACATTTTCACGTATCGACAAACTCCTTTTTACTGTTGTTGCAGTCATCGCGTTTTGATCGATTTGCTCGCGTCATTCTTTCCGTCCGTTTCGAGGTCGAGGTCATTTCGATTCGCTCGCTCTTTATTCTATTTTCATCTATCCACTTACCAGACATGTTTGCTCACAAGTCGTTAATGGTTACTTTTATTATTATCGCAGCGTTAGATAATAAACGCTGTGATAAAATTGTGCTGCAAATGAGAATTTTCTGTGTGTGTGTCCGACTTTTGTTATTCTCTTTTAACCTGTATGAAGTTGCCACCCTGTTGTTTTTACCGGTCTGGTAGCGCTATTTACTTAACATGAAGTTGGCTGCGCTAGCCGCTGCTCCACACAGTGCTGTCAGATTAGCTTATTTCAGGCTAGATCTAGCATATATGAAATTAGAATAGCTTATAAAATTTGCAAATAGCTATAGCCATATATCTAACGTATTTTAAAGTTCATATGGCATATTCTAGCTATAAATAAATAAATAAATATTTTATGAGCTTAAAATGTTTACGTTGAATTCATTGATGATTTGAAATCACAAATTGATCTTGGAATCACATTAATGACACTTTCAAATTTTGGACAGAGGGTCTCGCCTCTAAAGACGCAGGGATAATATGCCTTTTGAGTCCCTAGCTTTATTTGCCATTCAAATGCCCTCATTGCCGTGGTCAAATGCGGAAGTGGAACACGTCAATTTAAAATTTGTTTTTTATTTTTACCTTATTTTATCTTATTTTTACTCAGAATCTAGCTTATGCAACACTGGCTCCACACCTAACAGCATTATTGCTCCACACGACTGGCGCTCAATTTAAATACATAATTAATTAACTGTTTAATTTAGCAATAAGACTATAATCAAGTTCACAAACATTTTATATTTAGCTAGTTCTTAGTTAACTTTTACTTACAGCTGGGATCTGTACATTTTTGTACAAAACTGTCGAAGAACTCCGGTAGTTCGGGTGGCTCAAAACAACAGCGTATTAAAGCCATTTCCAAGTCACCTTCACAGCCTCCGTAGACAAATGTTTGACCATGAACTTCAGCTGCTAAAGGGTTTGAGGAATACCTCTTGGGCTATTGATAGAAATCAGCTGTTGATACGCAACGAGAGAAAAGCTCTGGTTTCCACTGCCTGTTATTTATGGGCCAAGCTTTTATTGCTATTCGTATGTGTGTTTATATGTGTGTGTGCACGCGTGTTGGATTTTTCATTTATGGTTTGAGAAGATGATGACACTCTTGGCATTCATATAAGGTGGCGCCACAGACACATTGGTGATTGTGATTGCGTGACAAGTCAGCAGCAACTGGCACAGCAACCGAATTGACTTAAACATTTGAATAAAATATCGAAGCAAATATTATTAATTGCTTGTTATTTTTTTAAAATAGCTCATCACATTTTCAATAAATTAATTTTAATTAGCAATAAATTGGCGTTCACTTTAAGGCGTCCTTGAACAAAAATCGCAGGCAAACTTGGCAGTTCACAATAAGAAAAACAACTGAATGTGAAAAGTTTATAGAGAAATTCTTTGCGCACAAAAGCTGCGCTTCTGCACTTGACAGGCTTCTTCGTTGTTGTGGAAAAGCTTTCATTATGCGTGATTATTGACTGAGAAAAGCGAAAGCTCAAGGGACTGTCAAAGTTTTCTCAATCACATGCCAAGCTATTGTGAAACCGTTATACGAGTACACATGCACACTCACACTCACACTTACACGCCAGGAGAAATGATAGAGAGAGACGCAGGTACTTGATTCTGTCACCTCGCACATCGAAGAGATAGATATACATAAATGTGAATGCTTCTCACGACATATTCGTGCGTTGACAACTTTATTAAAGTTAAATGGACTCCTTGGCAGTGGAAGAGTTGGGACAGAGAGCGACGGAGAGCGGCAAGGGATGCACAGTTGGAGTGGACGTGGGCTGGCAACTTGGTGCTTTATAGTTTCTTGACCGACGATGAAGACGATGACGATTGATGATTTATTTGTATGTAGATTTTGCTTATTTCTGAGATTTTTATATTTTTTTTGATTAATTACTGTGATATTCAAATTGAAGTGTGTGGAAATATTTTGCGTGAATTATTTGATTTGGGATTTTGCTTTCTGCTTTTGCTTTTGCTACCTGTTGAACTGCCTATATAATATGATATGCTATGTTTATGACACTTGGCAGAACAGTTCCATTTGGCTGGGGATTAGCGTTTTTTGTTTTTTTTTTTTGTTTATCTACATCAACGAGACGAATTAATTAGTGAGGCGACTACTGATGGAACCTTGACAACGATTTATAATTTAGCTAAAGATCGTGATTGATGAGCTGGGCTGCAACTAGTGTTGAGCGTGAGTATTTCCATATTTTCTATGAATGCGCCAACTCTCGAAATATCTAAACGAAGATACTGCTCGTACATACTTGACAACTATCCTAAGAATGTTTGGGCGAGCTGGTTTCACTTGTTTACATCTCGGCATCATCAACGGCGAGAACCAAAACAACTGAGCAACTTCTAGCAACAATATGACTGCTAACAACTTTGACTTGATTTAATTCAAAGCAAAAGACTTTGAACACAAACTTGCACACAGGCATACACTCACACACATACACATACACTCTCTCACTCTCTCAGAGAGCAATATGAAAAGAGAGCGTGAGCGCGAGCGCGAGAGCAAAGAAATGCCGGCTACCTGTCGTTGCTTCGGCTTAGCTCATTAAGCTCTCACCAGCGACGAGCTTTGACGCTCCCGAGCTCAGTTCACGACAGATCGTGCCAGCTTTGAGTTGATTCGTTGCTTTCGTTGCTTCAGTCGGCTTTTAGACGTGACGGTGTTCACCTGGTTGAACCCAATAGCGCCGTGTTAATTCGTGTGTGTGTGACTGTGTGTGTGTGTGTCGAGTGATTTGTTATTCAAATTGACAACGATTAATATACGAACGAACTGGTCAGCTGCAAAAACGACCGCCCCCACTCATCCCGCAATTAGGAAACAGTTAATACAAACGCATTGCCAGCTTCTGTTTCTCGCTCTTTCTCCCACTTGCACATACATATCTCCTTCTAACTCACTGAGTACGCGATCGATACCCTCTAAATAACCGCGCAGCGCCCTCGTCCATCGGCACGTCCATTCAACTGCACTCAACCCACACAAAAATTTCAAAAAGTTAAAAAAAAAAAACATAAAATACAAACGACTTTGTGCGCAGTGCAAAAAGTTAAATAAAAGTAAATCGTGATAAATTTTGGCTTAAATTGTGCAAACGATTTTTGGTAATTTAACGACTGCGTCTTTACATTATTACAATAAAATAAAATAAAAATAAATAAATAAAAAACATTTAACAACGACTGCTCGCATTCTATATATTTTAAATATATGTGAATGTGTGTATATGTGTGTGTGTGACTAATGAAAAATTGATGTGCAAACACTTGAACTGACGGCAAGTGTAACAAGTTGTTAATACAACAACAACAACAAGTATTGTAATTAGAACTGCGCAAATTGCAAAAGCTTAGAAAGGTGAGTCCCCCTTCTTAACCCGTCACAACCCCATTAAATTATTGTAAATATTAATTGAGCAAACGTAGAGCTTATGCTAAAATTCTGACTCGATAACGCTTTCACTCTCCTATAATCGAAAAAGTAAAACTATTAAAACCAAAACTAAATAGCAATTAAATAATATATAAATAATATAATATATATATAATATAATATATATATATTTGTACTAAGAACTTAACTTTAAAGAGATCTGTTCTTTCGCTGTTTTGAATAATTCAAATCTCAGCAAGAATATCTTTAATCTCGCGCTGAATTTGGCTTTTATGGCCCTAGAATAACATTAGTGCTGTTCCAGTTACACAGATACACACACACACATACAATCATATTATGTGAGTAGGTGGGCCGACTACCAACGCATTTGTTAAAAAGTAGTCTCACATTTGTGAGTCATTGCTGTACCTGGAACTCCATATAATTCTAACTTCAAACCGAAACTGATTAATAGCACAAATTGATCTGTAACCCCTTTTTGCCTTTTGCCTGTTAATTGAAGTAATTTGTTGGGTTAAAGTTGGTCAATAGTTTGCAATATATTAACTACTTTCCTGCTTTCTTTCATTTCATTTGGCATTTGGCAACATTAATAAAACAAAAAAAAAATTACAAAAGTTTTAAGATATATGGAGTTATGAGTTTCCGTGCTCAACGATCGGCGAGTGCTTTGAATTTGGATGCAAATTAATAACCAATTATAATGTTAATAAAAACCTCCTCAACCTCTGTTAGCTGATAATGATAATGATAATGATGATGATGATGATATTTCGCATTGAAATGGAGAGCTGAGAGTTAAACAACACACGATATTATTTATGCCCCCATCTTTTGTTATTTTGCTAGTTGTATTTTTGGGAACTCTCAAACGGAAATAGAATTCTGAAGGTCTTACAATGCAATTCATTCAGTTGAAATTTCCAAGTTTTTAGTGAAAGTTAACAGCAAACTTTGGAAATCGGCGGACAGATATGGGCGTGATTTCATTACAGTTTCTCAATATGCAAACATTTCTTTTAATGAGCTGTTTTAAAAATCAATAGAAAAATTATGATGTCGAAGATTAAATACTCTTGTCAATTGTTTCTAACTAATTTTGATATATAATTCCCTATATTATTATAATTGTCAATTATAATACCCAAAAAGTATGTAAATTAGTCTATTGAAATCGATTTCAGTTCTTAAATTCCAATTTGCATTGCAAATGTGATTGAAAAATTTAGAATTCGCGCAATTTGTAATCAAAAAAGAAAAAAAATGCTCATAAATTTGGTGTTTATTTCGATTAGGAATTTTTAATTTATGTATTTTCGCTAAAATGTGAAATTAACAAATTACATATATACATAGCTAATTTGAACGTCAGAACGTTAGAACTTTCAAAAAAACAAAGCAGTTAAATCTAGACTTAACATTCAAGCATTCTCAATTTGTGTGCGACTCGAGAAACTTGTTGAAAATATCCAAAAAAAAAATTGTGGCCTGTAAAAATTATTTAGAAAACATGGAGCTGGTCAAGACTGCGGAGGATCAGGAGTCTACAGATTTGGTGGGTTGGCGTCGATCTGTCGTGAGTTTCTTCAACTTGCCAGCGGTGCAATGTGCCCAGGTCATGTTGGTGGTTGTGGGCGATATTTTGGCGCTTTCCAGTTTTTATCCTTCGCATTCGATGCATATTTCACGTCCGTTTTTGCTATGGCGACGTTAAGAGAGAAAGGAGTTTGAAAAGGATGCACTACAAGCGGAGAGGATCTTATATATTTTATGCTTGCCAATTTTTGGTTTGAATTTATATATTTTTATGTTTGCCAAACTTGCAAGCACTTGATGTTTTTTAAGTTGGTTCAATGGATTCTATGTTTAAGCAAGATTGATCAGAAGTAGAAGAATGTTAATTGTTGTTACTATTGACATATTTTACGATATAATGCAATTTAAGGAAGCCTGCACGAGAAGTTTACTGCCACAGAATGTGGCATATTTAATATTCTGGCCACAGCTGCAGTCGCATCTAAAATCACATCTACAGCTTCAGTTCAATGCCAATGCCAAATGACGTCATAAGGCCATGTCGTTGTGTCCCTGAACTGCATGTAAGCTGAGTCTGTGTGTGTGTGTGCAAGTATCTCTGTATGTGTTTGTGACTGTGTAGGTGTTTTCGTTCGACTAAACACCTCGTTTTGCTACACAACAGGTCGTTGTCTGGAGTCTGAAGTCTGGAGATGGAAGCTGGAAGCTGTAGCCTGTTCCTGTTCCAGTTGCTGTCTTCAAACGCTGCGGCAAATTAACTCGACGCACACACATTTTGTTGCTCATTAAAAAAATAAAAACTTTCGAAAGTTGCGACTGCTTTTTGGTGCCGTCTGGAAATAATCGACAATGTTTTTTCTTTTTTTTTTTTTTGTATAAAAGGAACCTGTGCAAAGACCGAACAACAACAACAACAACAACAACAGCAGCAGCAACGAAACAAAATTGAAAATTCTCAAAAAAAGCAAAAAAAATCCAACCAAAAAGAAGCAGCTTTTTTTGTTGATGTTGATGTGGCCAAAAATGGTGTACAGCCTTGCCTTGTATGCAGTCAGTCCTACGGCTTGTTTCGTTTTTTATTCCTTTATTTTTTAACAAATATATATTTTTTGGGCATTCTGCCGTTTATGGAGTGCATGCGTCAAGGATGATTTGTTTTTTAATGCAATAACGACAACAACGACAACTGCTGTGAGTATCTCTCTCATTTTGACTCATTTAGCACCTTTTGAGTACTCGTAACTTACTCATTGTTACTTTCCCAAACTATATGCACATATTTTGTTCAAAATTATATATATTTTGTTTGTAATTGCGAATTGTAAATACGTTTGTTGCTGTTAAACAAATTGGCATAGCTGACTGGCATTTAGTGTGTCTTTTGTTATTTGTCAAAAGAGGCGGCTGAATCAAGTTGTTAATGAATGCGTGAGTTGACCTTACCTAATCGAACTGAAAGAGGAGGGGTGGGGAGGAGGCAACACAACATAACATTCACTTTCGCATCGTGCACCTTTAATTGCCCCACGGGGCAACTCAAGAAATCAAAATCACAAACAAATCGAAAGAGCCGAAAAAGTCTTCCAAATGGCGTAATCGCCAGAGTGAGTGTTTGTGAGTGTGTGTGAGTGTTGAAGTGAGTGTATGTGAATATACGAGTATATTCAGTCGGCCTGAAAGCCAACGACTTGTTGACTTATTGTTGATTTAAGCATTTTATGTTGTTTTGTGGGCTTGTTGGCAACATTTAACAAATTGGTTAACTTGGTCGCGTTTGATTTGTAAGCCAAATAGGCCACACACACACAGACACACACACACACACACACACACACACACACATACAGTTACTAGACAGACTGGCATTGATAACTTTTGTCGTTCGAGCGGAAGTTGAGATCGGTCAATTAAACGGTAAACAGCATTTGACACTTGACAAAAGAAAAAAACATGTGCGGAAGTGAATACTCGTTAAAAGCTCAATTAGGCTTGCGAATCATATTCACATAATCACACATTATCGACCGAGTTCACCTGGCCTTTGAGTATCAGGTGTCAAGTGTTGCCGTTAGCATTGGCAGGTGCAGATTTTGGCTGCAATACGACGCCCTGGGAACGCTCAGCTCAGATTTATTTGGCCAACGATAAAAAAAGGTTTAATTTTATACCCTGTAATCTTTTTAAAATGTTATAAAAATATTTTGGAGTTGTAGCTTAAGCTTGACTGGATTTCTATCAAAGAATATTTAACGAATGTGACTAGCACATTAAATAATAAGTTTTTACTTGTAGTGCTAGGAATCCAAATAAAATAAATTAAAAAAAAAAAAAAAAAAAAAATTTTTTCTATTTTGACACAATTAAAAATTTACATTTATTTTAAAACAGTAAATTATAAAGAATAAATGAGTATTGCAATAAATGTTTTATGAAAAATTATGAATACATTTTAATAATAAATATGTTAGCAATATTTAGATTTTCGCCTTCAGAATGAGAGTATAATTATATTGAAATATATTTTCAGAGTACAGGGTATTTGCAGTGTCGATTAGATCATTCCTGTTAACCTATAACGATACAAACTCTGTCGCTGGATCGAACCGATCTGAATATTTGGGGCGTGCATGATGTTAACCGAAAATGCTTTCAATGAAGTCATTAAATTGATGTATTGGCCGATAGTTTTGGGGCCGAAACTGCTTAGCTTTCATCTCGAGCCAATTATGAAATTCCAAGAACTGCGTCTGGAAACAACTCCAAAGCCAGGCGATGCGACTTAAAGCCAGCCACAAATTTCACTGTTCTCTGGCCTACAAATTGATAATTTTATTTATATATTTATCGATTGAAAAGTGTGTGGGCTCTTGTGATGTCATTGGGCAACAAAACTCGTAATCATCAGGTTTTTAGTGCTGACATTGACTGCACTAAAATCGCAGTCCATTTATGGTAACGATGATGATGATGATGATGATGATGGCAGTTCACATTGATGGAATGACCGAGCTCTTATCAACGCGCTTTCGTCAGTTTCGCCAATTGCATTTTGAGAGGTGGAGTCCAAAAAGTTAAATTTGTGACGCTTCTTTCATAATGTAAAAGGGGGGGACAAATGGGGCCGAACATTGCTCAATGTGCGACTCAAAATAAAAGCAATAAAGCAAATAATGTTGAAACTGAGTCACCCAATACCCTGCATTGGCCCAAACGGCATAAGCTGCCTGCTTTGAATTCAAATTCCAATACCAATTCCAATTCCAATTCCCAGTCCAAGTACGATTTTAAATTCAAACCTTTGCGGTCAATAACACTTGACGAAACTGTTCGAACTGCATATCAATGAACCCAACCATCTGGGATTTATTACAATATCAAATGTACCTCATATACATATTTGACCCAATATCTTTGCCTTTGAGTTGAATATATTAATAATTGTACTGCGATTTCTGCAATGCTTTATAAATTTAGTTTGGTTTTCGGGAAACTTTTTGAATTAATAAAATTATTATACTAAATTAAGTTAAATTGATAAAAATTTAAAGAAATGTATTTAAAAAAGATTTTATATGCTTAAAATAATATACATTTTATGTAGAATAATTTTTTTTGTAAAAATTTCGAACTAACTTGATTAAGTTGCCCCTTAGGGCGAACTAACAGAAAGCCAGTTAAATTAAATTTTATACCAAAAAAAAAAAAAAAAAAAAAAAAAATCGAACTACACTTGACAAAACCAGGGACCGTAACGATTATAATTTTTAAAGTATAAATTATTAAATAAAAGTTATTTGTTGATTTTTATCAAAAAAATTAAATGAAAACTTACTTTTCGATCTAAATAAAAAAATTTTAAAATAATAATTAATTTTAAATTTTTATTTAAAATTTTTAACTTAACTCTTATTTTCCAATTTTATTTTATCAATTGAAAATAAAAGTTATTTTTCAATTTTTATCAAAAAAATTCAAAATAAAAATTATTTTTCAATTTTTGTTATAAAAATTGAAAAATAAGAGTTATTCTTCAAGTTTTGTAATAAAAATATATATAAAAATTAAAAATAAAAATTATTTTTCAATTTTCATTATAAAAATTAAATAAGAGTTATTCTTCAATTTTTATAATGGAAATTGCAAATTAATTTTATTTTTTAATTTTTATAATGAAAATTGAAAAATAATTTTTATTTGCAATTCAATGAAAATTGCAAATTAAAAATATATACATATAAAAATAAAAATTATTTTTAAATTTTCATTATAAAAATTGAAAATAAGAGTTATTCTTCAATTTTTATTATAAAAGTTGAAAAATAAAAATTGACTAAATGTTTTTTTTAATTAATAATTAAAAATAAAAGTTTATCCAGTTTCTCGTAACTCTTATTTGCGGTCCCTGGACAAAACTGTTTGAAATGTTTACCATCATTCACTTGGGGGCATTAAAAAACTCGATGCCACAGCAACTTAGCCTTTCTATCAATCATATCAAATCAAATGAAATCAAATCAAACGAAATGAAGCCGCGTCAGATCTATCAATAATTGGACTGAGATTTGTGCAATAATTTGCATAAATTAAAGTCGAGTCGTAACATGTACGATCGTTGCTACCGCTACTAGCCCATTGGCATTAATTACCCGGCAGCGACAGATTTGGAGATGTAAAAAGTGAAACTCTTGTATCTGCGTCTTATGCAAGGCGGAAGATGGTGCGATGGGGCATGCAACGTTGATTATGAGTTGTACTTGTACTTGTACCAGAGACCCAAAGAAGGCAATCGCATCGCATCGCATGCCTAGGCGCCCTTTTTCCCACTGTTGCATGTTGCATGATGTTTGCTGTTAGTTGCTTTGTTGCTTGTACGTTGCAAGTTGCACGTTGCCAAGTGCCAAGTGCCGATTCGTTTCGTTTTCGCTGCTGACCTTTGGCACCTTCAAGCCAGCTTGCCGGAAATGTTGACAGCCTGGAAGATGCAACCGTAACCGTAACCCGAAAATCGAAACCTGCTGTTCGTGCAACCTCGCGGCGAGGCGCGTTAACTAAATGACTTGGGCAACAAACTTGGCTCATATTTGCCCAGTAATTGCGCACAATTTTCGATTCATTTAATTGATAAATAAAAATACATTTTTCGAAACTCACTGAACCAACAATCAAGGGCCAAAACTCAGCGTTCGCTTTATTGACGATCATTTCGAGCTTCAACTTTGCCGCTCGATGATCGATCGCTTTTTATATCTCTCTCTCTTTTCTTTCTTCTTCACATTTTTGGCAAACCTAAATTACATGCATACTTGAGTGTGTGAGTGCGTGTGTGTATATATATTTTCGATATGGTGCCTAATTGATTTCCGTGCAGGTTAAAAGTCGCACAGTCGGCAACTGTGACATGGAAAAATGGCACAGCGGTAGACGGTAGATACACACACACACACACACACTCAATTATGAGGCGATAGATACTACTCTCTGGGTTAATTATTGTATTATGAATTCGAAAAAGTGAAATTTGTGTAGTCCACACTGCCCGCTGGGAGCAGCTCGACTCGAGAGGCCCATTAATCATCCCATTAGCCATTGAACAAAAAAACTGATTTACATTTCTCATCAAAATACTTACAAGCATATTTGCAAGCATTCAAAAAAAAAGAAAAGAAAATTCGATATTATGGTAAAAATGTATTACACAAATTGCATTTGTTCTTAAAGTTGATTTTAGTTGAAATTTAAATCAATAACATTAGCTCGTACTATTGATATCTTAAAAATAAATCGGATTAACAACTTGCACTCATAATGAACACGAATAAATCTCATTATTCGTTCAATAGCTAAATAGATTTGTGCATTGTTTCTAGACAAGTGACGAGGGCTGTACAAGTGGAAGCATCGTCCAAGTATAAAGCGAAGGTAAAGAAATTGCCACAAAGGCGCTAAAGTTGCATTGTAATGCCGCAGAGATTAACCTTCTAACATACATAATAAACTAAATATGTAGTCATAAATAATAAAAGAGGCAAAAAAGAAGATGATAAAGAAAAAAAACGTGACGCTTCCTAGACGCCGGACTTCAAGATACAGTTTAGTTAGCTAACAAAGCGTGAAAATGACAGCGTGCTCAAGCACAATGCGTTCGCAGGGAAACGGGTAACCGGCGAGGGTGAAGGTGAAGGGAAGGGGGGGGGGGAGAAGAAGCAGCTGAACAGCTAAACAGCTGAAGATCTGAGGTTGGGGGCACTGCGACTGATAGCAAGATTGACGGCCGTCCATCAACAGTCCAGCAGCAAACAAAACGATGACAAACAATATGCGAACGGATGCGAGATGAACTCAAATGAAACTGTAAAAGAAAGCTCGACTTTCAGATACCCTGTAACCACAACTATTACACGGTGTTACAGTCAAAAAACTTCTGGGATGCGACATAGAGTAGGTTGTAGATAAAGTTAAATGTAAAATAAACGTTTTTCGAGGTTGATAGAGTTAAAAAATTATGTGTCCCAATCACAATAAATTGTAACTCGTCGTTGGAAAGTGAAACGCAACACCTTTCTAACGGTGCAATACACTGCAATTTTGTAAAAATATTTAGGGAGCTATATGTAAAAATATATGGATTTTTACAGTTTTTTGCGATTTTAACGTACTTTGAACGTAAAATGATAATTATTAGTTTTCTTCTTCTCTGATACCCTGTAGTCATAAAAAAAAATGTAAAAATGTGTCGTAGGTTACTTAAAAAAACGAAGTTCAGTCGTTGAATATTTGATGAACGATGGAACAACTTTTTCAAAACTTCAAACTCTCATAACTTTGTTAAATTTAAGCCGATTTCCTTGCGGAGTCTCAATTTTATTTAAAATGTGCTTCCAATTGGATGCTTCATCATAATTTTAATAATTTGGAAAATTTAATTTTTAACTCATTTCGTGCACTTTTTTCATACTTACCCGGCCGGAACGAGAAGGCCTTCTTCAGAATATGCTCAAATGCAGGGTATAATGAGCTGGCATTGGGATGCCTACAGCTAAGTACATACATATATGTATGTGTGGGCGCCGAAACGGATGTGCATAGCATTAGAATGCTGTAGAAGAGAGGAAGAGTGAGAGAAGGAGAGAGGTAAAGAGTAAGAGAGAAAGAGAGAGGGAGATAGAAGTCGCTGTGTCATCATTGTCACTGGCCGAGAGATGCGCGCACTGAGATATGCAACATGGCTCTAAATGGGAGTAGCAATTACTAATTTCTTTAGTAAAGCTCATGCAGCAGGGGAATTTAGTTGTAAAAATCGAAAATGTGTGGCTTGGACTTAAGCTGGACTGCAGTTCTTGTTGTTCTTGCTGTTGTTGTTGTTGGAACGTCGCGTCGTCGTCGTCTGTGCGCTGCACACAAAGATCTGTCTGGATGTCCAAGTGCCTGTCTATGTCTACTACTACTGAGAGTCGAGGTATTGAAGCCCCAGTGCGGCATCCACTCACAGATGCCTGAGCATAGATATCGAAATGCAATTAAGTATTTGCCAAGTCGGCAAATGGACAACAGCAACAACAACAGCAGCAACAACAACAACAACAACAGCAGCAACATCAACATCGACAGCAGCAGAGCGCCACCAACAAAGCAAAAGGCGGCACGCATGGAAAAATGCGCTCGGGAGTAGAAACCAAGTCCAAAGTGAGTCCATGGAGTCCACCGAGTCCACTGAGTCCAGAGTGTGTCCAGTCAGCTTCTTCTTTGGGACGAAGCTTTTGCATAACTTTGTTTTGGCGGCTGCTGTGCTGTGAGCCTGGGGCTTGGCCATACTTACAAATTGGACTACACCTTCATTTTCACTTCAGGTTTGGTCTCCAGACACAACTTGAACTTGGCTTAGACCGACTCAATTTCTGCTGTTTTTGCTTTGTTTTTGTTTTTGTTTTGTATTTTCAGCCTGAACCCAGAGGTCAACGCTGCTGGCGCTGAGAACACACGCAAAGTGGGCGAACGCGTTGTTTGTTTGCGTTTCTTGCGCTTTTTTTTGCGCTTTTTGCGTTTGCCGCACTTTTGGTTTCACTTGACGCGGCTGCCAAAGGGAGGGAGGGAGGTAGGGGGGAGTTGGGGGTGGCAGGGGGCGGTAACTAAGCCTGGGCTGGGCAGTATTTGCTATCATTATGTTTGTTGATTGTGCTTTTTTTTGCTCTCGCTCTCTGCCCGCCATTCGCAAAAAGTTAAAGTTCAAGTTCAGAATCATTATTGTTCTTTAAGAGATGTCTGGACATGAGCAGAGTAGTGGGAATGAGAGCAACCGACACTGTACGCTATTTTAAAAACATTACGTTGTTTTAAAATCGCTAAGAAACATTTTTAAATTATTAAAAATAGTTCTTTTAATTAAATAAAAATGTATCCTGAAAACTGTAATCTATAAAATATAGAAAAAACTTTGACAAAATTTGCGTTTTTGGTTGGAATATCTATTTTTAAAATAAGGATAAAGTGCCCTTAAACACAGATTCTTTTTTTCAAACAATTGTTTAAAATAAAAACAAAAATTTTTAAGTTTTTCCTTATTTTTTTTTTTAGAAATTATTCCAGTAAAACATAACAATAAAATGTACTGAATTTGTACACAAAATGCATAACATTTTACGAATTTTTTTTTTTAATAAGAATATCATAACGAGATAGGGTATGTTTTTTTTAACTTTAGCGTTCACGAATCTAACGAAACAGTCGCGTTAAATCGTTTTCAACTAGTATAAGAAAGTTGTGCTTGAGTGATAATTTGCTACATTCTAGAAGATGTTTGTTTGAGTATAATTTAAATAATTTAAAATAATTATTTGCAAAATTAGATAAATACCACGCAATTGTCATTTGGCGAATGCCATTGAAATTAGATGCCAAATTGCATGTGTTAAGGCTGTTTAATTGAACGTGTGTGTTTGTCTGTGTTTGTCTCTCTTTCATTTTCTCTCTCTATCTCGCTCAGTTCTACGGTCTGTGTGTCTCCGTTGTGCGGGCAGCTACGAAGCGCTACAAATTTTATGTTTATTACACCTTAATAATGCGTGTTTACAAACAAATCACGTTCATGGCGCAATCAACGCGCAACAATCGGCATCAGCATCGACATCGGGACATCGGGACAGCGACAGCAACAGCAACAGCGGCATCTTGGCCAAGTTAACAACTATGAGAAGGGGGTTAGGGCAACACAGAACCTTCTGTCGGACCTCTCTCGTTGTGTCCAATGCTGACTAGTCAGCTTCCCATCAACGTCAGTCGCTGTTGCTGTTGCAGAGCGCACGCATGCGCACTCAAATTATATAGTAAAGGATTTTTATTGGCAGCTTGCAGCGCTTTTCTTTGTCTCTCCCCTCCTTCCCTCACCCCTCTCCTTAAACATATATTGACCATGGCTGTGAGACGCCGTCGCCATTGATGTCTAGTCGGACAATTGCCTCTTACTGTCTACACTGTGTACACAGAGAAAATAAAGCAAAAGGAATCGTTGTGACTTTTGTGACGAACGTATATTATGCATGAATTATTCTTAAGAAAAAGTTTGGCATTCGACACTGCACAAAAAGACAGTTATTTTTATAAGCTAAGACGAATTGGAACCTTTTTGTGAAATGTGACTTTTGTGACGAACGATATTAAATTGTATGCATGAATTATTCTTAAGAACAAGTTTGGCATTCGACACTGCACAAAAAGAAGTTATTTTTATAAGCTAAGACGGATTGGAACCTTTTTGTGAAATGTGACTTTTGTGACGAACGATATTATATTGTATGCATTAATTATTTTTAAGAAAATGTTTGATATTTTGCAAGTTTCACAAAAAGGTTCCAATTCGTCTTAACTAATAAAAATAACTGTTTTTTGTGCAATGTCGAATGCCAAACTTTTGCCTAAGAACAGTTTATACATACAATTAAATATCGTTCGTCACAAAATTGAATATCACAAATTTTGGGGCATGCATATGTTTTTGTCACTAGATTTTTTTATCGTAAAGATGATTTTTTTTTAGAAGTTTAAACACCGTTTGTCATTGATTTTATTCCGGAGTCCCAGTATTTTTTTTCCGTGTATGTGTTTGTAAGAGTGAAAAGCTGTCCTGTCTGTAAGTAAGCCAGTAAGTGAATGAGCAGCGGGGGCAAATGGGGCAAACGCGGTCTGTGGAACTCTGCCGAGCTAAAGTTGGACTTGGAGTCGGAGTCGGAGACTCTTGACTCTTGACTCTGTCCAGGTGCCATAATAGGCATGCATTTCCTAGACATTACAGTGCGCTCCTGCGGTTTGGGTGGGTGCGTGTCTGCACCACCACCACCACCAGCAGCAGCAGCAGTTGCAGCAGTGGGGCACAACTAACAAAAGACACTGTACTCTGCTTAAGTGGATGCTCATTTGCTGCGCCAGCTTAGCGCACTTGCAACTAGCACTTGCGTGTGTGTGTGTGTGTGTGTGTGTGTTGGATGTGTGTGTGTCTGTGTGTGCGGCGTATCCTCAAGGCAGCATGCATTGTTTGTGTACTCGTATTCAAATATGAATACTTACATTATCGCGTTTGCTTAATCGCAATCAACAATTTGTATACCCTGTGTCGAGGGCTTCAAAAGTGTTTGCAGGGCAGTTGGAGGTGTGGCAGTCGCCTTAAAATATATATTATGCTTAACCAACATCAACATCCGATGTAATATAATTATGATATACCATAAAAGTTCTTAGAAAAGTTGAGAGCTAGATGCACCAAAATATGTGTGCAGGCGGATCAAATTTATCTCAAATTTTAGAAACTTTTATTTAGAAATAAATAGTTACAAAAGCATTTTCAGAGCTCTTTTCTACAGCCTTGAATGCAGTGTTTGACAATTTAAGGGTCTGTGTACAGGGTATCTCGTAGTGAGCACTCTCAAACTAACATTTTTCAACTTGAATTTTTTATTTTAAATATTTTGCTGCAGGACACACCCAAATGTAGTTAGGGGCAAGAAGCAGAAGGAGGAGTTGGAGCAGGAGAATTAGGAGAAGTGGCTGGTGTAGCATAGTTGATGTGGAGTTAGTTTCTGTTCAACATCCGCTTTGTATTGGCATTCGCTCCACTCACTCACTTACTCGCAAAAACAAAAACAAAAACAACAACAAGACACTCACACATTCATTCGCATGCCCAATTCGAATTCGTTCGCATGTGACAATGGCAAAAGGCGAATTAAATCGCGTATGCAGACAAACACCCTCATGTTGTCTACGTTGTTATTGTTATTGTTGTCTACGTTGTTGCTCAGGCTAACGAGCATAACGCAAAACCAACATGATTCGCTCTGCCCACTTCATGCTGTCCCCTTGTTCCGCCTTCTTAGCCAAGTTGGATTCAGATTCAGATTGAGATTCAGATTTGAATTTGGATTCAGATTCAGATTCAGAGTCATTGGCTTTTTATTAATTGGCAATTATTCTTTTCACTACCGCTTGCTTACTTTGTTGTTGTTGTTCTTGTTGTTGTTGTTATTATTTTTGTCTTTCGTTTCTAATTTCTTATGGTTTATTGCGTTGTCGGCAAATGGAATTACGCGCGGCATACAAAACTCTTTGTGTGTTATGTTTCTTATTTTTTTGAGGTGTAGATACAATTGTATCTTTATCTGTACTTCTGGCTGATGGGTTGAGCTACATTTGAAACTTTGATTTCATTTTAATAACACTTTCGCTGGCATGTGAATTAGCCATTAATAAAGCGCAAGCTTAAAAAGTAACAGATGATTTACTTAACACAGTTAATCCAATGAATATAACCAAATAAAAAACTTAACGAGATCGCGTCTCTAATCAGGTGAAAAGTTTAACCAACGACTCAAACACAAAAATAATAAAAAAAAAACACTTAATAATACAAAAATAAACAACATAATAAATAATACAAAATAATTGCAAATGACACGTGATTTGACTTTGAGACTTGTTCTCTTTTTTATTTCGAATTGCAGTTCGACCCATTTGACAGCCCAGATATAAAATAAAAGAAAAATAAAATATAAAGGTTTACCATAGGTTTAAACGACTGAACAAAATGCCAGGAACCGCAGCTTAATCATTTTCCCAAGCCAAGTGAAAATAAGCGAAAAGCGATCAACAAACCACCTCAAAGCAACAACAACAGCATTCGATGCCAGTCAAAATGCCAGCGCAACCACAGCACTTGCCAGGAGCAACACCAACAGCAACAACAGCAACATCGGCAACAGCAGCAACAACAACAAATGGCGGACCACGTGTCAGCTTCAATCGAGATGTTCACGTGAAGCGCATAGGTCAGTGTGTTGTGCTAAGGAATATAACCTCAAAATAACCACAACACACACACACTCACACACTACCTCTCTCACACTTTCGTACTTACCAACTCATAAATTCATATAACTGAAAAGCTTTAAAATACGACATTAAACAGCAGTTAAAATAAATTAGATCAATAAAAAATGAATTTCAATAATCAATTCAAATCTTTCTACATACTTAAAAAAAATTATGAAGTTGCATACGTATAAAATATATTTAATTGAGCTACATTTCAAATTTGATCTGGGAAAATCTGCTGTTTTTTCCATTCATGAAATGGAAATTCGTCTATTGTGCGTACCTAGTTCCAATTAAAGTATATAAAATATTATATAATTAGGGCATTCAGAAACTATGATATTTGTGATATGTGATAAATTCATTACACTGTAGCTAGTGAGTGAACTTTTTAAGTTTCTGTTGACGTATTTGTGATAAATCACCAGTTCAATGAGTTTAATTTCAATGAACAGCTGTTTTGTATAAAGCAAGCAAAAAATCAATTTAATAATTTAAAATAATTTGTATCTCATTATTTAAATTTAAAATCTGTCTTAGGAAACAATCACTAAAATTGTCATTTGTGTGATTCGAACCCTAGTTATTCAACTGAAAGTTCTAATTCTGGCAGGTCGGCGACTCTAACCATGGAGCCACCGGACCAAGAAAAAATACTCACTCTTACAACCAATACCAATACCAACCTTGGATACTTTTAACAGTCTGGCAACCTTTCTCTATTTGTAATTTTATCACAATACGACAAATTTTGTATGCATACCCCAGGGCATGTTTGGTGTGATAACATTTTTTCTGTGTGTTTGTTGTCATTACAACATATATCACTTTATCAAATAACACAAATATCAGACTTTCTGAATAAATATATAAATATATTATATCGGAATCAAATCGAACAATGCTTAACGGTTCCAGAAGGGGCTCCAGATATTATTCCCTGTCTAAATGTGTAGGCAAATGTAAACTTTACTCTTACTGAAGAATAAATACCCTTGCCTCTGCCCAATAAGTGCGCATCATAATGTACATAAACATACATACACACATACATATGCAACATACGCTAATTTTGGTCAATCAATGTCGCTAACAACCCACATGATCAACGAAATGACTACATAATTCAACTAACTAATTAACTGGGCAGTCGCTGTCACAAGCACAACAACAACAACAACAACAAAAACAACAACAACAACAACAACAACAATTGTTCGACTGTTGATGGTTGTTCTAAGATGGTCAGAGATCTTGGCAAGCGAATCACCTTCGTGCTGTTTCCAAAATGGTCGTGTTGCCCCGAAGGCAGCTGCACAAAAAGCCACAATACACTGCAAATGTCATTTGGCTGCACTGAGAGAAACATTTGCAAACAAATATTTATTTTTCTCCCTATCTATCTCATTTAAATGATACAATATCAATTTATTAGCACCTAAATAAAGTATATACATTTTATTAAATTAGATTTTAGTCTTGGGCAAACTATTAAAAGAGTATTCAAATAGTTTTCAGTTTTATAAGGATTTACTCCTTAATTGGAAACCAATCCAAAGACCTGCAAATATTACAAATTAAGCGTCATTTTCAACTGAATAACTGAACTGTAATTATTCTTGATTCGTTCATGAACTCTTAAACTAATAAGGAGAACATATTTTGTGATTCACTTAATGTTTCAATAAAATCCTTTATCAAAGTATCCCAGTTAAATACAGATAATTTTTACAAATATTATATGTTGCGTTTCGCCAAGTGTATTGTTGAGTTGCATAATTCTTTGCATTATTTTGACGAGTGTCTGATTTGATATATTGATTATATGCTGTTGAGTTGCCAATTTGCGATTCTTCACATATGCTCACATGCATATTTATTTATTTTTATAAGTATATATGTACATGTGTATGTTTGTATATATTATTATAAGTATAAACAGAGCGAGTGAGAGAAGTGGGCGAGTAAGCCAGAACGAATGCCAAAAGCAATGCTCGTAACAATGCCGCCTCAACAATAAAATGTAGTTTACCTTGAGAGCTTCAGAGCACACACACACTCACACACACACATACACACGCAGCGAAAAAACTATTTTAAATAAGTAGATATATTTTATAAGGCATTACAAGCTCTAAAGTAGAGACAATACGGCTGTGTCTGGTTCTTAAAACTAAAGTATCACTTTGCACATCAGTCGATGGGGTTGAGGCTGAGGTAGGCTGAGGGGGGTAGAGCATCTAGGAAGGGATAGGGGGTAGGGGGTTAGGCTGAGACAGAGGCAAAAACTCATCAGTGGCACTCGCATTAAATGTGAGACTGAGACTGAGACTAAGGCTGTTGCAGCTGCCTGTTTGTCTCCAGAGTCGACTACATTATTATTGTTATGATTATGTCTGGCAGCAGCGACAGCATAAGCCACAACAACAGCAACAACAACAGCAACAACAACAAAAAGAAGAGAAACAATCGCCACAGTCACAGCGACCGCATTTAATTGCTGGGCAATGCGATTTATTCCAAAGCTGGAATGGAATTTATGGCGACTGTCTGAAATGAAGAAATTAAAAATTGATTATGACAAAAGCGCCACAAATGTAAATTATTTAGCAGCCTTTAATAGATGCGTCTGTGCTTCAGTTGGCTTGCCTCTCTCTCTCTCTCCATCTCCATCTCCATCTCCTTCTGTTCTCCTCCCCTTGCCACATCTGACCATATGCATACGCTTAGTAATTGGCATGCCACGTTCACGTTCGTTGCCTGAGTCTTTTGTTTTGGGGCGACTTGAATTTCCTTATGGCAAGGCAAGCTCTCGACTCAGCTCTCCAATATGGCTTTAAGTTCTCATTTTGCTTGTAATTAACGTTAACTATTGCTCAAATGAAGTGACAGATTGTGGTTGACTCGAATTTGTTTTTTTTTGTCGACCTTGTTACGTGCTGTAGCTTAACTTGGCTAATTGGCAGCCACTATAGGAACTACAATATAATATATAAAAGGTATAGATAAGGAAATCTAGGCACAAATTTTAACAGTCTATAACAAGATTCGCAAAAACTTTTAGAGTTTGTTTGGGGCATTTAAGTTTGATTAATTTACGAAAATAAGTTTAATGTTTTAAAGTCCAATCTTAAAACGGCCAAGGCGCCATCGTTTAAAGTTTAACGATCGTGTATATAAATATAAAATATATTCATATATTTAGTATAATAATGCTTTAAATGACTTTGTTGCTCACATGCAAATTGAGGCAATTATGTGAGAAAAAATGATGATTTAATTTTGGCCCAAGATGCGCCACACATACATACATATGTACATAGATAGAGAATGTACATATGTATTTACCAAGAAACTGATTCGCCTCTCGGCCAAAAACACATTTCATTTAAGAGGCTCTGTACAAAACGACTAATTTCAGCAAATTTTCTTAGCTTGCGCGAATAAAGCTCACTTGATGATCTTATGAATGCGAGAATATGAATATGAGTGCGAGTCTGAGTATGAGTATGAGTGTGAGTATGAATATGAGTTTAACTCAATGTGTGTGTGTACAGTTCGCGGAGCAACCTTGCGAAGCGACAAATTTGGCTAAAACAAGTTACGTTGTAATACAACTCAGCTGTAAGGCTGCCAGCTACCAGATGTTGTTGTAGTTGTTGTTGTTGTTGTTTTTCTCGTTGTGGTTGTAGTTATCGCAGTTGTTGTTGTTGTATATATTTAGGCGGTCGTCTTCGTGATGCACTTGCAGATTGGAAGGCGGACAAGTGTCGACAGACAAGAGAGCAATGCGAGATTGCCAGCAGCTGTTTGTACTTGCACAGTAGTCACTCGCTAATGAGAACACTTTGGATTGCACAGTTACAGTATAAGTAGCTTATAAATCATAATTTTGTTAGTGAGTGATTACTGTATTATACTTGAATTGCAATCAACATCTAGATAAACTCCCATTTCTGGCTCTTGATGACATAATTCACATAATTTATGTATGAGTTAAGAGAATGTATCTCAAGGCGAGTTCAAGAGAGTTTAGCGTAGCTAATGCGACTCTTTAATTGTGCTACAGTTAACTGACAACCGACAACCATCTGTGATTGCGTAATGCACACGATATTTACTCGTATTTTTGCCATTTGCACTTTAATACATCGCCGCGTACAATTACAAAGAGAGCAACTGTCGACTGTCGACTGTGGACTGTGGACTGATTCACTGAGCAACTGTTTGCTCCGTTTGCCACTGTATTTGAATAGTATCTTTAATGCATAATACCTATTTTAATGAGCTCTGATATGTTTTAATTAATTTACTTAATTGTCTGGCAGCAATGAAAAAAAAAAAAGAAAAAACAAATAGCGTAAGCATCATTATGAAATTGCCATGGCGTTTCCGACTCGTGCATTTTTTGCACCGTTCGCTTGCTGTGATTTTTAATTTGTGGCTAGCTTTGAATTTGATTAGCTTTTAAAGTGGCCGTGCAATACCCTCTATCAATAAGCTGAACGAAACTGGGCATATTACACTTTAATTGAGAGAAAAATATTATTTATTTATTCAATAAGCAAACATTGCTGCCTGTAATTAAATCATAGATACAAAATATTCAATAGTTTTTAATATTAATAATTACAATAGATATTGCAATATTACAAGTAATTATATAGAAAAAAAAACCTATAAGAATTTACAAGAATTTGCTTAGAGCTAACCATTAACATTACCGAAAAATGCAATAAATTCTTAAAAAAGTTTATAAACATTAAAAACACACGTATTTTCAATGTCTCAGTTGAATAACTGTAACAAACTTGTAGGTTTAATATATAGAATGTAATGTTAGCTTTAAGAATATTTCCCAATTTGCATTTATTTATATTAAAAGCACTATTAAAAAGATCCTTACAAACAAATATATTTTGTATTTTTTTAGCCTTGAACTAATAAATAAATTTAGTTTAAGATTTTTTTATCTTATTTAAAACCGATAACCTTGTTGTCCACGATATGTCCAAGTTAAATAGACTGTGTATAATCTTATTTATTAATCAATTGCTTTAAATACGCCATAAAAAGATTTAAGTCAATACAGGGTATTTAGTAGTCGACTTTTAGCATTGAGTACAGCCAACTTGCTGATGATGGCTTTGTTTGTCCTCCTCCTACTACGCAATTTTCACATGGAATTGCTTTGCTCGAATTTGTCAAACTTGATTGTAGTTGGAATCGCACAGCTGTACAGAGGAGGGAGCGGGAGGGGGTAGGGGGGAGGTATGGAGTATAACGACAATGATCTTTGGGGCTGCCCGCGCACGCCATCGCCACCATTAAAATGCCATTTATGTTTTTTTTTTGTTGTTTCTTATTTCTTATTTATTTATTTGTTCATAGTTTTATAATTTGCATATTCTGTTTTATAGTGCTTCATTGCGCCAGCAACAATAATAATAATAAAAACAACAACAAACTGTCAGTCAGTCGGGCCAAAAGAAACTTAATTAATAAGTAAGTCTCATTTTTGGCATCGCCTGCCCACCATTTCGCACTATTTTGCTTTTGTGACATTGGCGTAGGCAGCAAGCTCAACTTCCCTCTCCCTCTCTCTTTCTGTCTCTGTCTCTCTGCCTGCCACCTGCCTGTTAACTGGCCGCTGCTCGTTGGCCGTTTTGCGTCGTTGTCTCAGTCTCAGTCAGGTTCTTAGCCCGCTTGGCATTGGGTGTTGTTGTCGCGGTCGCCAGTTATTAAATCTGTGTTTGTTTTTCAAGTGCGTTTTTTTTTTTTTTTGGTGGGTAAACGGGAAGTGGAGTTGTCGATCATTTGAGTTTCTTGGACTCAATCAAGCAACTCGCAAAATTCTCCCTCAGCTTGTTCTTTTTGGCCAACTCCGGACTCCGTGCGCGCATTGAATTGCAAAGATTGCGTCATTTGTTTATCGAATATGTATATTGAAATGATACTAAGATTATTTTTAGCCAACTTTTTGGCACTCTGACTGTGTGTTCGTTTCGCTTACAGTTGCTGTTGTTGTTCTTGTTGTTTGCTCTCACTTAATGTGATGTTGACAGCTGCTGCTGTGTACAAAAACAAAAAACAAAAAACAAAAAACATAAAACAAGTTTGTCGCTTAAGTCTTTCGTTAATGCCTGACTAGCGCGAATGAACCGCGTCCATTCTTTAGCGAAAGTTTCTATTTGTATTTGTTTTGAAAGTCATTCGAGATCAGCTAAACAGCAACAACAGCAACAACAACAACAACAACAACAACAACAAACTGAACAACAGCAACAACTCATGTGCATAGCAGCTATTTTAATTGGAGCCAGCGAGTAGCACGATTTTTATTTATTTTTGAGGCGGCAACAGGAACGCGAATCGAGGATCGAGAATCGAGAATCGAGGCACATGTCAATACAACTCGCTTATTTACATACTTGTCACATTCGAGCACTTGGCTGGCATTTTGCCTTCAAGGACGCAACGCGATGCGGCTTCGGCTTTTGATGTGATTAGGAGGCAGCCTGGGAATCCCCTCCCCCCTCTCCTTGTCTCTGGTCAACGATAAGCGCACAAGGGCATTCAATTATTTCAATTCTGGAATGAGTGCGCGGTCGTTTAGCATTGGAATTGCTGCACTGGGACCCGCCTAGATAAAGCCAAAGCCAGTCGCAGTTAAGACCTGGCCCAGACCCAGGCCTAGGCTGGGCCCCCGTTGAAATCGAAAGTGCGCAGGTTAATTGAAATGCCCCAAAGGCGCGCCGCACTCTGTGGCATGCCACAGTCGAACGGCCCTGAGCCTCAAGATCTTTGGCACTTGGCATGCCACTGCCCATTTGCCTTTCGCGTCGCCGTCTCGATCCTCTGTCGATTCATTAGCGCGCCCCGCTTGAACTTAGACCAGTAGTGGACACACAATGCGGGTGGCAGAGGGAGGGACAGAGAGAGGGGAACCAGAGCCCTAATAGCCAGTTATCGCTCGACACTTGACAGCTTGTGGGCGCGATTGATATGAATCATTTTCAGACTTGCGGTTGCTCTTAATGTGCCATCCACATGCCATCATGTGGAAATCTTTGGAACCCCAGTGAAAGTTCAGTCCTATTCTGTCGGAAGTATCACTAAGCCACCAGCAACATCAAAAACAACAGCAACAATTATGTCAATTTTGTGGCATGCCACAACAGGCACAGACCCAAAAAAAAGTGCATAAAAAGTTAAAGTAAATACGACTTGTTTGTGCAGTTTCTTTCCTTCTCAGTTTAACAAAGCGCATGGATTTTTTCCGATTTAAAGAACCTACAGAAATCAAATACTATAGACAACAAATCAAACTGCATCCAACTTTTCCTCTTATAAACATTTTTCTAATAACTTTTAATCTTAGTGTTTTTTATGGTTTTATTCAGAATTTTTATATTTTGATGAGATTTTAATATTAGACCAAAATTAATTTAATTACATAGAAATGATCAGAACAAAATAAATTATATATATTTTAAAAGCATTGCTTACCCTGTCTAATCTATTATACCCTACGCATACCCTACAAAACAAACCGGAACAGGCGCCCAAGTTGTGGCAAGTTGCCAACCAGTTTGCAATTTGGTAGAGGCTGAAAAATTGGATCAGATGCCTTATCGCCGAAAGTTTTCAGCTTCAACTAAAAAGTTGTTGTTGTTGTTCTTGTTGTTGTTGTTGCATTTCGCACAACGGCAATTCCCGTAGGCACTTTTGAAGTCATTGGGGAAGTGGATTAGGAGTCGGAGTCGGAGTCGGAGTCATTCGGCATGGCCATACAAAATCATAGAGCCCGTTGGCCATGGTACGAATTCATTAAGTGGATCGATGATTAAATTAATGAATGCCTTTCAGCGCCTTTTTGCGTGGTGTTGTTGTTGTTGTTGTGGTTGTTGTTGTTTTTGCCGGCTCTCAACAAGCTAAGCGCAATCAATCATAGCTGCACTAGTCGAAACCAAAACAGCAGTCAGGATCATTGTTAAGTTGGCTGAGAATGTTGGCAGCAAGGCAGAGGCATTTACTGTTACTTGACATTGACTTTAGTTTCTGTCGCTTAGCTGCAATTTATGTTTTCCTGTTCCTGCCTAAAAGCAGCCAACACCTCAAGCTAAACAACAGCAACAACATGAAGACAATGTGATGGGCTCCTCGAGTAACCACAAGACTCGCATGTCGACTGAACAGCCGCAGCAACCTATCAAACCACATTTATACACATACATGCATACATACATATACACATATATATACATACGTATGCATGTGCTGCATAGCCACATTTTACCTTGACACATTTAGCTTGACAGTTGATCGCATCTCATCATTTTGGCAAGTTCGCAAGAGTAAAACGACAAACAACTCAATGGATTTGTGGTTGCTCTTCTTCTTGAGTGCTTTTTGTTAACAGTTGAATTCATTTTACACAGATTTTTAGCTCACTTAACTTAATTAATGTTTAAACACAGATAGCAAAATCCGAAATTCGATTAGATTTGAGCACAAAGAATTATGCTTAAGCTTTTCAGTGGTTTATTAATGATTGGGAATCACATCTGCTTGTCAAGGTTAAGCTTTAAAGGTTATTTTTCTTATTGACTAAAGAAAAAAAGAGATCTCTCAATAAAAATTACACTGGAAATCCGATATGATATCATATAGCTTTCGCTCAGTATTTAGACAGTTATTTGGGTTAATCAGACAGCTGAAGTTTACAACTTACAACTAAAGATAAATGTGGCGAATGTTATTCATGAATGTGTTGTATTCTATCTTTAACGAATTCGAAAACTTCCCGCATGATTGGTGTTTGTTTTAATGGCTTGCGATGGCAACTTGACACATGCCACGCCCAGCTTGTCATTATTCATTCTATTCAAATACAGAAATGTGGCATTAGTCACAGTTTCGATAACTTTCTTGGTTTCGGACCAACAACTGGCTTTGAAGATCGCCACATTTGCAGTTGCGGTTGCCACTTTCAGTTGCCAGTCAAGGTCAATGCAATTTCCACGCATGTAAAACAAATGACTTAGGCAACAAACTTGCGTGAGTTTGTATGTACAGCGATGGCAAATATAATAGAAACGAGAATCAGTTTGAGATTTTAAATAAATTATGAGTAATACACATTAAAAAAAAAATTGTTAAAACAAAAATCTTAAGAAAAAAGTTAAAAAAAAAATTCTAAAAAAAAAATTTAAAAAAAATCTTAAAAAAAAAATTTTTAAATGTAACAAAAAGTATTATAATTAATAATTCAGGATTGGATTCGGGATTGATAAAATTAAGTATTTCATACTTGGTTTAAGAAAATCCGAGATTACCCCACTTCTGACATCGTTTCGGATTGAATTCGGGCTAAATATCCCGGATTTTTTTTTCTGTGTACATATGATACGAATATAGAATATGTTTTGTTTAATTATGAAACTAAAATAAATATATTTTTTCGAAACAATTTTGAATATACAAAAAATAAGTTATCGTTTCTATTATTTTTACCATCATAACAAGTGCTGGCGAGTGTCAAGATGCGTAATCTCGTGCGTACTGTGTTGTTGTGATTGCTCCCGTTTCGGGGCGCAACTAGTTGAGTTGATGAGCCGCCAAGAGGCATACCAAAAACAACAACAACAACAACAACAACAAAACGAGAAAATAGGGGAAAAAACGAAGAAATAGAGAGTTAAAAAAGCTATCTAAGAACACGCACGTTTCTTTCAGCTGCTGTTGTTGTTAGTTTGTAGTTGTTGTTGTTTCTTAGTGTTTTTAGCTGGTCAGCAATCTTGTTTTTGTTCATGATGATCTGTTGCTGTTGTTGTCGTTGTTGTTGAAGATAGCGCGGCACGTTTTTTTGTTGTTTTCGGGGTATTAAATAATAATGATTATGAACAAGTGAGGAAGTGGAAGAAGAATCTTTATGATCATTGAATAGAAGCCGGGCCAGGCCAGGCCAGACCTGGCAGTCAGGCAGTCAAGTAGTTGCCACGTTCTTCCTCTTGGCCAAGAGTCTCTTTCAATGGCCATTAGCGCTTACAGCGCCCGATTACAGACTACACGGCTGAAGACGTGGGCTAATGCCAAATCCATTGTGAGTAGCACAATGAAGACCTGGCTCAGCATCAGCATCAGCGTCAGCATCAGCATCCAGCTGCCTTATTTAGCAGGCAGCTGTTGCCAATTCACACTTTAAGATTCTGTCTTTCTGTCTGTCTGTCTGTCCGTCTTGTGGCAAAGTTATTACATCATCGTTCATCGGGTCAAGCGGGCGATGATGGCAAAATGTGCTAATTGTCGTTACATGAATGAACGAGCTAGTTCTGGTTTTCAATAATCTCGACTATTTATTAAGTTCTTCGATTAAATAAAAGTGTAGTCTTGCAATGAATTTTTTAAGCATTAATTAGTTATAATATTTACTTTGAAAGAACATATTATAACTGATTAATACTTATTATAAGTATTGGACAATTACAATAATTTTATATTTTTTTCAAGCAGTATTCGATATATATTTTAAGAAAAGAGAGACAGAAACAACATAAATATATTGTGGAACAAATTAATTTAAAATACAAGCTACTTAATGTTTTTAAAACAAAAAAAAATAACATTTTTAAGATAAATTAATGCATTACATTTTAAAATTGATTGCATCAACGTATAAGTTCACGTTTTGCCGAAATCAGTGTTAGAACTGATCGCAGAAAAAATCCACCTTAGCATCAGTTATAGTGCTAATCAAGACCTATAAGTTTCCCCTTTTTGTCGCAATAATATATTGTTTTGACATATGTTTATTCGACATTGGTGAATTAGCCATATGTATTTTATTTCTAAATTTTTAATACTATTTTTTAGTTGTTTTTTTACATTGCCAAAGATAAACTTCTCTGTGGTTTTTTCCCCCTTCAGATTCTTCTGATATTCCATAATAAATTGATCAATTTTATTATATACTTGATTTTCCGTTTCTCTCTCACATGGTTTTTTAGTTGTATTTTTACAATATCCAAAATAAACTTAATTGTGTTTTTTTCCCCTTCAGATATTACATTTTTTTTTGATACATTTTATTATTAAATTCTTTTGTTTTTATATATTTATATATGTATTTTATTTCTACATTTTTAATTTTTTTTTTAGTTGTTGACAATATCAAATGTAAAGTTCTCTATGTTTTTACCCCCTTCAGACTCTTTTAATATTACATTTTTATTTGATACATTTTATTATAAAATTCATTTTTTTTGTTCGTTTAAAATATACTCTCTCTCTCTCTCTCTCTCAGATGGTTTAATACTTGTTTCGTTTATATTTTATTCATTTTATTTTATTTCTTTTGTCATTTAATTTAATGCAACCTTTTTCTTCTTATTTATCTTAGCCAAGCGTGCCAACGAGCCGTCGGAGTACGACTACGAGACGACAAATCTGCAGCCCATTGGCGGCCACCTTCCACAGGGCTACCATCAGCTGCCGCCGGACATCGATCCGGAGGACATACGCAAGGAGGCGGCGCTGGTCATCGCGCAGGCGGGTCAGCACCAGAGCAAGGCGGCCAACGGCGATAATATACCCACGTTCCGTGTGAAACAGAAGCGTCCATCGACGGACTCGCAACGCTTCCACTCGCTGCCCACGCGACGCAAGGGGTCAAAGGGCAAACCGGTGGCGCGCAGTGTCAGCGACGCGGCTGCCAAGAAACCCGCGAAGCGACCCTCGATCTTTGGTCTCTTCAGTCGCAAAAGTGACGCGAGTCAATCGGTCAATCAGCAGCCGTTGGAGCGGGATCCGCGATTCGAGGAAGGCGGCGGTCGACGTTTAGTGCGCAGCAAAAGTGATGTGGGATCTGGTCACAACAACCACAACAACCACAACAACCACAGCAACAACAACAAGGAGTCGCCAAAGAGTCGCCTGACCAAGCGGCATACCGAATCCAATTCCAAGCCCCAGCTGACACCCATTATCGAGCAATCGCAGCGGGAGGATTACTTTGAGCAGGATTACTTCAGGGAGCGCGAGCGACGCAAATCGGACGCGGTCACTGTGCGCGAGAAGCATGAGAGCGAGCTGGGATTGAGTGAGCTGCTCTCCCGCAGCCGTTCCCAGGCGGAGCTAGACGGACCGCTGTTAAAGCAACCACAACAACCACAATCAGCTGGCACCCAACACTCATCATCCATCTCCGCTGGCATTCGTGATCGCATCGAGACTCTCAAGTCCAAGTCCAGCGAGAATATGCACAGTTCACAGCAGCCCGCGGAGCGACTGCCGCTGACCAAGGGACGCACCGTCAACGGTCTGGTGAAGCGTCTCTCCATGGAGCGATTCTCACCACAGCCGGCGATCACGCAGCCGGCCTTCTCCTACATTCGCCCCAACGAGGGCATCACCTATGCCCAGCTGGATCACAGCGAGGAGTTGCCGAGGAGTGATCCAACTCGCAGAGATTCACGTACTCCACAGCGGGACTTTGCGCCGCCAAGGCCGCCAAGAGCCATGGACAGACCAGTGCATAGTTCACCCAATCAGGATAGTTACTCACCAAATGGAGGAGGAGGAACCACAACAACACGACTGGCCAGCTCCCTTTCACCTTCGCCCTGGCAGCAGCTGAGTCCACGCAATCTCAGCGATGAGGACGAGGGATTGGGCTTTGAGACACGCAAGATTTACTACGAGGATGAGTTCACACAACGCGAGAGGGAAAGAGAGAGGGAGCGTGAGAGGGAAAGAGAGAGGGATAGAGAGAGGGAGCGTCGTTCGGAGCCACCAATTGTGCCGGTCATCAGAAGCGTCAGTCCAGCTCCGTATCTGGATGAATTGGGCTACAGGCGCGCACAGCTGGAGAATCGCATTCTAACTCGTCGTTTCGGCGAAGTGACCACATTGGAGCGACAACAGCACAAGTCCCGTCAAGAACCCAAGGAGACGCTGAGAGAGAGAGAGTTCTACAGTCCAGAGAGGGAGCGGGAGCGGGAACTAGAGCTGGCCACCGAGGAGCGCTTTCATCGCAATGCGGTGCGCACACATCCGGATGTGACGCAGGATTCAGTTCAGACCACGCTGCCCAGGATGGAGAAGAGTTCGCGCTATCGGCACACCAAGTACTATGATGATGGTCATGGCGGTGTCAAGGAAACCTACGTGCGGGAGACCCAGAAGGATGGACAGGTTCGTGAGTCGCGGCATCGTGAGCGACTCGATCGCCGTGATCGTGACGAACGTGACTACAATTCAGTGGAGCATCAGCAGGAGCAGGAGCTGGAGCCGAAGAGCCTCGACTCGCAGCTAACGGGCACGGATCAGTACAGATCCTCGCCAGAGCTGCGCTCCAGCACAGATCACAGGGGCAGGCTGTCCCAGGACAAGCAGGACTATTGGCAGAGCAGCCTCAAGCGGGACAAGCTGCAGCAGCGCAGCTTCGACAAGGGCGACTCGGGCATCGAGAATGATTTCCGCAAGGAGTCCTTCAATGGCGATCTAACCACGAGGTGAGCTATGACTTTGTAAACTCATAACCAGGGACTGCAAATAAGAGTTATGAATGCTAATTTCAACTAAAACGAGCTCCCGACTATACGATACCCGTTACTTATTTAACTAAACTGAAAATATTTTTATTGCATGCTTTTAGGCACTTACATTGCATAAAAACTTTAATCATACATTACCATTGTTCTATTTGTCGCATCTTGTTGCAATTTAGTAGGATGATAGTTATTAACAGTAGTTAACGGAAACTACAAAAAAAAAGTAATATCTTAAAAGCTGTGCGAATGGTGGTTTCTTGCAATTTGCGAAGGCGGAAAGGGGCGTGGCAAAATTTTGAAACAAACTTGATCTGCGTGGGTTTTACAGAAATCTGTGTGCCAAATTTGGTTGCTCTAGCTCTTATAGTCTCTGAGATCTAGGCGCTCACACAGATGGACAGACGGACGGACATACAGACGGACATAACTATATAGACTCGGCTGTTGAGGCTGATCAAGAATATATATACTTTATAGGGTCGAAGATGCTTCCTTCTCCCTGTTACATACATTGCAACGAATACAATATCCCCTTTTACTTTTTTTTTAAGTAACGGGTATAAAACTTAATGTGAAGAAAATATAAAATTCCTTTTTTAGTCGGAACTATCGATAGCAGTCAAAAACTTATATTTTAAATTTATAAGATATAAATCAAATTTAATTCTTATTTTTAATTTTTATTTAAAAAGTCAAAAATAATCATAAAAATTCAATTTGTAATTAAAAGTTGTGAAATAACACTTATTTCTGATTTTTTTCAATAAAAATAAACAATAAGATATTTGTTTTAAAAGTTACAAATAAGAGTTATTCCGTAACTTTAATTTTAAAAATCAAAAATAAAGTTTAAGGTGATAGTATTTTTTGGTATTATTATGATTTCTAGTATATTTTTGCTATTCTTAGTATTAATTGGTATTTTGTTTGCCAATAATAACTTTATACATATATTACTGTCGGATCCTGTGATGTATCATATGAAAGGACTCGAATCATAGATCAAGAATATTTATAAATTTTGGTAATACACCACTTGGTTCAAAAGATATTTATTTTAACTTTTATTTTTGATTTTAAAAAAACTTTGCGGAATAACTCTTATCCGTAACTCTTATAAAATAAAAATCAAAAATTATATTTTTTATGAAAATAATCAGAAATAAGTGTTATTTCACAACTTTTAATTTAAAATTGAATTTTAATGATTATTTTCTAAGTTTTAAATAAAAAATAAAAATAATTGTAACTTCGTAACTTTAAAATACAAATATGAAAATAATTATTTAGTTGCAATTTTTTTTTTTTTTTTATTTAACTGGCTTTTTGTTACCTTTGGGGCAACTTAATCTAGTTTTAAATTTTTATTTTAAAACTTATAACACTTATGGTCCCTGCTATATTCTTTGGGGATAGGAATTCACTGATCCTTATACATTTGAAATAAGTAACTTAATTTGCAGATGGCGCAAACGCACGGCCCAGGATGACATGCGGGCCAGCGAGTCCTTCTTGCGCAAGGAGTGTCGCGAGAGCGCCCAGCAGCAGCAGCAGCAGCTGGAGCAGCAGCGCCGCCAGCGACGCGAGCACAACAGCTACGTCTACCGGGAGCGGTCCATTGACGACGGCTCGCACTTTGATCCGCATCTGGACAAGTATCCGGTGTCGACGAGCACGCTGCGGCGACAGCGCGAGCAGGCGAAGCAGGGCAGGGAGGAGTCGAGCACGTTGAAGCGCAACAAGAAACTCGGTGGCTTCGAGAAGGTGAAACAGCTGTTCACGGGAGCGGGCGGAGGAGCGGGCGGGGCAAGTGGCAGCCATGGTGGCAGTGGACGCAGCAGCGCCAGCAACGTGTCCAGCAGCAAAAAGGATGCACAGTCATCGCGTCTCACCAATGGCAACAGCAGCACACTTAGTCGACGTGACAAGGACAAGGACAAGGAGAAGGAGTAAGGAGAAGGATAAGAACAAGGAGCGCTATATGGTCCGGGAGGAGGAGATGCGTTCACGTTATCGCGAACATCACGCACTAACCCAAGACACCTCACGCGAACCAAAGGTAACTAGCTGAGTATTTTATTGCTATACACTGAAAGAAATAGTAACTGGGATGACGGGAAAAAATCATTCTCAAATGAAAAATCAAGAATCAGGGAACAATACTTTTAAGATACGTATTGAAATCGGACTAATCTCTAATATTAACTTTTTCAAAATACTTTTTAAATTATATAATATTTATTTTTTTTTTATATTTATTGCAAAAACTGAGAACAATTCGGAATTTTCTTGATTCAATTCTATTTTTCATTTCAAACTCAGCAAATATTTTGATAACCTTTAATGAATTTAATACTTGTACTAACTAATTTAGAATTATTTGTCTATTTAAATGCTTAGCCAAAGATTATCCTGAACTCTTACTTAAAAAAAGGTACATCCGAAATTGACTTTATTTATAGAATGATTTTTGCTCGCTGTGCAGCTCTTAATGGCCAATTAATGGCTCTTTTTTTGGCCAAGGGTTCGTTGACCCCATTTGGGTCAGTTTCAGCTGCTGCTGCTGCTGCTGCTTCTGCTTAAACTCGCAGATTTGGTCATGGGCCGCCCATTATTAATTTCAGATTAATCAAGACTTGCGGCCACAGACAGACAGACAGACAGACACATGTCTCTCTTTTGCAATTGTTACTTCTCTTTTAGTTTTCTATTTCCCTTTTTTATTATACATATTTCTATATATATTTAAGGCGCCTACTTCCTGCTCACACTGCCACAGCTGACAGTGTCCAAGTGGGCGTCCAGGCCGTGCCGAAAATGGTGCAGCGACAAGACGTCGTGTCTGTCCCGGTTTTCAAGAGACACGTCTCAGAGAACGCGCCATATCAAATCGAATCCAGTGTTGGGTTAGAACTACTTGGCAGTGCACGACTAGCAGTTGCCCTGTAAATGCTGCTTGCATTTATAATTTATTTATTTATTTACTCATTTAAATAACCCCACTGAGCTGCCTAATTTACTAACTTGTTTTTTAGAAGGTTATCTTTTTATTTATTAATACATTTATTTAAATACAATATTTTAAAAATAAATATAATAAAATAGGCAATTATAATTGGGTGAAATTAATGTTATTATCCGCTTATAAATTCAATCAATTTTGCAAAGTTATAAATGTTTAAAGTTGTTCTGATTTTAAAAATGTTATACAAATTTTGAGTTTTCTCGATTCGTTTGTATTTAGAAACATTCCAAGACTCCTTATGTACATGTTCACTCTACCTGGTGTTCAGTATATTCAGACACGACTGTAGTTATTAATATCTATAAGTTTTACATCACTTGAGTAGAGAGACCCTTCCGCACTTATCACATTTGCAGGGTATTCAAATCAAGACGTAGCCGTCATAAAGAATGCTTTAAATTGTGTTTAAACAATAAACGGACGGTGTTGGCCAAATAGAGTTGCAAATTCAAGTTGGCAACGATTCAAACGATTCAAATTCAAAACGAGGCAGCGACGAGGCGTTGAGGCTGAACGTTTAAGCTAGAACAAAAGCAGCCAACAACTGAAAACAACAACAACAACAGCAACAACAAGTAGAATAACAACAAAATGTGTTGCCCACGCAACCAGCTGTCACTGAGACAGTTTGTCAGTCTGTCTGTCTGTCAAACTGACAGCTTGTCTGCTTTTTGCTGTCTCTCTCTCAGTTTGTCTGCTCGCAAAATTAGGAAAGCTGACAAACGCGTCGCATTGCCAACGTTGCGTCGTCCAACGGGGCGTATGAGAAATTGATTAAAACTGCAAACAAAAATACACACACAACACACACACACACACACATTTATATTGCACGCTGCATTGCAAAGTGATTTTTAGGCTACTGTGCCGAGGTGTTTGAGCCATTGCGCAATCCATTAGCCGTAGTACACAGTCCACAGTACACAGCTAATTTGCAATGCTTGAGCGCATTTTTAGGCCTCAATCGTAACTGCGACGAAGACGAAGAGGATGTCTACTATATGTACGTATGTCTGACATTGGTTTGTTCTAGGCGGATGTTGCTGCAACACACAGACCTTCTTCTTGCCACACAACACACTCTCAGCTAGCGATGTAGAAATACAACGCTGGTCAAAAGTATTTTGGCACCTTTTAAAGTTACTTCTAGCCAAATTTTGAACATACTTCATGTATAGTTTGGCATCAATGGAAAGGTCTTTTGAATTCCTTTTGAATGATATAAAACTTTCCTTAACCCATTAGGTACCCATTGAAATTTTCGAAATTTTGTAAACGTTTACTTTTTTTTAAACTTTTTTCCTCGATTTTTTAAAGCAAATGTTTTGATGCAGAAAGTTTCTTTAAACAATTTAAATAGTAACTGCAAATATACTTCTTTCAAATATATCTTCGCTATAATTTTTTATAATTTTTTGAAAATGGCGAAAAAGGCACTTTTTGTATGAAAATGAGGAAAAATTCAAAAGACTTTTCCATTGATGCCAAACTTTACATGAAGTAAGTTCAAAATTTGGCTAGAACTAACTTTAAAGGGTGCCAAAATACTTTTGGCCACCGCTGTACATTGACAAAATCAACAACTAAATTATAGTTGAACTTCCATAACTCGAACTTCTATAGCTCGAATTTCTCTCTAGCTCGAGCTAAATGAGTGCCAGTAAAATTAATAAACTTTAGAAAAAGTACTCCATAAGTCGAATATCTCCATAACTCGTACCTTTTCTTTGGATAATCGTGAGTCGAGTTAGGTAAGTTCGACTGTATCTACAATCGAACATTTTCTAAACGAATTAATAAGTACAACTGAGGAATTCTAAAGCTTGTCCAAAAATGGGGATTCAAAATATTTCATTTAAATTAAATTCAATATTTAAATATGTTTATAATCTAATCGTTTTGCTAAATGGACTTACAATTTTACTATGCAAATCCGTTTAATGTATTGTATCCGTATAGTATTGTAATACTGATGTAAAAATACATTGAAAAATCGACAACTCGATCATTTCTTTTGACGATATTTCAACAACTCGAATTTCGCTTAAACTATTTAAATATTTCGATTTTTCATCACTACTCTGAGGCAATAAGCAAACAAACGATTTCACTGTAATTCCCACTCAGTTCCAGCCAGAATTCCAATCATCCTGCAGGAGCATTGTTCTTGGCTTTTAACTTCTGCGGGGGCGAGGCGTCAATTCGATTGTGGCTTATTGAAAGGTGTGGTCCAAGTATGTGTGTGTGTGTGTGTGTGTGCGTGTGTGTGTGTGTGTGTTTGAACCGTTGTCAAAAGTGCTTTGCGTGCTGATCAAAAAAGTCTGTTTGGTGGTAAACGATTTGGACAATATGCGGCCATTATTCATGCTCATTCTTATGCCCGCCGCCCGATGGCCATAAAATAACACAAGACGCACCGAAATCGACCAATAAAATACAAATAAAAATCATAAGAAATTAAGAAAAATATAATAAACGAAGCCAAAGAAATGTTTCAGAGAAGCATAAAGTGCTGGAATTCATTTTCGGAAGATTCTACATGGCCAAGACAAGACAAGAGACAAGACAAGGCAGAGAGAACAAATTTGTGTGTTGCGCCAATAATGTTGTTGGCTAATTTATGACCGCCGTTTGGGCCATAAACTAAAAAACTAAAAACTTGAAGGCGGCTCAAAAGCAGCGATATTTGAATATTTAATTATAAGTAGATATTTTGTTTGTGGGTGCGTAATCGTCCAAATTGTTGCCACTTTGGCAACACGTTGTTAGCCAGTTTGACATTCCATTTGGCAAGTTCGTAAGTTGGTTTGTTAGTCGCAATAACAAACAAAAAAAGAGAACAAATATCAATAAAAATAGAAAAATAGAAATACAAATACAAATACTAAGGCTAAGTACATACACACACATTGAGGGCAAACTCACATTCGTGGCTGTAGGCCTGCCTAATAGTCTAATATGAGCCACAAGTGGGCCAAAGTCTCATTGGGCCAACGGGCTGGCCAAAAGCGAATGAATTCTCAATACTCAATTCGCATTCGCATTCGTATTCGCAAATGGCAAAAACTAGTTTTTTGTTTGCAACGTGAGCTGACATTGTTGTTGTTGTTGTTGTTGCTGCCCCCACAAGCCGCAACTTGATTGTGCCACAGTCAGTCTCATTAGACGTGGCCCGCGCTGTGGCAAGGCTCTCGTGCAAAGGCCACCTGCCCCACATTGTGTGGCGTCAACCAGCAACCTGTTGCCATTGCCGTTGTTGTTGTTGTTGCCGTTGCCGTTGCCGTTGTTGTTGCTGTCTGTCGTCACAGTGCCGCAATAAAAACCTTTGACCCCTTTACGTTTTGTTAAAGATTGAGACGTGAGCGAAACTAAACCAAATTCCTAAAACCAAATCCAAATTGAAATGTGCATTCACAGACAATGGACATCTCAATGCGACGCCGTCTATCCACACCGAAAGCTAGTCCATTGCTGTTAAAGCGCGGCTCCACGGAGAAGCCGCCCAAGAAGCTGAAGGATCTGAAGGATCTGAAGGATCCGAAGGAGGCGCCAGTCAAAGCCGAGAAAACCAGTTGGTTCAAGTCACTGGATCGACGTGCCAAAAGCAATCCCAAGGAGCAGGTAGGTCAACTTAACATTATACAGGGTGGCGCAAAAGAAGTCATCCGATGTGGTTTGGCTCTCATTTTTTTTTCTAAATGAAAAATTTTGATTCTGTTTTTTGATTATGTTTATTCGAACCTTAAGGATTTTATTGGTTTAGGCGAGAAGATGACATCGGCCAAGTGTTCGCTGCCAGAGCTCATGACCATACGCCCGTTTTATGGCATTTTCCATCACTTTTGCCAGAACTTCGGGCTGACAGTGTTCTCGCATTCCTGGCGAATATTTTCCTTAAGTGCTTCAAGAGTTTGCGGCTTGTTGACGTGAACCTGCGACTTTAAAAAAACCCCATAAAAAGAAGTCTGGAATGGTTAATTCGGGTGATCTGGCCGGCCAGTGCAAATATCAAAAACGAGAGATAAAGCGGTTATTATTATTACATTATTACAATTATTCTGCGTTCTTGGGGAGTGTATCGCTCCATGGCTTATTCACTTGTATTCTGTATCTGTCTAGTCCACAAATGTCAAAACAGATTTGACATTGGCGGCCATTTGCAAAAATGAGAGCATCTTCCAATAGGGTGACTTCTTTTGCGCCAACTTGTACTTTTAATAAATAATACTTTTCCCAATTCAACTTAATTTCTATTCTGTATTCCCATCCAGCTGAATGTGTCTGTCAATGGACACAGTGAGGCCAACTCCACCTCCAGTTTGAAGCGCAGCAAACGCAATGCCAACAATGCGGCGCCGGCTAAGAATCTGCGCTTCTTCGGGGACACGGACCTGGACTCGAATCCGCCAACAATTTCAAAGGCCACCAGCATGCCCAGGTAAGTTACATTTACAAATGTGATCAATTTATTTGTATGTGCTCGCACTTACAATTTATTGTTTTTTTTTATATATTACAAAGATAATTAATTTATTGAGTCAACACTGAATAATGTAATTTCTTACCATAATTATCACAAAATTAAAAATAAATAAGCATTGTAATTGTGATCGATTTTCGGTTATGTTCGCATTTAGGTTTTCGGGTAACGGTTACACAAAATTTGTACATATCGGTTACGTAACGGTTACCGGTTTTTTGTATGTTTCGGTTTAGAAATTTTTTTTCAAAAATTTTAAAAATATGTTAAGTTGAAAACAAATTTTCAAAAAATTTACAAATTAAGATCTTATGATTGAGATCAATATATTAGTTAAATTAGGGCAGAAGTAAAAATTAAATTTATTGATGATTACACCTAAACTACGTATTAAATTTTATGCTTGACCGAACCGTAAATAACCGTTATGCGTGAATCGGTTTTGAAACGGTTATTTAGGCTGGAATAATTTCGGTTTTTGGGCTTGGGTATAATGAAAAAGTTTTGTTTCGGCTACGGTTTCAGTAAAGTCTACCAATATTTAACGGTTAACGGTTACGGTTATGGTTACGGATTTAATCCCTGTTTTTTTTATTTATAAATATTATATTTAAATTCATTCCTATGTAATTTCTTAATAGAACAGGACATTTTTAAATAAATTTAAAATTGAAATTTTAATTGATTAATATAATTTATATTTTGGCATTTTGTTAAAAATTACAATGATTATATTGTCATTTATTTTATGTGTTGCCAGTTAAATAATTTATGAATATAATATTTATATTTATATTTATATTCTAATTCCTGATTCTTATTCCTGATTTCTGATTTCTGGCCATGCACAGACGCCGTCCACTTCTGGCGCACTCGAAGCATTCGCAGAGTGCCTACAATCTGGACCGCAGTCCGCCGCCTCCGGCCCGCGACTATCGCCACAGTCTGGCGGGTCAGGCATCGGGGGCCACGTCGGGGGCGGCGACACAGCGACAGCGTGCCAGCTCCATGCAGCACTTGGAGCAGGGCAGCGACGAGGTCGACTTCCGCAAGAGACGCCACTACTCGCGATCCCGCGAGCTGCAGGACATCTCGGAGAGCGGCTCGGAGCCGGAGCCGGCGGAGCGGCACAAGCGCGCCAATGGCCAACGTGCCATGTCCCTCGAGCGATCGGCGGAGAAGCCGCAGCGATTCAGCGAGGATCGCCAGCTGCTGCTGGGACCACCGAAGCCAGCGCGCAGCGCAGATCGTCGGGGATTCCAGCAATCCAGCACGGCGGTCGATGGCGGCTATGGCAAGTAAGTAAAATGGACATAAAACACGGCAAGGGTCATGTAACTCAAAATCACCTGTTTCCAGGGATCGCGAGCGTGAGCGTGATCGCTATCCCGCCGAGAGCTCTGGCACCGAGGGCGAGTCCAGTTTGCACAGCGGGCGCAGCGTGGTTTATCTGCACGCCACCACCGTGGGCGACATTCCACAGCCATACAATCTGCGGCGTCGCTCCATGTCCCGCGACGATGTGCGCCGGGGCGGATCTGGACTGGGATCTGCATCTGGATCTGGATTGGGCAAGCCGCCATTGCAGCCCATGACGCGCACTGTGTCCCGTTCGGTGTCCATGCTGGCGCCCTGGAAGCCCAAGCACATCAGCGAGGGCTACGAGATCAACTACTCACAGGAGCAGAGCAAGCGCGTAAGTTATTCCAAAAAAGAAAGCAAAAAGAAGGCAAATTTTTCAAATATCTAAATATTTGTAAGCTTCCGACTATTGCACAGTGCATCTTAAACTGTGTTGTGTTTAGTTTGCCACTTTCGTCGTTCAGTTGCTTAGTTTGCCACAAACCTAGGAACTGTAGTTGAAATTTTAGTCACTCCACAATCCAACTAACCGAAGGTGCGTTTCAAGCTGAGCTTCATTTAACAATCTATTTTGTTGTATCTTTTAGATATCCACGCTGCCGAGGAAACCGCCACCGCATAATGGCGCCACCAGTGCGAGCACTCTGAGTCGGCTGGGCCGAAAGAATGAGGCGCCCACGAGGCGTTACAATGGCTACCATGTTGATGAGCGTCCACCTCCCTCCAGGTCGCTGTTATCCACGTCGAATTTACGCAGCGCCAGGACAAAGTGAGCAGAGAAGAATATGAAGTCGAGCTGGAGGAGGAGAAGTAGACGGAGGGAGGGGCCGGTGCTCTGATGTTAATATATAACTACGCCTAGTTGCTAATCGTAATCAATCCGAATCGAAACATATTTCTAATCAACGCAAATCCGCTTATAAAATACACAATGCACTGCAGTCTGAACTGGGCCTGAAATGCAAATTCGGTCTAGCCAAATAATAAAGCGGTACTTAGATATTTAGGGACTCTTAACCTTTGTTGCAATTCTCGTCATATTCTAAATGTGAAGTGTACGTATTTTAATAAAATCACAACTCTTAACTTATCTACTTATTTGAGTTTTACACCCTTTCATGGAATTGAACCGTTGTTAAAATTAGCAACTCCTTATATACTCAGCCGAGTCTTACACCCTGGACAAGTCGTTTACTTTAGAACAACGACACCCGATTAAAAATGCACAACTCCGAACTTACCTATTTAGCTGAGTCTTACACCCTCGAGTGCGTTAAGTCATCGTTAAGTTCCTGCCAACGAAACTTTCGAAAAAATCAGAGCCGTGTTTTACACCCTCTAATAAAGTCGACTCTTATACAGTGCTTGCTGTGCTTGCTGAATTCGAAGATACAACTATTTAAATTCAGTTGCCTTGTTATGAAGGCAATTTTAACGAAACAAGACAATCATATTTATAAAACCAGCTGCTTACTTATGCTGACCAAATAGTTTTTCGATTCAACGCAATTTAACTGAATCTGTAGCACATTTCGACCTATTTGATGTTTAGTTTGGTTCACTACCTAACTAAAACTCAACCAACTACCAACCATGCAATTAAAACAGAGTTTGGCTTATCTTGTCACATTCTTCGTTCAGTTGCTCAACTTTGAACAATAGTACCACAACTGTAGGTAAATCAAAAATTGACTTTTAACAGTGTTACTCAAACTGTGTAGAATTTATTTTGACACTTTCTTCGTTCAGTTGCTTAGTTAGCCACAAACCTAGAAACTGTCGTTAAAAATTTAGTCAGTCCGCAATCCGAAATGTGTTTTATTTATTTTGACACATTCGTCGTTCAGTTGCTTAGTTTGCCACTGTGCCACTTAAACTGTAGCTATTGCAAATGAAGTTGATTAACAAGTGACTCCATAACTGTGTCTAATTTATGTTTTTCGACACATTTCCCCAATTGCAGGACCGTTGACAGCAAAGACGGACCCAGATGCAACTGTAGAAAAAAGCGACCAACAAATAAATGATTTCTTTAAGCAACTAATAAATTATTCGCAGTCAACGAATCTGGTTTAAGCCTCGGTCTCGGTCTCGGTCTCGGTCTTGGTCTCAGCTTTAGTTTTAGCCAGCGCGTTGCGCTGTTGGTTGCTGTCAACTTCTTGCCCCCGTCCGCCCGGCAAACCCATTTCCGTTAGCTGCTTTCAACACGCTCCAACAAACGTTGCTCTCGACTTCACGCTGCATTTTCAAGGATAATTGCGAGAAATACAGAGAGAGAGAGAGAGAGAGAGAGAGAGAGAGAGATGCACAAGTTTCACACTGCTTTAAAACGCTGAGGAAGTAGCTGCGGCCGTGGTATTTCAAAGTTCAGCAATAAATTTATAACTCGGCTTCGGGCATTTGTTGGTAGCACCCCCACCCTCCTACTTCCACTCCCCCTGCACCCACACAGTAGCTGAAGTTGGGCAAAAATATGCAAATTAAAAAACGAAAGAAACAATAAACAAAAATAAAATCAAGAGAAGCATCTTGAAAATAAACAGGGCAACAACAATCACTATAAACAATAATGAATAAAGTGTTAGAATACTTTCTTTGAGCCAAGAAGATTTATATGGCAGCAGTAAGAGTTTGAGTTCTTCCCCCGCTGCCCTGCTCCATATTGTAGATAATACCATACCATGACAGGTAAGTAAATTGGAATTTGTGTTAATTCGTTTCGCATTTAACTTAATCAACACCTGCAACGCCTGCAACGCTGCCACGCCCATTGACCTGTGTTGACATAATGTTGTAGTGCATATCCTTACACGCACAATGTCCTTTTTATTGCACCTGGAAGACAATCAGTCATCTGGCAGGTGCAGCAGCAGCAGCAGCTATTAATTAATTTCAACCGTGACAAAATACATATACACACATACACACATACATACTATACATGGGTGCAGCAACTGCAACACTGCGAATGTAACTACAGCTTAAAACGGGTCAAAAGGGGGCGTAATAAGGGGCGGGGCGTAGTAGACAATTATCCTAAGTAATAGCTTACAGTTGACGGCATATGATTGCAACTCAATCAAGTGGATCAAGTGAGCAGTGAGTGCAAGAAAAGTGATTAACGCGATCGATGCATTCGCAATGCATTCAAATGCACTCAAACTAATCGAATTGAATGAATGTGAATGGGAATGTGAATCAGAATCAGAACCAGACTCAGACTCAGGCATGCACTCAACGTGGAGACATATTGTAAATATTTTATTTATGAAACGTTAGTTCAAGTACAGTGCACATTCAACATAAAGTACGCCAGCAAAACTATTTTAGCTAAATTATTTGCAAACAGTGTAGATAGAAAAAGAGAGTTGTTAATACGTATTTAAAATTCCAATTCAACTTTATCATTTAAAAATTACATTTAAAATGTAAATTTGTTTGAAACATATTAATTTTTTAATTTAATTTAAGAAAATTATAGATTTTTTAAACTATTTCTTTTGTTTTATACAACAAATCAGTAATAATAAACATTCTTAAAATTTGAAATGAAGCAGAAAATTATATTAAAGTAAGTTAATAAAAGAAATAAATAATTTAAAATGTTACAAAATTATTTTATTTTGCATTAAATTTTTAAGTTAAAATATTATTTCATTTTAAATAAACTTTTGGCAACCGAAAATGTTATAAAATAATTCAGTCTTATAAAAATCATCAGAGACTATTGAAACACGCATGAAAGAACCCTTTAACCCTCTAGAGTAACCCTCTAGAGTAACTCGAAACTTTAATCCTTTATATCTTCAACGTTGTTTTACTAACTGGGAATTGCACGAACCTCTTCGTACTCTGTGTGCAGATTATAATAGACTGTACTGTACGATTAGTTTCGAGTGTTCTCCGCTCACTATTAAAGCCTCTATATTATCTTGTTTAACTAGTCTAACCAACTAACTATTTATTAATATCATTTTGGTCTGATTGGGTTTTTCTGGGTTTTCCCCAATCCTAGCAACAAATGTTGGGCCATTCATTTTCTTTTTCATTTTAGATTCCCCAGAGTATTTTAATTTTAAACTTCATTTTAATTTATACTGTAATTTAAATATACATATATATTTTATAATTTTAATTTATAATTTTCTGTGTCGGCTGCTTTTAGCCAGACAATAAATAAATAAAAAAAATAACTAAAAAAAAATGTTTAGAATTTTAATTTGAATTTGAGTTTATTATTGTCATTTAACGAGTAAACACTGTATGCTAAAGTATCTGCAATCTCAGGTATCTCAGAGATGCATGCATAAAAGGGACAATTAACATTACTCAACGATGTGCTTGTCAATGAAATGTTTCGATTATATTGCTTACACCTTCCCTCCCTTTCTCTCCCACTCTCTCTCTCTCTCTCTCTCTCTCTCTCATTCATGTGCGTAGGAGTATCTATGTTTGCAGATCGATTTCTATCAGTGAGTTTTGCAATGCATGCCACGTAATTGAAACTCTTGATTTTTCCAATTAATTAAATGGCTTTGTCATGCGCTCAAACTGAAGTCAAGAGTGGGAGGAGAGCAGCTGCATGAGTAGATAAAGAGAGGGTGAGTGGGGGGGGGGGGGAGGGAATGCACAGCAAGAGGGGGTAGCTTAATGAGGCACTCATGCTTCGATTTGGCAATGAGTGGCGATTTTAATTAGCTGGATTCAGTTGAATATAAATGTACATATATTTCACCTTTACACACATTCAACACACACACACACACACACACACACACACACTCACACATTAAGGATTAAGCTGCACATCATTATTGAATGACTTTTATTGTACAATTTTAAATTAAGCCATTTAAATGTAATAAGAATAATAATAATAAAGGCCTGTAATTGGTATATGGATTTATATATGGCCTAAAGCGACATATCCGTTAGACCGTTAATAATTCAATATGCACAAAAATATATGCGGAAATATGCAAATTGTTTATTAACAAAATATTAAAGTATTTGTCGTGCATTATGATTTATTGTCGGCTGTCGAAATGCATTACAAAATGTTGTTGCAGAAAACTCCACACGAATAATAATAAATTTATTCTTCTTTCGCTGCAGGCAGCGACGTTGGCAGCGACTGCGACTGCGAGTGCGTCAGAGGTAGCAAATTTATAACTCTTTATATTTCAATTTATGGCATTAAATTTGTTCAGCACATAATGCTGACAATTATGGATTAAATGTGTCAATAGCTGACGCATTGACAAATTGTCAAAGAGAGACGGACAAATTGTGCCAGGTATCAAATGGCAGAGACTCTCTCTCTCTCACACTCTCTGTGTCTCGGTTTATGGTATTTAAAAGGTGCTAATTAGCCAGGATTAATGCATTCGACGCTGGCAAACAAATTGTGAACACAGCAGGTTCTAAGAAACAACTCGCAGGATTAAGCACAGGACACTGACATTCCACCACATTACCGAGCGATGCATGCCTGGGGATTGTGGTTAACTGTAAAGGATACATACATATATACATATATATATAAATTTATATATCTATGCATTCACACACACTTGCATTTAATCAACATTTCGAAATTGGTTTCGTGCACATTTCAGTGTAAATATTTGGCTTTGCATTTGCATAAATTGCTTTTCAACTTGTCCAGTCGATGTTAAATTGTGTAAATAATTAATTTTTGCAAATTTACTTAGTTACTCCACAGCAGTTAAGGAAATGCAACAAAAGAAAAATATTAAATCAGTTGAGCATTGTATGTTAGTTGTAGCAAACATGTTAAAATGTAATAGATATTAAATATTTGATTTTAATCTCAACAAAAGGCAATCAAAGTAATTGATTTCCCAATCCCTGCTATTTATTTATTAATAATTATAAGTAGCTTGATGAGCAATTAAAATAAATGACTTCTTAATCCTTACAATGTATTTATAATTACTACAACGGTGGCCAAAAGTATTTTGACAACGCATTGCAAAAACGAAAATCGAATTTTTCTGCAAACTGAGAGAAGTAACGGCATCCATTCAATTTTTAAGAGAGAGACAATATTAAGAGCTTTAAGAGAGCAAAAGATTGCACTAATAACGTAACACATTTCTTTTCTATGATTATCTGAGTGGCAGGTTATGATTTTTTGGCTGGACAAAAATATTTTGACATTGCTTTTCATATTCATTTTCGTTGATTTGCTCGCGGTACAAAACACGTGTTCTCATTTTTTAAGTGACTTTTCATATCTTTATTAATAATAATCACTGTTTGATAGCATATTTTGTTAAATTATGGGGAAAACACGTGAAATAAGTGAACTTATTAGAAATGAAATGGTCACCAAGTATAATGCAGGTATTTGTGTAGAATACCTTAGCAAATTATACAAAGTACCTAAACAAACAATTTACTATCAAATAAACAAAAAAAAAAGAATGATTCACTTAAAAATAAAGCCAGATCGGGAAGACCACGCAAAACAAATCCTATAGAAGACCGTATAATACTGAGAAAATTTAAAGAAGATGTGCTGATTACACCAAAAGCGGTGTCGATTGATCTCAAAGAGCACCATGAAATATCAATAAGTAGAAAAACTGTCGAAAGACGGCTAAAGGAGGCCGAATTATTCTACTTATACAGCTCGTCCAATACCTTCGATTACATCAAAAAATAAGCTAAAAAGGTTAACATTCGCCAAAACCTACGTAAACAAGCCGCAATCGTTTTGGGAACAAGTGTTATGGACAGATGAAAGCACTTTTGAATATCATGGATCGAAGAAAAAGATTTATTGCAGGTTGCCAAGGAATCCCCGCAAAAAACTTAAACCTGTGCGCGAACGGGTACCACATGGTGGAGGATCGGTAATGTTCTGGGGTTGCGTGTGCTTCAATGGCGTGGGTGATTTGATACCAATTGATGGAGCAATGAACAAGGACAAATATTTACGTGTCCTGAATGACCACGCATTCACTTCCGGTGATCGACTCATTGGACAATCATTTATACTGCAGCAGGATAACGCTCCATGCCACAAGGCCCAAATGATAAGTACATTTTTGAGAGATGTTGAAGTCAATACATTAGATTGGCCGCCTCAAAGCCCCGATCTCAATGTAATAGAGAATGTGTGGGCTTATATAAAAAGAAAACGCAGCTCAGACTTATCGCGAACGCGCGAGGAGACAATTGCTGAAGTTCAAGGACTTTGGCAGGATTTTTCATTGGAAACATTACAAAATTTGATAAAATCCATTCCTAGACGCTTACAAAAGGTTATTGATGTCAAAGGAGGATTTACTTTTTATTAATATTTTTGTTACTATCACCAATAATAACTTTTTCTCTCATTTTGTTAAGCAATATTGAATTGTCAAAATACTTTTGTCCACTAACAATTATGAAAACATAACTTTTTTTTCGAAACTGTAATACTAAAAATTATAATTTTTTGCATTTTAAGAAGCTAAATATATTACTTATAAAATTAAAAGTCGTTTAAATTTATAAACTCAATAAGCCATAAGAAATCGCCATAACAATCTTATTTTTTTAATGTCAAAATACTTTTGGCCACCGTTGTATATATATAATTTTTTTTACATATGTCAGTTGTGTTTTGGCTTTAATATTTCTGCATCCAAATTCAACTTAATTTTCTTCACTTTTAATCGTTTGGAATATTTTGATAGGTAGTTGTTGACTGTTATTTGCTACTTAATGAATTACTAACTAGATATTATTAACTAACAGCGGATTTATGGGCAATTTACATACGTATCCAACTCGGTGCACATATGTACGCACTCTTGTTTTGGGCCTAAACACTCGAGCCAAGCGTTTGGGCCATTTATCAATTAACTAACGCGAGCATCACAACTCGAGTCTTCGTTTTTTTTTTGGATGGAGGAGTGTGAGGGGAGTAAGCAATTAATTTTCGCTTTGGGTTAAGATGCGCGAACAAAACGCAAAGTTGATTAACGGCTTCCCCTTCCACTTCCCACTCCCAGACAGGAACAGCAATGGCAGACATGCTCCTGCTCCTGCTGCTGCTGCTGTTCCAGTTTCTGATCCTGTTCTCGTTCCTTTAACTACTGCTGATTCATAGGCAAATCTTGCGCACCGAACGAAGCCTCCTATTTAATGGCTAAGCGATAAAAATGGCAAAATACAAAACATGCTTATGTAATGGAGCCAACAGTGTGCCTCTATTCTGCTCTTATCCTTCCTCCTTTGTCCTGCGTCCTGTTTGCTTTGGTCCTTTGGCCAAGACGCGGCTTGCTAATTAATCATCGACGTTTATCCGACTTGATGCAGAACTAAACAAATCGTTTCAAATTATTAAAATCATTTATAATGCGCCGAGCCACGCAAGTTGAAAGGAGCAAGCAGAGGGGCTAAGAGAGAGGGAGATAGAGTGAGGGAGAGGGGTGCATGTGAGCGCTTTTCTGATGAAGGATGAAGGATGTGCTGCGTGCGCTTGGCGCCGGCAAAAGCGTTAGCGCAACTTGCCACCACGTCCGAGTCCAAATCCGAATCTGAATCCGAAACCAAGTCCGAGTCTGAATCCAAGTCGTACTCTGAGTTCCAAGTCCACTCTGACTACACGGAGAAAAAAGGATCCGGAATGAAATCAAATCGCAAACTGTGTCAAAAATTCGATGATCTCGAAATTGCTCAAAACGAGTACGAAATATTTGATTAAAGTTGGATTTGTATTTGATTATTTTTAATAAATATATTTTTCATATATATTATAATTATTATTAATCTTAAATTCTAATTATTGTTACATTTTTAAAAGATATATTATTTGATTTGCATATTTTAGTTTTTCAGTTAAACAACTTTTTTTTTTGCTTTTTTAATTCTCCGCATATTTTGTTAATTTGACAATATTGTCCCGAATATAATACTCAAAAAATATATGCTAAAATAAGGAATATGAAATTTAAATTTTGGAATGTTAATTTTTTTTTTCAGTGCACCGCTGGCAACATAAATCAGTCGCACATATTAACCTCGCCGGCGAGCAACAACAACAACAACAGCAGCAACAACAACAACAACTGGTTCGCTATCTGGTCACAGTTTCAACGGCACACTCCTCACAGTGTATTGTTGTTGTTGTTAGTGTTGTTGTTGTTGTTGTGCTGTTTGTGTTGCCGGCGTGACCAATTAAAGACCGCCATCATTTTATTTATGTCTTGTTGCTCTCGCTTCTCTCGCTGCTCCGCCATATTTTCTTCACAATTCGCAACGCCTTCCACTTCCCTGTCTCTGCCTCTCTTGCTCCTCTCCCGCTCATTATTCGCACATTCGTGAGCCAGAGAACTAACAACTGAGAACTAAGAGCTGAGAACTGAGGGGCAGACGGCGGGTTTCTCCCATATTTCTTGCAGTCAGCTTATCTCACAGGCGCTGACAGGCAGCAATGAGGCACACACACACACACACACACACACACATACAGGACAAGCAAGGACATCTCGGCTAAAATAAATTATGTGCTCGCCGCGTCCAACAAAACGTAAACAAAATATGTGGGCAACCACGACTAAGGCAACGAGAAAGTGAGAGAGAGAGAATTTCACTGACCAACAGGATGTGTACGAAAAAATGAAGGACAAGCAGCTAAGGCATTGACCATGGTCAGTAACTGCCAAATTGCCGGAAAGTTGTAGCAGCTGTGCAAATGAATTTGAATTTGAATTTGAATTTGGTTAACCTTGAGGCATAGAAATCTGTTAGAATGTTTGCTCGTTTCTTGGCATAGTTTTGTAATTTCAGACTTTTTTATGTATTTATTTATTTCTTAATAACTATCATTGAAATTGTGGAAAAATCATTACATTTGTAAATCCTTTTTTTAATTTAATTAATATTATGCTTCTCAATGTTTGTTTTCTTTCATGTCCAAAACTAGAATTTCGTGTCTGTTCCGAATTCCGAAAACGAGTCGAATTGCCACAAAACGAGCTGATGGCTGTTCCGAATTCCGAAAATCGACAATCGTTTTCAAAACGTATGCTGTAGAGTCACCGGATTTAAAAGTAAATATCATTTAAAGATTTAAAATGAAAATAAATTATAAACTGAAAATTGTAATAATGTTGAACAATTTTAGAATCGATTAACATCACTACTTCAAGTTTAAACAGTTGAGAATTTTTTAAAATAATTTTTAAAAGAGCATCTTTACAATATTTTATGAAAAAACAAAACCGAGGTGTTCTGAATTCCACTTTAATTTTAGTTATCGATACTAACTCTCGCAATCGAAAGCTTCTAGAGTTGCTTCAATTGAATAACAAAACTCGATCTGTTATATTCAACCTGAAATACTGAAAATGCATTTTCAAAACGTTATCGAAACCGAGTTCGAAAAGTAAAAGCAAGCCCATTTCGATCGGAATTGGGAACAGCAAATAGTAAAACGTTCGTTTTCGTTTCGTTTTTGCTTTTTGAAAACGTTCGAAATTCTAAATTATCTCAGTTTATCATCTGATGAACATATTAAACTATTCCTTACTCATTCAATTTACGACTCTTGCCTTCAAAATACCAATAATGATTTCCAGCTTAATTCCAATTCCATCCACTTAATAAGTAGTTTCCCAGCTATCCCTAAGTAGGCCACCTAATAGTTAGTTGAAACTGCTAAGTAAGCAACTTTGCCATCAATTTCACAGAAAAACTTCAACTTAAAGCAAACTTTAATGAAAGTACAAAAATTTGCACTCTAGTCCGGCGGCCAAAAAGTTTGCTTTTAATGGAAATAAGTTTTTAAGAGAAAGTCCAAGTAAATACGGTAAATATACATATATTGTAAATAGTTATGCAAATGTTTATTTATATTTGTATTTATTGTATTAATTTTTGCTATGTTAATTTTTTTGCGCAGCTGCTGCAAGCGACAGTAAATACAAAAACAAATAAATCGACGGATGAAATAAAATAAATGCATTTAAAAATTATAATTGCTGTAAGGTCATCAAAGTGAAGCTGGAGGGGGGAAGGGAAGACCAAGGCAGGTTATTTATGTTGGCCATAAAGAGGGAAGATATGAAGAGGAGATAGACAGAAAAATGTGAATAGTTGGCATTGAATATTTGGTTAGACGTGCCTAAAACTTATTTGTTGTAGGGAGTATCATTCTTAGGTAATGTCATTCTGACCTGGTTAACTTAAACTGTATGCACATTTACAGCAATTGCTCTTGCCCATGTGGGAGCAGAGCAGAAAAGCAGACTGTCAGTCAGTCAGTCAGTCAGTTATTGAGTCAGTCAGGTGACGGCACATAAATCAGAGGGACATATGGAACAGGACGTTTATAGCCTGGATGTCGTTTCTGCTTCAGCGGGTTTTCCAATCAAATGACTGCAAATGTCTAGCCAAAAAAGATCACAGGCGGAGACAGCTTGGTCAAGATGGCTTAACAATACGCACACACACCCAAACACACACACAGACTTGATGGTTGTACCAAAAAGTGGCAATGGCCAACATATTTGAAAAGTTTCCAAATCACGCCTCAAAGACAGTTCTCAATGCTCTGACTGCAAATATTTTGCAACGAATGTGTGTCACACCAGAGAAAGAGAAGGAGACAGAAACGGACGCACAGACAGAGATGGAGATAGAGATAGAGACAGACGCAGTTGGAGTTGAAGACAAGCGCAAACATGGCTTAATAACTCATTCATGTGAGTGTGTGTGTGTGTGTGTGTGTGTGTGTGTGTGTGTGTGACTTATGCATGGCTGACTGCTCCTTCTCTATTCTCAATGCCTCAATTTCTATGCTTCTCCCCCCCCTTGTCCACCATTCCAATAAAGCCGTCAATGGCAGCGACAACTGCGGCCAAAAGTGTCAGCTTCAAGTTGAGCTGTTGACTCGCACTCATTAAATAAAAGATTGCATGTTCTTCAGCCTTTTGTCCAAAAAGCTAACCCCAACTGCTGCCACTGTCAATAACCCAACCAACCAACCAACCAACCAACCAACCAACCAACCAACCAACCAGTTAGCCAACTGACTTCTCGTACTATTGTTGACTTATGCCAGAACACATACATATGTATTTAAATCCTTGCTTGGATCTCTTAACATATCTGCATCATGTCCAACTTCGTCGACTGTCGACTGTCGTCTGATGTATGATATGCAAATTGAAGCTACACATAACTTTTCCCATTCAATATTGAAATCCTTAAGCGAATATTTGTGGCATTGACATTCACCACTCACCACACTCACAATTCACTATTCACTATTCACTAACTCACTTCTGCTTGCCAGATTATAAAAGTCCAGTGTGCACATCGTTTCTTTCCAAACATGTTGAATTAATTGGCGTTTTTTGACTTTAGGGTCTTACATTTAAAATCCAGCAATTAAGAACGAAATATTTGAAATTAGTATACTGAAAAAAAAAGACCACTTTCTAAAATCAAGAGCATTCATCTTAAATATTTTGTTCTTGAAATACAAATATTTGAAGACCAAATTACTAAAACTAAGAGTATTAATCTTGAAAATCGTAAGTTCTTAATATAAGAATAAAATTCCCAAATTTAAATATTTTGTTCTTCATATAAGACCATTTTAAGACCAAATTACTAAAACTAAGAATATTATTCTAAAAAATAATATAAGAATAAAAATCTTAAATCTAAGATATTTTTCTCTTAAAATAAGAACAAAAATCTTAAAATGTTGTTACTTTTTGAGACCTATATATCTATAAATAAGAACAGATAATCTTAATAAAATAATAAGTTTTATTCTTATACTAAGATTTGTGGTCTTGAAAATATAAGAATTTATGATTTTAAAAATAAGAACTTGTTCTTAATTGAAATGTTCTTAGAATCAAGATGTGTTCCTATTTCAAGATTTTCATGTTCTCGACGCATTTTTTAGAACAAAGTTCTTATTAATTTTTATATTTTCGTTGGAAATAAATATAACAAATTATAACTAAATTTAGCTAACTACTTAAATTGTTTTAGAAAATATGTTGTGTTTTAGATATTGTAACCAACTTTCTTATGCATTTTTTGATATCTTTGGATATTTCTAATATTATTTTTATATTTATTTATGTTTGTAGCTTTATTAACAGCCTTAAAGCTGCACAAACTTTGAAATAAATGCAGTCTTTATTATGTGATTTTTGTGAAGGGTATTTTCGAGTATACAAGTTCATTATTTCCATACATCCACTGTGCAGTGTCCAGAGTTGCTTTTATGTTATTAATATGGAAATATATGTGTGTATATGTATCGCTGTGTTGCACATGTCGAGCGCCTGCCGTACTTCATCCTTCAGTACTTCTTCCAACAACCTTTTTGCAATCACAATCCCTTTAATCGCGCAACTCGTTGCAAGTTGCAAGTTGCAAGCTGACGAAAATGTGGCACACACAAAATTGTATAACGTTTGTTGCCTTTGCCTCAGCCTGCACATGACACCCGTCTTTATATCCCCATCTTTATATGTGTGTATATCTGTCTATCTGCTTGCCACCTTGCCACACTTGTGTTGTTGTTGTTGTTGTTGTGTTTTTACTCCTTGGCGAGTTGCAATCTTGCATAGCTTTAAGTTGTTTGTGTTTGTGCAGGTAAGCGATGCTTAAGTGCCGGTAAAACTTTATAATGTGTTTGTTACAACAACAGCAACATCAACAACAACAACAACAACAAGTGAAAAAGATCGTTTTATATGTATGTAAGTGTGTTGTAGGTGTGCTGTAATTTTCAACTCATTTCACTTTGTGGCACATTAACTGTTGTTGCTCTATATGTTGTTGTTGTTGTTGCTTTTGATTTTTGTTAATTATATATATAAGCTGACACAACAACAACAACAACAACAACATGTAAATGACCAGCTTTGTCCTGCCCAGCAGAGCGTAGAGCGAGCGAGGGAGAGAGAGAGAGTCAAAGAGACAGACAGAAGCGAGTGAAATAATATTTGTTGCCTACTTTCAGGCGTGTCATTAATTTCCACTGCTTAACATTTATACAAGCCACAAATTGCCTGCTAGCTGGGCCATAAATACACTCTTCTCACACACACACACACACATACATACATTGTACATATATTCACTGGTCCAACACCTTTGGTGTCAGCCAGCTTCAGTCTTATTATTGTTGGTTGGCTGAATCTTCTCCTGCTTGGCTGAGTCTCAGTTTCAGGCTCAGTCTCAGTTGCTGCAACTAAAAACTATGCTCGCATTTTGATTTTTGAAATCATGTTGAAATACATAATTTGCCCAGCAATTGTTTGACTTGCCACACACACACACACACAGCAAAACACACACTTTGTCTGCTTCTAATTTCCATGTGTTGGTTTCATTAATATTCATGGGAACTACGGCCTAGGCTGCAGTAGAAAAAGCAGCCACACAATTTGCATAAATTTTGAGTCGCTTCAACATACATACATTTAAGGTTGCAAGCACAATTCTCTTCTGCTCTGCTCTGCTCTTCTCTGCTCAGTGTGGCAAGTGGCAACTTTGGCAAATTGCTGTTAAATTTAACTCTTATTAAATTTGTATTTGAATTTTCGCGCTTTTGGGAGGCAAAACTTTTTAAGTGTCGCCACAAAAACGCAAACAAATTTTCGTTGTTTTCAATGAATTTATAAATTTATGGTTGCATTTTACAGCAACAATAAAAACAACAACAACAACAACAACAAGGACAATAACCAGGACAACTGGCAACGGAAACAATAATCAATTATTGGTTAAAATCAACTCAACAGGATTATTGAGCTATAAATGTTTGATAAAATATTCTGCGGCACCTGTTAGCTGTTCCCTGCCCCTGCCCCTGCCCCGTTTGCGGTTTCAACTGATAAATATGGCAAATAAAATAAGGCATCATCACCAAACAGCAATAACAACAAAAACATTGGCAGCTGCGCGTTAAGCTCAACCCCAAAGAGGGGGCATGAGGCATGTGGCATGAGGCATGAGGCATGTGGCAGCCTGGCGCACATTTGATAGCCGTTGCGTTCTCTAATTAAATTTTGTGACAAGGCCACAAAGCTTGACCATAAATAGCCAAAGCCGTTGGCAAACACATGAAGCATTTATAACTCATTAAAGGCATGCCACATGCGTTGCAATGTGCAAAGTACAAAACTGCAACGGCAACTGTAACTGCAACTGCAACTGCAACAGACGGCAGGTGCAAGGCTTTAAGCTGCCTCTTTGTCCAGCTGTGTTGCCGGAATTCGGCAGTCCAAATAAGCTAGATCTTAAATTAGCTAATAATTAGTTAAACATACAAAAAATATGCAAATATATTTTTATAAAAAATTATAATACAGTCGAACTTCCCTAACTCGAATCACCATTATCCAGGAAGAAAGTTCGAGTTAGGGAGACTTCGAGTTAGGTAATTTTTTTTTTTAGTTTTTTAAAAGAAACTACAAATGCATTCAATCATAAATACATTTCAAATTGCAAATTTTTCTTGCTATTTTCAACAAAAAAGGATTTCAGTTTGTTCAAGACCTGTCGATACTCTCAAAAATTGGTTTCTTCGTTCTTTTGCTGTATCCAGAAGAAGTTCCCGATTCAAATGTCACCATAATTAACATTTAATTTTTTAATATAGTGAAAAATGTTTTTGGTGACATACCACTTTTTTCAGCAACTTTAATTTATTTGGTCTACTTTGGAATTCCTTAACTACTAATAAGTTTGAATATTTCCTTAAACATTTTTAATCATATTAGTACACTGATGCGCTGACAAAGAAGTACATTTCGAACATCTTTCCTATAGCAATTTCACAAGCCTAAATAATTGTTGATGCAAAATTCTATCATATTACATCACCATATGTTAATGTACATCAATATTACATATCCAAACGAGACGGTAACAAAAGCATATAACAGAAACGAAAAAAAAATTCAAACTTTATTGGAGATTTTCCCGAAAAATTCGACTTACGGAAGTACGGGCCAATATTTTTGTTCGAGTTACGTAGAAATTCGACTTATGAAAGTTCGAGTTAGGGAAGGCGATTTGTATGAAATTTGCTCAGTAAACGCTATTGCCACTCGATTTTGTTCGAGTTAGAGAAAATTCGAGTTAGGGAAGTTCGAGTTAGGGAAGTTCGACTGTATATATTTGCTCAACTCAAAAAATTCAATATAAAATAATCAGGGATGCCACAGAAATCGCAAGCGAAATAGAATCCCGCAGATAGCAATTCCGCACGGAAATTTCCGAGATGCCACAGAACTTCGAGAGATTTAATATTTCTTAGCATATTCGCCAACCTTTTCGAACTAGGCTGCTAAGGGTTGACACCTTCTCAGATTAAATTACCCAAGGGTTTGATTAGAGATGGGCATGGGCCTCCTTTTTGAGGCACGGCACGGCCCAAGCACGGCTGGTAAAAACTGAGGCCCAACACGGCCCAACTGGGATTTTTTTAAATAGGCACGGCACGGCACGGTCCATGCCCATCTCTAGGTTTGATTAGCAACTTTTTCAAGTTTATCATTGCAGAGCAATAAGTTTATTTTTTTTTCTTACTAAATAAACATAATTTAATTTATTTATGCAATAATTGATTTTGTTTAGCTAAAAAAAATTTAAAAGTATTTGGCGCGAGAAAATAAAAGTTACTCGACAACTCTAGCAATTGCATGCCATTAATCTGGCAACTCTTCGTGACAAATGTTTTTACAAATTGCACAATAAGTTAAAGGTTTTTTTTTGGGTAAAACTTGATTTACCTCAAATTACCTATTTTTTAATGCTTAATTTAAAGAAAACTGAAGTGGTTTCATATATTTTTTTTACATACCTTACTTCGAATTCTGACTAAAAAATGTGGCATCGCTTCCTCCGACTTTGAAAATCTAAATTGGACTAGGTGGCAGCATCGGACGCCAGCGAATTTAGCGCTTGTTTATTCCGCACAAAATTATTCTGCGATTTGACCTGTGGCACAGCGAAATGAAATTGATGTGAAATTCAAGTGAAAGCGATTTCTGTGGCATCCCTGAATATTGTCTTTCCCATAAGTACTTTTCAGCAATTTCCGACATGTATAAAATGCATTTAAAGATAAAATATAATAAATATAAATTACAAAATAAAATTGATCAATATTCAAGACATAAATTTATGGCCATTTTTATTTAAAAATCTGCTTTAGCTAGCAGATAAATAGGCTAAGGTGACAGCACTGGTCTCTAGCTCTCGTGAGTGGTTACAATTGCTGCCAGCGGCAGATATCATTTCGTGCATTACGCATACGTCACGTGGTGCACGAGGTGTGCCTGTATGTGTGTGTGTGTGTGTGTGTGTGTGTAAGTGTCTGTGTGTGTGTGTGTGGTCGTTGCAGCGACGGCTTTGACTGCCGACAATACGGTCACTGCACACATGAATGGTGCAAAAGAATTAAAAAGTATAAAAACGCAATTAAAATACAACAAAAAGAGGAGAGAGAGAGTAAAGACAGCAACAACAACAGCAGCAACAACAGCAACAACAACAGCAACAACTACAACAACTTCGGCAACGGTAACAAGAGTAACAACAACAATGACAATGGCAAGCTGCCACGCTTCGTCGTCGTCGTCGTCGTCGTCATCGTCGTCTGTCTGTCCGTGTCCATGTCCGTCCATGTTTGCACCCCGGAGGCAAGTTGACGGCTGCTGGCGACGACGTTGCAATGTTGCAACATCGCCCTTTGGCTCGGACTCAACTCAATTTGTTCATTTAACTGCTTTTATTTTTATTATATTTACATTTGCTTCATGCTCGCAACACGCTCCACAGATAATTACGACTATAATAAGGACACATTGTCCCCTATCCCCTACCCCCACACACCGCCTGACCCTGATAAGCACACACACACACACACACGCATATATATATATTTACTGTATATTGCATCTTTTCGCTTTTCGCCTTTCACTGCAAATTGCACAACAAATTGCTTTTGGTCAATGCTAGCGACGGCAGCTCGTGCATCTTGTTTGGCCGAAAACAATTTAAGCCAGAACTTTCGCCTTAAAGCGCTTTGGCTTGGCTAGATTGGGGTGGAGGGGGAAGTGCAGGGGGAAGTGGGAGGAGGGCAGCAATAGTTGAAGGTGCAACAGAAGCCAGCGCATCACGTCAAGTTATTCATACGTGGCAAAGTCTGCAACGTGGCAAGATGGAAAAGTTCTCAAACTCTGCGAGGGGAAAGTTGCAGAGGGAAGACTTGAGGAGGGGGGGGGGGGGTAACAGTTTGACTGCTCGCCTGCCAGCAGAAATGAAATCAGATGAAAGCGCATTACATACTTTGTCTGACAATGCAATGCATCAATGTAAGGAACATAGAAGCAGCAACAACAACTACAACGACAACAACAGCAGCAACAACAACAACAACAAGTGCGTGTTGCCAGACAATACGAACTTGGCATACGCTGCCACACACACTCTACAACAATAACAACAACAACAACAACAACAACAACAACAACAACAACAACAGCAACAGCAACAGCAACAAAAACAACAGCAGCTCACATTCTTTGTAAAAACTAAAGTTGAAAACTTTATATTTTATACCCATTAACCGTAGAGCAATAGGGTATGTTGTATTCGTTAGAATTTATGAAAGAAGGAAAACTATTTAATTTCATTTTTCTAGTTTTTAAAAAATGTAATAGATAATTTTACAATATTATTTAAGTTAACTATTTTAATTTAAATTTCACTTTAAATAAATAAATTAACCTTTTAAGAGCTAGATTTACCAAATATCGTAAGCCTATTTTATTTATTGTACCTACTAAATATTTAACGGGTATTTTATAGTCGGAGACTCGAATTTAGCGTTCCTTCTTGCTTTTGTAGTCATGTTAAATAAACCAAATTTGTTGCATATTCTTCTGGCGTTGCCGTCTGCTGTTTCCATAAATTTCATTGCCTGCACACACTCACACACTCTCACACACTCTCACACACTCTCACACACACACATACACACACACACCTCTGCATAAATACACACACTTAAGAGTGCGCTGCATAAGAAATACGCTTCAATACTGAGACGATATGAGGTAATATACAAATTGAAATTTGCGCAAACATGACTTGGATCGTCACCACCTCTCCCTGCCCTTTCACTCCCCTTTCACACCCCTTTCTGTCCTACACATACACACACAAACTGACACATTCACAAGTTCCATGCTTTGTTTTCATTGCCCGACTGATAACTCGGCAAATAAAGTATACGCAATGTTGAACACCTTGTGTTAAGCATCTTTTCGATTTTATCTTCATTTCCATTTCGCACAATTTATTTGCAAGTGAAGTGAAAAACTTTTGCTTTATCATTTGAAATGAAGAGAAAATGACAATTTTCACAGAGAAACACTTCTTACAGATATTAACTTGTGTGTTTGATTTCTTATTGGGATATTTTGCTAAAAACTAGAGTTTGTTTTTAGCAAGATTGCTTGATTTTGCTAGAAGTAAGTTTTTTACTATATTAGTTTTACATTCTTGGGGATATCAGCAAAGTTGACAGCCAAGTTGCATTTTTCTCTAATGAATTTTCGATAAGTTAATCGATTATTTATTCATAAGTATAGTGGCAAATGTATAAATAGTTTTCCACTCCATATTTTTCATATAATGCCAATTACATTTAATTTAAAACGAATTTATCATGACAATAACATATAACCAAGTTGTAAGATTTATTGAAAAAAAAAATTTAATTCAGGGCAAATATGAATAAAGTTGTCAAATTTATTAAATATATTTTTTTTAAGCTATGTTGACAACCCTAGAAAAGCAATTGCCAACAATCAAAAGCTGTTTGCCCTAAAAACAGCATCACTTCAAATTGGAAATTCGTTCAACGTTTGGTGAAGGTAATGAAATCGAGAATACGGTGAATAGACTTCTCTGTCCCCCCCCCTTTCTTTCTCTCTCACTCTCTCTTACATCCCCCTCTTCCCCCTCTCCTCTCTCTAAAAGCGAGTTTATCTAACTCTATATTTGCTCCATTGGCTTCATTCGCCTTCCACACACGTCACAGGACACAATTAATTTACCATCTTGAAGCTGCCTCCCCCTTCCCCTTCCCCTTGCTCTGCCCCTCCCCCAGCACCACATTGTTGTCGAGTTGTCTGTTGTCGTGTCGTGTTGCTGCCTCCCCTCCCCCTCCCACCATTTGCACCTATTCGTAGTTCCCGTTGTCGCCTCCATTACAGCGCCGTGTTATTTGTCTGCTTTGTATTGTCAAAACGCGCTGTCAAAACAAATGCTTAACAATTTTTCAGCGAAACTCACACAGATACACACAGATACACATTCAGTTTCGCTCTCTCTCCCTCTCTTTATCTGTCTCTTTCGCAGTAACTGAATTTCTAACTCAGTTGTTGTTGCTGACAGTTGACAGTTGTCAAGTTGGCAATCATCATCATCGTCATCATCATCCTCAACAGTATCGTCATCATCATCGATGGCATAAATAAAAGATGCGCTTGATTATTTCTCTCCTTAAGAAAGGGTTGTAACTGCTTCTCTCTCCCTCGCTCTTTCTGTCTCTCTGTCTCTTGCTGGCTATGATAAATGAGAGGCGGCAATGAATTATATTGTTTATACAAATTACTTTATTGGCACAGTGCGTCGCCTTCTTCAGGAAATTATATGAATAGAATGATTTATGGCCAATTCAGTGTCTCGTCTTAAGTTGCAGCTGAAAGTCTTGAAGGAATGTGCAACAAACAGAGAGAGGGAGAGAGAGAGAGAGTGAAGAAAGTTAACCAGTTTCAGGCTTTAGGCCATATTATAACTGCTGGCAATTAGAAATATCATGAGCTTGTCTTAAATATCAGCACAGAGCAAAGCAGAGGGGAGAGGGCTGTTGAGGGGTGGGCAGTGGCACGCCCCCAGCGCTTGTCAGCAAGCAACTGTAATCGCCGACGCCTGCCACATGCCACATGCCACATGCCACATGGGCTCTGGGGAATGTGTCTAGTATGGCGAATGCTTGGCACATATTTATGAACTTATTTGCTTTAAAATAAATATTGCAGCAACAGACTGTAGAGGAAAGGGGCGTGGCAAGGGAGAAGGCGGCAGACTTAAGGGATTTGGCGTTAAAAAGGGTTTACTGCTAAATTGAAATAAAGCGTAAAGTATGCCATGCCACGACATGGCGTCTGTCTTTCTGCCTGCCACACAGTCGCTGTCTCTGTCGCTGCCTCTGCCTCTGTCTCTGTCTCTGCCACGTAGACAGTTGTCGATGTGTCGCTGCTTGTGCATTTTCTAAGCGGCTTACTGTTTATGAGCCGCTTTTCAACACCAGCTAGCAAGTGGCAGAAGGCAGCAGGCAGCAGACAGGAGGCGGCATGTGGCATGTGGCAAGTTGAGCGAGCGTTTGTAATTGCGGCAAACGCTGCTTTCAAACAATTGCGGCAGTTGTTGAATCGTTGTGGAAGTGTTGCAAATGTCTGAAATGTGTCGCCATTTGCAATTGTTGCTAGTTGCAAGTTGCTAGTTGCAAGTTGCAGTTCGACTTTGTGCAACTCGAGACTGCAGCGAAAACATTTTGGCAACAACTTGGCTGCAATGTGGCAGGCGGCACCTACAAAATGCTCCTTTTGTGGAAAACAAACAAGCAACAATCGTAGCAACAACAACAACAATCGTAACAGCAACAACAACAACATCATTGAGAAGTAAGCAAGTTAACGGAAGAAGAAGAAGAAGAAGAAGCACACACGTTTCATGCATTTTCACTTTGTAAAACATTTCTGATATGTACGTGTTGCAAACGAGGGAAACTTGGCGATGAGGGAGTTGCAAGTTGGGGGTGGGGAATGCTGCCAAAACTTGTGTTGCCGAATTCTATTTAAAGTTTGATTAGCCGCGTGCCAAAAGCACACACACACATCCCACACTCACACACACACACACACACATAGACAAAGAGACACGCAAATAATTAAGCAGTGCGAACTTCTTGTGCGAAAACTTGACATGCACACCTGGCGTATGAGCAATATTCAGACTCAAAACTGTCTTATTAATTACGCCAAATAATAGAAGAGACATGTGAATGCAGTTGACTATCGACGTTGGCAATGTCAGTAATTTAATATTTTATATAAATTGATTAAAGCTTTATGAGTTATTTTTATTTTTATTTTTATTTTTAATTTAATTAAGGGGGTCTTCTCATTGAGCAACTTTTTTTTTTCGAATTTTTTTTTTTTGCATTTATTTATAGCTTGGGTAGTTGTGAATATGCCCCTAAAAGGATTTTTAGAAATTCGAAATACTTAAGGAGATATGGCCATTTTTATCCAGCAATGTTAATGTTAATGCAAGTGAAGTCAAAACTTTAAACGCGTTTATCTCGAAACCACGTTTTTCGAACTGGCGGCCATGATATCTCCAGTTCAACTGAACCGATTTTCATGAAACAAAGTGGAATCGACGCAGAATTGTCACCACTCTCGGGTGAACCTCGACCATAATTTTAAAAAATTTTTTACTATTTTTGTTTTACACTAAACTACAAAAAAAAGCCCGAAATTGAAATTTTTTTTTTGAATGGCCGCCATTTTGTCAAAAAAAATCACAAAATTAAGCTTGAGGTTCACCCGAGAATTACATCTATACTGATTATAACCCCGTTTTTGTTTTTCATTTCGGACGCTCCGGAGACCCGGAATCGTGGCCGCCGTGCCGACACCTTTTTTTTTCACCACCAACTTTGAAGTCTCATTACTTTTTGAATGAGAAGACCCCCTTAAACGACTTTTTGGCGTTAAATTTAATAAAATTAATTTAAAAATAACTCTTAGTTTTTTATAAGGAAAAAGTGGTAAAGTAAAGTTGTTTTTGTACTAATTACATCTTAATAAGTTGATTTCAAATCGAAACTAAAAACCCAAGATTAGAAACGAAATATAAATAGGGCTGACAACCTGTTGACCAAGTTGCAGACCTTAACTTGCACTTGACTGGACTGTTTATAATTTGTCTAATAATTTCGCTAGCTTCAAGAGCAGCACACACACGCACACACACGCACACACACTTACACATATACACACACATACCTATTTAAGCACATGCCAAAAGTCAGTTCGACTGGCATTTGGATTTCAGATGCCCAGCTGTGTTTAAGCCAACCAATGTCTGGCCAAGCAACCCGCGGCGCAGCTGAGTGGACAGCGGGAGCCGCAGATGGCAAGATGAAAAAGAAGAGATGGCAAAGAAGAGAGGGAAAGAGACAGAGAGAGAGAGAGAGAGAGAGAGTTGTAGCAAACGGCGCTTCAACCAAGATGTAAGCCACAAAAATACTTGACAATTTGTTTGCAATACATTTTACGCTTCAACCAACATTCGTTCCCCTCTCTTTTTTCTCTCTTCTCTCCCTCTCGCTCTCTCTCTCTCTCTTGTTCTAGGCGACACACACGCTTCGACAATGTACATTTATATCATATATATGTATATATATACTGGCACATGTATTTGTGTCTCGTATTTGCCATTTCTTGCAGCATCAGCATTTTGACTGTGTTTTGTGTTCTTTTACGCTGTTTGTGCTGCCTCTTCTCCTTCCCCCCTTGCTACTCCTCTTTCCACCTCCTCTTTGTGCTGCTTTCTGGCCCTGTCTCTCGTCTCGGCAGTAAGATAAAAGAGCAAGCAATAAGTTCATAAAACAATTGGCTCCATTTGCTCTGATTTTCATTGCCTGCCATTTGTGTGACCTGCGCGTTGACCCCGCTGAGAGGGGGGTCTTGCCCCCCTCCCCCCCTGCCCCACTAGACAGACATATGTAGTTATAGTTGTTGTTGTTGTTGTTGTTGTGATTGGGACTCTGCACTTGGCCCTTAATTGGTTTGTTTATATTGGCGCCCCTCGGCCAGGCTGCAATCAATTGCACACAATGATGGCAATTACATCACACTCACACACATACCTACATACATACACACATACCTACACACACACACACACCTACACTCATACACACTGACACATTCTTGTACATAGACTATATGCAGTTAATAATTTTTGCCATTTATGTTTGATAATTGCTTCGTATTTGTAGGCAATTTACTATTTACTAATGATAACGAAACTGCAGCAGCAGCAACAACAGCAACAACAACAACAACTGTTACCAATAGATGACAGAGAGAGAGAGTGGTAGAGAGAGAGAGAGAGTGAGAGAAAGAGAGAGAGATAGGGAGTCGTATAGATGGCTTTTGGCTTTCAGCCTCATTGCATATTCAGTTAGTTGTGAGGAGGCAATTGCAACTTGCAACTTGCAACTTGCCACTTGCAACTTGCCACTTTGCCACTTTGCCACTTGACTTGTGACGATGATGCAATTGCCGATTGCGTTTTGCCCGTTTTGCACAGTGTAAGTGTGAGAAATGCATGTCGAGTGGTTTTTGTTATCCAGGTGAAAGAATCCTCAGTGTGTGTGTGTGTGCAACAAACATGTACCTTGCCACATGTTGCCTTTAAATATGTGGTAATTAGTTGGCGTTTTGCCAGCAAGCCAACTTTTTGGGCTGCACACGCATTAGTCGAATTTTCACTCACCTACTGCTGCACAGAAAGAAAAAAACACAATATACCTTTTTACTTAGTTTTTAAATAAGAGGTATACAAATCCGGGATTTCGGCATAATATGTTTCAAAAGCTCTGCATTTCTGGATTATGAATAATATGATAAAAGGACGACTTTTCAATTCCTACTCCGTAAATATTTTGCTTATATATTGTATTTTTTCAGTGTAATCAAATGTTTGATTTCTTTTGTTGGCTTTTTAAAAATGTTGTGTTAATATTGTTTTGATTTAACAATAATATTCTGAAAACATACTTAAAAAATACATGCTAAAATCAAGAATATTAAACTTACATTTAAGAATGATATATTTTATTTTCTGTGTACTTGCCGCGCCCCCTTTAGGTGTCCCTTATGGTCGCCGCCAGTGGCAACACTTTCAGTACCACAAGGCAATCAGTGCAAATGGATTCCTGTTGCGTCTGTTGGTGTCTCTAAATGTGTGTGTTTTTTTTTTTTTTTTTTTTTTTATTCGTGTTTATTTCATCTATATACCTTAACGCTAAAAATTACAACTAATTTGTAGGCAATAAGAAGTAAAGCAGTCCTTCCCTGCGGAACTGATAATGGTTACTGCGTCGCAAGGACGACGACTACATCTACTTCTATCGATTCCTCTCTCTTTCAACTCTGCGCAGCTCCTGCATAACGAGAGCAGCGAAGTTGCACGTTGCCTCCCAGAATTCGGATCGTTCAATCATTAGATCTACAAGATTATCTGGAGTAACATCCAAGCCTGCCATCGATGAGAGTTGCTGTCTCTGAGCGCTGAAACGGCCGCATCGAAAAATTATATGCTCGGCGTCTTCGATTGATTCGTCTTCGCACCATGTGCACTGTGCAGATGTCTCGTGGCCAAATCTGTTGAGATACTGCCTGAAACATCCATGACCACTCAACAGTTGAGTCAAGTAGAAGTTGACAGTACCATGTGTTCGTCCTGTCCAACGCCTCACGTCAGGTAGTAGACGATGTGTCCAGCGACCCTTGGACGTCGTGCTCCAACGCAGCTGCCAGCTTGTCATACTCGCCTCTTTGGCCTCCGTGCGTGCGCTCTTCTTCTCCTGTCCAGCAGTTATAGCAGCATCCACGGCTTTCTCCTCGGTGGCCAGCAAATCAATGGGAACCATGCCCGCAATGACCAGGGCTGCGTCATCCGATACCGTTTTAAAGGCGCTGCACACACGCAGGGCACAGAGACGATAGGTTCCTTGTAATCCTCTGGCATAGCTCTTGACTTTGATTGCGTCCGCCCAGATCGGCGCAGCATACAGTGAAATGGAGCGAACGACGCTCATCAACAACATCCTCCTCTCCTGCTTGGGTCCCCTGGTATTTAACATAATTCGAGACAGTGCACGGCTCGAATATGTTGCCTTTTCCTGCACCGATGCCAAATGCTCACGGAAACTTAGGCGAGTGTCAATAACTACACCCAGGTACCGAATGGCCCTTTTTGAAGTCACGACACTGTCTCCTACTCTGATACGGGCTGTCTCCACCTTCTTCCGGCTGCTAACGAGAACAGCCTCTGTCTTATGCGCTGCCAGTTCCAAGCCTACTGTGCGAAGCCACCGGGTTACTAGCGTAGCTGCCTCGCTGCAGATGTTTTCAACTTCGTCTAGGTGTTTTGCGACGGCCACAAGAGCGACGTCGTCCGCGTATCCGACTATTTGGCAGCCTCCGGGTAGTGCCAGACGCAAGACTCCGTCGTACATAGCGTTCCATAGAACAGGCCCCAGGACTGACCCTTGAGGCACGCCTGCTGTGATGTCGTAAGACTTTGTTCCATCTGTGGTGGAGTATTGCAGATGCCTGTCGTGAAAGTAGCTCCTCACTATTTCGTAAAGGTACTGCGGGATCCCAAAAGCTCTGAGCGCCTCGAGTATGCTTCCCCAGTCTGCCGTGTTAAAGGCATTCTTAATATCCAGAGTAGCAATGAGACAGTATTGCTTGCCTCCACCTTTCCATCTGATTCCCTCTTTGGCATTTGACGCGATCTCCGTCACCTTTCGAATTGCGTCGATAGTGGATAGTGGATAGTGTGTGTGTGTGTGTGTGTGTGTGTTGCACCTGTGCAATTATTAATTGCCAGCTCAACTGAGTTGTCCTTGTGTGTGTGCGTGTGCGTGTGTGTGTGTGTGTATGTGTACCGTTAGAATAAGCTGTTAATTTATGCTGTCAGACAATTTCAAGTATCGATTGCCTGGCAAACACTCAGACAGTCAGTCAATCAGTCAATCAATCAATCAATCAGTCGAGCGAGTGAATGAAATGAAATGAAATGAATGCATAAATGAGTGTATGAGTGTATGAGTGTGTGGGTATGGGTATGAGTGTACAAATGAGTCATTGTCCAGCCGCTAAGTGGCACGCAGCTTGTGCCTCCAAATGATTTGTCCACTCATGTATTAACTAACATAAACGAGCTGTTTATGCAAATGCGCGTATCAAATTAAAAGCCATAAAAAAGCGAAGCCCTCAAAGAGATATAGAGTGTGAGAGAAGGAGAGGGACAGAGTAAGATAGAGAAAGTGTGAGTGAGAGTGAATGAGACAGCAGGCAGTTTTTATGATGACGACAAGCCGCAGATTTCAGATGACTTCATTGCCAAAGTCACAGGAGCAGGAGCAGGAGCAGCTCATAAAAATACTTTGACTGCAATTGACAGTGTGTCCTGGAGGTTGATGGCCGGGCATAAATCATTTCTAATTGCGCTGGCTACCTAACAGAAGGGCCAAGAGCAGAAGGAGCAAACAGTGCACAGTGGGTGTAATTGCCGTTTTTAAGGCATAACAACACCAACATTATTTGAGATCTAGTGAAATTACATTTCGCTATTCTGTAAACTTATATCCAACCTACTTGAAAATAATTTAAAAAAATTTGTATCGACAATTCCTGATCTTTGGCAGCCCCCTAATGTCATATATGTATGTCAGATATATATTAAAATTTCATTAACTTTACGTGCACACAAAATTTCCAGTCTCTAGCTCTCTATTTTATGCCGCAAAAACCAAAATATCACCCATGGTGCAGTGGAAATAAAAACCATACAAAATATAAGGATTAAGAGCTAGAATCTTTTGATTCGAGAATTCATTAATTGAGCGGGCAGCTTTAATTTGATGTCTATGAATGGCACTTGAGTTACAAGTGAATATATTGGTATTCATTTATACTCATGAATCAATTGAATGTATGAATAAAGCGTTCTCCTTTTCCATCTGTGGCAGCACGAAGTGTAACAGGTTTTTTATGCATTACGTGACCATATAAACCAGTTGGAGCAACAACAACAACAACAAATGGCACACACACACACATAGCAAGGTTGGCCTATATCAAATAATTACCGGAACTTGAGCGTATAACCAACAGTTTCCGGCGGACAGGTAAAACCAGCGAACAGCGCTGAAATATGCCAAACACAAGTCCCAATTCTGCCCTAGAGGGAAAGCAAAGGGAAAGGGAAAGGAAGGGGAAGGGAGTTGAACTGGAGTGTTCAGTCATGTCCGTTAACAATAAATTCACATGTCAATAATAGTTTTTTAAGCGACAATCGCCACTGACTGGTTGTTGTTGCTGTTCACGAATTATGACCAAAACTTGCCATATGAAATAATATGAAATAAATATTTGCTTGTGCTTTGATTGTGATTCGTTGTTGCTTTCTGGCGGATTTGGAGTTGCCAACTGGACTCGACTCCTTGGAAATTATGCAAATGTGTGTGGCCATTAGCATAAAGTGATTTTGATGAGGCACCAAAGTGGACTTTATGCTTGGCTGCCTTTGATTAGGGTTATGCGGCGACAGAAGCCAGAAAGCTGGCCTAGAAAAAGGCCAAGACTAGGCCTAGTATACGAGTGATTAAAGTTGTTGTTATAGTACTTATTGTTGTTGCTCCTCAACAGTTTTCACGGTCAACACCGCAACAGAGCTGCCTCTCAACTGGCACTTTTACTTTGGGCTCATCCTGTTGCCAGACTTTTGTGTCTCAATTTCGAATTTCGAAAACGCAATTCAGCAATTGCTGCAGCTGCGTATAAGAGTCGTGTATAAGAGAGCAGCATAAGTGTTGCTCTTTCAACTATATGTTATATGTATATATATATTGAACTGTAAAGCTGATAACTCTGTCAATTTGTCTAAGGCACATTCAATTGCTCATCATCATCTTCATCATCAGTATTCCGAATATTTTCGTAAATATTGCAAAAGCAAAGAAATTAAAATAGGGATACAAGCAGAGAATAAATATATTAGAATACGTTCAGCTAACAAAAATTAGAAAAATTCTAGTTCATTAGTATTAGGATCAGTAGCTTGATTCCGGTTGAATTTTTCATTTTAAAAGTATATAATTGTATTATTTATTTATTTAACGTCTACTTAAAACAGTCGAAAGAGAGAAAAATAGATAATAGAATTTAAATAGCATTATAAAATAAGAATGTGCGTTTTACAATTAAATTATATTAAAAACAATTCTAAATCGTAGCTGAAATGATAGAAAAGTTAAATTTAATTAAAAATAATAGTATATTTTAACCATTTAATTTAGGTTTTTGTGATAAATAAATAGTAAATAATAATTAAATAAAAACTAATTAAAAACAAAATTATAATTAAATTAAATTATTGTAAAATATAGTTTTTAAGATAAAATTGATGTAACTTATATTAAGTAAACAACAAATTGTGACTAGCACATTAAATAATAAGTTTATACTTGTAGAGCTAGGAAACCAAATAAAATAAAATAAATAAATAAATAAAAAATATATTTTTTCCTGGTCCTATTTTTAAAGTATTTCTAGTACTGTAATTATTAATGAAATAATTATTAAAAATCAACCAATTTTATCCCTAATTTTTACTTTTTACTAACACTTTCCTTGTTTTGTTTTCACATCAGTTGTCTCCCAATTTGCGTATACTTAATATTATTTACCAATTCTTTTAAAGGGCATTCTCAGTCTTATCGTTATCATGTTAAACAATGACGTCATGCGGCATGTGGCAGGTGGCAAGTGAAGTGTCGCCTGGCTACAGTCAAGGCAACAACAACAACAACAACAACAACAACAACAACAACAAAAAAGAGACTTTCAGCCAGCAGAAGGATAACATGATAAACTAGTTACGTGCATAAATAATGCTTTGCCCCATTCATAATTCAGGCAGGCAGGGACGTTAGTTGGGGGGAGGGGGGGGAGGGGACGTGGCACGTTCAACGCCTGCTGCCATTTGATAGATGAGCATTCTGTCTCCTTCCCTTCCCTTCCCTTTCCTTTCCCTGACTCCAATTCCGGCTTCATTGCCGTTGCTTGATCTTATGCATAAATATGGCCAAGAGCTTCACGTGGGCATTGGGGCGTGTTAACATGACTGTGTGTGTGTGTGTGTGTGCCATGAAAATGCAATAAGTTAATGATATCAGTACTACCACTCCACCCCCGACTCCGACTCCGACTCTCAACAGCTCTAATCCGGCGTAAGCATTTGTGAAGTAGCTGGGGGTAACTACGGTTGCGGGTTGCGAGTGTAATAAACGTAAAACTAATACCGGACCGGGGAAATTATGCGACACTAAAAGTTGCAGAGGTCGGAGAGGCTCAGGATTGAGGATTGGGTTAGGGTACAAACTTGGCTGTTGCCTTTGCTGTCCGCGCAAAACTCTTTAAAATTGTCGGCCAAACGAATATATTCCATTCATACACAGAAAAAAATGCGGTAGGCCAGGATAAAATAAATTTCAAAAGGTGTTAGATGTTTGTTAAAATTTCTTAAATCAAGTCAAACTCGATTCATTTGATCCAAGAAAGATTTTTCCAACTGTTTAATAATTTTTTAATAATTTAAATAAGTAAAAGAAATACATGCTAAAACCAAGAATCTTTAGCTTGAATTTTAAAATGATTTTTTCCTGTGCACATATTCACATTTATATGCTTGAGCGTGTGTGCGTGTGTGTATGTGTGTGTGGTGTACCACAGTCTGCGTTTGACAATAATTGTTTGCTGCTGTCCTTTTTTTATTTTGTTGTATTTGCCAGCTACTCCGTTTTTTATAGCGCTCCAAACCGCAGCCCCGTTATAAGCGCTGGCTGAGTTTGATAAGTGTCAAGCTTTGTTAACCAAGCTGGGCGGCTGAGGATGAGGTTCCTGATGCTGGTTCCTGGTTCCTGGTGCAATGGGTGCCAACAACCAGCCCGTAAAGATTTATGTGCATCAACAGCAACAGCAGGAAAAACAATTTCATTGTAAGTACTTCAAAAAAAGTAAACAAAACTCTTGAACAATGCGAGACTGACAGATACCCATTACTGCAATACTCCATTGCACGCTTAAATTAATCAATTATGTGTACGGTAGTTGCAGGTATGAATAAATTAACTCGAATTCTCGCAAAATCACATTTTCTGCTCGTGTTAATTTATATTGCATTTCATTCAAATTGAATTAACAATTATTTGCAGAAATGTATTTATTAATGCTGCTGTATTTTATTTTTAAATTTAATTGAAAATATATTAAGTACAATTTATTATTTATTTATTATAATTAATTTTATTTTTGTATATTTTTTAAAGGTGACTTTAACCTGTGTAATACTTGGAAAAGTTGGAGCATTTGAGATTGAGTTTGAGTTTGAAATATTTAAAACAGGGCATAAAAGTCTAACTGAGATTATAGTTGGATTGTTTTTGAAAAGACTGCTTCTGGTTAAAAATACTTTTTTTACTTGAGCATACCCGTTGTCAGTCGGGTATCATGGCCAAAGTATCGGGTATCAAAATATTTCCAAATTAAATGAAAGCCTCGAAACTCTTTTAAAAAATTGTCACTTTTGCAGTTGTAATACAATTAAATACTTTTTGTGTGTGCTGTGTGACAAATGGGGGATTGTTGTTCATGTTCATTTTGTTGCTGTTGTTGCTGTTGTTGTTGTTGTTGTTGTTGTTGTTAAGAGAAATTGTTTTAGTTGTGCTTGATATGAAAACATTGTTCGCTTCATGCTCAGCAGGCAAAGGGCGATTGACAGGCAGTCGGGCACGTGTCCTCATTTAATGGTCATACGTCATCCCTGACAGCAGTCGAGGGTTGGATGGGAGCGATGGGGAAGATGGGGAGGATGGGGAGGATGGGGACATCTGGTCGACACGAATGTGCGCTAATTGCATTACAATTGACTGCGCCAGATTCGAACCAGATAATGGACTAAAATGCGCTTATAATTAACCACGGCAAATGCGACGCGACACGACACGGCAACCAAAAGTGTCAAAAGTGAGTCGAGTCGAGTCCTGTCTCTCAATTTTCAAGGACATGTGTAGATAATATTTCTATTGCCGCCCAAAAAGAGTAACGACAACGGACGCAACACGACAGATGACAGATGACAGATGACATGTGAAACGGGTTTGTTCCGCAACTTACAAGCTGAAGGAGACCAAATGGGAGATGAAATGCGAACGGAGGGAATGGAGGGGAATGGAGGGGACTGACGGGGCTGGAGGCTGGATCCTGTCTCTGCTTGTCGTGCGGACATTTGTATTCGCATCGCAAGTGTCAATACTGCAAATGCTCAAATAAGAAATAAACAAGGAACAAAAATGTAGGACAACTACAGATATATTTAAGGAATGCCAAAGAGCCGATACTCTTACTTATTATAATCCGATGACGGCATTATAGTATAGCTTATTAGCATCTGATGTACAGTTAGACAAGTAATTGTTTTTACAAAGCAAAATATTCACATATATTCTGTATATTTCAAAGAAAGAAAGAAAGAAAAAAAAAAAAAAAAAAGAAACTACGATCAAATTAAAATTAGTTAATAAAACGAGGTATTTTTTTGCAATAATAAAATTATGAATTATTTTCTACGATCAATATAATAACTAAAAAAAATACAAAGATGATAAGATATGATGAATCTGATGAATATATTGTATGGGTTTGATAAAAAAGAATTCATTCTCCGAAGATTCGTTTTCAGCATGTTCAAAATTTAATTTTGAACCATTTGATTTATTTTTACTCTGCATCTTTCTATCTTTATTGAGACGTTACAAAGCTAGTGATTAAATGGCAATACCATAAGTAAGAGTCGAGTAGGGTAAAACTAAAAAAGCCAAAGACGATGAATGTGCGACACATGCCAAAATAAGGGCGGAATTTGGGCGGCAATGCGGCTTCTCTTGTCCTCCTTCTCGCTCTCCTTCTCTCTCTCTTTCCCTCTCTCTCTCTGGCAGTCGAATGCAAATTGCAGCCATTTTTGTATGCCATTTGTTGTAAAGTCACAACATAGCCAGAAGAAGTTGAAGGAGAAGAACAACAACAGGCCACAAAAGAAGAACAATTTCAACTGTAGAGTTGTGGGTGCCATCTTGAAGTTGAAGGAGTTGTGCTCGGCAAAGGAGACTTGTGGCCAAATCCATATGGAAGAAGAAAACTTTGTAGACCACTTGAAGTGGCATCTGATGGTGCACACGTGGGACATGGTGGCATAGTCTAATCATGTCAGATATGTTGCACACTCGCGCTTCTTTCATTCATTCATTCATTCATTCAGGCATTCAGGCATTCAGGGTCGTCCTTTGAGTGCGGACTGGCCGCCAATAAATGGCATTAAATTTATAAGGCCACTCGCATTTGGCATGTCTGCAGGCGCTCTGACAGTGCATAGTTTATGACTTCTCTCTCTCTCTCTCTTTCGCACACACTTGCTGTCTCTGTCTATTGCTGCTGGCTAGCAATAAGCCAAGCTCGTACGTACAAATAGTTCTTGCGGCCAAGTACACAGCTCGAAGCGGCACAATGCGGCGTATGCGCAATATTACGTATACGTGCAGTTGTACAGGTAGAAAGCGTATGCTTTTTTACTTTTAATTGCTATGACTGTGGATAGAGCAGCAGCTATAAATTAAGGCTTATGGCTGATATCCACCGCTCACTTTCCAACCCTTTCCGACCGATAAAACCGTAAAGCAAACAAATTAGATTCCAAAAATATTTTCAACGATCTGTGGAAAATCTAATGCAGTTGCTATGTTACGATTGGCTTGGCTATCAAATAATATTGCAAAAATAAATTGCCACAGAATAAACAAGCAAATATTTACAAGACAGCCAAGTCAGAATGCAGTGGGCAGGAGAGGGAAGGGGAAATTCGAGGTGCATAGTTGCGAGTAAATAAGCTGGAAACCCGAAACTTGACTTTAATAATAAACCAAGTGCCATGTCCTTCTCTTCTACTCCTCAACTACTGATGTCCTTGTGAGTAGATGTGTGTCTGCGTGTGTGTCTGTGTGTGTGTGTGTGTGTGCGGTGTTTTTGAAAATGCTCTCAAATTATTCGGGTAGAAAAGTGGCAACATATTTGAAAACTTTTCCAATCAATGCCAGGGCTATTAATAATTTATTGGCTGCTTTAAACTCTGTCTACACATTAGGAGTCTAGGGGGTGGGAAACGACTGTATATATAGGAATGTTATTTAGTGTATATGTAGCTACATTTTAGCTTTTTTCCTTTTTATAACTGCTTAGCGGCTGAGTCAATCAGAACTTTGGCTAGTTTCATTATACATAAAATCGCTTTATTCAATGAAAATTCCACATCGATCGAAGGAAGGGTGAAGGGAAAAAGAAACAAAAGGAAACCGCTTAAAACTTTGGTTATTCAACTCAAAATTAGCAATAGTAATGTTTGCTTATTGGCAACTATCTATACACATATATATTGATTTCTACAAGCAACAACAACAACTACAAATATGTATTCGCATGTGGAAAATGTATTTTCGAGTAGTAGTTATTCAATTAGAAATACCGCATACTCGAACAACTTGCACAAAAATACTAAAAAATAGGGAAAATACAATTGAAAAATGTAAATAGTATTAGGGCAACGTGTGTGTGTGTGTGTGTGGGCGTGGCAGCCTGCGGCTTGACGTTAACCCAAGACAAACCACAATTTAAGCTCTCATTGCCCTTTCCAAACACACACAGAAATCTCCAGGCCGAATGATAAAAGTGAGTTGAAAATGTTTTCATCTCCAAGAGCATCGAAATTAAAGTTTGGGGAATGTCGCATGCACTGGAAATACTTATGTTGTATATGTATTAGGTATCAGCTGGCGTTGCATGCAACAGCAGGTGGTCATATCACAGATATGTTTAGTTATTTCCAATGTCGTCTGTGCACTTGCAATTCATATTAGCTCCCAGTGGCATGACAATCACAGTCGAAGCGTTCAATCGATGGAGAGTTGAGTTTAGGAAGGGATGAAAGGGGAAGGAAAGGGAAGGGGTCAACCGAGGACAAATCAACAGAAGAATGTTCGTTGCCCAGACAGCTGTGCATTGCAACAGAAATACACGGAGCGAAAATATGAAGTACTTTGTGTTTAAAGATTTTCTCATTACGCCGAGTATACAAAGTGCCAACACATTCAAACATTTTCGTGTGTATGCAATGTTCTTATCTCTGATTGGTGTTTGCGATCGCAAGAGAAGTGACCAACAACAATTTCAATGTGATTTTGTTGTTGTCTTCTCTTGTTCTCCTCTTGTATTGGTGCGAACTCATTCGTATGCTGGCTTTGGGCAACCCTGCTATATATTTAACTAAGTATGAAATGCCGTTTCCATAATTTTACAGGGAAATTCTAGCAAGTCTAGACTTTGCATTAATTCAAGTTTGATATTTCTTATAAAGATGATTTGTTTTTGGTTAGAGAATTTTATTAAACACAAATGATAATGAATTCATGATTGAATTCTCAGTGTACAATTCTCTGTCAGTGTACAGTTGACAATGTTGTAGCCGTCGCCATTGTTGTTGTTGCTGTTGTTGTTGTTGTTGTTGAGCTCGGCTATGGTTCAACGATTGTAATGCTCAAGATTCGAATGGCACAGTCTTTGGCCTGTCCCGTTGTTGCATATGGTCGGGTTGCAACTCAACCAAAGACGCAGACGCAGCCGGACTTGAATCTGCAACTGCGACTGCAACTGGACCTGCAAACGCAACTGCAACTGTAAGTGGACTTGTAGTGGTAACTGTAGCTGTAGCTGGAGGCAGCAGCAGCAGCAGCAGCAGCTCTTGCGCTGTTGTTGCCAATTGCTGCCATTTCCCGTATCCAATACATTGAAGCGTCCGTTTCAGTGTTTGCCGGAAGTTTGCTTCGCTTGGCTGGGATTACATTTTCCTGCTTGTGTCTTGTGCTCTGTTTTGTCTGCTCGGCTTTCTTCCTCAGCTGTCTCCCTCTCCCTTTCTCTTGCCCTTTGTCTCTTTGAATTGAACTGAATATTGGTGAAAGACGGCAGCTGCCACGCCCACATTGACGCTCATGCCGCCTCCCGTTTCACTTGGCGTTTCTCTGTTATGTAAATGCATTTTCATGTTTCTGCTCAGCTTATCCTTAAAGTCTATAAATATTTCGTATTGAAAAGTAAAATGAAGAATTTTGTATTTTTACGAGAAAACAATTCCTGTTCTTTGTATGTGTGTGTGTGTGTGTGTCTGTATGGGTGTGTGTGTGTGTGCTTTGCATATTGAATGTGCTAATAAAAAATACAAATTTGTACATAAAATTTGTTCAATTTTATTGCCTTGTGAGCCGAACAACGAAAAGTAGCAATTTCGAAGACAACACATAAATTGCATTTCCCCTTGGGGAATTCAATCCCAAAACCGGACACAACTTTAAATTTCATTTACCATAGCAAATATATATACTATTTGTCTAATTAGTTTGCTAGCAAGTGTGTCCTTGTTATTTGGGAAGTTTGCGGAAATTCTGCTCGACTTTTGTATTTGATAAATAACATTTGTTCAAAATGCCGTTCTAATATTTTGAGCTAAGAAATTTGGTTAGATATTTATGGTTATATTTAAGTTAATTAAGAAGTTAATTTCAAGCTAAATGTTGTGTCGGCTGCTTTTAGCCAGACAATAAATAAATAAATAAATTGCTAAAACGTTAAAAAAGAAAAGTTTAAATCTAATAAATTTAATTTTTAATTATATGTAGGCAACAAAATTGTTGAATGGTTTCATAATTTTTATAAATATAATTTTTCGTTAGACACATAATTATCTTTTTTAGATAAATTTCCTATGATGGCGTCTTTAAAGTTTACGAATTTTCGAAATAGAATTTGTAACGAGCATACTTGTTAAATAATGATTAGTAATCATAATCATAAGTAAATGGATTTTTTTTCGAACTAATGATTAAATTACGATTATTTTCGGTTTTACCCAATTTTATAATGATAACTATTACGAAAAATCAAAAATATTTTAAAATTATTACAATTATTCAAAAATAATCAGAACAAATCAAATATAATCAAAAATAATTTTTTTAAGTATTCAGATTTTTTTTTATTTTTTTCTGATTATTTTTTAGTAATTGTAATAATTTTAGATTATTTCTGATTTTTTGTAATCGTAATCATTAAATAATTACAGATTTTTCAATAGTTAATTATATAGTCACTACACAGAAAAAAAATCCGGGATATTTAGCCCGAATTCAATCCGAAACCATGTCAAAAGTGGGGTAATCTCGGATTTTCTGAAACCAAATATGAAATACTTGATCTTTTCATTCCCGAATTCAATCCTGAAATTCTTAAATTCAGGCTAAAAAATTTTAAAATTATTTTTAAATTTTTTTTTATTTTTTTTTAACGTTTTTTTTTAACGTTTTTTTTTAAACGTTTTTTTTAAACGTTTTTTTTTAACATTTTTTTATCCATTTATTTTTAATATTTTTTTAAAATATTTTTTTTTACAATTTTTTTTTTTATTGTTTTTAAATTTTTTTTATTTTTAAGTACGTTGTACTTGATTTTAGAATGGCATTTTTTTTCTTTTTGTACAATTATTTCCAAAATTAGTCTAATTGATTAGTAATTCTAATCGAAATTTAACAGGAATGCGAACGACATAGGAAACTAAGTATTAAAATAAATCAAGCAAGGTTTTCTACAAGTTTACAGATTTGCTGCGTTAGATTATAATCAGATTTGATAATCTACACTTTTTCAATTCTCTGGGCTTTGCAAAAGTTGGCAGCACTGGCGGTTAGCCGTAGCCGTAGAAACTGTTGTTGCTGTTGACGTCAGCGAATGAAATTATTTGAAATGCGTGTGCAAATGCACTTCAACAAGCGCACAACAACAACATGAACACACGCCAACGCACACACGCACACACGCACATATGTACTATATAATACACGCATACACAGACAAATGTATAGAAGCATAAATTATTAATTAATGCGTGAGCAGTTTTCCGGGTTTTCACTCAGTCCCAGCTGTCCAGCATTTGGCCGAGCAGCTCCAATGCACCATTAAGTTGGATGTGGTCCATTGCGAAGGTCAGTGGCGTCACAGTCCCTAGAGAGGGTCGACTGATGTATGAGAGAGAGAGAGAGAGAGAGAGGAGAGAGAGAGAGAGAGCGAGTGATTGTTGGGCAAATCTTAAAGCGCGCGTGCAAAGTAAATGGAAGGCAAACATTTTTGTAGAGCACAAAGGAAAAAACTTGGTCCAAACGCAGCCACAGGGTCTAATGGAGGCGGCAAAAAAGGGAAGAGAAAGATAGAGAGAGAGGGAGAGAGAGAGAGCAAATGGATGCGGATATGTGTGCAAAGTTTGCACGTTGAAATCCTTTCAGTGCAAAACGGCTTTTGCAAACACATTTTAACCTAATTTACAGTTAAACATTAAATATGTAAAGCACGTCAGTTTCAGTGTGAACGCGTTTTTGCCGCTATGTATGTTCATATATACATACATATAAATGTGTGTGTGTGTGTGTGTGTGTGTGTGTGTGAGCGGTTAAGCGTTGCTTGTGCAAGTTTGAGAGTCGCCACACACTGAAAATGGCAACCGTTGCTTTAGCTCCGACTGAGCTTCGACTCCTGCTCGGCAAAAAAAAGTTACCTTATTAAATTGCCAATCGAAGCATGTAACTGTAAATTTGCATTGTGTGAGTGGCGCAGCTAGAGAGTGAGAGAGAGAGAGAATGATACTGTGGGGGAGACTGAGAGGCAAATGTTGCTTAGGCAGCAGCAGCAGCAGCGGCAGCAGCAGCGAGTATAATGGCAACTGTGCTCCTTGCTTATGGCTAATAGCATCCATCCCCTTCCATTGGCTATACACATTACTCATACGCACTGTTGCACCCTTTCGCCACATACAACATACAACATACAGCCATGGCCATACAAATAGCTCTACGGAAACGCACAGATAAGAGATGAATGTTATTTTTTCATTCAACAATAGTTTTATTGTATTTGCTAGCCAATTAAGTTAATTAATTAATTGTTAGTGGTAAATGTATTAAATTAAAAGTGAGCTCACATAATGAATCATGATATTTTGTTAGATTAGCTAAACAATTTACAATTTTCATTTACTTTCTATTGTTCTTTAATGCCATATGCAAAATTAAAAAGTATTAAAATCAAATAATGAACTCAAAGTAAGTCAAGTAAAACAATTATTTATTTCTATGTTTTTAATGCAAATATTGTTAAGTCGCAGAACAGTTAACAATAAATAAATAAATCTATAGATTTTTTTAAAAATGTATTGTTTTGTGCTATTTGCATGGCCATGGGTGTAGCTACTTAAATTCCGAGCGAGTGAGTGTGAGAGGTTGACTGGGCTCTTAGCCAAGTCGAAATTACATATGCAAAAAGTTAACAATCACGTTCGTTTCTAATCAATTATTTCCAGCCTCGAGCCAGGCAGCCAGGCTGGCTAAAAGTTTCGTCCTGTTTCGTGATGTTCTGAGTCCTGAGTCCTGAGTCCTGCCACGCCCATGGCGCACGCTTCAAGTCGATTGCCAGCAGCTCATAATTTATGCGTCGATAATTTCATTTATGATCACTGCTCGTCTCCTTCAGCTGGACCCTCAAAATATCCTTGTAGCAATTGCACTAATTAGCATTTGCCCAGGACATTGCGGCAGCTGCTTTAACTCCGGGCAAATCGAGTTAGGCCAACTCGAGGTGCGTATTTGATCTACGAATTAACAAAGTTGCTGCCAAGTAAATGTTCTTAAAGCTGTAGTTTTAGTAAACAAATGTTCGGTGATTCATATGCGCAACTCTGACTGTGGCAGCAAATAAATAAACAAATAAATAAATAGTGAGTAAATAAAAATATAAGCAAAGTGCCAGAGCGAAAGAACCAAAGATGCGAGAAGTAAGTGAGGCGGGCTTATTGAGTTTCTTGGCCACAGACCGAGTGCCGCACATAAATATGAAACACGATCGCAGCACCCAAGAGAGGTCAACAGAAGCGGGGAGCAGGGGGTGAAGGGAATGAAAGGGGAGCTGGGTTATTGGTAACTTCTCGCTAGCAAGATTTACGCGTATTTGCGTAAAGTAAAATTTACGCCTGAATGATGAAGTGGCTCCTGGTGCTCCTTTAGTGCTTGGCAATGTCAGTGGCACTTCAGGTGCTCCCACGCCTCCTATTTCTCCAGTCCCTGCCCCTCCTATACCCCTTCTACTCTCCTTATTGTTCAGCTCTTTTGGTAAGCCACTCAAGTGCAACTTTAAAACTTCCCGAAAATGTATCGACTCAAAAGAAGGAAACTGTCGTTGCCTAAACCTTCCGGGCGTGGCTTGAGCTTTGAGAGGAAAGAAGGAAGAGACGAAGAGTGGAAAGCGGGGAAGGAGGGAGAAGTCGTCGCGTCGTGCGTAGCACATTTTCCGCATCAATGCGCGTTTATTTTACTGCTAAAGCCTTTACGAATGAATGAATGAGTGCCTCGACAAACCCCCCCCCCCCCCCTCTCTTGTCTCCTTGTCCCTTTGCCAATATCCTCACATCCTTCTTCTTCTTCTCAATCTTCACTTCACTTCTGCTTCAAGTGGCTTACGCCTCCGGCAGGCAGCCTTTTGTTGAGCCTTTGTTTTAGTGCGGACTGCAAAGTTTAAAGGCAAAAGAAATCACGATGCATATTTCCTAGATTCTTCCTGCTGCTCCCTCTTCCCGCTGCTTGCCACAAAAACCAACAAAAAAAAAGGGAAAGAAGAATCGAATTGATAATAAAATAAAATAAGAGAAGAGAAAAATCATATAACGAGTAAATGTGGCTGGCAAGTTTTTCAATTTGCGCTTGCAAACATATTTATTGATTTCCGTCTCCGTATCCGTCTACGTCTCTGTCTCCCTCTCTCTCCGTCTCTCCCTCTCTCTCCGTCTTCGTCTTCAGCTTTCATTTGTGCCACATTTAGCTTTTATATACTGGGCGACAGGGTAATTAAAAAATGTTTCTGGTCAAGTCACGGCCTGTTGAAGTTGAAGGCAGCCGCATAATGAAATTAACTAATCTGTACTTCCGTTGCCAATGGAGAAATTGAAGCTGCAAATTGAATCAAAGGATACAATTTGGCCAAAGGGATGAGCTGTGCTAATCCCGCTGCTAGGCAGCAATCGAGTAATCGATAACAAAGTCTACTTTCCACTCGGTTCTTCATTCAAATGCCAAAACCAAAAAGGACGACGGCTACTCAGTCGAATTATGAATACAAATGAATGCCAAGTGGCCAGCTTCTCAGCCATAGTATGCAGATAACGTCTAAGAAATTAGCCAGTAAATCGTGTTTGGTAACACACACACACACACACGCACACACACACAGTAAACACGACCTACTTGTGCGTCTTTCAACTTGAATGCACAGAGAAACACGTTAAAAGGCAACAATAAATACATAGATATGCCTATAACTACATACACACATACACAGATTCATATACATTACAGATTTATGACTTTTAAAAATGTTTAGCTGCAACTTAAACAGAAACTGCTGAGAAAGTTTTGAAACTTACCGACAGGTCACACATCGATTTGCAATTGCATTTTACAGAACATTTTGTTATTTAATACCCTGTAATGCATGCTAAAGTTAATGTAGCTACTCTTTTGTCTCCTTCTCGCAGTAATATATTGTTGAGATAGTGTTAAAAAATAGGATTATTCATTTAATTTGGTAACAAAGCCATGGAAATGTTTAATTATTAAACTTTTTATAAATACAATTAATTTAAATTAAATCAAATGATTCTCATCAATACTGATAATAGAAAACCATAGGAATAGATAAAATATGCTGACAAATATTAAAAAATTAAAATTTTTATTTATAAAATTAATTAAAAAAATTTTATAAAAATTTCAAAATGACTATTTTAACCCCTTTTTCCTACTTTTCACGCAAAGGTGTCTTTTTAGGAATTTTCAAAAAATTATAAAAAATTCTAGCAAAAACATTTTTGAAAATTTATTTTTGCAGTAACTTCTAAAATTGTTTGAATTTTTTTGTATCAAAATTGTTTTTGTAAAAAATTGAGCAAAAAAGGTTTATTATTAATGGGTACTTAATGGGTTAAGGAAAGTTTTGTGTCATTCAAACGGAATTTAAATGACATTTCCATTGATGCCAATATGTAAACGATATCGGCGCAAATAAGTCTTAAGTCGTAATTGCCATTAATATTAAACTTTGAAAAATCAAATGTTTATTAAGATTTTACTTAACGCCACAAAATTGAAGCAAATTCAAAATCGAATATTTTCTCAAATAGCTTCTTTAAGAACCATCAATATGGATATCAAATATTAAGTTTCGAGTGCAATTTTCTGTCCTTCATATTTTTGCCAACTCGCCTCAACTTGAGTATAAATCACAAATCTTCGATTGGATATATAAATTAGTGTACTAAATCATAAAGTTTTCACAGCCCAAACCACTTTATTATTGCTGTAGTTTTATACCAGTTCAATCAAATGTTCGCATTGGAAATCTTGACATTTGTGAGGCGTTTGTACATCACGTATACGACTCACCTTACAGATGGCTAAAAAAGGGGTTGGCGGGGAGATATTTTAATACCATTTCTCCAATTTTGCTCTGTTGCCGTTGACGTTAAATGTCGACGCGAATTTCATTAAAATAAACTTTTTCTACGACGTTTCAAGTTCATTTTCATTTTATTTGCAAGGGTATGAAAAAAAATCACTGCCAAGCACTTTTGCCCTTTTTGCTGCCCGCTCTTTGTGCCCCCTTTTTGGCCATGTTACTCGCTCCCACTTGCCAATTTTAGCCATTTTCCCACGTCGCCGTCACCGTCACAGTGGTTTTTATGGTCGCCGGGGGTTTTTACGGCTCCGCCATTGGCACATTTCCTGTTGGAGTGGGCACATCTCTAATTTGAATACCTGAAACTGGGACTGAGTTGTAGTCGAAGACTTGGATCTGGTTGGAGTTTGAGTTAAGGGGCCTCTTGATAACGCCAGCCCTTCTTTATTGCTTTTAAATGTTTTTAGAACCCGAAAGTCTTGGCCCCATAAAAACCTAGAGCCACCACATTTGATACACGAATTGTCTTTTATGGCCCAAAAGAAAGGAGGCTTAAAAAAAAAGGATAAAGCTACTCTAGGAGTAATTACTTATCAGGAAGCACTAAAGCTGCAACTCTGATTCTGATTCTGATTCTGACTCTGATTCTGGTGATCGATCTGGTCAGTGAAACTCCTGATGAACTGAAGAAGTGGACTAGTGGACAGCTGGACAGCGAGTGGACAACGTGTGGTCAGTGGTAAGTAGAGGGCTAAGTGCCAGCAGCTAAGTGCCGCTTCCGGTGGCCTCCATGCCATAAATTCGCACTCATGACGGCGCAAAACGCCGAAAGGCTTTCACCACCTTCTCTTCTCTTTAGTGTCCAGCTTGCATTGCAGTCAGAGAGAGTGAGGGAGAGAAAGAGAGTGAGAGAGAGAGTCACCTACATACACCGTCAGCCCAGTTATTGTTGCAATTAATAAGGACGTCGCCAGGCGTTGCCTTGTCCTGCCTCCTGCCTCCTGCCTCTTGCCACTTTCCTCTTGCCTCTTGCCACTTGGCTGACCCCTTGCGGGCCAAGAGAATATTTACTGCTGGCGCAGAGGCTTGAAAGGAATCAAGGCTCAGCCTCTGGCTCTGATTCAGATTCAGATTCAGGCTCTGGTTCTGCTTCTGCTTCTGTTTCTGGCTTCGTTCTCTGCATTCGCTGGTTGCATCAGCGTGAAATGTCCTTTGCCCATTACATTTGCATTGCCGTTACAAGCATTTCGCATTTATCGCAACAACAACAACAACAAGGGGCACAACAACAATACTTAAAAGGAAAAAATAGAGGAAGAAGTAACAACGATACAGTACAGAGAGAGTGCTTGACTGGAAGATACTCCCTAGCAAATCTGAAATTCACATTTAAAAATTAAATTAGTATTTTATTAAAATTTTTATTGATTTATTTATTACATTATTTATTTAACTTCAACTTGAGTGAGTCAATCAAGAAATTATTAGCAATAATAAGAGTTGATCAGTTATGAAAAACTTAAAAAACTGGTGCTTTCTGTTTCAATAGCTGTAGTCTATATGAATTGTTACTTCAATGGTTTGGGATACAATTTTCAGATCATGTCGCAAGTTTGGTAGCTCTAGCTCTTAGAATCCCCGGGATCTAGGTGATCCTGGTAAAGGACAGGCAGCATAGGAACGGAGCTGCCTGTTATCCTTGGAGTACAGGGTATAAACAGCAACAGCGACTGCAGGGACTGCAATGAGGGACTACAATGGCTGCCCAGAAATCTCGTCGCCGTCGCAGCTGGCTGGAAAGGGAGTAAGGAACAGGGTCAGGAGCAGGCTATCAGAGTAGGGTCAGGGCAGTGACAGAGAGGGAGAGGGAGAGAGGCAGAGTGAGAGAGAGGGAGAGTAACATTTATTGTTTGCAAAGCCTTGTTTATTATTTTACGTGCATTTCACTTCGCTTCTCATCTTCTCATCTTCTTCAGGGTCGCATGGCGAACTCTTTATGATTCGGTGCTCCTTTGGTCCGCTTGGCTGGCTGGCTGGCGAGGACAAAAAGCAGCCCTGGTACCCGTGCCATCCCTGGCACTAGTTACCGTCACGGATTCTGCCTAGTACTCCACCAATTCCTCCACAGCCATCGTTTCCATCTGCTGGCAACGATTTTATTCACTCGAGTCGAGTTTATGCTTACCCACAAACCCGTCTCCAGGTCGTTGCGGGCTGCACTTTGTCCGACTTTGGACTGGTATGCGGTTTCTTTATGTTTTAATGCCGTACTCCTCAGTCTCAGTCTCAGTCTCAGTCGCAGTCGCAGTCTCATTCTCTTGCCCATTCTCTTTTGCAACCTTCGACTCGTCGCCAAAAACGTCCATTGTTTGTACACTTGTACTTTATGTGCCCGGCCAAATTTATGCGCCGCTAAGTGGATTCGTGGATTTTTGCGTTGTTCGCATCTTGCACTTCCTGTGCCACATCCACAAATCCACAAATCCACTTCCCGGCTGCCTGCCAAACTCGCAGCGAGGCAGCAGGAAATGCAATGCACAATCCACATCCACAAACATCAGGATCTGTCCAAATAAATCTAGAGAAATAAAAACGACACGCCTAATTAAATACAAAACAAGTTAAAGCTAGTTCTGGGGCGCCACTATTTCCACAGACTCTGGACTGGAGTTCATCCACGCTCCCACTCCAGTTGGCCAATGAAATCGTCAAATAAATGAGTGCGAAATGCAATTAACCTGCGCGTGCCAAGGATGTTGTTGTCCTGTGTCCGTGTACAGCACGAGGCCCATTTATTACGCCATTTATCGAGCAACTTTCCGAGCTACCCCCTCTCTCAGTACTTCTACTTTCATCCATTTGCGTAGATAGAAAAACAAATTCAACTTCTTGCCCAGCTCTCCAGCTATTGCCGTGTTATCCCTCGATCCCATTGACGCGAACATAAAATCGTAGCAAGTACAAATCTTCAATTAACACAAAACACACAAAAAAGCAAAGTCGATAAAGGAAAGGTAAAGGAAAAGTAAAAGCCCAAAAACAGATAACAGAAAAACAGAAAAAGGTGATTCCTGTTGGCTAATTGGAAATTGAGGGGTGGCAAAAAATACTAAAATCTCTGACCCCCCCTCAAAATAGTACAAACCGGAAGCTTAAGTCGACCTTCCTCTGCGTTAGAAATGATTGTCAATTTGAGGAATTAATGTATAATGTGACATCAAAATTGGACTTGGACTTGGTCGAGATTCGATTCGTTTCGATGCGATTCGATTGTTTAAAGAGCCGACTAACGATTTGACCTTCAAAAAGAACTGTTTGTGTAATGGCAACTGGTCCAGAGCCAAATTGATTTTTATATTCATTGGCAAAATGTGGAGTTGGAGGTGGAGGGTAACCTTTTTTTTTTGTTTAGGGAGGGAACTTGCCTCATAAATTAAACATGCGGCACATAAACTAAAGTGCAAAATGAAAATGCCGCCAACGGGAAAAGGGAAAAACTCACATTTAACTGTAGTATATTTGGAAAGATTTTAAATATAAATTTCAATATTTAACTACGTCGTCGACAGGAAACGGTTGCCGAAACGGACGCTGGGGCGAAACGGGACTCCAGGAAGCGCCATGACAGCGGAAATGATCCATCGACCTTGTTCTGGGATAAGGCTGGACGATGGACGATGGACGGACGTCGGACGACGGGAATGCGACGAGATGGAGGTAAGAGTAGCTCTTCCTATCTCTGACAATTTATTTGGGCATTGGCCATGTTTGAACCAACCAACAACAACAACGAGGGGAAAAAAAGGTTTGCTGACCACAAAACGTTGAAAATATTTGTGTTTCCACTTATTTGCATTAATGCCACAGAACCGATCTGTATATACATATACATATTGTGTGTGTGTGTGTGTGAGGCAGCCATAAATGTTTTAAACAACCTGCGACCCAGAATGAGGCCATAAACAACAAGACAACAACAAGCCCAACAACATCAGAACATTGCAAAAACATCAAATCATAAACAAAGATTAGATTCCTGTATTGCAAGCGAATATTTACCCTTTGACCTGAGCTCAATTTGAACTTTATCTTAAGACTTTTGTTAACATACTTTAATTTTGTCTTAAACTTAAATGCAAAAAATAATTTAAGTTAAATATTTTCTAAATTTTGGTAGAAATTAAAAATAATAATTATTAGACTAAACTTGTTAATTCATTTAGGCTTTTGTTCTTATTAAATTCTTATATTGTTGTAATATCTATTGTATATTGTATATTTATACTAAATTTTTAAATTAGCTAGAGGCAGCAATGTTTGCTTTAAATAAATAAATAAATAAAATAAAAAATTCCTAGCAAACGTGAATAAAATTGATTACAAAAAATACTTTTAGCAGATTCTAATTTTTGTAATCAACAGAAAAATTCCAAAATTTCTCTACATTTTCTAAACTTATCTAGAGTTAAAAATAATTCCTGGAAATATTGTTAATTATCATGACTTATAAGATAAAAAATGCCATTTAATACTTATAAGTAAATAAACTGAGACAAAATATTTCTCATTCCGAAGCTGTCGGAGTTCTGTCAAAAAATTCTTGAAAAATATATACAATTTGATATGAACACACTTCACATTTTTTTTAGATTTCAAGACAAAAAAAATACATAATTTTCAACAAAATCCGGATTTAAGTGTATATTGTAAACGTGGAAAAAAAAGTTTCGTTCGGTTATAAAAAAAATTGCATAGCCCAAATAAATATATTTTTATACTATGATATTGGTCAAATTGTGAGTACAAAATCAAAAAATTAAAAAAATGGTGAATGGAATAGTTGATAAGAATAAGGATAAGGAGACGACAGATCGTCGGAGCAAATGGTCCCAATTTGTGGAGATGAACAAGTATTTCCATGGAGTTCCTTTGAGCCGCTGTCAATCGGCGCTTTGTTTGCAGCAAATTGGTAACAAGATGGCAAGTGCCAGTGCTTTTGGGCCAGCCCAACTGAGTTTGTCCTGGCAACTAGCCTGCAATCCGGCAGACAGTTCGCATCTTTGCGTCGACGACTGTGTGCTGGGATCGCACTCTAAGAGCGACAGACTCAGGGCCAAGAGCTTGAAGTACAAACACAGGCCCAAGATGAAACCGAAACCGTTCAGAGAGAAGAAGGCCAAGTCAAAGGTGACTCCAGTCAGCCATGATAAGCCCAAGATAATGGTCGTGGATGCCACAAAGAAGATGCAAATTCGTCAGCAGCAGCAGGAACGAGAGCAGCAGAGGAGTCCAAAGGTTGAAACGGTAGAAATGCCATTCAATAAGCCAGATCAGCTGCCAGTCGCAGCTCGGGTGAGGAAACCACCAGCCGAGATGGTCGCCAAAGGACCCAAAAGGACCTTGGGTGTCCCGCTCTGCTACCGGCCCACCATGTTGTTGGGTCCTCGATACTATCACGATCTGCAGTACTATAACCAACAGCAGTACTACCATCAGCTGCAGGAGCAACAGCGACAACAGCAACAGCAACTGATGCAGCAAAGGATCTACTATCGTCCCATGCAGCACATGTCAAGGCCACCGCCCCAAGGATACGATTATGAGCAGGGTCCACGATATGAAGTGCCCATTGAATCAATGTACCGCAAACTAAAAAAGGGTAGTCGCTATTGCGGCAACTTTTACTACAGATAACATTTTATGGGACTGCATATCGTGTGATATCCGTTCATTCCAGTTCCAGTTCCAGTTCCAAGTCTACTCCAAGTCAAGGCCTTAACTTATGTAACTATCTGTACACTCGCCAATAATTACACTAATGTTCAATTGTAAACAAATTCTGACCACATAAATAAGTGTCTAACGATGGTGACTTAAACAAATCTGCTTTTCTTTGAACCCGAAGATTGAAATAGAAAAAAAGGAACTACTTAACACTATAACATTAAAATACTTAATAATTAGTAGTAGAGATCAGATTAAATATCACACAATATATCATTGAAGAGCTTAAGTATTGCGTCAGTCACAAAATTATGAGTAAAAAAATATATATTAAGTTTCCTTTGCAAATCTACTACTTTTAACTTTCATTCTGTTTAATCAGAACAAGATCGGACAAATAGATCATTAGTAATGGCTGATTAAAGTCTTTCAAGTTAAGCGCCTAAAAGTATGCAACTATTTGTATTTGCTATTCTAATTGCTGCTTCTATAGTCGGGAACTCGACTGTAGCCTTATCACACAAAATATCATTGAAGAGCTTACATTCGCGTCAGTTACAAAATTATTATAGTTGCAATAAAATATGAATTTTGAGGCCAAATTATGTTTAAAAAAAAATATATTAAGTTTCCTTTGCAAATCTACTGTTTATAGCTTTCATTCTGCTTAATCTCAACGAGATCGGTCAAATAAATCGGTAGTTATGGCTGATTAAAGTCTTTCAAGTTAAGCGCCTAAAAGTATGCAACAATTTGTGTTTGCTATTCTAAATGCTGCTTCTATAGTCGGGAAATCGACTGTTGCCTTTCCTTTTTTTTTTTGCATTTCAATTTTATGTAATTGGGAAACTACAATTTTTATTTCGCAAATTTAAAATTGGTTTTTCTAACTAGCCTTGGGTAGCTTAGCATTACAGCCATTCTAATTTTCTTTGTTTATTTTTTATTTATTTACGAGTATATTTCATTTTGTGTTGAATTAATTCTAAGCTCGTTAGCTGATTCGTTTTAATTGAAACCCATTGAATCTGTAGGCTGTAGACTTCAACAGCAATTGCAAGTGCACGTCAGTCTGGATATATAGACCTTGACATGATAGTATCTGACATTCGAGTGAATTCCCGATTTGAACTGCCCGCTGGGCGCTTCCATCATTTATGGCCATGGCCAACACAACATGGCGGGGAGTCTGCGGTGCTAATTAGCCCTCAACAACAACACAATTTGCAGCAATTGAACTGGTAAAGAGGAGAAAAAGGAGAGGAAGGAGGGGAGGAGGAGACAATGTTGCCCTTCAATGACCTGTGAATGGAGTTTGGTTAGCTTTGCGTTGGAATTGGGGTATTTTAATATACTCGCACCTCTTTGGCCTAATATAGGAAATGGAATGGGAAGAGGGGATGGGCAGGGGTTGGAGTTGGGTTGGTCGTGGTTTATACAGGTCGCACCCACAGATACAATTAAAATCGAAGCGAACAAACAAACAAACAAATGGAGAAACACAGCAAAAGCAAAATGAAAATGAGCGAAAATAATGAAGTGGATAAAGTTGGTTGGAAAAACGAAACGAAACGAAAACCGAAACTGAATCAACAGTAACAGAAACAGAAACAGGAATAGAAATAGCGCAAATATATGGAGTGAGAGAGAGAAGGGGGAATGCGAGGCGAGAAAGAGACAGAGACAGAGAGAGAGCTGGAGTGTTTGAAGGAATTTTGAGTGAAATTCAAGGTATCATGGAATCGAATGAGGGGCCATCAAAAAGGTAGCGGGAACGGACGGGACAGGAGCAAGGGAAATGGCAAGAAAACAACATGGGAAAACTTTTGTAATTACAATAAAATTTTCACAAATAACTTTCAATTGTTTTTGCTGTGTGTGTGTGTTTGTGTGTGTATGTATTTATGTGTGTTTGTTTGTGCTGGAAAAGCGGAAAATGAGGCACCTTTAATAGGCGTCTGCAGACTACAACATTTTTAGCCGAAATTTAAATGAAAATAAAAGCAAGGAACAAAAAAGCGGAGCGCCAAATGAAAAGAAAACACTACAAAAAAGTGTGAGTACATGCATGTGTACAAAATTAAATTACAAATTATAATTAAAAAAATTGTGCAATATTTTTATTTACACTCAAATTAATCTAAAGCGACTTGGACTTGTTATTAGTGCCAGTTTTGAGTTGTTTCTCTATTTTTTAAATGAAGTGTGTGTATATTTGTGTGTGTGTGTGTGTGTGTTTGTGTGTGTGTCCAAGTTGATGGCTCATTTTTGTCAAACACACAAATATTTGTACTGTTATTGTGACTGGGGAAATATTTGCATTTAATTTCATAAAAGTGTCGAGAACTCGAAACAAAGCCCAAAATATGATTCGATCTGAATCGAATGACAATAAATTGCAAAATCTGAGAACAAGCAAGTACTGTATAAAACATGTACTTAGTGTAGTTGTTAAGGGATGAAGAGGATGAGGAGGGGAGGGGAGGGGAGGGGATAGGGGTAGGGGGGCTAAATTTACGTTGAGCTGATAATGTGCAAAGACAAATAACAGAAAAACACATGACAAAAGCAGCACTCGAAAATGTATGGAGCAGGGGAATAAGAAAGGGAAAGGGAGTGGCAAAGAGAAGGGGAGTGAGAGAGGAGAGTGAGTAAGGGTATGAGACTGAATCAACAACAATAAACAAATATCGCTTACAATGGCGGCCTACTAAGTAACAACAACAACAACAACAGACAACCCCCAGTAAAGTGGAAAGAAAAACCATCTACCCCCTACCCCCTGCCAAACATGCCATTTAACAGCTAAAGAGAGAGAGAGAGTGAGAAAGAGAGAGCAAGTGCCCACTCACTTGATGGAATGTAGAGCAGAGGGAGACAGCGACAACAGAGGAGGCAGAGACAATGAAGATGAAGCCGAAGATTACGAATTTCAGAGAGTTGTTTTGCCCTACGAAAATAGAAGACGAGACAAAAAAAAAAAATAAGAACAACAAGAGCAAAAAGTTAGAAGTGTGGCAAAAAGAACACAAAAAAAGGAATGAGAGAGAGAGACAGAAACAGAGACAAAGACAGAGAAACACCGATTGGCAATTGATGTGTTTGGCAGAGTGAAAGGAACTGGAGTTGGTTTCGGTTTTTATACATACATAAGTAAAATGAGAAGCTCCTGGCTTAGAAGTTGTACAGAGTTTTCTTTCAATTATACACAGCAGAGTGTTGAAAGTAAAAAGAGAACAAATCTATCCGTTCTGCAACACTCAAAGGATCCGAAAATCCCTGGAATAAATGGTTAAAAGGTGATTTAGGATTTTAGATATTTATTTTAATAATAATTTAATGATTTTGAGCTGATTTGTACCCTATTAATTTTGAAATGGATGAACGGAATATTTGATTTTTATAATATTTATTTATTCATTTAACTAAAATCTCAGCACTACAAGTTTGACTTAAATTTATGCAGCTGGTCACATTTAATGCATATAATTAAAATTAAATTAAATAAAAAAAATAAATAAATAAATATTACGTAGTACAGTGGAACTTCCCTATCTCGAATCACCATTATCCAAAGAAAAGTTGCGAGTTATAGAGATATTCGAATTATAGAGTTGCTTTTCTTAAGTTAGCTCGAGTTAGAGAGAAATTCGAGTTATAAAAGTTTGAGTTATGGAAGTTTAACTGTATTTATATGATCTATCTTAGAAGAAGTCTAGAGTAATTGTCAGTCGATTAAACTCAACTTAACAACAAAGTACAGAGAATCTGTTAGTCGATCATTCGCCAGCTGAATGTTCTGAGAGTCGCAGTAGGCAGTTGATGATTTGCATGCATCCCAGATTGAAGTAACTTCAACTTGTGCTCAGTGCGGTTTAAGAGTCAGCTAAATCCAGTTCCAAGCAACAGACACTGCATTTCCTGCCATTTCCGGTTCAGGTATTAGCAATAGTCATCACCCCCTCCCCTTCCCCTCTCCCTCTTCCCTTTAGCATGCGATTCCCTTTCTTGCCAATATTGAAAATCGCTATAAAAACGCAGCAGAAAACGAAAAAAAAAGCGAGTAAAGCAAAGCAAGAAATGATAGACTGACTGAATGAGAAGTGGGTGGTGGACTTGGTGGCTCTGTTGGATTGGTTTGGTTTGGGCCAAACTGATGTGCAAAATACATTTCAAAAGAGGAAATCATGGTCGCAAACGCTTTGAGGTTTTTACACTTGGTTTTCATTTTTTTCTCTCTTTTTTTACATTTTATTTTGCCAGGACATCTGGAGAAGTCTCGGTTTGGTTCAAGGACACAACAAGATGCCTGTTTGTCATTTGGCTTTCCTTTTATTTTTATTTTTATTTTATTTTAATTTTTTTTTATTGCTTTAGCCTTCAAATTTGTTGTTTTCAATTCTGTTTTCGTTTTTCGATGCTTCGCATAAAGAGATTAGCGCTCAATTTTAAATTGAGAGGCTTATTAGAGAAGCCTCCTTCTCGCTCTCTCTCTCTCTCTCTCTTCCCTTCCCTCTCCCTCTACCACACTCTTGCTGCTGATTGAATTGCGCACTTGGCCTAAATTCAACGCTTGTTTCTAAGGATTTAATCTGGCTTTTATTGTTCATTTGGCCGCCCTTTCTGTCAATTTGGCGAATACTACGAAATATGTATGTACATATGTATGTATGTATATGCGCCATTGTCTTCAAGTTCCCAGCACAGCAACAGTTTGTTCCCCTCTCCCTCTCCCTCTCCCACTCTCCCCTTCTCACTTCCTCCTGGTCTATGACAAGCAAATTGCACGCGAAGCTTTCCCGCGGGACTTGTCGCGTATAACAAGTGTAACAAGTGTTTGTTGTTGTTGTTGTTTCTCTCTCACATTACCCACATGTGCATGTGTGTGTGTGTGTGTGTGTGTGTGTGAGGTAATTCTCAGCAAATGAAATGAAAATTACTTACACTTGGCAGGGGAATATATTCACTTGCATACATATGTATACACATTTATTATAAGAAGAGTTAACAATGAAAATGCACAATAAAAACATCAAAAATCTGTTTGCAAATTGCATGTAATAAAAAGACATAAAGTTATTGTTGTTGTTGTTGCTGCTGCCAGCAATTATTTTACTTTGCTTTCATTCATTTCAAGCATAACAAAAGGTAAACTGTTGATGCTTGTTTACTGTTTACTTTTGTTATTGTTATTGATATTGTTGCTCAAAAATCACCTCAAAAATGTCTCGGCTCATCGAACATGTTACAACTTCTACAAAGCAACAGGACTTCTACACATTTTTTGCGATGTATAACAGTTTAAAGAGCCCGTATAAGTCCAAAAGGCTGTTTGTCCTGAAATTCGACTCGTATACGACTAATAACACGCATACGAAGTCAAATTTGCACGGGTACAAGCAGCATACGCATACAGAAACTACCACTTATATTTGTATAAGTATACTACTCTCAGTCTCATCGGCATAGCCTTTAGTATAAGACCTCAGCAGGCTTAAGAATATAAGCGAACAAGAAGACAATCGCACAAGGCACTCGTATAAAGAGCTCTACTGGCAAATATAAGTATACATACGTATTGCGGTCACATATTGAAATGTATAAGAAAAACTACCACCGTTGAAGTTATAATTATGTGACTCGCTGTATACGACCAACAGCCCAAATAAACAAAGCTGTTGCCCTCTTGGTCGTATACGACTCGCCTTATACGACTACCAACAGAGGCTTGCACCAGCATATATGTATAAGAGCGTGGAACTTCGACTGACGTATAAGTGTGAAAACCGGCTGTGACTGTGCAATTCACCTGCAAGCGCCAAACAAATACAAGTAAGTTCAATTGTTTGTGTTATCAATAGCATAAGAACAAGCACATGCGCTCTCTCTCTCTCTCCATCTGTCACTTTGTCTCTCTGTCTGTAATTTTAGCTCTCCCGCTGTACAAGTTCACTGCAAACGAAGTGCACGAGATGCGTGTTCGTGCTCGTTTTGCGTGCTCGTGTTCGTGTCTTTGCTTGCTGGCTCGATGGCTTCGCCAGATGGAAGTTTTAGTTCGGTTTTAGCTCTCATTCTGTGCGGACGCCTTGCCCAAGCACACGGGACCTTAAAGTGCGTCGCGAGCAGCGCACACATACTGACACAGTCGAGGAAGCTACACAGACACACGCACGCACACACAAACGCACACAAATGCATAAGTTAAAGGCAGAGGCTGAAGCAGCAGCAGCCGCGGTAACAACGCCAAATTATCGAGTCTGCGCCAGAAAGTGATAGCAATTGTTTAATCTTAAAGTTGTGGCAAAAAGAAATCAAATTAAAAGTGGAAGTGGCCAAAAAAATTAAAGGCACAATTCGGCACAATTCAGCTTCCGTTGTCATCGTCGTCGTCGTCGTTGTCGTTGTCGTCGTTGTCGTGGTCGGCGCCGCAGTCGTTCCGCTTTGTCCCGTCCTGTCGCGTTGCGTCGCGTCGCCGTCGTCAACAATTTCTTTGTTGTTGTGTTGGTCGCGCGGCGTCGTAAGCTCTCTGCTCTTCTCGCTCCTCTCTCTCTCTCGCCGTCCCTGGCAGCTGCAGCAGCCAGCGTGCGGCATGTCACATGTCTTGGCTCAGCTTGTGCCGCCTCCAAAGTCCAAGCAGCAACAATTTCGCTGTTCCCTTTCGTTCCGCTCCCCATTTCATCCCAGCAACAACATGTCCAAACTTGATCGGCACAGTGCGTTGTAAACTTGTTCGCTTCATGCGCAAATTGATCGCGAGTGTGTAAAGTGCAAAGTGACGTCACAAATAACAACAACAACAACAATAGCGACAAAAGAAAACAAATGTGGCGCTGCAGCAACGGTAAATGCAGCTCGTTATAGCCAGAACAACCGTAACAGCAACAACAACAACAATAATAATAATAACAACAACAACTGCAAGAGAAACAGCAATAACAACAACAAAATGGCATTGACACAATCTGAAACTGAAGCAGCAGCAGCAGCAGAAACGCGATTACAACAACAACAGCACGAGAGCTGCAGCAGCAGCAGCAGCAGCAGCAGCAGCAGCAACAATTACTGTTGCCGGCAACAGCAGCGGAAGCAGCAGCAACAACAACAACAGTCACATTGGATTAAACATCTTGAACTGTTGTGTATTGGTAAGTTTAGCATTGCGAATGTCACTGTTGTCCCCCTTCTCTCTAGGGACAGACATGGGCGTAGGCAACTTTCTGTTGAGAAGGGGTAGGGCAAATTGTGGTGGTTATCAAAAGGAAATTACCATTTAAATCTCTAGAGATTTATGAAACACACCTCTATACTAGTAAACTCATCTGAGATGACATCTTCCAATTGGACGTTATTTTAAAGACTATTCTTCTGCGTGACTTTCAAAAATAATAATTCGAGTTTGAATTTAAGTATAGGTAATATATGTAGTTAGGTATTATTGTATTATGAATAAACTAAGATGACTTCACAGACATGATTTTTAACCCCTTTTAAAAGGCCGCTCATAATCAGATTTGCTTGATTTTTTAGACCACGTACTTTAAAAAAGTACAGTGGTCTATTAACTTTGCTTTAAAATGGTTTTAAGAGATGCAGTAAACAAAGTTTGCTAGAAATTAATCCAGACTCCCTGAGGAAGGCGAAAAATGTCGCCGAAACGCGTAGGAGGACAATTTTTATAAATAAAATGTAATTTATTATAAAAATGAACCACATCGGCCTTATTAACCCACAAAGTGAATAGTACCAGAAATGAATGTCAAATTTTTAAATGTTTCTGTTATAAAAGTTGTAAAGGGATTTTCAAATAATTTTTCTAGCGCTTGTTTGATTTTTAAATAAAATTTGCCAAATATGCATCTATTTTCTTTTAATTTTCAATGAATGTTTCTACAAAAGGTGTAAGTTTCACTTATATTTTTGAGCTCTGACAACTTCTAATTTGGGGGAGGTTCCCCTTTATCCCCCTCCACCGCCTACGCCCCTGGGGGGGTTAAGGCTTAGGGGCTGGGGCATAGCGGTAAAGGGAGCGCTCCGCCTTCTGCAGCTGTTGCTCCTGCAATATTTAATACCCCGACTCATTAGGCCAACACACAAGTCATTCCAGCTTGACTTCTGCGGTTGACGAATGACGGAGAGCGAGGAGGAGTACGAGGGGGAGGGAGTAGAAGAGGGAGAGAGTGGAGTAGGAGCCGTGCGTGTGTGTGGATTAAAGTTGTGGTAACCCTAACTTCCTTTTAATAGCCGCTTGTGGTCGGCGCAAATACGTTGATGCCATTGGCAAATTATGCAGCAGATTGTGTCCGTTTGGCCAAATGATGCGTTGCCATGAGAATCGTTTGCCTGAAACTGAAATTGAAATTGAAATTGGGATAGGCATATGAATTGAAAATCGTCTTGGGCTCGTTAAGCTAATTAATAATTATGTAAGTATGCATGTATGTATGCATGTGGCCGGACGCACGTCTGCTGCAGCAGGTGAACTTCCGTTCACGTGTTGCGATGTGATGTGATGTGATGTTTGCCAGCCAGCAATCAAATCAGTTGGCCTGGCCAATAATGGAATAGGCCAAGTGCTCGTTCTTATCGCGCTTCCGCCCTTCAATCCCATCCCATCCCATAAATTGTGCGTCTCATCGCCTGATGCTTCTTCTTCTTCTTCTTCTTCTCCCAACACAACAACAATAACAATCAAATATAATTCACAAAATATGTTTAAACGCCCACAGATTTGGTCTGTTGTCCATTTGCTTTTTGGTAGCTTTGTATATTTATTTATTTTTTTTCACTTTTTTTTTTTTTTGTGGGCGTTTTTCGTTTGTTGTTGTTGATTTTGGTTGCTCTTCTTCTTCTGTTGTTTTGTTGGTTTTTATTTTATTTTATATTGTGTGGACAATCGCAGGTTGACACATGTGCGGCTATTAGAAACTGCCCCCGTTCCCCCTGCCCCTCCCCTCCCTACACCACTTTTCGTATCAGTTGCAAAAGAAGGGGGCGGGGGAAGAGACGCCTACAAAAAAGAAGATACAACGATAAGGCAACGCAGGCAGCAAAAATTCTAGAGCTTTTCTATGGTCCAATTAGTCGAAATGTTGCACGCACCTGGCAACGGGAGGAGGCACGTGCCACGCCCACCATCGTGGAAAAGCGACCGCAGCGGAGTCAACATGGAAATTGGCAGCATTGGAGGAAGATGAAGATGGAGATGTAGATGGAGATGAAGATGAAGATGGAATACAGAGAATAGGCAAAAAATAAAAGCATTTATTTGTCAGCACAAAATAATCAAGGATCATAATATGTCAACAAACTACAGGCAACCACTGTGCGGCAAGGTGTAACAGTGTCTGTGTGTGTGTGTGTGTGTGTGTGGACAGTGCTGCAAAACAAGCACAAGGACACACATACATACAAAAATGCCACAAAAGGAATAAAAGAAGATGAAGCAAAGAAAAAAAAGAAAACAAATGTAAAGAAAAGCAGAGTGCGTGTCCTTTTGGTGTGTGTGTGTGTGTGTGTGTGGCAGCAACGTTTGCTGAAATGTGTGCCACACGAGGCAGCGAAAGTGTAGCACAAACATGGCGTAATAGATAGGGGAGAGAGGGGGAGGAATAGGGGTTGGGGAAAGGAGGAAGTAGGAGGTTGTCGCTGACAGCTGGTGAAAATGTACTGGAGTGCATTGACAATACGGCAGCAACTGCTTGACCAGCCAGCACTTGAAGTCAGAGAGAGAGAGAGAGAGACAGAGAGAGAGAGAGAGAGACTGAGGAAAAGAGACACAGAGAGGAAGCAAGCGAGTGAGCTAGAGGAAGCTGCGAATTCTATAGAGTTTCTATACACTTCTACAGTTCAAAGGGCAAATGTTAAACACACACACACACACACTCACACACACACTCACACACACACACACACATATATATGGCATTATCTGCAGGAAGCAGATCTCAAAAAGCCCATTCAGCATTTGATTTCTGCATTTGACTTTCGTTTGTTCTCTTGTTCTCTTGCAGCGAGAAGCAGGAAAAGTTAATTGCGCCTCGCTCTCCACCTGTCAATGGCCAAGTCGAGTTTGAAAGATAGCGCCTGTTGGCTAAAACTGTTCACTTTTGGCTCAAACTGACTGAGTGTGTGTGTGTGGGCAGTTGCAACGCCCATGTGTATAAGATATGAGATACTTGGCTACTTGGCTTCACAACACCTTGAGTTTAGCTGTCAGACAGGTCAGACAGACAGTCAGACAGACAGTCAGACAGACAGTGAGTCAGTTGGCCAGCTAGTCGGCTAGCCAGTTGGCCAGTTAACCAGTTTGTTAGCCAGTTTAAGCCATGACTCCCACACGCGTCTGCTGTTCGAACGTTGTGCGTTGTTCGACGTGGGCGACTCTTAAAAAGTTTACGTAATTCGTAAAGAAAACTGAAAACTGAAAACCGAAAGCGAACTGAGTTTATGAGTTTATGAGTTGCTGCGTTGCACTTGCCACATGCTGCGTGTGGCACCGAAATAGCGCCGGGCTATTTAAAGTCATAAACTGCATTGGCCACGCCACGCCCCCTCTGTGGCATTGTGGGCGGGCAGGAGAGGGGGCAGTCGTTGAGAATGCCAACGGTAATTGCTGAGATGTCAACACTGCAGCCTGATGCCACCACATTCAACAGCTAACAAGCAAATTCAATTTGTTAGCTAGCGGCAGCTTCACAGTGCTGCACAAAAATACTTGTACGCATATAGAATAAAAAAGAATATGTATATACTATATATGTGCATATAAATAAATCGGTTGCACTTTCCGCATGTGGCAATACAACTCTTGCAACTAAAATAGAAACGAGACGGGAACGCAAACAAAAGTGCACTTGAAGTCGCCACATAGAAGTTGCACGATGATTTCGAATCTGTGGCAGCATTTGTTCTCTTCTTCTTGTTGTTGTTGTTGTTGTTGTTCATGTTGTTGATGTTGTTGTTACTCATGTTGTTGCTGTATTGTGAAGTGAACTCCTGCAGCGTTTCGTCAATCGTAGCATGTGGTAATTGCTCTGTGTTGCAGCTACCTGAGTGCCTTGTGCCTTGTGCCTTGCCACAACTCTACTAGCCGCCCAGATTTATGAGTGCTCAACAATCATGCCACATGTGTCCTGTGTCCGTGTGTCCGTGTGTCGTGTTTATGTTTTATGTCTAGTTGGCCCCTTGCCACGCCTTGTTGCAACTGAGAAAATAAACAGTTTTATTGGATATATAAAATAATAAAATCAACACTTTCTTTTGGGCATTTTATCAGCTAGTCGCAAAGCTAACTAAAAAGTTTTAAATATTGTTTTTTAAAATTGTTACAGACTCTTTGAATTTCCATATTCTTCAAAAATATTTATTATTTATTTAGCATGGACTAAAAGCAGCCGAATAAAAATTACTTTTAATGGAATATGAAAAATAATTATAAATAAGTTTGCAATTAAATTTTTTTTATATAATTATGAAATAAAATCTGAATGAATATAATACTATTTAAAAAAGTTAAAAATTCTTGGAGATATTAAAAATAATAAATTTGGTGAAATACATGATATATAATGTAATTCAGCAATGTTAATAAATAAATAAATAAATAAATAATGAAATTCAATTTTTATTTAAACAATTTAGAATATTATTTTCTTATTTACCAAAAATTCTAACTAATTTCCATTTACCTTCTGATTTTAGTCGGCGTTAAATAAATTTAAAAATAAACAGATTTATAAATAGGTAAATAAATAATAGATTATGTAATTTATTAATATCATTTAACAGAATATTCCAATGATTAAATACAATTTCTTTGATAGGAATATATTTAGGGTGTTCACTTGACCCTAGCAGCGTTGCAGATTGAAAACGTTGCAAGCTTGCTACGAGAGCAGCTCTTTTCGTGCAACGCGTTGAACATATTCAACAAAATATAAACAAAAAACAGCCCACTGTGATTATGTGCAACGCTTTCCACATAAAGCGCTGCTCTCGTAGCAAGCTTGCAACGCTTTCAATCTGCAACGCTGCTAGGGTCAAGTGAACACCCTTATTGTATAATATAATTTAGACTTTAAGTCATTTTACGAGTGGGTCCAGAAATTAAATTAAAAGCTTTATATACTTAAACGAAAATAAAAGAAATTATTGTACATTAAAAGAGAGCTTCAACTGCCCATAAGCACATGCCTTCAGTCCATCTCTCGCCAGTGACTAACTAATGAAATGAATTTCAATTACGAGTGTCTAGAAGTAGTCCTATCGGCGCAGGATATTAGCAATGTGCAGCCCAGCGTACTTCCTACGCAGAATATTCCCTCAGTGAGAGAGAGAGAGAGAGAGAGACAGAGAGAGAGAAAAGAGATGGCACTTGGACTCATAGATGATTGCGCCAGAGTTGTGATGGGTTTCAGTTTGAATTTGATGCGAATTGATTTGGTTATCGAGCAATGGTGACTGATACAATTGAAGAAGGACTACAGACCGCACATGCACTGCCAGAGAGAGAGAGAGAGAGAGAGGGCAGGAGGGAGACAGTTGGACAGGATGGATGAATAAATAAAGAGGGCAAATCAAGCAAATGCCAAATGAGACTCGTCATAGACTGACTGACAGATGCTTGAAATTGGCTGACAGAGAGTGGGGGAGGGAGGGAGGAGGGGATACTGGCCATGGCAATGACAGACAGCGCTGCTGCGCCACTTTGGTAATAAGAAACGCCTTCACAGGCCCAGTCAATAAATTAAATGTTTGCCATGGGAAGCTGCCTGTCTATCCAGGATGTAATTGAAAACCATTTGCGGATAGGTACGAGTTGGAGTCACAGCTGAGAGAGGGAGGGAGTTAGAGGGAAAGGAGGAGGAGGAGGTGCCACCACAAAGTTGTTGTTGTTGTTGCCCAGATCGATGGCTTCATTCGCTGTGCACATTCCATCGGCTGACTGCTAATTTAAATTTATGAATTTTTAAACAGCTCAATAATGAAAAAGTGCGAGGCGTGCTTACAATTTGTTGCCCAAAAATAAGAAAATTTATAGGTGTGTGTGTTTGTGTGTATGTGTGTGTGTGTGTGAGGCCACATCCTGCACTTGCTTCCACACACTTTCATTTTTCTTGAGTATTTAATCAAGTGTGAATAATTGCATCATTCTGCCTCAAAGGGAGTCGATTTCCTTTGTGTGCGCCAAGATACAGATACAAAGACACTCTCTCTGTCTGTTATCGATATAAGAAGCAAAGCCACACGCACCACCCACACCCACACACACACACACACACACACTTACGTACACACATACATGCACACCCATATCAATGACTTGAATTCAGCATCGAGGTCCTTTTCAATTTTATTTAAGCATTAAAATCGAAATCATCGCAAGTTGAATGAATTTTAAAATGTTATTTATGTATGAATCTTCGATTCTCATTTCCCACTCCTTTTTGTATGTATAAAGACGGTCTCGTGTCAGTTTTTTTTACAACATTGCACAGAAGTATGCGATACTCAAATATGCCCAATAAACAATTCTTTTAAATACCAATTTTGCAGTGTATTTAATATAAACAATAAAATAATTATAATATTTTTAAATATTATTAAATAAAATACAGCAAATTAATGTTAAATATTTAAAATAAAATAAATAAATATAAATAAATAAATAAATATTTAAAAAAAATATTTTGACATTTTCAAATAATTTTAAATAAATGCAGACGAAGTTATCAATTAAATGTTTTTAATAATTTTAAATAAAAAATTCAGTATATAAAAAGACATTTCAAGAGTTAAAAATCTTATGTATTTAATTTATACAATAAAATAATTTATTTTCAAAATATTTTCAAATAAAATACAGCAAATTAATATTGAATATTTAAAAAAATGTCAGTATAAAAAAGTTTTAATAGATATTTTGACATTTTCACTTAACGTCAAATAACTGCAGATGAAGTTATCAGTTAAATGCTTTAAATAATTAAAAAAACTAATGGATTTATCAAAATTTTTTTAATTTTAATAACTATTTTTATGTTTTTTTTATGCTCTTTTTATTTTGAATACTTTAGATATTTTATATATTATTTTATTGATATTTAGGTGCTCAACAGCTTTAAGCTTGACTTTTCTGTTGGTTACAGTTAACGAAATCTCCAAAAAATAAATGAATAATTTACGAAACTACTTTTTTATTGTATTTAACTATTATCATTTAATGTTTTCGATAGTTTTTGTATTCATTTCTTCGATTTAATTTGTTGAATACAAACACGCACAAAACACTCACGATATCGTGTGTCGATAAAAATGAAACACGAAACGCGACCAACTCTAGTTCCGATTGGCTTCATTGTGCAACATGTGTGTTAGAGTGTGTGTGTGTGTGGGTTTGGGGGCGTCTCTGCATATTTTATGCAGATTCGATAAGTTTACAACACAACAACAACAACAACAACAAGCAAAGGGAGTTGCTGTTGTTGTTCATATTGAAAATTAATATTTGATCAGCATTGCAAACATGAGAGTCGATTTATGCGATTTGTGAGTTGCTTTTTGTATGACTTGGATATAGGTACTTTTGTTGCATGTGGCATGTGGCACGTTGCAACGTTGTAGCTGCTGCAGCTGCCGGCTATATAAATCGCTTATGATGCGCAGCCCTAATTGCTGTGTTTGTTGTGAGTTGTTTGTTCATAACATATGACTAAAAAACAAAAGCTGTGTGTCGACGCGTGTTGAACCGGTTTGCAGCTGCCGCTTGCAACTTGCCGCTTGCCGCTTGCCGCTTGCCACTTGCCACTTGCCACTAGACAGCTGCAAGCGCCCAAAGACTGAAGACTGTCAGTGTCTCATCTAGGGAAACCGCATCTTCTGGACAGCTTATCGCTTGTATCGTGTGAACTTTGAGAGAGAGATTCTCTGTCTCTGTCTCTGTCATTGTTGGCTGCCACGCTTTGTGCCACGCTTCAGTAAACTCGACTCGACTCGACTTGTTCTCGTCTCGTCTTGAGTCGAGTCGAGTCGAGTCAGTTGCACACACCTTTTTGCAACGACGACCTGTTCAAATCCTGTCCAGTCCGCTGTCCAGTTGACGTGTGGTTCCGCTTCGCCGACGCCATCGCCGCTGACCCCATCATCGGTTAGCTGAACTGGCAACTGAACTGAACTGAGCTGAACTGGATGGGATTCGTGTGTGGGGCATGTGTGAAAATCAGTGACGCGGCATTTGCTGGGAAAGCTGGGAAAAATCGTTTGCCTTGCTTTGCTTTGCCTTTTAATTGCGACAGAGTGAGAGTAAAATTCGTTTTTCCTCTTGCAACAATTGCTGGGAACTTCAAGTATGCAACAGAGCAAAGCAATGAAGTCCGCCCACAGCTCTCGGATTTCACACGCCGACATGCTTCATTGGACAGCTTGGACAACAGCCTCAGTGCCCTTATCCTCATCCTCATCCAACAACTCCATCTCCATCTCCATTTCCAACTTCATATTCATTCTCATCTTCAGCTTCTCGCATTGTTGTTCGATTGCGCAAACATTATTTGTGTGTTGCACCGATTTGTTGCTTCACTTCCAATTCCAAACCCAAACCCAAACCCAATCTCAGTCACAATCCCAATCTCATTCCCTTTCTCAATCCCATTTTCAATCGCAATTCTGGTAACTTGAATCCTGTTAACCCCTTGCCCAACCAGCAGCATCCACAACGCAGTCTCATTGTTCTGACCCGCTGGGGTGACTTCCTTTGTCATCTGTCTATGTCTGTGTGTGTGTGTGTGTGTGTGTGTGTGCAAGTGTGTGTTTACGCTGGATATATGTGTCTCGAGTAATTTGGACAAACAATGCAAGTACTTTGGTACTTTGGTCTTCGCACACGCGTTGGCAGCTCAAACGGCAATTAAAGCATACAATAAGCTGGCAAACACTTGGCAGCTTCAGCCACAAATGTCATTTGGTGGTGCAAGTGGTGCATGTTGCATGTTGCATGCTGCACGTTGAATGTTGAATGTTGCATGCCCCAGGCGGAATGCTGCACAACGCTGGTGACTCACATTACAATCAAATTGCCAAAGTTTTGATCATGTTTCACCGCTTAATATTCAATTTATTAATAATTTATCTGTTATCGATATCAATTTGTAGATAATCGCAAGAAGAATTGTTTTTTACTTGATAGAATCGATAGCTTGCAATTTATCTAGTTTTAAAATGTATGTACTAAGGTTACTATTGCAATAGTAACAATATATTGATGGGCTTTCAATTTAATTGCTGCTTATTCTTAAGATAATTTAATTATCTTAATGGATTATTCAAGCATAAGATTATACACTCAGACCAACATTTATTCGTACACCCTTTTTTTTACTTTAACAGCTATAAAAGTCAAGTCTTCACATTAAAAAAAATATATTTGGAAAGGTCGTTCAAATTCCGTTTGAATGATGCAAAACTTTCCTTAACCCATTAAGTACCCATTGAAAATTTTGAGTTAAAAAATAAGTCAATTTTTCAACTTTTTTCCTCGATTTTTACAACAAATATTTTGATGCAGAAAAATTCTTCAAACAATTCTTAGAGTAACTGCAAAAAAAAATTTTCAAAAATATTTTTGCTAGTATTTTTTATAATATTTTGAAAATCCTAAAAATTACCATTTTAACCCCAAGGATGCACGAATAAATGTTGGTCTGAGTGTATATATCTCATGTCTAATCGATAGCATTCGATGTTATCTTTAATTTCTTGATAGTTTTTAGTGGTCGATTGCCCATAATTTTTAATTTTTGACTTGTTATTCTGTTTTTTTTTCTTATTAAACTTCATTTTTTTTAATTTTATATTATCTCAATGCACAAATTGTCATGTGCTCTTAGGAAATTTTAAATTTAAGGGCGTGTTTCTGCATTTGGCTGCTCAAATCTATATTATCTAATGGTTAACCTCTTCATATTTCTGCAGCACAATCCAATGACCACTGGCCACATATTCGTAAGGGACCATTTTACTGTCATTCTTGCTTTTTACCTTTCTCTCTCTCCCATTCTATTCACTCTATTGCCCAAGAGTCGATTTCAGTTGCAAGTTCACATGCCTCAACTTTTGCTGACACGCCCCCATATCAGTTGCCATAATTCTCCCAACATTTTTTTCGCTACATATTTTCCTTTTTTCTTTTGCGGTTCCAACTAGTTTTTCGCCATGTTGTTGCATCTGTTGCAACTGTCGCAACTGTGGCTGCCACTGCTTCACAAATTTTAAAAATATTTAAGAGGCAAGTTCGCAAAAAAAATAAAAAAATAAAAATAAAATAAAATAAAATGGGGCAACCAGAGAAGTTGGCCAAATACCGTAGACCGTTAGCAGGAAAGTGGAGACCACTGTCAAGTGTATGAATATTGGAGAATGAAATTTGCGTCTCTGTTAATGGCATCGGTTTCGCAATAGCAATAGCAATAGCCATATCAGCATCAGCTATTTCGACCAAAAATTCTTGAGTGTCCTGGCGAGGTAGGGAGGTAGGGAGTGTGGGCGGTGGCACGCCCACTGCCAAAAGATACCGTTCGTTGTCGCACGCACCACTTTCACTCCGGCCGGAAATTGCTGCATCAGCGTATAGAAATTTTTGGTTTATGCCCAGGCATATACACACACACACACACACACACACACACACACTTACACACATAGTAGACTGGGTTGTGCCTACCTCAGGCTCTAGGCTGCCTATCTGCGTCTCTGTCGCACCGCCGCTGACCTCAGCAAAGTGGCTGCCACACATGATATTAGCCATGTTGGTTTACTTTGGTTTCGATATTTCCGCCTTCCACTTGGCTTTCTCTCCCCCTCTCTCTCTATCGCCCTCCCTCTCTTTCTCTCTCCCTTTCAAATATGAAATTTATTCAAGTCACTCTGGTTTAATGTTTGGAAATGGACAGCAAATAACTTTGAAAACGTTACAATAACAACAACAACAACAACTGGGGGGGTGGGGGAAAAACCCCAAATGCATTCGCCAGAATTGAGAATTGAGAATTCAAGTTGAAAATTTGGAGTTGGCTTTTGCTACGCCATAATGAAGATGCAGATAGAAATGAAGATGATAATGATGACAAGTTCTTTTTTGGAACCTTTTTCAACTGATGAGTTTATTGTGCTAAAATTACTAAACGGGAGTAAGAGGGTTGAGAGAGAGAGAGAGAGACAGCCTATATACCTAATGTGGCTAGTTTGCAATTATGGTAATTTACAAGTGTGTGTGTATTTACGCTCTCACAATTTCGATTTAACAGAAATGATTTTTTAAAGATAATATTACGAAGGCCCATCAAAGAAAAGGAGCAAGTCAGAGAGAGAGGGAGAGAGAGAGAGTAATAAAGGGGGTAGGGGAAACCTACCTACTCAACCCACTTCCAATTATCCAGTTTCCAATCTCGGGGAGGCCTGGCTGCTCACCAAAAGGACCCAGAGGGTCCCCCAGCCACCCACTGGAGACATTGGCGCATAAATTGATTGGATGATGTCGCTTTTTATGTCGTTTGTCCCTCTATATCCTGTCGTCTTGCCGATTCCTTTTTATTTTTATTTATCTGTTCTTTTTTTTGTTTTTTGTTTTTTCCCTATTTTTGTTTAGTGTCCTTATTCTGTGAATTTCATAATCGAACGCGATGCGATGCGTAGCATGTGTTATAAATAAATCAAGCATACTGGGAGCAATCTTTCAGATGCTTGTCGGTTGGAAAACAGCTTTAGATATCTATAGACTGTTGTGCAGATAGATTGGCGCTTAATTTAAATGCTGTCAAGTGCTAGGCATTTGGTTTAAACTCTCTTCAGAGCGTTTTAACGATACTCAATTCCTCTAAAATATTTATGCACTTAATACTTTTTGTAGTTGTTGTTCGTTGCGTGTACTAACCAAATTATTTTCCTGGCGGAACGCATTTTCAAATTATTATACGAAAACAATGCTCCCACTTTTTCCCACAAGTCAAATAAAAGCGAAGCAAAAAAAATGAGGGGACTTGCCCCTATTTAAATGTGACCAGCTAATTGAGGCACAACTACGCATGAATATGTATGTGTGAATGTGCATATGTGTGTGTACTTTAGCTTGACAGGTTGCTGTCAGAGTTGTGGCAAAAAACTATTCATAACTGAGTGCTCTAAGAGGTCTTCAACACGATGACCACTCTAATCAGTTGCAACACTCGCAACACCCCAGTGGGAACCACAAATCGCAACATTTATTCAGCAGCATTCGACAGTTTTCACATATATGAAAAGGGGTTTTTTATTATAGCCATTTACTCAGAATGAAGGCTATATAATTTTTAAAATAACCATTTTATATAAAACATTTTTAGAAGATTTTATAAACTTTTATCTGATATGAATTTAAATAAATTTATTAATACTGATTAAATTTTAATATATAATATAAAAAAGAAATAATTAAATAGGCATGCTGTATAGTTTGTACAGAATATTTAGGCCCGTTTTTTCAATGTCTAAATAAGGTGTTTGATAACTATTGAAAAGAAAATTTGACGTAAAATGTATAGAAATTAATGTCGAATTTGAAATTATTTGTTGAAAAAAACTTAAATGTACATTGAAAAAATGGCCCTTAGAATATTTTTTTAAGACAAAATGTTTTCTGTAATTATTGCTTAATGCTTTGTTTTCCATTAACGTAACGATTCTTATAAAAATAACTTGTCATTTTGATTTTTAACAACTTTCTTTTTCTTTTTTACTGCTCATTTCTGCTTGGCATCGCACTTTATTTTTGTGTGGCTTTCTGGCAAGGAGGCTGAGGAAACTGCGGTTGCTGTGCACCGTAAAATATTCGTAGTTAATTCATAAACAAAATTTGTTGTTGCCGCATTTTAAGCGTGAGTTACCTTGTTGCCTGCCACACACTTTTTGCAGCTTTTGCTCTGGCACAGGAAAATCCCCAAGACCATGGGTACTTGGACTTGGCAAGTGGCAAGTGGCACGTTGCGCGTTGCAAGTTGCACGTTGGATGTTGCCAGTTGAAAGGCAGACTAGGTTGCCACTGTGGCCTCCTTGGGCTGTGTCCTTCAGTGGCGCCGCTTTAAAAGCGATGCTACTAATAATGTTGTCGGTGATTATGCCACGACTCCTTTTGCGGCAGGGCCCTAATGCTGATGCAAATAATGGAGGTAATATTATGCCTGGCCGAGACTGTGCCTTTGGTTGCTGTACAACTGCTGCAGTTGGACTCGAATAAAATTCCTAAATGCCGACATCTTACTACAAACTCGACCAAAGTGTAAATTGTAATACATTTTTGTATTTTCACGATAGTTTCGTGTTAATTTTACGATAGTTATGCAATTTTCCTTGACTAAGAGAAGATTATAAAATGTGTTTCAATATGTATATAGAAGAAATTCAATAGGATGAACATATAGATTCTACATTGGAATAAATTCACTTTTTTGCCCATTTTCTTAAAAATTGACTTCCAAAATGAACCGTTTGTATTTTAACGATTACACTTAGTAGGACCGTAAGATTGTAACATGAACCATTTTAATTCTTAGAAATATATTGAAAGTTTAATTTAAAACAAGTTTTACAATTTGTTTTCGATGTATCAAATAAAATTTGATGAAAAAATTCTTGGCACAAACTAGGTGGAAATCTCGTCACGTTCGCGATGTCGCGTTACAAATTACTAGTAAAAGTTGTAAAATAAATAAAATGATAGTAACTTATCAAAATTATTTCTAAAATGGAAAACTACATTATTTTATTATGGTTTAAGAGTATTTTCTTCCAAATTACTCGCCACATTTCGTAGACTTTCGCATTTGTCAAGATGAAGTCAAACATGACTTCCATTTTTCGTCGCGTTCGCGATGCATTGTTTTCTATTAATAATTAAAAAACGACAAGTCTTCAAAGATTGTCTTTTATCATAAAAACAGTGTTGATAAAACGCATTAAGCACGTGAGAAAACTGTTTTGAAAATGTCAGCTTTTATCACTTTTTTTTTTCATTTATACACGTACAAATGTCGCGTTCGCGATCCTAGAAAAATGTTACAAATATTTTAATTTTTTCAAAGCGAAACTTAATCTTAACAAAGGTTATGGCTGCAGTCAGTTATTTATGCTCTTTGTCATGGCAAATTGAACAAATGCAAATGGATTCGGTTAATCATCACACGCCGCTTCCATGTGCAACATTGTGTTGCAAGTTGCGCAGGCCACGATCGAGTTGCGACCGCCTTGGAAATGTCGTTCCAAGTGCCGCAATGTTTGTACAATGCATATTTTGCAGAAGCCAAAACAAATGGGCGTCAAATGGGAGTCAAACAGTTTGCCGAGCAGCCAACAAAGTGCCGTGCAGTTTAGTAGAAGGGGACAGTGGCTGCTGCAGTTGCACGTACGCGCCGCGTTGCATGCACCATTAGCGGAAAAGGTCGCGCATCTACTATAGTATAGTATTGTTATATTGCAGCAGGAGAAGTCGAAGTATAAGTCAAAGAACAAGAAGAATTGCTGCAATTGGACACACAATATTTTATAACGAAATTTGTCGAGCAGGAAAGTTGCATGCAAAGCACGTTGTCGCTGACAGCGGGGGGCGTGGCCGCTTTGGGGCGTGCCACAAGACTGACAGCAAAGGTGGCAACGTCGCATACACATACTATGTATATATTGCCAATATGTGTATACCAAAAAAAAGTGTACATGCCAAACGTCGCAGCATCCGGCAACTGCAGCCCAGCCTATGTTGGCATTTTGGCAGCTTATACGTGGCATGCCACGCCCATAGATGGATAGATAGAGCATAGCGAATAGGATAAGCTGGCAATAAAAGTAAAGCAGAAGCAGAAGCAGCTCACGATTTGCCAGTGGGAAAATCATAATCATCAAATTAACGCGCGTCCCGTCGCAGCAGCAAATTTGCAGGACTCAAATTGGTGCTTGACGCCTTGAGGAAACCGGGGCACAAATACGACGTGAGCATTTAAAGGCAAAAGCGGAATAAAACTTGAGTGTTTTCATGTGTGGCACAAACACATGGTGTTAGCTTTGGAGAGGGAGAGTCAGATTGAAACCCATGGACGGGGAAGTTGCCCATTCTCCTTGAAGGCTACTCAGGTGTCACTTTTATACCGAGCAGGCCTCGTTTGACCCCCCGACCCCTTCAGTCCGTCGTTAAAGCAAGGCTGAAAAGGCTGCTTAATCAGCGGAGGAGGCCATGACAGCTAACTGCTGGGGCGGGAGCAGAGCAGAGCAGAGAGCAGGAATCATCATCGTTTGACTGCGTCAGCGTCATTGTCATAAAGCGGCTAAGGGGACAGTGGCAAATGGGTGCGTCCTCTTCACACATACGTCACTTGGCCAGGCCCTCTCTTGGCCAACTCCCTTCGCCAGCTCCCTTTTCCATCTCCAGCTACAGCCAGAAGCGGTTGAGGCCATCAAATTTCAGTCATAACAATAACACTGATAGTCCCGCTCGTAAAATAAAACCCTTTTTTTTTTTTGCCCACTGCCGCAATGTCAGGCAACTGTGGCCGGGATTTGTGTGCCAATGTGTTTGTGTATACACACATGTGTGTGTTTGTGTGTGTGTGTGTGCGTATGAATGTTGTTTCACTTCCAGCTCCGAAAACAATCAAGTCCGCGACACAACGACACACGAAAAACAACAACGCACTCAGGATGCTGAAATTCGACAATGGCACTTGGAATGCTGTATGGTTCAGAGAGGCTGTGAGGCGGCAAGGGGAGAGGGGGTTAATCCCTTCCTCTGCTTCTTCTTCTTCTTGTTCTACTTCTTCGACATGAAATCCAATTGGAAGCACTCGACAGCGCGGTCAAAAGGCGACGCCTAAAGCATTTAAATCCTTTTCGCACTTTGCCATGTCGCGTTGTCTCCGCTTGTTGCGTGTTTTTCCATCTACTATTTCCGTCTGACACGTACTATGTGCGTGTGTGTGGTGTGTGTGTGTGTGTGTGTACTCCTCGTCATGCTTCAATTTTCAGTGTGTGAGCCATGTCTAATACACTCATACGACAGAGCCAGAAATGGGTTTCCTTTCTGGCCGTAAAATAGGAATTTACTTTATTAAAATTTTTCGCTTGAAAAATATGAGACAACAACAATGGCAATGAAGACGATGACGACAAAACAACAAGCAACGCAAATTTGTTGAAAAACCAGACATATACACCCGCACACACACACCCGCACACACACACACTCGCACACCCAAGGGGCATGGCCTGAATGTGGCGCTCGAGTTGCCAATGATGCGCCCATCATGAACGAGGTAAAAATTTACTCAACTATGAACTCGCTCTTGCCGAAGCCAACAACCCACAACCACACCCAACACCCACACACCCACACATCCACACCCACAGTAACTGGGTGTATGTGCGCATCAGTGTTGCCCAAATTTGAGCACTTAAGAGCACTTAAAACTCGCTAAAGATAGAAATAAATGTATAAAATAAACTAAATATATTTACACTCGCCTGAAAAACTATGCGTACACACTTTTTTTTTACTTTAACAGCTATTATAAGTCGTCATCATATTTAAAAAAAACATATTTGGAAAGGTCGCTTAAGTTCCGTTTGAATGATGCAAAAATTTCCTTAACCCATTAAGTACCCAATGAAAATTTTGAATTAAAAAAAAGCCCATTTTTCAAATATTTTCCTCGATTTTTTCCAAAAAATATTTTGAAGCAAAAAAATTCTTGAAACAATTCTAAGAGTACTTGAAAAAAAAATTTTTCTAAATTATTTTTTCTAGTATTTTATATAATTTTTTGAAAATCGCGAAAAATTATAAAAAATACCAGCGATGAGATATTTGAACAATTTTTTTTGCAGTTACTATTTAAATTGTTTAAAGAAACTTTCTGCATAAAAAAATTTTTTTTTTTAAAATCGAGGAAAAAAGTTGAAAAGTTGACGTTTACAAATATTCGAAAAATTCAATGGGTACTTAATGGGTTAAGGAAAGTATTGCATCATTCGAAAGGAATTTAAAAGACCTTTCCATTAATAGCAAACATTACAATTTGGCTAGAACTTACTTTGAAGGGTGCCAAAATACTTTTGGCCACCGTTGTATGCTTAAAAATATGTTTTCAGATGTATGTATGAGAATTACTTAATATGTAAATAATGCAATAAACTTTTTGAGCTAAAGCATTTTAAACATATTTAAAAAAAAAAGCTATATATATGAAAATTTTCATTTTAAGCACGCTAGATCTAGCTACAAATTGGCTAAAGTGGCAACTCTGGTGCGTGTCTGTGAAATAGGCTCGAATTTGCGTAGAGCTTGCGTCGACAGGGCAAAGGTTATGGCCGCGCCTGCTGCTGGCAAGGGTTCCCGAGACGGGACGGGACCGAACAGGACTCAGGCGGGGGAATTGCCTGCGCTTGACAGTTTCATCCAGATAAGAAGGGGCCAGAGGGACAGCGAGAGAGGGGAGGGGAGGGGAAGAGGGCAAGAGCAAAGCTAGGCAGCTGAAAATTTATATAAATTGACAGTAATGCTGAATGCTGCTGCCTTTGCCCCGAGAACAATAACAACAACTTCTATGCTAAATTGCGCGACAACAACATGACAACAACAACATGACAACAACAACATGACGACAACAACAACAACAAGCAGTCGAGGGTTAAGGCAACTGGATCGTATCACATTCTTTGCCAAATTATGTACGAAAAAGGCAAATAATGAAATCGTAAAGAGTTAGCCTAACCCAGCGATCCCAGAGTCTCGACTCGCATCGCTCTTAAATTGAACCCCTAATTCCCCCCTAACCCCATAATTCCAACTTGCCCCCTTCCAGATTTATGTATGTATTTTGCTCGTATTTGTATTTAAAATTCATTTCTCGACTCGGTTTCTTTGCGCGGCGACATCATGTGTATGCAAATAGTGGCCATATTAATCATTGAGCCCAGGACACGAGACATATTGTTGTTGGGCACTACGTCTGCGGTTAGTTTCGGTTTTCTATTTTTATTTTTATTGTAGATTTTCATTTTATCATTTTTGTGGAAAAATGAAATGGAATTTTATCTATATAGCTAAAGATAGCACTCTAAAATTGCCGTTGCCGTTGTGGTATTTAAAACTGCATTTTGGCGCTTATAAATAAACAGCTCTGTCTCTGTTTCCTCCTACGCCTCCTCCTAGTCCTTCTCTTTAGGCACTTTTCGGCCATATGCGCGTTTTTCACTTCTTTTCTCTTTTCCCTGTGGCAGCCAGCGATTCAGATCCCGTTGGAAATTTATGAAAGCGACGTAGCACGGATAAAGTGCACTGAGCACGGACTCAGATTCGGACATGAACATGAAGAGCAGCAGGGAGAGGGGCAGGGAGAGGGACAGGGAGAGGGGCAGGGAGTGGGACAGGAACATGAAGCAGCGGCACTAAAACAACTGTAGCTGCCTGATGGCCGCGTTAAATGCTTTTGTTGATTCTGGGCTCGGCTCCGGGCTTTTTATTCTTTATTTTTTTGCACAATTTAATAGTTTTGGCGGGGGTTGGTGGCTGGCAAAGAAATAAACTCCGACTGCAGTCTCTGCAATAAGTCTTGGCAAACAGTCACCGGGGAAAATGGGGGCGTTGCGCACGCCCCGGCCACGCCCACAATTGGCTTTTGTGCGACGATGACGGGGCCAACGCTCGTCGGTTTTTTTGTTTGTGCCGGGGAAATGTGTTTGTTTTTCATTAAAAAACTTTTCATTTTGAAACGGTCAAAGTTCGGCTCCAGCTCCAGTTCCAGCTCCGACTCCGTGTCCGTGTCCAACTCCAATTCCAACTGCAGCTTAGCAGGCGCAGCACAGGACAACACTGACTGTGGTATGTCCTGTTTTATTGCGGTCAGGATTTGCTATTTAGGGAGACTTTCTATGCGGCGGCGGCTTCTCCATTGTCTCCTCGGCTCTGTCTCTCATTGTTTTACTTTTCAGCGCACTGGCTAAATACACATTTCATAATTCAGGGCTGTTGAAAGCTGTGCAGCCATTGAAAGTCACGTTTCTAATAGAAATAAGGCCAACTTGAACAATCACCGCAGCACATCAATGAAATGAAGGCACAGAGCCAAAGACAACAAACGACAGACGACAGACGTCAAAGGACAAAGGACAAAGAACAAAAAAACATTCAGAACAATTAATCAACCATTTTTACTAAAGATCTTCTGTTTTTTTCTATTTTCATTACAGTAGTGACGTTGCTGCTGTTGCCTTCTCCGGTGCACGGCCAGCAACAAAAGTTTCGCACCGTTCCACATGATCTGCAAGTGCTGGAGGGATCCGAGGCGATGATGAGATGCGAGGTGGCCAACGTTGCCGGCGCCGTGCAATGGACAAAGGATGGCTTCGCCCTCGGCTTCTCGGCGGTCATTCCCGGCTATCCGAGATACTCCGTGCTGGGGGATCGCAAACAGGGCGTCTACAATCTGCGCATCTCGAATGCCTCCACCCACGACGATGCCGAGTACCAGTGCCAAGTGGGACCGGCCAGACTCAACTCGGCAATTCGCGCCAATGCCAAGCTGACGGTCATTTGTAAGTATTTTATCACATTTTGTTATTGATTTATTTATTTATTACTTAAAATCAGCCAAAAGAAGTAAAAAAAAAAGGGTATAAAATGATTTATTATTTATTTAGAATTTTAAATTAGCAATTTGATAAAATAATATAGAATTTGCAATTCTAAATAATAATAAATATTAAATAATATAATTCTTTTAATTTGAAATGCAAGAGATAAAGAAACAATTTAAAATGCCTGGGGTTATTTAAAACAATAATAACAATGTTTGTAGCCTTGTTATAAAATACATTTGGTAAAAAGGAATAAACGAGTATACGAAATGTAATTGGGATTGACTTTACGCTGGTTTGCAGCGCCAATTAATTCGAGTAATAAATACAATTTGTAGGGAACGCGTCGTGTTTGTTTCCTGCTCATTGCACCTATAGAATTTGTACTTGCATATTTAAATTGTCGAGTCTCGAGAAGAGAGACGAGAGACGAGAGACGAGCGACTCGCATGCGGGTCGAGACTGAGAAGAGGGATGGGGATGGGGATGGGAATGAGTTGGTTGTTGGTTGTCGTTGCCAACATTTATTGTCAGCAATTTGCAAAGCAACAGCAATTGCAGCAACAACAACAACGACAACAACAACAAGGGAAAGCAGCATCAACAATGTGAGAGCTGAGCTGAATTTAGCGCAGTTTATTGCTTCAAGGAGTCACAGTCTGAGCTGACACTGCCAGGACTAAGCTAGACAGCGAGAGAGCGAAGAGGAGAAAGAAGGGGCAAATGGGGAAAAAGGGTGCTCGAGGGGAATTTCAGCATTTTCAATGAATTTATTTTTGTTTTTAGTGCTTCTCTCTCGCTCTCTCTCAGTGTGTTTGTGTTTGTGAGTGTGTCATTGCATTGTTATTCCTGCTGTCGAGTAATCACTTTGAATGTGTGGGTATTCCTGTTGCTGTTGTTGTTGTTGCTGTTGTTGTTGTTGTAATCACTCAAGAAATTGCGCTACATTTGATGACAGCGATTTTCATTTCCTTTGCCTCGTTTGGCTGTCTTCTCTATGCGAGAGTAGAGTTGCCACATCTAGACCCAGTTCTTTTGACGGGCCATGGCAACGACAACAACGACAACAACGACAACGACAACGTTTTGCCCAAGGCTCACACACTTACACATAGACAGACGTATATATATATATGTATATGTTTATATATATGCGCATGCCTAATGACGTTTGTTTAGTTAATTACGCGCCATGAGCTGTGACAATGATGATGTGTGTGCCGAGCGGAGTCTTAGAAAAATCTCAAAGAACGAAAATCTCAACTGCACGTGTATGTCTGTCTGTGTGTGCGTTTGTGTGTGGGTGTGCGTGTGTTAGTGTGGGTGTGAGTTGGATTCATATAAGCTCGTTAGTTATTGCTGAGTTTGTTGTTGCTGCCGCTGCTGCTGTGGCAAAAGGTCGCATGCCGGCGCCTCTGTCTGCTCCGTCGCACAGTGGGACAATTTATCCTTAGTCATTGCAAAAATTATAGCATTTGAGCTAATAAAGATATGTGCAAATTTTAAAATTATACAACTTTCTTAAACTCTTCATTTAGGTAAATAGTGAATCACAAAGATGAAAATAAAATAAAAAATAATATCTCCAACTTTGAGTGACTCTAGCAGCCAAAGTAAGCTGTGTTTTCTGTAGGTTGAAAGCACTTCTTTTTCCAAAAGACAACTTAACATTTTTTATTTTTACTACAACTAACGCTTTAAGGTCCCACTGTGCGTCATCAGCCTTCTGAGCCGGGGCCATGAAGAAATGTTTGTCATAATTGTCGGTACTTGTGAGTCCTTCTCACACTGCCTTCCCCTCTTTCTCTCTCACAACACCTTCACCCACTTCTCACCCACTGTGCGTGCGTGTGCGTGTGTGAGTGTGTTAGTCTGTTTCTCTTTGTTTTGTAATGGAATCTACTATGTTTCACTGAATGACTGAAATGTGTAGCCGAGTATGTGCCATACATATGTATACTTTTATGGTATGTAAGTGTATACATGTATGTGTGTGTGTGTGTGTGTGTGTGTCACCCTTAAGGCATTCATGGGACAACACGTGCGACATTATTGCAGCAATTAGCTTCGGCAAAATTGAAGACAAATGTGTAATAATTCAATTAAGTTCAAGTTACAATTATTTGATTTATTTATTAAGCTAATTTTTCGCCTCGGCTCGCTATTGATTAACGCTCGTCGTGTTCGGTAAAGGAATTCCCATTGTTATATCATTTTCCTGTCAGCAAATCGAATTCCTTATAGCACCCAAGTGTTTGTGGGCGGAGAAAGTCATGGCTGTGCTTTAATCAGATAAGAAAGTTGCAATTAATGAATAGCAGTATTGTTGAGTGAATAATTATAGAGAAATGAAGTTAAAGGATATTGTAATGCGATTAAAATTGCATTATATAAATAAAGCATTTTACAATACAAATAATAATTCATTTATTCATTCAAAAAACTTCAGCAGAATATTTCTCAACATTGTTATTAGTTTAAGCTGTACATCCATATTTCTCTCTGGTAGCTGCTAATCAAACTGTCCTGTTCGTTATTGTCCTCTTTAATCTTTGGCAAACAAACTGGGCTTCTGAGTTGGCAAAAGAAAAGAAAAGAAAAGAAAAGAAAAGCTGAAAAGCGTAGATGAAAAAACATTTGAGTGACATTTTTGGTTGGATGAATTCATTTAATCAATTCTACAATCTATCTCTATGACAGTTTGTCTCCCTCTCTCTCTTTCTCTGATTTTCTGTGAGACTGTCTCTATCTTTGAGTCTCTGTGGTGTCTTGCTCTAATTAAAAAAGCATATGCAACGCAGAAACCTAATGAACAAACCTTTGTCATTCGCAAATTTAATTTGAAACACTTGAAACGAGGCAGCTGCAAAGTTCTTCTTCAACTAATTTCAACGTACGCTGTCCTCCGCTTAGGTAAAACTTTCATGGACCCAACTGCACACCCACACACACACACACACACACACACATATATATATATATCTTTATATATATATACACACACGTGAGAGCGCAATTAGATTATAAGTTGGCACAGTAAAGAACTTTTGCACACAAAAGTCCACGTGCAAATTTATGGAAATTTAGAAAATGTTCGCATGCCATTAATTTTTAAAAACTCAACCAAAAACACATATGCCGCAAGGCGAGCAAAGTCCAAAAACTTTTTGCCCCAACTGTAATAGGGACTGAGACCGGCATCGGTAACTGAATCTGAAGCTGGTCCAGTTCGTTCTCCTCGTGCTCGGCACAATGGAATTCAAGGCATGCACGGCCAAAAAAAAATAAAAAAACTAAAGAAAAAAGGAACAAAAAAAAACCAGAGCTGCCTTTATAAATTTTGAATACAAAGCAGCATTGAAAAATTGAAAGAAAAATAAGAGCGTTGGATTTACTTTTTTTTATTATTATTATTTTCTTTTTTTCTTTTATTTTGGGCGGGCTTCTGTGTTATGCAATGCCCAGCTGCAGTCAAACGGAGCAAAGTAAAAATGAGGGAAATTGGAGCTTCCTTAAGCCAGAGCAAAGAATGGAAGCCAATAAACGCACTGTATTGATTTTAAAATGGTCAAGAATTTGCCGCATTTCCGCTCAATTCATTGGAAAAAATGGTGCTGTAATTGTAGTGCAAATGAGCAAAGTAGGAGTATCGAGCTCATTCTGCTGACTGGGGTCTTGAATTATGGCTAGACATTTGTTTAGTGACCTTAAAGTCAGAGTTTCAGTCCCAGCACAGCTAACGTGCCCGCACTGGGAGGACATGCCAGAGATGTGAGCAATTTGGAGTATGTCTGGGACGTGGAACTGGAACTCCAACAGCGACTTGGACTCAGTCTCCGACTCGGTCTCAGATTCGGCCCAACACTGTCTGACAGCCGCCAAATTCCTTGCAAGAAGCGGAAAAGTTGACGTCAAATGGAAAAATTGCCAATTCTTGCTTTTTTCTTATCCTCAACACAAAAAAGAAAAATAGAAAAAAGAAGGAAGGAAAAAAAGACTGATGAAGAGGGGAGGTTAGAAATAAGGAAAGAGTGGAGAAATATTTCAACGCATAAAACTTTTATGAGGCGTACTATTAGTGGGTTAGTGGCGTGGGCTGAGCTTCAGTTTCAGCTTCAGCTTCGCCTGAATTCATGGCAAATTGCACTTTGTACGCCCTTTAGCCTGACGTTGCCGTTGCTGCAGCTTCCAACAATGGCTGCATAAATTATTTGCAGCCAAAAAGGGGAATGGCAACTTGCCCCAGCCCCATTGCCATTCTCATTCCCAGTCAACTTGCGGCACAAGGGGCAACTGCATAAAATTTAATCAGCGAATCGTTGGCAGAGCAACGCTCGTATGTTTCAGATTGAGAAAGGGAACGGGAACTCACATAGCGTCCTGTGAATCACCTGCAACTCCAACTGCAACTACAACTGCTAAGCTCATTCATAATCGCATGTAGCGCCAATTGTGAGGACAACAACAATCAAGTTCAACGAGAACCTTCGCATTCTTCTGGCATAGTATATTCTATGCGTCGACAATGCGCCTTGCACATGTCAATAATCAAATACAATTTGCATACCAATCAACAATGCACACACACAAATGCCACGCCTCCCTACATCACATACACGGCATATTCAGATATATACATTTATGTACATATATGCTCAATATATCGAACTGCATTTCCCATAGACTTTGTGCAAGTAAAAATCATGAAATATACATGCAAATGCGTATACACACAGCACGCTTTTCCATTTTTTATATTTCCACAAAAAAGTCTCAAATTTTATGCATTTTGAATGCAACAACGCTGCGGCAGGAATGCTCCTTGCGGCATCCTTGCGACACCAATTTTAACTGAAGAGTCGCGTTTGCAAGTCGCCTTCGGTTTATAAAACTTTTATTTATGTTTAAAAAAAAAAGCTGATATTATTGCTTACTTGCTTATTTTTCAAAGAGCATTGAAAATGTATTTATAATATTTATAAAAGAGACAACACGAAGACAACAAGCAGATAAAATTAGTGTATTTTTCATCTTTTTTTATATTGGTCCTGAAAATATTTACTTTATGGATCGAATTTGGATCCGATTTGTGAAGTGTACGTTATAGTTTTCATATATTTTACTGATATTTAATAAAAGTTTCATTTTTTGGCATTTCTTTCAGTAAGACAATTTGCGTTGCCTACTTATAGGGGCAGCAAATAAAAATTACTTATACGCCGTGTGAAACAAACATGGCCAGAGATTGGAGATTCAATTCGATGCCAAAGGGCCCAGTCAGGCATATATCGTGTATATATACGTATGTATATGCATATGTATATATATGTATGCATAAATATGCATATAAGAGGGTCGCACCTTACTTCTGTGTGTTTTTGATGACGCCCCAGACTGAATGTGTTTGTGTGTGTGTGTGTGTGAGTGTGTTGTGTGTGTCGCGGGATTTTGTGTTTATGTATTTGATTTGTGCATAATAATTTAATGCGCCCAGAGCTATGCAAATAAAATTCACAAACAACACGGCAGCTTGGAGGCATCACAACAGCAACAACATCAGACATCAGACATCACAGCATCATCCGGGCAGACTTGAGACCTTCAGCTGCCTTCATGCTATCAATGGACCAGTGGACGCAGGGGGGTCGGTGTTGATTTCATTTCGGTAGCAACAAAAGCAATTACCTTGACGCAGTGGCACACGCCACACACATGATGCCACATATGCCACATGCCCCATCCAACTGTTTGGCCTGTCTCTGTTTCTGTCTCTTCATCAGCAGCTCGTTGTGTGTGTGTGTGTGTGTGTCTCAGTGTATGCTTCACAGCGTTGCACGACATTAAGCATTCATTTTGCATGCAACAACTTCCACGGCAGCAGGCAGGCAACATATGTTGCATGTCAAATGCAGTGCCACCTACTTCTACTTCTACGTCTACATCTGCTTCTTCTACTTCTGCTTCTGCTCCTTCTGCTTCTTCTTCTTCTTCCACTACACACACATATAAAACTGCCGCAAGACGCAATGGCTGCCTATGTTACTCCTTCAGGTGGCATTAAAATAATGCACACGTGCACTTAACTTTATCCACGATTGTTTGTTTGTTTCTGTTTGTTTGCTTGCTTGTTTGTTGCTGTTTCAACATCTCCTGCCCCTCACTGTTTGCCTGCTGCAGTTTTGCCGAGCACATTAATGGAGGAGGCATGAATGGAGAGTTAGGAGAGTTAGTTGGGGGCGGGGGAAACAGACGGTTGCCTTCAAGCGGTGCAGCCAATGCTTTGGCGGCCATTCAACCTGCGACTGCCACGAAACAGAGAGAACAATGAATGCCTGAATGCCACGCCCCTTACCACGCCAGCTGGCCAACATGCAGCATTGTCGCATAATGAGACGAACATGTTGTTGTTGTTATTATTGTTGTTGTTGTTGTTGTTATTATTGTTGATGCAGTCGTTGGCTTTGGCTATTGTTTTGTTTAAGCCCGTTTGGTTTGTTGGTTTCCAGCATTTGGAGTAACAATTGTTATACACTTTCCTAATCTCTCTCTCTCTCTCACACACTCTCACTCTCTCTGTCTGTCTCTTTCTGTTTTGCAGCACCGCCCGCATCGATCGAGATCAAAGGATACAGCCACAACTCGAAAGTGGAGGTGCGCGAGAATCAGGACTTAACACTCAAGTGTATCGTGGCCAATGCAAAGCCCGAGGCACAAATCGTTTGGTATCGCGGCAATGTCGAATACAAGCCAGGTTAGTACATAAAAATTATAAAATACATATTTATATTTATACATTTGCTTATTAATAGTTTATATTATTTAACTTGTATTTATTTGCTATTCATAATTATGATTTGCATTATTATTATTACATATTATAAGCAAGTTAACTCTTGTAGTTTAACCAATGATTATTTGTGATTTTGTTTTTTAAATAATACGATAAGCATTACACTCAGGGTTTTTTCCTTTGTATAATTTTGCAAAAGTCTACCCATAAATAAATTCAAGTGCTTCTGCCTTAAATTCATTGGATACTCAAATAATGGCAACTCTTCTATGACAATTCAACCTTTTAAATTAGATTTAGGAAGACACTTTATTTACACAATTATTTATTAATATCTTTTCGTCTGTTTTATTACAACAATTATTTATAACTTCTTTCCTCTTTTCGCATGTATTTAATAGATTTCCGGGAATTCGTTTTCATTAACTGGAAAAGTTGCTTTTTTTTTTAGAAAAATGGGAAAGTGCGACTGAGTAGATAGAATATAGAATGTACTAATGTAATGGATGGCAAGCGCAATCAACATCAAGCTCACACACACACAAACACACACACACACAGCTCGTGACAAGTGTCACAACACTAAGCCATCAAATTTAATGTCCACTTACACAGAAACCTTCAGCCTTCAGAGCCTCAATGTCATTCCCCTTATTACCCCTCGATACAACGCATGTGTCTTCTAATGGCTCCTGGTCCTGATCCCCGTACACCTCCAGCGACTGGTGCTGGAACTGGAGCTGATCCACTCTACCCAAAAAAAAAAAAAAAAAAAAAAAAAGTGTAAATGGGCTTTGGCTGTAGCAAGAAGAGAGTAAGGGAGAAGGGAGGTGGTGTGTGTGAGCCCTTTGACTGTCAACCAGTTGGCCAGAGGCACATGTTAAAGGGAAAGAGAAAGCTCATGGATGGGAGGAAGAGAGGGAGAGAGATAGACGCCCGTCGACTTTCTGCTTGATGACGGTGCTTAAATAATAATTTTATACTCTAACAAAACGGTCGCCGTCAACTGGCAAAGTCGATGCCCCAATTCCAACCCCAACCCCAAACCTCTACCCTTATCTTATTTTATTTTATTTTTTTTTTTTTTTTTTTTTGGGTTTCCTTGTTTGTGCCTTGTCATTTCTGGCTGGCCGGCAGTCAGCTAAATTGGAAAAGGCTACCGTTCGCTGGACGCTTTACAAAATATGAGAGAAAATGCAAATGTAAATGGTGAACAGGATGCGCAGGACATTGCCAGGACATCGACATGATGATGGCTGAGAGAGAGATGAAGAGAGTGAGGGGACGAGAGGCAGCAACATCACACGGCGCTTAGACGCCTTCACGACATTTAATTTTCATAATGATTATGATATGCCGTCATACATGTGTGTGTGTGTGTGTATGTGTGTGTGTATGTGCTGTGTATCCCTGTGTATGTGAGTGTATCCCTGGTCGACTGGGCGAGTGTCATTTGGCGGCTAACGAAATCATTTTAACACAACTGGCGCGTTAAAAATGCTTAAAATGTGAAACGAGCAGCAACAACAACAACAACAACGATAACAACAACTACAGCTGGATGATGATGGAAATTTTTTGGGAAAACCCAACAAAAAAATAAGGAGAACAAAAAAAAAATGAACAAAATAAGAAAATTCGCAAAACGGCGTAAAATGTTGGGAAAATGCGCGCAAGGAAATGTGAAGAAGGAAACGCTGGACGTCGAGGCAGCATGATGAATTATGTTTACGACGCAATATGTTGCGGCTGGACTGTTGTAGAGAGAGAGGGAGAAAGGAGAGGGGGGGCACCCTCTGACCTCTGACCCCTTTGCGCCGAAAACGAGAGTTTACGACAATGGCCAAAAGGGATCCCACTACTGTCTCTGTCTGCAGTATCATTTGCAAGCTGTCAGTGGAGCTGCGACTCTCACTCCGTGTGGTGTTAACGGTGGTGCTGCGGTGGCCTCGGGTTCCCCACATACGAATACTCGTGTGTGGCGGTCGCGTAAATGACGGTTAATGCCAGCTGGAAGATGGCACAGCTCGAGCTATTTGGTCATTATCCGCGGTGACATGCTGAACACATATCGCCATATTCGCCTCCTTTTGACTCGATAGTTGAGGCAACAACATTTTAAAGTCAGCAGAGTGAGAGAGAGGGGATGACAGCTGGAGGATGAATGCTAAAAGATATATGAAAGCTGAGAGAGAATCTCTTTAGATGCAGCAGCAACGAGAATAACGAGAAACGAGAAAAACAACAACAACAACAACGCAGCCATTGACAATTTATGACTCAAAATTATGTCACAAAATATTGTTGTCGTTGTTGCTTTTTGGCAAATATTACACAAAATATGCGCCTACAAATGAATTCCACGGGTCGTGGCATGAATAAGAGAGGCCAAACGGGCAGACAAATAGGGTAGGTGGGGGGCCAGGGGGTGCGACAAAACTTCATAAAATATGCGTTAAACTTTATGACAACGACTTAGGGAGCGGACAGCGAGAGGGTCGAGTGGGGCGAGAGGGGAAGTTGCACGTACGCGAAAATGGCGTGCAAATTTTGCAATGCCAGGCAACAGACAAAAAGCGATAGAGACAGAGACAGAGACAGAGAGAGAGAGAGAGGTGGGGGGTGGGGGATGAGAATATCCTCCCTTCATACACAGATACACCCGCCATTTTAATTTTCTTTGTATAGAGCTCTCGCCTGAGTGCTGTTGATGTTTTGTTGTTGTTATTATGATAAATCGCAGACATTTAACGCAGAGCACAAGAATTTATAGCACACACACACACACACCCACAAACACAAACACACACACACACACATGAACACATGCACAGCTGCATTTTTTGGTACTTCGCTTGTTGCGCCATTATTTATGACAACAACCTTGTGTACATGTATGTGAAGTCCTTTTCAAAGGATATGATATAAAATCTGTCTGGGTATCTTCATATCTACATCTAGAACTATATAAAGATAGATCTTAATTTATATTTATGTATGTATTTGAATTTATTTATACTACTTTATTTATATTTATTTTATTATTATTTAATATTTAAATATTAATGACAACAGGATATGTTTATTATCAATTCTAATTTTATATTATTATTAATTATATTTATATTTTTTCTTCACATCTATATTAAATTACAACTATATCATTATCTAATCTTATATCTAACTTATTATCTCCGTAGATAAGCGAGATGACAAGGTGGAGGAGACGATGCCGAAGCGGTTCACGACCACGTCCAGTCTGCAGCTGAAACCCGGGCCGGATGATGATTACACGGAGTACACATGCCAGGCGAAGCACAAGGCGCTATCGCCGGATATGCCCATGCGTGCGACCGTCCAACTGTCCGTGTTGTGTGAGTAACATGCTTTGGATTCCATTTGAAATTTGTAATCGTAATCCCTTTGCCCCCTTGCCCCCTTGCCACCTGCTGTGCTGTGCTGTGCCTATTGAACGAATGCCTTGGCAAATATATGCGCACTGTGAAATACCAAATGGCGACCTCATTAGCTCGGCTCAAATGGCCAAGTTTGCAATACAATTGAAATGCTGGCCGCGCACTTACCGAGGTTGCAACCTCCTCTCCCTCTCCCCCTCTCTACATTTTCATTTGTGACCCACAAAACACGGCAAAAGCTGGCCGTCAGTTTACCAGAAACGGCCACAGGCGTCGGGTGTTATGGCCGCTTCCATGGCCTCCGTGGCCGCTAATTGCGCAATTGGCGCGCGTATTAATTAGTTTTTAAATTCTAATGCGATGCCCAGCTGCCACACGCATCAGCGCACCATGAGGGGCATGTGGCATGTGGCAGGAGGCAGGAGGCATGTGGCATGTGGAGCACGGCTCAGGCACAGGAATCAGGACCACTGAGCCGCATTTTGCGAATTTCAAACTTCAGTTATTGATTGCTGGAACTGGCAACTCTCTCTTTCCCTTTCTTTCTCTATCTCTCTTTAACTGCTCTACCTTTGTTCACCTGTTCCTGGCACACACACATTACGTGCCCCATATTCAAATTAATTATGTTTGTTATTTATGCATAGGCTCCCACTGTTGCTGCTGCCTCTGCTGCCATTGGTGCATGTGCCTCTGGCTTCGGGCTGGACCTGCTTGTTGCCACAAGGCAGCTATTGCCATTGCCTTTGCCATTGCCATTGCCACTTCGTGCTCTTTGGTTGGCATAATAGATTTAATTGCCAAAGCACCACAAAGTGCTGCCATCTACGCTTTACATTCTTTTTCCCACAATGCTGATCAATTGCATATGGGCATTTCCAGAAAAAGGTCCACCTTGCCAAAAAACGTAAAATTGATTAAAAACTCTCATCTTGTGAAATTTTCTTCCAAAAATGTATTCAAGTTATTTATTTTATCAATATACGCTAGCAGAAATTCAATAGGATGAACATATAGATTCTACATTGGAATAAATTCACTTTTTCCATATTTTTGCCTATTTTCTTAAAAATTTATTTTCAAAATGTACCGTTTGTATTTTAATGATTACACTAATTCAGGGAGTAAGATTGTAACATAAACCATTTTAATATATATAAATATATTTAATTTAAAACAAGTTCTAAGAGCTATATATCGGAATATAGAATAAAATTTGATGAAAAAACTCTTGAAAAAACTAGGTGGAAATCTCGTCACGTTCGCGATGTCGCGTTACAAATTACTAATAAAACTTGTAAAATATATAAAACGGTAGTTACATATCAAAATTATTTCTAAAATGGAAAACGACATTATTTTATTATGGTTTAAGAGTATTTTCTTCCAAATTACTCGCCACATTTCGCAGAGTTTCGCATTTGTCAAGATGAAATCAAAAATGACTTCCATTTTTCGTCGCGTTCGCGATGCATTGTTTTCTAAAAATAATTAAAAAACGACAAGTCTTCAAAGTTTGTCTTTTATCATAAAAATAGAGTTGATAAAATGCATTAAGCACGTGAGAAAACAGTTTTGAAAATGTCAATTTTTGCCATTTCTTTTTTCATTTAAAGTCGTACCAATGTCGCGTTCGCGATCCTGGAAATACCCATATGTCAACTTTCTCTTCGCCACCTTTAATCGATGGCTGTAGTTCCGAGTTGATGTGCCTAAAAATTGGGCTTTGACTTTGCTATTATTGTCATTTGTCTGCAGGCTTTAATATTCAATGAATACAAGTCATTGACCAAAGTAGGAAAACTTAATTATTGTAATAAAATAATCATTTATTTTGGATAGAGTTTTCCATCAACTGATTTATAAAGAACGAATACATACTATTAACATAGTAATTATTTCAAAATCTTTTGCTCTACCTAAAAACTTTAGAAATAAGTGTCATCTTCAGAAGTTTTTCAAAGTTTTGGTAGCATTTCCCACAATAAGTAAATCTGAAAGTATTCCTTCAAATAATTGAATTACTTCTATAAATTCATGTTTTTTGAAACTTTGAATTAAAGATTTTAAACCACTTCAATCTGCAGATCAATTCGATTTTTATTTTTTAATAATCGCATCGATAGAAACAATAAATATAGATGCACAACATCTTAATGGTGTAAATATTTGTGTGCTCTTTAACGTTTGTATGTGGCGGACTCGAACTCGTATCTCTCTGGCACACACATATGTATATGCTCGACTCTGTCAGAGAACGGGTCGCTTAATTATGCACCTATTATGGCGTCCCTGCATCCCTGCATCCCTGCAATCCTGCAACCCTTTGGTCCTGTCAGTTGCAGTAGCGCCAGCCCGGCCAGTAAATCGGATGCAACCAATGGCATTGGGATATAACATAGGCAGCCGATACTGCAGCAATATTTTAAGTGATTTTAATTTAATTTTGTGCCACTTCGTTATATTCCGGCTTTGCACACCTGCTGCGTTATTTTGCAATTCGTTTTGCCCTTCCGCTTTCAGTGTGTGTATTTGAGTTTGTAATTTGTAATGGGAGCCATTAGGACGCTCGTTTCGATACCATTTAAAATGCAGTTATTGCGTATACGTAACTTAATCTGCTGCTCAAATCGAGCAACAATTAGAAAAAGCCAAATAGGAAACGCAATCCAAGCAAACATTTTCCATAAAATGAAAGAAAATACAGAAATATACACAAGTTTTCGGTAAAAGTAAGCCAACTAACATTACGTATACGCAAATAAAAAAAAGAAATTCCAAAAATAACCAAATTACTAGTAGATTACAAATATTAAGTAAACGTAGCTATAGTTAAAGCTGACATTAAAAATATGATATAATTCACCTGAAATACTGGCATTCATTTACCGCATTTTTAACAATTAAATGGGATATTTAAAACGCGTGCTTTTAACAAGTCGCGTTATTTACTATATAGTATGTGGCATTTACACTGTTATTAACCCGCCCACAACACGACAAAATTACAGCCAACATTTGCAGCACTTTAATAAAATGCGACTCGTGTTTGTAAAACAATATCAAATGAAAACAACAACACAAATAATAAATAAAACAAAAAAGAATAATAAAAATGGTAACCAAAAATGGCAAAAGGGAAATCGGCAAAATAATGCGTCTGACCACATAAACGATTTGCATGCAAACACTTCAATTAAAAATTGCGCAAATTTCAGTTGCATATGTCCGGATAGTTGGCCAGCAGTCTGTCTGTCTGTCTGTCCTGTTAGCCGGTTAGCCGGATGGCCAATGGCCAACTGGCCACATTTGTTTTAGTGTAAATTGAATTTATTTGTGGCGGCCATTGCAATTAAATATGCCAGCGATAAACCTACTAGCATATACAGTGTATCCAGTAAATGTTTTGACAATGAAAGATAGTCATATATGTGTTTTCATTTGTTGAAATAGCTGAATGAATAATTGATGTCTTAATATGTTTTTTAACTTGTTTCAAGTAACTATAATATAAAAATCAAGAAAAAGTATTTTTCTTTGTCAAAACACTTGCTTAACATACTGTGTGTCTGTCATTGTTATTGTTGTTTTTTGCCTTATTTAATTTTTATGTTTGTTTTTTTTCGCTATCCCCACAGATCCGCCCGGTCCGCCGTACATCGAGGGCTACTCCAGCGGAGATACACTCCGACGTGGACAGTTGGTGGAGCTGATGTGTCGCAGTCGAGGCGGCAATCCGCCCGCCCAGCTCATCTGGTATAAGAACGGTTCCCAGATACGCATGGCCTACAGGTGAGACTGCGTCAAATCAAGATACATATGGTGCAACATCTTCATCACTTCCACTTGTACTTCCACTTCCATTTTCAGGACCTCTGGCCGGCTGTCGGAGAACATTTACAGCTTCACCGCGGAGGCGGGCGACAACAAGGCGCGATTTCGCTGCGAGGCGAGCAACGTCATGTCCCAGACGCCGCTCAAGGCGGAAGTCGATTTGGCTGTTCTATGTAAGTGCCATCTCTTTACCTTTTCCCTCTCCCTCTACCTCTCTCTCTCTCTGTCTCTCGCGCTAGAGCAAGCATCATCAAAGCAAGCCTGCTCTGCCTAATGCTGAGCACTTGGGGCTGCAACCAGATACATAATTTGCATGTCCTGGCCCTGAGTTAGAGATTCAGCCAACATATTCAGCTCGTTATGCAAAACGTGCTGCAAATTGCCCCTAAGCTTTAACCCCTGCCCCCTGTCTCTCCATCTCCCTCTCACTCCCTCTCTCTCTCTCTTTAATCTGCCACGTTACTCCTTTGCCTTGTTTGCCTAATTGTATTTCGTTAATTTTCATATTTGCACACTCGCATCCACTCACACTCACACACACACACATACTCATACACTCATATTCACACTCATATTCACACTTGCATACACTTAGACTCGGATTTCGTTGTGGATTGTGTCAACAGTCTCAGTCTCGTTGCTTGCCTCGTTGTCCTTACAGTGCTGCCACTTGGCACGCGGCACAAAGTGAAGCCAAAATAAGCCTGGCAACTCTCTCCCCCTCTCTCTCACTATCCCTCTTTCTCTCACTTGCTCTCGCCGTTGCTTTCTTTTGCAATTAAGCTTAAGTTTGCACTTCGCCCCGCCAGCGACGCTGCCACTTGGCTTTGTCAAATCAAGCAATGCAAATTCTTTTCAAGTGCCAAATAGCGTTGCCACCCCTCGTCACAACCCCCTTCCCCCTACTGCACTTTGTTAGCGCTTGCAACAATTGCAATCACAGTCAAACCCGTCAGAAAGTGAGCCAAGAGGAGGAGGAAACCACCGCAACGCTTGGCCAAAAGCGTTGTTAGTCAACGCCATTTGCATCCAACCACACTGCACCACCCCCCTGCCCACCTCAGCTGCTGTCCCCTGTCCCCTGTCCCTGCAACTGCAACTGCAACTGCTGCTTAGGCTCTTCTTGTCTAACATGCAAATGGACGACTTAAGGCCACATTGCGTATGCGTGATATTCTAATTTTTGGTTAACAGCGCTGTTTAGCGTTGACGCTGATAATGAAAGACCTGAAAGCTTTAGACCTTTTGGTCCTTAGGCCCCCTTAGGCCTTTTAGGCCTTTTGCCAAACTAGTTAGCACGTGCCTTCAGCTAATCCCCATTCAAGTTGCAGCTTCTGTGTCCAATTTCAGTTGAATACCTATCTTTAGGAGAGTATTTCAGTTTTGTCAAGATATGTGTAACACAGATACCATAAAGTACATATATTTGGTGTTGCATTAAAGATTCTGCAGAAATTAAATCAGCTTACAATATTATAAAACTTGGGTTGAAATTTGAATTCAGTTTCTTGCAAGGGTATTAAATCTTCGGCTTGTCCAAGAAAACCTTACTTTCTTGTTTGGCCTGCACTCACTTACTTGTCCGACTCTTTGTTTATTTACCTTGTTTGCCACATGGAGTGGCCAGCTTTCTAAGCCATACACACCTACATATAGACATGTATATAGACACGTATAGAAACTGACTTCAGCTGCGTTCAGTTCGTTCTTTGGCTAGAAATACGCATTATTTATGTATAACAAAATGTGGCACAAAAATGAAGACGTAGCTGGAATACATTGAGCCCAACATGCACGGCTCTTTCCTACCTACCTACCTACCTACCTACCTCCCTCACTCCCTGAGTGCGAGTGTGCGCTGAATGAAGATGTATGGTGAAAGATGCGAGAAGTTAAGAATTCATAATGTTTATTTATATGCGAAACATATCGAGATGAAGTTTTTTTTACTATTCCCCAAGAAGACTCCGTATCAGCCGCTGGTTCGAACACCACGGCGTATGCGTAATATATGCACAGCTGCCACTGCCACAGCTACTGCCACTGCCACTGTTGCCTGCACTTATCCATCAAGCCAGCAACAGCAACAGCAGCTGCAGCTTCGTCTTGTTGGTGGCTGGCATTAGGTAATAGCTCGACACGGCTCAGACTCAAACTCAGACTCAGACGCCTGTCACTCAGTCACTCAGTCATCATTTGCATGCAGGCAACTCGTGTTCCGATGACGCAAGCAAAAAATATGAGCGAGTATATCAGGGTATTTTTTGTATAGCCCTGTGGCACGCCACCAGTGAACAGAGCGACGCTGCCTTATTATAAATTAATGCAAAGAAAAAACAACGAAATGAGCTCGCTTTTAACTGAATCTCTCTTCTTTCATCTCGTCGCAGTCGCTCCAGCGCAAGTCACGGTCACAGGTCCGACGGAGGCGCGAGTTGGCGACGTTGTGCCGCTAACTTGCTCAACGGCACCCTCGAATCCGCCCGCGGAGATCAAATGGATGGTGGCCGGACGACAGATACGCAATGCCACCTCCAAGACAACCATCAGCAGCGAAGGTAAGAAAACTGAATTAATTTATATTTATTTTATAAAACTCTAAAATTAAATTTCAAAAATGATTAAAATATTATTTAAATTATAATAGAATCGAATATTATTTTCAATAATTGAAAAACTCATTCAATCATTACACATATGTTTCCCACATTATCATCTTTAACTTATCTTAAAAATCTGACTAATTTCAATTACAGGTGGCTGGACAACTAGCTCGAACATCAGCACCATTGTGGAGCCCAACAAGCGTTCCCTGGTCGTCATCTGCCATGGCCTAAACATGCAGTTGACCGAGAATGTCGTTGCCACGCACACGATCAACGTTCTATGTAAGTAAAAGCTGAATTTCTAGTCGGCCCTTAATTGGCTTCCAGCTAAGCCATAACCATATTTAGCCTGGTCAACTGTCTGGTCAAGTGTCTGACCCCAGAGTTTAAATTCCACAAACATAGACATAATTGAGTTTTCACAAAACTTTTGGCTGGCACTTGTACTTGTACTTGTTCTTGTACTTGTTCATCCACCTCAGTGTAAGTGGAAGAGCGAGGGGTTGTATGGTAATAGTTTCAGAATGCTGCTTTCATATTACATCGAGTTATGATTCGTTTACAGCAGTGGGAGAAATAAAGAGAGAAAGATGGGAATGAGAGAGTCCTAAAAAATTATAGTTTATAGTTCATCATGGGTTAAATCAGGCATATGTTGATCTTATGGCTTTAATTTTATTAATTTAATATGAAAAAATTCGACTCTTAGTGTTTAAAAAGTCTTTTTTTTAAGATTTTCAATGTTAAAAATGAATAATTTTTTTGAATAATAATTTTTTTAATTTTCTCTTGATTTAATCAATATTTGTTAAAAAAAAAGTATGTACAAAATATTCTGAATTTCATAAATCACAAAATAGGCGGCTAAAGGGATTTCATGATTTAGTTTCAGTTAGCTAAAATATTCTAGCCTTTTGGTTCGTGTTTGTTTCAATTTCAAAACTTTTCCCTTTCAAAAACTTTTATATTTTTGTTTGTTTGTTAATTGTTATTGTTATCTAAATATATAAGAGTAAGCATCACTCTTGAAACTATTGCAATGAGTGACAGAATGTTTCCAGAATGCATTACGGACGATTCACTATCGTCACTAGCGTCACAACAGAAAAATCCGACAGATGGATTGGCCGTGGGTCAACAGAAAAATCCGACAGATGGATTGGCCGTGGGTCAACAGAAAGATGCGACAGATGCATTGGCCGTGGTAACGCAATTGGTTGATGAGATTCCGGGAATAGGAGCGCCAAAGTCAGTAAAAAGGACAAGTCTAAAGAAGGGTAAAAAGGCGCTTCCCTCGGATTTGCTGCGCTACAGGATGTGGCAGGAGCATCGTCAGCGTTTGCTGGACGTGGTCAGTGATCTGGACAATAGACCGCCGGGAATTCAGGCGGTACGAAAGACGGGCGTGAATTCCTTGAGCGACAATGCGGTTGCCTTTATGGCCCGAACCAAGGAGAACATCCAGATGCTGGTGGCCATATCGCAGACACAGCGCACTCATGGTGCCATCGATCCCTTTCGGTATGAGCAGCCTTATGTGATGTCTGCCGTGCCGGCAATCATCAGTAATTTGGAGCGACTGGATATCGAGAATAAGGAGTTTGGCAAGCGTATTGCTGAAATAACTGGAGAGGTCGACTCCGGGTTAAATGCCGATGCACGGCCGGGGAAAAAGGACAATCAGCATTCAGCTCCTCCAGTTTCGTTCTTTCTGCCCGAGGAGGCGTTGGCCAAGTACAAGCCCTTCAACATCAAGATACCCAGCTCGGATAAGGAGCGTCGTCAAGTGTTTCGGCCCCGCATCTACTTTGACATCTGTCTGAAGGATGTGCGTCCACTGGGCCAGATTGTCGTGCAACTGTATACAGAGGCCGCGCCCGTTGTCGTCCTGCAGCTGGTGAAAGCCTGCATGTGCAACATGAACAACAAGTTCCACATCAAGCGACTCTTCCCCAATCTCTGGCTGGAGGTTGAGATGCCAGTGGGGGACAACTCGCAGTTGCAGCGACCCTTGGAGTACGACGGCAAGGTCATCGATCACGGTGCCTCCAGCTATGTGTTGTCCTTCAGCAAGGACTACCTGCAGGGCTTCCACGATCACCTGTCCTTCTCCCTGTCCTTCAAGCCGCTCAGCGTGGCCAACGGTTCCCGCGTCGGCTTCGGTCGCGTTGTCAAGAACAGCAAAATCTTCGACTGCCTTCAGAGTTACGGCACCAAGAATGGAACTCTCAGTCGGGGCATCGTCTTTACGGGCTGTGGCGTTTTATAAATTCTAGATTGTCGAAATTATGTATGAGTAACTCACGTAGTGTATTAAAGAAGTGTTTACGTACTGCAATCGTTTGTCTTTCATCGATGTCACGAATACGAAATAGATACTTGTAATGCGACTTTGATTTTAGCTTTAAAGTTTGCAAAATTGGTTAAATAAAAATAAAATAAATCTACTTTGAAACAGGAACCGAAAATATTGTTTATTGAAATTTTTCACATCAAAAAATCAATGACTATAATACATATACAAAAAAAATAATGATAATGATTAAATTTGAGCGAAAAAATAAAACTCACAAGTAATCATTATTTGTGATTTTTATTTTTTTTTCGCTCAAATTGAAACTCACTTTAAATTCATTGCTTTTGTGTAGGATTTTCACAAAGTATTTTTGCATATTCCTTTAAAAGAAACCCAGAGGACCCATAAAGCACAAAAACAAATCCTTAAAATGATTACGTAATCTATTTTAAAAGTGAGTTTTATTTTGAACGAAAAAATAAAAATCACAAATAATGATTACTTGTGACTTTTATTTTTTTCTCTTAAATTTAATCATTATCATTGAAGAAAATCCTTAAAAATCTTTAAATAATCATTACTTTGTAATTTTTATAATAAAACTCATAACGATTTGAAGCTTTGGATTTTTTTGAAAACAATTTTAAAATATTAAATAATTCTTTTGCATAAAATTTGCAAAGTTGGAAACACAAAAAAGATAATTATATAAAAATCTCAAGTAGAATCTTTATCCTACATTATCTTAATTTTAATTCGAAAATAATATATTTATCACAAGTGGAGTCTTTATTCATTATGAAGTTAGGAATCTTGATTCATTTAGATAAAAAATGAGAATATAACATATTTTTTTTATTTCAAATATTTAAGATTAAACCTAGGTTCAACAAAATCCTTCCTCAAAACTTAAGTGACTATGCCTTGATATTAAATTCAGCCAGTTTTAAAAACCACTTCAACTTGACAAAACAAATACTTTCAAATTACTCGTATTAGTTTTTTTTCTTTTAAGTTTAGACTCGCGACATTGTTTGGTACATATATATATATAGATATATATATATGATGTTTGAGTTTCCGAAATGTGTTTCAGAGGATTCACTAGACGCGATACCACAGACCACTGAGGGAAAGAAGGGGAAGCATTTGAATTTTAAGCAGAAGACAGAAAGACACTCCCAAAGCCCAAAGAAGCCGCAACAGGCTTTGAAAAAGGAAGAAGAGGCCCATTTAAAAGCATGGCGAGAACATCGCCATCGAGTCCAAAATATGATGCCCGAGGTTGACAACAAACCACCGGGATTCCAAGCAGCCCGAATGACTGGAGTGAACTCCTTGAGAGAGAACGCGGTCGCCTACATGGAACGGACCAAGAAGAACATTCAGATGCTGGTGGAATTGTCGAGCACGAAGCGAACGCACGGCGTGATCAATCCCTTTCGCTACGAGCGTGTTTATACTGCGTCCGCCCTTCCACTGACCATGAAGATCTTAGACCGCATCGAGGAGGAGAATTTGGATTTGGCCAAGCGCATCAACGATGTTGGCCCCGAGATTGACTCGGGCATCAAAGGAGGAGAGTTCACGAAAGATTGCAACGCGAATCGCATGGACAACCTGCCGTTCACAATGAAGGAAAACTCGCTGGATAAATACAAGGGATACAACTTCCACATGCCCGAGACGAACAAGGAGCGCTGGCAACTCTTTAGGCCACGTGTCTATTTCGACATCCACCTGAAGGAGGCCCGCCCACTTGGCCGCATCGTTGTGGAACTCTACACGGAGGCGGCACCGGCTGTGGTCCTACAAATAGTCCGATCCTGTATCTGTAACTCGCACGAAAAGTTCCTCATCAAGCGCCTGTTTCCGTCCCTTTGGTTTGACGTCAATCTCGATTTGGATGCCAATTCTCCGCTGCGGCGACCTTTGGAGTACGATGGCAAGATCATCGATCATGGCGAGCACGGACATGTGCTCTCGTTTAGCAAGGATCATCTGCAGGGCTTTCGGGATCACCTGTCCTTCTCCTTGTCGTTTAAACCCCTCAGAGTTGTAAATGGGGCACGCGTCGGTTTCGGCCGTGTCATCAAAGGTAGCAAGATCATCGATTGTCTTCAGAGTTATGGCACCAAGAACGGTAAACTATACCGCAGCATTGTCTTTTCAGGCTGCGGATTCCTTTAAATTGTTTGCATAATGTGTATTCCAAATTTATTGTATTGTCAGTTAGTTAGTTTATTGTACTGTAGTAAAGTCTTCATCCCATCTGCCTTGCGAATTCGTTCATTTAAACGTTTAGGCAACAGCTTCGAAATGTGGGGGGCATAGTTTAGTTTTAAACGTTTTCAGTGTAAGAGGACAAAGAAAAAAAATCTATAAAAAAAATTTTTAGTTTTTACTTTGGTACTTTTTTTTTTTTACTAATTTCACTTGATTCTTATCCCTTAAAAAATATATATATAAAATGACAGAGTTCCCTAAATGTTGCTCAGAAGACTCGCTCTACGAGTTCGAACAGACAGAAAGAAGAAGGCTAACAGACACTGCGAATGCGAGTTCAAAGCGGGCTCACTTTAAAAGTAAAGCCCGATCCAAGTCGAAACTCGAATCCAAACCGCAGCCCAAGTTGAAACATGCCGACCAGCAGCACTTTCAGCAGTGGCAAGAGCACCGCCATCGAGTTAAACATATGGACTGTAATGTGGATTGTAGGGCACCAGCTTTCCAAGCTGCCCGCCAGACCGGGGTGAATGGGCTGTATCCGAATGCCGTTGCCTTTATGGAACGGACGAAGAAGAACATCCAGATGTTGGTGGAACTATCCAAGATGATACGCACCCATGGAGTAATCCATCCCTTTCGCTACGATCGTGTCTATACGACATCGTGCCTCCCGTACACCATGAAGAAATTGGAGCGCATTGACGAGGAGAATCTTGATATTGCCAAGCGGATTCTTGACGTAGTCAGTGAACTTGATACGGGCTTAAAATCCAATGCCAAATCCAAATCAAAGAAATGCCATCGTGGTCAGAAATCAAAGCCCTTTACGATGAACGAGGAGCCACTGGCCAAGTACCAGGGCTACAACATCGAAATGCCCCAAACAGATAAAGATCGCTGGCGACTCTTTCGACCACATATCTATTTTGACATACATTTGAAGGACTCGCGTCCACTTGGCCGCATTGTCGTGGAGCTGTACACAGAGGCGGCCCCCGTTGTTGTGCTGGAACTGGTCCGAGCCTGTGCATCCAACAGGCACAAGAACTTTGTCATCAGACGACTCTTCCCAGATCTTTGGCTTAATGTAGAGTTGGCAATGTCGGGTAATTCAGAGCTGTTTAAGCCCTTAGAGTATGATGCCAAGGTCATCGATCACGGTGCCTCCAGTTATGTATTGTCCTTCAGCAAGGACTATCTGCAGGGCTTTCGCAATCACCTGTCCTTCTCCCTGTCCTTCAAGCCGCTCAGCGTGGCCAACGGTTCACGCGTCGGCTTCGGTCGTGTTATCAAGAACACCAGAATCTTCGACAGTCTTCAGAGTTACGGCACCAAGAACGGTGTCCTCAGACGGAGTATTACCTTTACAGGCTGTGGGATTGTTTAAATTTTATTTGTAGTGTGACCCAAATTCAATGTATCCCAATAAATTGTGATGTGCTTCCATAAACTCTTCTTATTGTACTGTCTATTTGTCCATGGCGTGGTTAAATGTTTCAATGAACTTGGAGCTTTCCGATCGAAAAAACAACTCAGTTCGATTCGCACCTGTCGTAAATTTTATTTGTAGTGCATTTGCATCGAAACACGTGCTTTCCAGTTCCTTGCAATGAAACAAAATACTTAAATTCCCTAATACCAAAAAAAAAAAAAAAAAAAAAAAAATATGTTTCACTTGTATGCAAAATGAATAGAACAGTTCTGGAAGTCGCATTAGCTTTTCGAATTTAGAAGTTTGCCTAAATATGTTTCGTTACATAATTTAGTCAGTTGTAAAACTTTTTCCTTCAAGGAAAACCAAAAAAAAAAAAAAAAATATAGTGATTTTAAAAATTTTTTGTTTTAGTTTTTGATAGATATTGGATAAACTCTTCTTTTTGACCGTTCTTACCATTCTTTGCACAATGAGCGAGCTGCCGCAATGTGTGTCAAGTGATTCGCTCTTCGAGCTGAAACATGCCGAGCAACATGCCGAGAAACAGAAGAGCATCAAGTGGAGTGATGTGGTGCCAAGGAAATCGTCAGTTAGGGTGATCAAGGATACACCCAAGTTCAAGACCCAAGAGGAAGAAATCTACTACGAACTGTGGCTGTCGCATCGCCATCGACTGCGTCACATTCGTCACGAGGTGGAGAACCAAGCGCCGGGATATCAATGGGGTCGTCGGACCGGAGCCTGCACCCTGACCAAGAACGCTGGACAGTTCATGGAGCGCACCAGACAGAATATCCAATTGCTTGTGGAGATGTCGAAGACGCTCCGCACTCATGGCGTGGTTAATCCCTTCCGGACGGAGAAGGTCTATACCTCGTCGTCCATGCCGTACACCCTCAAGAAATTGGAGGCCATTGACGAGGCGAATCTGGATATTGCCAGGCGTCTTCTGGACGTTGTTAGCGGTCTCGATACGGGTCTCAAGAACAAATCCAAAGCCAGGCCAACGCACGTAGCACCGACTCCAGTCAAAAAGCGAGTCCATCGCTCCTCGAAGCTCCTGAAAGTGTGCCCGGATAGATTGGCCAAGTACGAGGGCTACAACATCCATATGCCAGTCACGAAAAAGGAGCATCATCTGCTCCTGCGGCCACACATCTACTTTGATATTTATCTGAAGGATGCGCGTCCCTTGGGCCACATTGTCGTCGAGCTGTACACGGAGGCGGCTCCTGTCGTTGTCCTCGAGCTGATCCGGGCCTGCAATCACAATATGCATAAGAAGTTTACGATCAAGCGTCTGTTTCCAGACCTTTGGATGGATGTGGAGCTGCCATTGCATCATAACACGGATTTGCATAAACCCTTGGAGTACGATGCCAAGGTTGTGGATCATGGTGCCTCCGGTTGCTTGCTGTCCTTTAGAAAGGACTATTTGCAGGGCTTCCGCAACAACTTGTGCTTCTCCATGTCCTTCAGGCCAATCGATGTGGCCAACGGTTCCCGCGTCGGCTTCGGCCGCATCGTCGAGGGCGGCAAGATCTTTGATTGCCTGCAGAGCTACGGATCGAAGAATGGGAAATTGATTCGCAGCATTCTATTCACTGGCTGTGGCGTTATTTAAATTTCAAGTGTATTAACTTTTTGTAATGTTTTTTTTATTTTTTGGGATATTCGTGTCGTACATCACTTTATTGTTAGATTTGTAGTGCAAGTAATAAACGGATTTAACACTTGGTTACATACAAGTCCAATTAGTCAACACACAGACACACATAATTCAGTTGCATCGACAGGCAGCTGGATATTCTGAACTTGTGCTGAATCCGAAAGTGTCTTGAACTCCATTTATGCCATGTTCGACGTCACTCTTAATTTGCCTCAATTATAAGCGAGGCAAAAACGGCACAACAAAACTTCGAGAGGGTCTAGCTCTTAAATGACTGACAGGCGGACAGTCGAAAGGTCGGAAGGTCGGACAGTCGGACAGTCTGACAGTCGGACAGTTGAAGGGAGAACCGTCAATATCAAGTTCTGCATCATGTCCTGGCGCACAAAAGGACAAGCTTTATTCATAATACGCGCAATCGTTCAGCGAAATTCTAGTTTTAGCTTTAACTTATTCAACTAAATGTCTTTGTGTGTGTGTGTGTGTTTGTGTGTGTATACAACTTGAAGGCACTGTCGGAGGTCCGTTGTCCTGCACGCGTCCTTTATGCGCACTCCTGCAGCGCTAATTAATTTTTCTGACCATCATCAACACAAAGAGGCAAAGTCGAAAGCCGACTGTGAGATTTACATTTATTAGCCATGCCGCTGAAAATGCCCAACAGGGCCCGAGGTAATGAGTATATCCCTTTCCCTCCCATTATTTTCTGCCTATAACTAGAATTTTTAGAAATATATATATATGTATTCAAGGACGCCTTGGTTCTTATGTGGCCATGTGGTCGCCTCGGGGACGCCCTTTAGATACTTTTACTTTATGCGCGGCAAATTAAATAATTTTAATTTTTATTGTTCAGCACCACAGAGTGGTTACAGTGGGTCGGGGCGATATCCACACACAGCGGTGGGTCCTTTGGCTTTGGTTTGTAGGCCATAATTTGCTGTGGCTTTTGGCTAAGTTTTTTGGGGCCAGCTTTTCTTTGTCTTTTCTCCTGTCTTTTCTATGCAAACAGTACTTATTTAATTTTTTTCTTTTTTTTGTATATGTTTTTCTCTTGGTTTTTACCACCTTTTCTATCTCTATTCGCAGATCCACCCGCGCCGCCATTAATTTCGGGCTATATAGAGGGACAAATTATACCAGCTGGTTCGGTGCAAAAACTGCTCTGTGTTTCATCAGGCGGCAATCCGTTGGCCACGTTAACGTGGTACAAAAACGACAAGCGGGTGAGTTGGAAATTTAGCAAGATTTTTTGCATTTGCAGCATTTGCAGCACACAGAATGAGTGCAACAAAAAAAGGCATTTAAAATACAAATAGAGAGAGCGAGAGAGAGATAGAGAGAGAGGGAGAGAGAGAGAGAGGTATAGTCGTAATGCTATCAACAACAGACAACAGCAAACATGGGGGCAAAACAATAATGGCGCTTTTGTTGACCATTTCCGCTTCCGCTTTTATGGGCTTAAAGTGCTAATAAGGCAGCTCGACGGCTGCTTTATCAGACTGTCTGTCTGTCTGCAACCGTCTATACCTTTAATGCCACATGCCACACCTTGTTTTTGCTGCCTTCAGCAATTGTCGTTTGTGTTTTGCCTGCTGTGTTTTTAGTTTTAGAGCTGGAATTTAATCTTTAGCACAATTCGCGCATCAGCTAAATGGTTGAATCAACGGAAGTGGCCACAGTTGCACAGCTGCTGTTGCATACTTATGGGTGGCACTGTTGCAGCTACACAGCAGCTGGCTGTAAAGTTGATATACAACACACGCTGCTGGTTTTGCTGTCACAAAGAACGGAAGCGAGAGTCGCCTTCATCTTTATCGCAATTGCGGTTTCTATTCCGCCTCCTGCCTCCTCCCTCTTTCCCTTCCTCCCCCACCCCACAATGGGGCGACGCCTCTGGCGTTTGTTGTGGCTGTAGGTGGTGTGTAAAAAGAGAAGAAGCAGATTACTCTCATCTGTGTGCGCAGATTAAATGATATTTTATCAACAAAATTAAAATGCGCCATGGTTGCTTGTTGTGTCTCTTGTGTCTCCTCGGTCTCTGCAGTCTCCTCTGTCACTTGTGCCTCTTGGCTTGCCCCGCCAGCTGTTGCCTGAATGTTTGCATATGTAGCACAATGCCTGAGGTTGTTGTTGTTGTTGTTATTGTTGCCTTTAAACACGCTTTTTATATCAGTTAATCACACAGAGTACCGTAAAATGGGGAATACGATGTGGCTGACACTATAAAGCTTATACATGCATATATTCTTAATCAGTCTGGCCATTTCCGTCTGTCCGTAGATATGAACTCTTGAATTTAAGAGACTTGAACTCCACAAAAATCAAGTTTGTTAGAAATACCTGGACATATTCTATAAGAACTCCACCAAGGATATCAGGAAAAACTCCACCCCGAACAGAAAAATTTTGCTCCGACCAAACCTCAAAATCAATTTAAATCATCACACTTAATTTCCTTAAGGTTAAAGAAGATATAAATGTTTTAAATGATCAAAAAGTACATTATAAATCATCACACTTAATATCCTTAAGATTGGGTTAATATAAATGTAGTAGTTATGGTTATTTTAAAATATTAAAAAGCACAAGCAGCTAAAATTCATATACAGTCAAACTTCCCTAACTCGAATCACCATTATCCAAAAAAAAAATAAATGTTCGAGTTATGGCGATATTCGACTTTTTCTTAAGTTTATTAATTTTACTGCCACTCATTTAGCTCGAGTTAGAGAGAATTTCGAGTTAAGGAAGCTCAACTGTATTAATAAAATATATATATTAATATTTAAATAGATTAAGGGGTGTCCTACAGTCGGACTTTCCGACTTGTTTCGTTCTCATCTCGAGTTTTATTCTGCTAAGCCAACGTCATATGTTATTTTTGATTTTCTCTTCCGTTTTTGGCAGATCAACTCCGTGATTCGAGCCGCCGACAAATCCGTTTCAGCCGAAATAACAATTTTGGCCAACGTCACCGACAACCAGGCCCAATATCGTTGCGAGGCCTCGAACAGTGCCACCGAAATTCCGCTCTTCGAGTCGACGACGCTTAGCGTGCACTGTAAGTACAGAGTTCTTGTCAACGTCGAGTTGTTGCCATTATTATTATTTTTATTCTTACAGTTGCGCCAGAGACGGTAAAAATACGCATTGAACCGGAAGAACTGCGACCTGGCATGGAGGCGACCATCATTTGTGACTCGAGCTCAAGCAATCCACCGGCAATGCTGTCCTGGTGGAAGGACGGCATCTCCATTGAAGGTATGTATTGCCATGAATTGCAATTGGAACTTTGCCCAGCACATGGCCAAAAGGACTTGGCGGCGCCGTTGTCAAAATGGCAGCTGCAGCTGCTGCTGCTGATGATGTTGATGTTGTTGTTAATGTTGTTGCCTGCATTTTGTAAGGCGTTTCCACGACAACATCCGGTTTGGTTGCCAGCCAGTTCAAGCCCCATCAGAGCCAAAGTCCAGTCTGGTTTAAGCCAAATCACTCCCATTTTATTTACATCGTTTCTAGTTTGCTCTCTCTCTCTATATCTCTAACTGTATCTCTCTCTCTCTATCTCCATATTCGAAGGCATTAATAATACGTCGAAGCCAGGTCTCTGGGGCGGCACAGTCTCCACGCTGGAGCTCAAGCTAAACATCAGCCAGGAAATGAACGGTGTGGTCTACACCTGCCAAAGCGCCAACGAGGCATTGCAGCGCAGTGTCCATGAGGCAATCAGCCTCGATGTGCTCTGTAAGTACACGGAGAGAAATTAGAAGTATTTACTTTTTAAATTTAATTTTTAAATTTGTAATTCTTACAACAATTATTCAATAATTTTACTAAAATTCTTTAATCAAGTACAAATATTAAAAATATAAATTAAGTAAAACTCAAGATTCTCTAAAAATAAGTAAGCAACTTTTTGAATCCAATAAAACTCTTAATTTACTTGAAATGAGTAAGAAAACTCTTTGATAAGCAGATACAGAACTTAAAAAACTTCAATCAAGTTAAAATTCAACTTAAATTAATTGAGTTTAAAAATATGATCATGAAAATATCCTTTTTTTAAAGTACTTACGGTTATTAGACTTGAAAAATGTTACTTGATATCATACCTGTTAAATAATGATAATGAATACTTATCATTAGTAATTAGATTATTTCTGTTTAAAAGTCAAACTAATGATTAAATTACGATTAGAAAATATAAAAAAAAAATTGTAAATGATTACAATTATTAACAAAAAATCGGAAGATATCAAAAATAATCCGAATACTCAAAAAGATTTTTTTTTATTAATTGTTTAATAATTTTGAATAATTGAAATAATTTTAGATTTTTTTTTCGATTATTTGTAATCGTAATCATTAAATAAACACAAGTTTTTCAACAGTGAACTATATAATCACTACGATTATTTCCAAAACTAATCTAATTGATTAGTAATTCTTATCGAGATTTAACAGGTATGCTGGATATCACATGCAAATCAAGTTTACAAATTTAAAGTGTAGAGTCAGAAGTACTTGATCTTTTCACTCAGTGTAGTCTGACTGCTCACTAATTGAGCAATTAAAGGCTGTCTGCCTCAGACTCAACCCCAATCCCATTGCCAATCTCAAACTCAATCGGAATTCCAATTCAAATTCAAATTACAGTTCGTCCCAAGTTTGTGCCGCCGCCGTCGTCGACTTCGGTGGGATTGGAGGGGGAATCGCTGCAGGTGCCGCTGCAGGCGAATGCGAATCCCTCGACCATTGCCTACACCTGGACAAAGAATGGCGTTGCCATACCGCAGGACTCCGGCGAGCATCGCATCTTTGCCGATGGCGCCACTCTGAACTTCACCAAACTGCATCGTGATGATGCCGGCGTCTATTCCTGCACAGCCAGCAATTCCCAGGGCAAGGCGAGTCTCAACATTACCGTCGTCGTTGAATGTGAGTATACAAATCGGAGAGTATCCAAAGAGTGTGAGTCCATTAAATACTCTTCTTCCTCGTAGATGGCACCACTATCAAGTCCGTGTCGGAGAACATCATTGTGAATCCGGGCGAGGATGCGATGCTCTCGTGCAGCGTTGAGGGCAAACCGCTTGCCGAGGAGCACGTGAAATGGGAGCGTGTTGGCTACGACATGAAGGTCAAGACCACGACGACCTTCACCAACGGCACCGCCTACCTGCACATCAAGGACGCCCAGCGCGATGACGTGGGCAACTTTCGCTGCGTGGCCGACAACCATGTGGCCAATCCCACCAACCGTGATGTCCTGCTCATTGTCAAGTGTAAGTTCGATACATCGAAAGTGATCCAAGGGATTAATATTTTTTATACCCGTTTCTTAAAAAATAAGTAAAAGGGGATATTGTATTCGTTGCAATGTATGTAACAGGGAGAAGGAAGCATCTCCGAACCTATACAGTGTATATATTCTTGATCAGCATCAACAGCCGAGTCGATATAGCCATGTCCGTCTGTCTGTCCGTCCATCTGTCCGTCTGTGTGAGCGCCTAGATCTCAGAGACTATAAGAGCTAGAGCAACCACATTTGGAACACATATTTCTATAAGCCCCACGTAGGTCAAGTTTGTTTCAGAATTTTGCCACGCCCCTCTAAATTGTGACAAGATCGGACAAATAGAAAGGGGGTAATGGCTGATTAAAGCTTTTAAGCAATGAAAGTGCCTAAAAGCATGCAATAAAAAATATTTGAAAATTATTTTAGCAAGTAACGGGTAACCCATAGTCGGGATGTCGACTATAGCCTTTCCCACTTGTTTTAGATAAAATTTACAAATGAAAGTTCATCAAAGTTCCAGGATACCCCATCCAACAATACTTAGTGTATCTGCGAATTTCACACACTTTTTTTCAGTTCTGATTGTTTTTAGGCTCACAAATCTTATTTATGTTTTCAGTTGCACCCGAAATAGCCAAGTCTCCGACTTTGCTGCGAGCGGCGAGCGGGACGGGGGAGCGGGGCAGACTTCCCTGTCGCGCTCAGGCATCGCCGAAGCCGCAGTTTATTTGGCGGCAGGATAAGAAGGATCTGCCCATTAATCATACATTCAAATACGAGGTGGAGGAGCGCAAGATTGACTCGCTGACCTACGAGTCCTCGCTCATCGTCGAGAAGGTCGCGCCCGCCGACTACGGCGCCTACGAGTGCGTGGCCCGCAATGAGCTCGGCGAGGACATCGAAACCGTGCGCCTGGACATCACATCACAGCCGGAGCCACCGCTGAGTCTCAACATACTGAATGTGACCCACGACACGGTGACGGTGGCCTGGACGCCCGGCTTTGATGGTGGCCTGAAGGCCTCTTATCGCGTTCGATATCGGTACGTACTTGTAATCTTGTAGTTCCCGCCCCTCCACTTCTCCCTCTTCTCCCACTTCTCCCAGCGGCAAACTCAAGTTCATTTCATTGCAATTACTGCAAATGTCACGCCGCACTAATGAAATTGCCAGCTCAGCCAGTTCCTACTGCATTTTCCCTTCTTCTTTTATGCCATCATTTTCATACACAGAGCGAAAAAAGCAGTTGTAAAATTAAGTTATAATGGTCTGAATGCGATTTAGACATAAATAAACACAAAACTTCTTTGACAATTATATAATCTATTGCAAAGAATCTTAAATCAAGTAAAACTCTAGATCAGGGGTGCTCAGCTGTTGCTCATTCCATTGATTTTCAGCCTCATTTGTTTTTGTAATTCCTCACAAAAATTCCTATACAAAATGCCAACACATGCAAATATTTTTGTGAGCATGCAATGCGCAGCACAAAAACCGGTTTTGTTCTCTTCTCTGATTGGTGTTTGCGATCGCAAGAGAAGTGAGCAACAACCATTTCAATGTGATTTTGTTGTTGTCTTCTCTTGTTCTCCTCTTGTATTGATGCGTTTGCTTATAAGTATTGGTGCGAACTGTTTGCTGTATGCTGGCTTTGGGAGCCCCTGCTCTAGATTAACCAAAACTAAATTAAATTAAAGTTTGTAAAAAATAAATCAAGTTAATTAGTTCAATTTTAAATCAAGATATTCGAATTAAGTAGTAGTAAACTTTTAAAATATTCGGATTTTCTAGACTTTTGTAATGTGGAATAACTCGATTTTTTCGCTCTGTGTACTCGGTTAATATGCTTATACTGATGGCCATCCATTGGATTTCTCATTTGCAGCATGGCAGACCGCGAACAGTACAAATACATTGATGGCCTGCCCAACAGTCACAAGCTGACCATCGGCGGGCTGAGGATGAACACGTTGTATCTATTCTCGGTGATGTCCTGGAATGATTTGGGCCAAAGCTCCTACCTGCCGGACCTGACGCGTGCCCAGACGAAAGGTAAGGCCAACGAGCAACGAGCAATATTCAAATTAGGCCACAACTCGTGCTCCCTGTTTTATGTGATGTCCCTGTTGAAGTCACTGTCTCTGTCCACTTGCTAGGGACACTATCAAACTTAAACTCACAAATGAACTCTCTCTCTGTGTCACCTTTAATGCTGCACTGCTTAATTGGAATTGTACAACACATGGATACACATGATGCCTGATTATAGAGGCGCCACCGCCGTCACAGCCGGCATCGTCTCTGGGCGGTGGTCCGCCGACCACCAGTCAGACGCCCTTGGGCGGCACATCGGGCATGCTGCTGGTGGGCGTGGCCGCTGGCATTACGGTCGTGTTGCTCAACGTGTTTGTCATCGGCTGTTGTCTGCACAAGCGCAACGAGAAGCGTCTGAAGCGAGGTACATCATCATCATCATCATCGTTATCATTATCATCATCATTCCAAGATATAAATGTGATAAATCTATTGTTATTGTTGTGCTGACTTGCAAGTTGCGCTTCAGCCTCTGCTGTTTTTTTTTTGACCCGCTGCTGTCTCCTGTTTCTGTTTCTGGTCCTGTTTCTGTTCCTGTCCATGTTCCTGCTCCTGCTACTCTGTCGCACGTGCCATGTGGTCAGCGTCGAGCGGCGCTAATTTCATTTGCTTGCCACATGTTCCGGCTGCGTTTCGCGTCATCGCGACACAACATGGCTACGTGATTTGCGTCAGTTTTGCATGGGTACAAAGAGATAAAGACAACGAGTTAAAGAGAGAGAGAAATAGAGTGAGAAAGAGTAAGTGCTAGTGCTTCAACTGGCAGTAGAACGCAACCATTTCCCCGTAGCAACGTCATTTTTATTACAGTTTCTCATTTCATTTCGAATTTATTTATTGTTTTATTTTCCTTTTCCTTTTTTTTTTTGGTTCTTTTTACTTGATTCTTTTGTTGGTTCCATGGGCACACGACACGACAGGACTTGAAATGCTGCCAGCCGAGTTAACTGAGGACAGCAGCAATACACCGAATCTGGTCATAATTGGCATCTCACTGGCGGCATTTGGATTCCTTTTGGTCAACGCGGCGCTCGTTGCCTGGTTCTTTGTGCATCAGCGACGCAAAAAAGGTTCGTTGACATTCACATTATTATTTATGATTATATATTTTTTTTATATATCCATCTTTCCGTTTGTAAATTTATTATTATTGGTATAGTATACTTTTAGCAGATCCTAAGCAGATCAGTCTTTTTAGAATCAATTAAATAGGACAGTTTATTTTTTCCCAATAATATTTGTTTAATTATTTATTTAATATTATTTTTGTGGTCTAGAACTTTCAGCTTGAAAAAATAGGTTCGATTTTTAGAATTTTTTCATCACCGTCAAGTACTTTTAATTTAATTTTACATGACAAAGAAAAGAAAATGACGCATAAAATACAGAGTGTCTCACAGTCGAGTTACTCTTTCCTATAGTCATTCCTTCACACTAGCTGATTTGTTGCGACTTGTTCGCTTTTTGTGCAACTTTAAGGAATGCTTTCAAGTCACAGTCTCTCTAATCATATTCTGCCCAATGATGAAAGCTCTTATTATTATTATCCTTGGCGTTGCTCGCATAGCTGCAGCTCGGCAACGAGACAAGGAGACAAGGAGCAGCCACTTCATGGCTCTGATACCACTTCCGTGACACCACAGGAAGCAGAACGCGTTGTGCTACTTCCGCTGCCCCCAGTGGACGTCGACGTCGACGTTGACTGCGCCGTGGCAGAGATGGCAGAGGGGGCAAAAGTGGCAGAAGCTGCGGCTGCTGCTTTTCAGTTTATGACGCTCACTAAACAATTTCCTGCATATACTCAGAGATGAAATATATATCAGCTAAGAGATATATGTATAGATAGATATATGTATGTGCTTGTATATAGGTAGGGATAGAGTCCAGGCATATGGGATTCACGTAATTTCCGCGAGAAAACCAGAGCTGCAGTCAGACCGTGGCAAGGAAACAAGAGACGTATAAAAAGAGAAGAAAATAAAAAAGAAAAAAAAGAAAGAAAGCAGTCAACAAGAATATAATGATGACAGAAAATAATGATGCATCCTGGCAGCGGACAGAGGACAGCAGCCAGACACGGACGGACGGACATAGGGACAACCCGGAGCGATGCCAACTGCAACTGTTTATTGAACAACGACAACGACGACGACGACGACGTTGGCAGACACCCCGTCCGGTTGCCTCCTTCCGCCTTTGACCCGTTGCCCCCCTTTTGACCCCCCTGGCGAAGACAAATGTGCATCGTTTTCTTAGCTGAACGCACAATCTTTCGGAAATCAGATTTCTCTGCTTTAGAGACACCAGACACCAGAGAACGGAGAACAGAGAACCGAGAACCGAGAATCGACCATAGACAGCAGATAGCATTGAGCACGTGTCCTGGCACAATTTGCAGCTGAAGCTGAAGATTGTTTATTAATATGGAATTATATTTCAACCCAGTCGAAACGAGCAAACGAAATATAAATACGATTTCCCGCCCCGTCGCCCTTCCTGGGAATATTTGAAGACATTTCATTGGCAGGTCAGGTCTCAGAAGCCAACAAAACCAAACTGAAACGTGCTGAAAGTGTTAGCACACAAAAACGAGAGCAACGAGCAATGCCAGGACAACAAAAATTCTTGGCCAGAGATGAGACATGAACGTTTGGCTGGGCGTGCTAACCAAATTATTTCTCATTGAGCCAAATTTAGTGGTTTGACACGCAGAGCAGCAGCAGCAGCAGGAGCAGGAGCATCATCTCAATCGGTCTGATTGTACCATTCCCATTGCCATTCCCATTCCGATTCCCAAACCCAATCCCAATTTCAGTTTTAGTCCCAATGCAGTGCTGCAAAAATTATGCATACTCTTACAGTTGTACATATAGTACGTATGCATGGAGCCTTGTTTCTTGTTTCCTTGTTTCTCCTTCTGCTCCTGCTCCTGCTCCTTCTGTTACTTCTGTTGTGTCTCCTCTTCATTTGCCTGCTTGTTTGCCTCGTACACAAGGCAGAGACAAAGAGGCAGCATTCCAACTGCGAGTTGTCCTTCGACTTCTTTACACTTCGTCCCACCCGTCGTATACTCGCTATTTGCAGCTGTAATGTATGCTCTCATATACTCGTTCTTTCGGCAAACATTTGACTTATGAGTTGCTCAACTTCTCTGACTTTTTGCCCGTCTGATGACTCGTTGTTTCCTTTACAACTATACAACTTTTCTTTCCACACACACACACATAAATGCATATAAATACCTAGAAGTAAATATGTGAGTGTATGTAGTACCGTTTATGATATTGTTATATGTAGTTAAAACATAATCAAGAAGTTTTGATTAGATTAGTGAAGGTATTGAAGTGTTTTTTATTTACGAAAACTGTCAACAAGAAATTTATGAATAGATCAACTTTTTTATATCACATTTTCCACATTTTGAAACTTGGAAATGGATTTATATTATCTGACCAATATTTTAATAATTCTCTCTAATGTCTTAAAATAATATTCGGTCTACAAACATGAAATTTGTACTTTGATTGTAAATTAATGTAATAATTCCGAATTAGCTATTTGTTTTTCATTTTGAGTAGTGTCTATTTTTCTCTTTTTTTTAATCGGACATCTGAAGTTTTTCCGCCTTTTGTCCTGAATCCCAGTCTCTGTCTCTTCAGCTCTAGGACTTCTCGCCAATTCGGTTGTGTTCTGTGTGAAATGTAGGCCAAGATTTTTGACATTATGAACGCGAGGAGGCTGAGGATGAGGCTCTCGCTAGCGGAGCATGAACTACAGCCGCAGGACATAAATAAGATATTTTTCTTAGAATTTTCAGCTGGCTTTATTATACCGAAAAGGGGAGAGAAACTGAGAAGAGGGGAATAAGGGGCAATTTCTCTCTCATTTCTAGCATGCACACAGAGCACAGAGTTATGTTTGAACAAATGGCGCGCTTGGATCTGGTTGCAAGAGATGGGGTGATTCCCTCCCCCCCCCCCTCACCCCCTCTCTTTCATACTCACCCCTCATCTACCACTGGCACTATACAAAAGAAATGCATATTTCAGTCTTAACAGCCGCTTGTTACAAGAACTGTTAAGCGAGTCGCAGTCGAGCCTGCAGCTGCAAAACTGTCTTTCTTTCCTACCAACAACAACAACAACTACAACAGAGTTTTTTATGACAATGTTCGGCTACCGAAGCGCCTTCCCCTGCCCCTCCCAAACTGCCCCTATTCCTTCTGCTGCTGCTGCTGCTGCTGCTGCCATAAGCCGATAACTGACAATGCCCAAAAGCATTTTTTGGCCATAAAGGAGTTGTCAGGGAAACTGGTGCGTTTGGCCAGAATGACAGCGGTTGGCAGGGGAATATATATGTATATAGGGACTTATATAAGGACAGGGAAGGGATTGGGGGGTGGAGGAAGGGGCAGCCCGAAGATATCTGTGCATATTTCAATGCTTTCGTTAGCGAAACTTGACTTGTGGGTTGCTTTCAGTTCTCAGTTGTTGTTGTTTTTCTTTACTTATTGTTGTTTATTTATTTTTGTACTTCTTATTTTGTTGTTGTTGTTGTTGTTGTTGTTGTTGTCCTTTGGATATGCATTTTTAATGTGCATTTGCGCTTTTGTGTCAAAATGGCGCATGACGGAAAAGAATTTCAACCGCCTCCCACTTTCTACTCCATCCTCCTGCCCCGTCACCTCAAAGGCAAGTCAACCAAACTGCGACACGGACATGGCTAAGAAGCTTTCGCTGCTGTTGCTGTTGCCATTGCCATTGGCCATTTCCCATTTTCACATTTCCACATCTTTGCCACTTCCCCGTTTGGCTGTCCGATAAACTATGCCAAAAGTCTGCGGTTGGCATCTGGTCGGCGGTTGGACTCTCCGGCTATTTTCCACAGCTCCCACGGTCATTGACTCGACTCCATAGTCCAAAATACTCATACTCGGACTCGGACTCGGACTGGGACTCGGAAGATGCACATTCATATATCATTCTCATGCAAGTTGACCATCCTGTAGTATGCCAGTTCTAATGTTTATTGCCATTTCGCTTGACCCCCTAGATATGAAGTGTGCGGCGGCTAAAACTAAACTGCCGAAAAGAGCATTTTCACTCAGCCTAAAATGGGAATTTTCAAAAAGCACTCCGATTCCGGGTACTTGATTATTTTCGATTAAGGTCCGTTCTTTAACGGAAAGGTTTTTTGAATTTGACACTCATTTCTATACATACAATCTACCCACAAATATCAGTTAGTTAGGTAAGTTTAGGTTAGGTTGCCAGAAATAGAAAGTTGCTGGCAATTTTTATATTCTCAACATTTTGGCCAAACTCAAAACTGGCTACTGCCAATAATAAATAAAAAATAACAACGAACGGAACGAAAAAAATAGGAGATGCCAAAGAAAAATGATAGAAATAGATAGAGATAGACGGAGAAAGAAAGCGGGCGAAAGGGAGAGAGTTGAGTGCGACACTTTAACGAGTTGGCCAAGGCAAAAGTTTTGTGCCAACGTGGCCATAAGCGATAAGCGACCGGTTACGGTTACAGTTACGGTTACTCCAAAAACAAACGGACTTCAACGCAAAGCACTCGACTTTGACACTCTTTAAACAATTGACTCGAGCCACAACCACGACAGCCCGAGGCCTGGAACTTGAACTGGAACGGGAACGGGAACTGGAGCTGGAACTGGAGCTGGGCGTGTGCCATCGAATCAGTTGAGATAAGCACTGAGAGGCTGTCAAACAGTTGGCAAAATCGTTGCCATTGTCCGAAAGTTTGCAACTTTACTGCTTAGAACAGCCTAACCAACTTAGTTTTTAAGAATATATACTTATTGTGTATCATAAGTATTTGGCATTGATAGACCAACAAGATAGCATAGCTATCCAATTTAATTGTCTCAGATTTAATTCAAACACCTAGTTATTGGGATATATAATATATCCTCTAATAATTTGACTATTGTCAGTTTGTGGTTTATAATTTGGTTTATAATAAATGATGCAGGTTAAACCAAAAATAAACGAATCCAGAACCCCTTAGAGCAGGGATCGTAATCATTATGAGTTTAATTATAAAAATTACATAGTAATGATTATTTAAAGATTTTCTTTAATGATAATGATTAAATTTGAGCGAAAAGAATAAAACTCACAAGTTATCATTATTTCTGAGCTTTTATTTTTTCGTTCAAAATAAAACTCACTTTTAAAAAAGATTACGTAATTATTTTAAAGATTTGTTTTTTGCGTTTTGTGGGTCCTCTGGGTTTCTTTTAAAGGGATATGCAAAAATACTTTGTGAAAATGCTACACAAAAGCCTTGAATTTAAAGTGAGTTTTATTTTGGGCGAAAAAAATAAAGAATCACTAAATCAATTATTGCACTATGTAATCAAGATTTTTGTCCATGGGTTGTAATTGTTATTTCCTAGTCAGTTAGGTCCCAAAAGTATAGAAAACAGCTATTGTCCCAAGATAACTTTGCTATTTGATGGGAGATTACATTTGGGGATTGATAGAGATGCCAAAGTGACTCGCAGTATAAACGCTAGAATGTCGAAAAACCACCCACTTCTGATTTACTTTTATGTTTTTGGTTTTCTGAAGTTTTAATAAAATCTAGTTATTGCATTTATATGTGCTGTTCTGTATGATTTTCTCTGTAGTAAGAAGACTCAAACACGTTATTGCTCTGCAATAATAAATTTGAGCATAGTTGTTAATGAATCTCATTGTCCTGGTGACATAATGCTGAGAAGTTGTCCGAGGAATATTAGCAGCTGGTTTCCATACTTTTAAGACATAACAGACTAGGAAATAACAATTACATCCCGAAGCGACTTGAGAAATTCTATTTCACTTGCGATTTCCGTGGCATCCCTGAATGATTATTTGTGAGTTTTATTTTTTCGCTCAAATTTAATCATTATCATTATTTTTTTTGTACACGTATTCTAGTCATTGATTTTTTGATATGAAAAAATATCAATAATCATTATTTTTGGTCTCTGCCTTAAAGCCTTATATCTACATAAGTCATAAAAATATAATGCCTTCAGTTGGAGTATGAAAAACTTTGCTGCACCGATTCAAAAGGCAGCTGTGATTTTTGGCAAAAAGTCGAATAAGCATAAGTCAGAGAATAACTGGCAGCATTCTGACTTTTTTTTTTGGTGCTGCAACCCGTCATCCCATCAGACAGTGGAGAGGATCAGGGTAACAGGGCTACAGACCAACAGACCATCAGCCGCATCAGAGCCACATCAGAGCAGCAGATTAAGAGAAAAGCCTTCAAAGCAGACGCAAACCGTCAGCGGCGACGTCATTAACTGTCCTGACGACCGCAAAAGCTGTCTAAGCCATGTCATACTATATACATATATTGGCAGCTGGGCAAAAAGCGAAAGAAATCCCGTTCGCTAACTTCCTGGACACCTCTCTCGCCCTCTCCCTCTCCCACTCCCTCTGCCTCTTTTGGTATTTCCTCGATTTTTTGGCCTTGGCGTGGCATAAGTGCAAAATTTGTAATCTCTGTGTCAGGCATAAAGTGCAACGGAGGCAACTTTAACCAAAAACAACAAAAGCTCTATGCCTTTACCCTTCACTCTCTTTCGTTCTGTCTCTCTCTGTCTTTGTCTGTGGCATTCCAGCTATGGCGCTGGCTTATTTGTCGTGTGTGCGGTCGTGCGACACCGTCAAAAACTCTCCTGCAACAACGACAACCAGGACAACAAGGACAACAACGACAACGACAACGTTGTTGGATGAAGAAGGCTTTGACAGTGATAAGCCCGTTCCCTGGCCATTAATTCCGTCTGTCCATTCACCGTCAAGTCAAGCTACCTAGGACACTTGAGTGTCGCACTTTCACCTTTACTTTTTTAGACCCTGTACTCAAAAAGTGCTATAAGTCTATTAAGTTTGTCAAGAAGAAGAAAAGTACTATTTAAAGGTTATTCAAAGTTATTCAAGAAAAAGAAAGAAGAATCTTAAGGCCCTCTGTTTATGTTTCTGTTTTTAAATAAATAAGTACAGGTCATTAAAGTCGAATACACTCTTTCTCTTTTTTTACACTTTTTTTTACCAGCTTTTGTTTTATTTGCAAAGTTTGACATTTACAGCTTAATTTATTTGTGTGAATGCCTTTTTACGGAGAAATCTCAAAACGTTCGCTGACTTTCGCATCTTCGTATAACAATATTAACCCATTAAAGGCTGAATATAGATCGGCTGGTACCATTTTGACGAAATTTTGAAATGTGTGCCTAGAACACCATAGAAGTTGAAGGAAACAAAAAAAAATTTTATCTTTAAATTTTATTGTTCCGATTTCCATACATTTTTCAGTTTTTTTCGTCAACATTTTCTATGCAGAAAAAAAACTAGAAGTTCACATGTAAAAAACTACAGGTATAACAAGGATGACTAAACTGTTCAATTTTTATACTTATATTTTTATTATTTCTCTTTACTATGAAATAAAATTTGCCTCGATATCTCTCACACGCCCCGTGCTAGAATTTTTAAAGTGTCAACACTTTTTTGGGTATTTAAATGCACTTTACATTAAAATGGGTTAAATTTCAGTATTACAGGTCGGAAAAAAACTCTTGGTTTATATCGAAAATCTTTTTAGCTTTTATACAAAAAAAAGTATAAATTATTTAAGCATATTATTCAATTGCAAGTTTCTTATTAATGAGAAAAAAAACTTATAATTTTAATAAAAATTTTCCACTGCTAGTGGCAATGAAAAACGATACATGTTCAATACTTAAGCCCTGCTGATATTGATAAAGGGTTAAACATAGCTAATGAATCTTCATTCAAAGGTTGATGGTTTTTATCGCTTGATGTTTTTATTTCGCTTAATTGATTGTACACTCGGCCATTATTTAAAGCTTTCAAACATTACATTATTTTTTTAGTGAACTGTAGTTGCGGCTCTGCTGGCATTGCAGGTTGTGGTGCTGACTCCGCAGTCATCGTAAATAAAGCATGTGACAAATGCCAAAAAATGTTTTTAATTCACTAAACTCTGAATGTATTTGCCTGTTTGTTTGGTTTATTTTGGTTGTTGGGATGTCGGGATGTTGGGATGTTCACTTGTGTGGAGTTACCTTCCGACAACATGTTTTATTTACGTTGGGCCGCAATAAATACGTGATGGTGGCAACAGCACACGGCTGGGGAACCTTTTACAATTGACGACCCACAATTAAATGCATTCCAATTTATAAACTGCAAACCATTAAAATAGTTCGAAAATTGCGAATTTTCTATGAACTCTAATTGGGTTAAGTGATCTATTGTAAATTGGGATTGAGATTTAAGCAACTTTAATTTAAAGCATTCATATTTATCGAGTAAATATTTTCAGCAAACAAAACTAGTTTGAAATTTAAAAATTGTTGTTAAACTATATAATTTTATGATGGTCGTAAATACAAGCAGCAGCAACAATAACAATAACTGTAACTGTAACAATAAGATTGCATCTACATTTCAGGTTAATTGGAAAAGTGTTTGGCAAACAAATCTAATACATTATTCTCTTCTCTTCTCGATTCTCTCCTTTTATTTTCACTGGCTTCTCTTGGACCATGGATGCTGAATAACTGAACGAAAAACACTCAACGAAATGCTTCATTCATTCATGCGAATATGGCAACAACCAACAAAATCAAATGCACTCAACGAACCAACACACAACACAACACACACACACACACACACACACAAACACACACACATGCACTTGGACCACATTGACTTTGCGGAAAACACGTGTTAACCATGTGGCGCGGTCATTTTGTCGTTGCCATTTGTGAAAATGTGCCATGAATCATTTAATGGCATTTTATATACAAATTTAATTGCATTTTTACTCTTACCTTCCTGTCGGTGCTCTCACTCTCCCTCTTCCTCTCCCTCTTCCCTTTGTGTGCTCTGCTCTTTACTCTTGGCCAACTCTGCAACTCTCATTGCGTTTCGCATCATCGAACTGCACAACGTGCATTGATTTTTCCCCTTGACCATGGTCAACACAAATGCGTCGGCATCAAAATGAACGACAACGACGACGGCGTCGGCGTCGATGGCATTGCACCAAATGTGAATAATTTAACACAATGGGTGCGTCTACCTCTTCTACCATTTCACCCCCCATCCCCCCTGTCTGGATGCAATGTTGGCCAACATTTGCTTGCTCGGCACTTTGACAATCTTTGCTATTTGCATTTGATTTGCATTGCCTGAAAACGCTGCTAACACCACACGCCCACACGCCCACTTCCGCATCCATGCCTACGCCTACTCTGGCAACAACAACAACAACAACAATTTTATCCCGCCCCCTTGCTGATCCGCCCCTGTGGTGTTCCAAATGACTGGCGCACTGCGCCGCCGCCCAATCAATTTTCGGCATGTCACTGCCAATTACACCTTTTCAATATTTGCGCCGCATACCTTACTTGCTTTTTTTTTGGTCTGACCTCGCCTGTGACTGGGACCTGCTCCTGCTCCTGCTCCATTGTCGCATCCAGTGGCGGAAACTACAAATCAACCAGGCAAAACGGCGACCATCGAAATGTACGCGCCCAGTTCGTACAATGACACCGTTACCGGCGAGACACTGTCCAGCGTGTCCGAGAAGAGCGAGTCCTACTCCAATGAGGGCAGTCAACCGGAATATATTGTGAGTATGCCACACACACACACACACACACACCCCCCCCCGCACAACGAACTCCAGTTTTTAGCTGCTCTTCTTTTTTATTATACCAAAAACTATTCTTGTGCCTCGTGCTCTTTTTTGCCCCTTTCCCGTTGTTGTGCATGAATATGCAATTTGTGAGCTAGAATGAGCACAATGGGCACAAAAATGTCGACGCTGATGCTGTAACAAACATTTAGGCAGGCACAAAAAATGCGAGCGAGAAAAATGGGATAAAAAAATGTATGGGCTGTCTTAAGTTATTGCCAGGCGCTTGAAAATACAACTCAACGCCGGAAACTGGGCGCAATGTTTAAAGGGAAGGAGGCACTGTTGACATCGAGGTCGCCGGAACTGTCAGCCAGAAGCCGGAAGCAGCCGCATGCTAAGACGTCGTGATTAATTACGCCCTGTTGATGATAATGATGAGATGCGCGGGACCAAAACTGAACTTGGCCAGGCCAAAATCAGCAGCAGCAGCAGCAGACCAAGCTGAGCAGCGATGTGGCAAACAAATCGTTTCAAATTATTAAAATCATTTATTACGCGCGTAATCTTGAGGCGACCACACAGAAAACAGTCTGTCTGTCCGTCTGTCTAATGTTAACTGCAAAATGTTAAGCGTAAACTGTTAAGTTAATATATTGTATTGTTAAGTTTGTTCGCATGCCCACGGGGCGTATGATAAATCAGCACGTTGCGTATACGCAGCGTGGGCGACAAAGACAAAGGTGCAGTTCATGTCGTTGTCGTTGTCGTTGTCGTTGTCATTGCGACTGTCAATTGCGCGCCAATAACTTTCAACAACCTCCTGCCCCTGCCCTTGGACTTTAACGAAAACAATAGCTTAAGTGGGGAGTAATTACTCAAACACTTGTGGTGCGATTCGACATGCTGCACGGTCTCAGGTTGCATTCTCTCATTACTCACTCTTTACTCTCTCTCTCTCTTTTTCTCGTTTTTTTGCAGGACGAGGCACGCAAGAAGGCAGCATCGACGTATCTGGTGGAGAGTGCGGTGGACATGCCACCGCCCAGATACCAAAAGGATGGCACACTGCCAGCATTATATCCGAATAATATGGGTAAGTCAAGCTAAGATCTGACTCTACAGATATCGCTGTCAGTTGCTCTGTCCCATTCTCTCTCTCTCTCCCTTTGTTCAACACACACAAAAAGAGCGTTGAACAGATGAAAAAAGCATTTTAGATAATTAACTTTTGGTCAAAAACAAGCAAGCAAGTTCACAGTTCTCAGTTCTCCGTTTAGAGCTTCGAGTTTTGGAGTTTCGGAGCTGCTGTCAGCACGTCAGCGCCGCGTTTTATTCGTGTTGGCTGCTTTTGTCAGTTCAGTTTTTGGCTGCAGTTGTTGCCTGATTTTATGCCATGATTGCAATCAAAGCCAAAAATAAAAGCAATGTAAAAACGGAAATCGGTAAAATGCGCAGCAGAAGAGCGAAGAGATAGGAAAATGGATGGAAAATCAGCTACGCGATGGCTGAAAATTCAATTTGAGTGCAACATCTCCATCTTAATTGTAATTGAGGAGCAAAGTTTTTGCCAGTCTTGATTTTCAATTGAGGCATGTGTGTGCATCCACTTTTAACCACAACACACACACACATTTTGAAACACTTGAAACCAAATCACGTGCAGTCTGCGCTAATTTAAGAATGCGTTTCCAGCAACTCAACTAAAATTTAAGCACATCGTTTATCAAGCGGAAAATCATCAGCCAGCCAAGCCATATGGGAATGAAAAAATAATAATAATAATAATTCAGGCAAAAATAATATAGAAGCTGAAAAAAAAAAAGAAATAAATGATAAACTAGACACAGTTTTATTTTTGGCAAGGAAAGAGGAAGTAAGAGAGAGAGAGAGATGAAATAACAATGGCAGTATTATAATAACATTCGGAAATTGCTGAAAGCATTGCCGATGGATGCGACGACAGCAACTGAAATGCATTTGAAATGCAAAGCGTAAAAATAATAAAAATACATTAGCTGTAAACTTTTGGTCTTGCCTTGTTCCTGCTTTCTCTCCTCTCTCTCTCTCTGTCTCTCTCTCTCTCCTAACTTATCGTGTCTTTGGGCTTGTCTTGTCAGCGCTGAAAATAAAATACAATTACCTTATGTCAACGTATTTGGCAAGTGGAGGAGCATACTTCAAAAGTAACAGCTACGACGAGTCCAAGGCGCATTTGATAGCAACGACAACTTGCCACAGATAAACGCAGAAATGGAGAAGGAGACAGAGAAGGAGACGGAGATGGAGACTGAGATGGAGATGGAGGCGTCTCCAGTGCGCATAATTATGTATGCGGCTATGCGGTGGCAAAAAAAAACAAGAAAAAACAACAAGCAAAAAAAAAATGAGAAAGAAAACCCAAATAACAACAAGAAGTACACGAATGTGGGCAGAGGAGGCGAATGCGAATGCGAATGGGAACAAGAACGAGAACAAGAACGAGCGCAAAAGATGTGAAACAAAAATCCCTCGTCGCATCAAAATTAAAATGCTTGCCGGAAGCTGAATCTCAAACAGATGCCCAAGGCTATAATTCCCCCGTGAGAAAAAGCAGCACAACACATAGACATGTGTACTATATATACAAGTGAATACACACACACACACACACACACACACACACACACACACACACACAAGAAGCGCGAATATTCTTTTTGTCAGCTGTCGCCACCTGCTACAGCCACAGTTGAGATCAAATAATAGATGATTCCATTTCATTCCATTCCATTCCATTTTGTGTCACTTGTCGTCGTCCAGCATAGCGCATTTTTAATGAGACACTATTCAAAAATGGCGCTCTCTTAATGAGCACCAAACACATGTACACACACACACACACAGTCAACAACTACAGTGTGTGCAAATAAGCGACAACTCAAAAGTTAAATTAAATACAAGCAATAGCCTTGACCAGTTTGTCTCTGGTTAACATTGCATTAACACTACAGTAAAGCCTCAGAAAGAAGAGAAAACAGCTCATTAGCGACACAATTGAATAATTTTTAATAAATTTTTAAAATTCAATAAATATATATTACAAAGTGAAATTAATATGGGTATTTCCAGGATCGCGAAAGCGACATTTGTACGTCTATAAATGAAAAAAAAAAGTGGTAAAAGCTGACATCTATCAACACTATTTTTATGATAAAAGACAAGCTTTGAAGACTTGTCGTTTTCGAATTATTTATAGAAAACAATGCATAGCGAACGCGACAAAAATGGAAGTCATGTTTGACTTCATCTTGACAAATGCGAAACTCTGCGAAATGTGGCGAGTAATTTGGAAGAAAATACTCTTAAACCATAATAAAATAATGCAGTTTACCATTTTAGAAATAATTTTGATATGTTACTATCATTTTATTTATTTTTCACGTTTTATTAGAAATTTGTAACGCGACATCGCGAACGTGACAAGATTTCCACCTAGTTTTTCCAAGAATTTGTTCATCAAATTTCATTCTATATATCAAAAACAGCTTTTAAAACTTGTTTTTAATTAAACGTTAAATATAATTCTATGTATTAAAGTGGTTTATGCTACAATCCTATTATCTAACTTAGTGTAATCGTCAGAATGCAAACGGTCCATTTTAGAATTTAATTTTTGAGAAAATAGGCAAAAATATAGAAATAGTGAATTTATTCCAATATAGAATCTATATGTTCATCCTATTGAGTTTCTTCTAGCGTATATTACTTAAATAAGTAGCTTGAATACATTTTTGGAAGAAAAAATAAATATATTGCCGATATAACTTTATTTAACTAGATATTCTCATTTCCTTTTCCTAATTGAAAATGTAAAATACAAATAGCCAGAACTTTTCTCAGAAATTAATTCCAACCAAAGTCCATTATATTTGTAGCTTAACCAAGAATAGAATACGCTTGAGTTGGTTACCTAAGCGATAAGTAGCCAATTAAGAGCAAGCTAAAGTTTTCGTTTTCGTTTTCGTTTTATTTTTGCAACACGAGGAAGTGAATTTTTCACGAAAAAGCAACACATTTGTTATCCCAATTGCAATAAATATGAAATGAATGCGACTTTGGGGTGACCAGCGCAATTCTGCAATTACACATTACACATTATTCATTATATATGCACAATGATTACAATTCTCTTCTGTTCAGTTCTGTTCTGATTTAGCAGCAGCTTCGAGAATGTAGTGCGCTTTTCAACACTGTTGCTAGCTGATCGAAAAATCAATAATTCATGAGGAAATTTCCACTCCACACTGTGGAAGGTTACCTTCCCAACATTTTCCCAGCAACTCCACCTCGTCCCCTTATGTTTTTGTCGTAATACACATTGTACAACATACGCATACACAATAAACGTACGCATATGCAAAGTAAACAAGCCACAAAATGAACATGGGGCACCCAAAGAAGCAGGAAAAACAGCAGCAACAGAAGCAGCTCCAAGCTCCCAGCTCCAAGTTCCAAGTTCAGTTGGCTGATAGGAACGTCAGGACATATGTCAGACTGTCGAATTGTGTGCCGGTGTCACCACGGCCGCAGCTTCCTCAACTTTCCTTAACAAAATTATTGTTGCCTACTTTTCAGCGCTCACTTGAAACGTACAAGGCACCATGGGCAGTTTGCACATTTTACTGCTTATAATTCACAACTTTTCTTGCTTAATGCAAGTCTATCAGTTAAAAATTCTTCAACTCTCTTGAAAATCTTTTTTATTTCTCAAGATATCTACACTAAGCCCCTGATATATTAGATGTAATCTACAACAGAGTTATTTTTGAATTCCAACAAAAAGTTGGCAAATACTCCATAGTGTTGGTGTGTGTGTGTGTGTGTGTGGCGTATGGGTGTCTAAGTCTATTTTACAAAATTACAAATTTGTTACGTTTGTGGCTTTCACGCCTTTTCAAATGAGTTTAAGTTGAGTGGTTAAAGCGTTAGCTGTAGCCTTGCCGCGAGCTGCCACCAACGATGCCACAGCTGCCAGAGTTGCCACCGCTGCCACAGCTGCCACAACCGAGGCCATGAGCAATGTCAAGCAATTTGTCTCATCATGGTTTAGGTATCATCAACCAGCTATATATAAATACCTACAAATGGACGAGTACTTAGTCTGATTTGTTTATCAAGGCTTATCGATAAATGGAAAGAATCGAGGCAGAAGAAGAAGCAGAAGAGACTGGCAACCTCAGCACGTGCAGCACTCGTTGACTCCCAGATTGGCCAGATTGGCCAGTGTCGTGTTGCAAGTTGCAAGTTGCAATTAATGGCCTCTCGTTTTATTTGATTCCGAACGTTTGCACATGAAATGAACCAGAAAGCAGCAAAATGTTGCATCTACGTGGGTGCCAACAGAATTCGAATCGATTCAACACACATTCCCCATTTCTTTTTTGTTCTTTTTCTATTTTGTTTTTGTACCAGCCTCTTGTCGATTTGCTTGCATCTTGAATTCTTACTCTTACTCTCTTTTTTAGTTTTGCAAATGCGACTATAAATGTGTCATTTGCAGTTGTGTTTTGCAAACCGTCTTCCTCTTTTTGCTGGCTTGTGCACAAAATCAATTGAGCTCCAATGACAGGCATTAAAATTGTCATAAATCCATGCAAAAATGCGACAATAATAACGAGAACACTCCGAAAGAGTGCGAATTCTGATTTGTTGAGCTGCTGACCCCGTTCAAAGCATAAAATAAATATATTGTGTATTTATACAATAAAATATCTTGAATAATAAAGTCGTAATCAAACGCACCTTTGTCTCTGCTCGTTGCAGTCAACGCCTGCACGCTGCCACATCCCAGGCACAACAATGGACATGCCGCAGCCGTTGCCGCCGCTGCTGCCGCGGCGCACATGACGCGCGACGACCAGATGCTCATCAGCAAGGGCGTCTACATTCCGTCCCCGTCGCCCGCACCGCCCCCAGATGGTTCCTACTACAACATGAACAGCGACAGATATCTGTCGTATCCGCCAATGGTAAGTTGCAACACTTATATATGTACGTATATATACTCTTAGATTCTGCATTTAAGTTTGTTTATTTTGAGTACTTCGAAGTCTTATAACTTTGACATTGTCATTGTTTAAACTATAAATTGATTCTGCATTAACTTTTTTGTTAATATGGCGATTTTCAAAAATTTCTAAAAATTTGCCTTCTACATACTTTTTTAAAACTTTGAGCTCTTATAACTTTGTCAAATCTTAGACCGATTTAAATGATAAATCTCTTTTTTAACCCTCTACTGCATGAACATAGATCCAATAAGGAAAACACATAATTTTATGCATATATGTATGTGTTTATTAGGCATATTATTAATATATATTTGGACACATTTTTTTTTTTTGTTGTATAGTTTAGGAAAAAATAAATGAAGAACCATACATTTTTTCGCCGATTTTTGCAAGAATTAGTATATATAATGCCTACCTTACAGTCAAATTATATTTTGCTATGAAAGAAAACTTTATTTTCTTTTGGAAAAAATTATTCTTCAACAAAAGAAATGCTTTTTTTCGAAAGATATAAATTTAATTCGAAATTCAGCAAAATTCACTTTCAAATTCACGCACAAGTTTACGCGAGACGCTTGAACAAAACTCATAAAAACACGAAATGAAGCAACTCAAAATTTTTTTTCATAGTGCAAAGAGAATGACCAATAACAATCGACTTCGCTTAAGTACCGTTTTAACTAAAAGAAATTTCATTAAAAATTGAAAGCCATATATGGCTCTGTATGCGGTAGAGGGTTAACATTGTTTGCCGTCTAAATTGCAGTTTTATCAGAATTTGGAAAAATTTATATTCTTCCAAAAATCGGCGATGTTTCTATACTCACCCCTTACATTTTTTTCGAGAACTTTAAGCTCTCTTAACTTATTCACATATTGACCAATTTCTATTAGCTATGTGATCTTAAACATTATTTGGCCTCTAAATTGATGCTGTATTGAAATATTTTTTTTTTATGAAAATTTAATTTTTTTTTTAATAATTTACGATCTTTGAATTACTTTGAAAAATTCAAGCTATCATAGCTTTATCAAATCTTGAGCAAATATGATGAGCAATGTCATTTTAATTATTGTTTCTTCAATACTAATAATTACTTCTTTTACATATGAGTTTTCCTTTTCGCTTTACATTCCGCTTATCACAATTCTGCAAGTGCTTTTAGTAACATGAAGCATATTTAAAAAGAAAAAATAGTGAGCTTTTTTTCAAGATTCCTTTAGATAAGCTGCCGCTTTGTGCTGTCAGCTGCAGCTTTATGTTAATTGGCATCGCATACTTTGATCCTCAATACTCGTATGATGGCACACTAATCAGCTGCAGCTGCTGCTGCTGTTTGATGTCCTCGCTGCCCAGTTTGATGTCCTCGCTTATGGCTAGTCACGGCCAAGGATTAGTTCGGGCAATTAGTTGGATGCCAGGCACAGACGGCAGATGGCATCTGGCATCTGGCAACTGGCAAATCCCTCTTCATTTGCATCGCATTTAAAGAGAAATGAGCCGAGGGAATGTACATATATATACACGTATATATGTATGTATATTCTTGATCAGGAAAGGAGCTAACTGCCATGTGGCATCTGCCAGTTAACTGGGTTCGACTTTTATAATCCGCGTGCCGCATGCAACGCTCTAAAGACAAATGACAAACTCAAAAGCATTAAGCTGCAGCCTCAGTGTAGTAAGAGTAGTAAGAGAATGTGGATAAACGGATGAAGGGAGATTGAGCAGGAGTAGGAGGAGGAGATTGAAGAATGAGATGCTGTGAAAACTGTGAAACTGCTGCGGATCTTCTCTCTTTTATCTCCCCTCTTCTCCTGCTGCTGCCGCTGCTGCTGCAGTTGCTTTGTTGTCATTGTTGTTGTTTGCTGTTGCCGTTGCCGTTGCCGTTGCTGTTGCTGCTGTCGTTGTTTGTACTTGGCGAAAGTAAACATTATTTTCTCAAGACAACAATTTAATATTACACATACGCAGCGTATACGCGATGGCAGCGATGGCAGCATTGGACGAGGACGTTTATGACGACAGCAGCCATATCGTAGCTCACATTTATCCCAAGTGCCCTCCACTCTCTCTCTCTCTCTCTCTCTCTCTCTCTCTCTCTTACTCTCACACTATGTATATCTGTCTCTCTTACACTCTTTATGCTACGCTACATAGCACACAACAAAGTTTTGCGCCGCATCACTCATAAAGAGTAGCTGCTGTTCCTGGTCCTTCTCCAGCTTCTGCCTCATCTCCATAACCATATTCTTCTCCCTCCTCTCCTTCTCCTTCTCCACATCCTGCTGTTGCTGTTGCCTCATCCTGTTTATCGCTCGATCCTGTTCGCTTGGGCGTGTCGCCGTGATTTTGATTTCAAATATGTATGCAGCATGACAAGCCAACAAACACACATTTTGCACTCATTTGTTGCTTTTAGCAAATTTCGTGGCATGCCACATGTGTCCAACACTGAACTGAACTGACCTGAACAACATGCCAGAAAGCATCGAGTTTCCTTTCCTTTCGTTTCGTTTCGATTCGTTTCGTTATGTGTCGCATTGCAAACCCAATATAAATTCCACAAATTCACAATAAACATGAGAAAATCAATTTTCGAAATTTATTACACTCGTTCCCTGATATTAGGTGTGTGTGTGTGCGAGTGTGTGTGTGTGTGTGTGTGTGTGTGTGTGCGTAACGGTTATTTATTCCTCTTATTTTTTTATCACTTCTGACTGCCTGTTAAAGGGGTGCAAATGTGACAAGTTAAGACGACACTCAATGCGGTTGACACTGCTCCCATTTTGCCCCTCCCTTTCGCCCTTCTCTCTTCCCCTCTACTCTCCCAGTTCTTACCCCTCTCAGTGTCCTTGTCAGCTGACATTTTATGGCGCTGCCAGTCCAATAATTGTATAAATTAGATGCGAATGAAATGCAGTTAGCAGCCAGTCGCTTGCAGATCCCTAAAGGACAGCCCCTAGAAGGAGAGAGCGGGGAGGGAGGGAGATAACGGAGGGTACCAGGACACACCCAGGACCCAGGCGCCTAATGGCAACTAATGTAATAATATTTATGCTAGCTGCTGACCATTTTTATGGGCTTTATGCGATTTGGTCAGTTACTCAATTCCATTCGAGTTTGTTTACTATCTTATTCTCACTCGCACTCTCTCTGTCTGTCTCTTTCTGTGTGTCTGTGCTGAATGATGGAGTGACACTGACAGTGGTGCTCTGGTGGTGCTGCTACTATACTATCAGCAGTGGCTCCATCTATTTGAGGACAGCTACTTGACCACTTTGGACTCTGCGCCATTGCACATGTTATAGTCCATAGTCCATAGTCCACACATTCCACATGGGGCACAAACCTTTTGTTTGCGGTTTTTAGTCAACGAGGGAGAAAAATTCAATTTCGATTTAGTTGGCCAACAATGGCATTGTGTGTGCGTATACATATAAATATATATATAAGTGTGTGTGTGTGTGTGTGTGTTGTGTCCCTGCGCTCCTTTCGTTTTTTGTGTGGTAGATGCTCGAAAAAGGCTCGTTGTCGTTCACATAAGAAATGTTTTGTGGAGCCAAATTGAATTATTTGATAAACATCATTAGAAAAATTACAAAATATATAGCGAGCACTCAGCACGCAGCAACAAATCAGACAGAGAGGGAGAGTGAGAGAGAAAGAGATAGAGTGAGAGAGAGCTGCGGTTTTTTAGCTGACAACATTTGCCCAGACCTAAATTACTTTTTGGTGCACAGATGTCTGGTCGCTGGTCGCTGGTCGACACAACCGAATGAATAAAAACAATTTATAACAGTAAATCAAATTAAATTTCAATCGAAATGCTTCACAGAAAACAAAAAGATTCATTTAACATCCGTTTTAGTTTTGATCTGCCCAAAACGGGGCTGGCCAAAAAAAAAAAATTGTGGTTACTTGTCTCTCTCTCTTCTTTTCTGGCTTATCTCAGCTTCTCTTTCTGCCTGTGGCACACACGGCGCATACGTAATTGAGCGCACTGCAGTCCCAGTTTTACAGGGTATAACAAGCTGTGGCCCGAACATTTAACTATTTAAGCGGCAATTTGTATTTTATTGCCAATTGCCCTTTCTATGCCCGTTTGACATCTACAAAATATATATAATAAAACGAACAACTTTCTTGCCCCGCACCACCGCCGAATTGCAGTTGATAAGCTGAATGCTGTTGGCCCAGTTAGATACTATGTGTATGTCTATGTATATGTATGCAGAACATTCACAAAAAGACTACGTTGTGGTGTGTCATTTACACAGTAAAAAAAGCAGCCTAAATCTCACTATCTGAACTTTAGTTCAAATACTTTCAAACATTTTATTTTGTACTATTTTAATATGAATAACAAACTTTCCACATTTTAAACAAAATTAAAAAATTAAATACAAAAAGATAATGAAATGAAATGATACTTAAAAAATTTACTGAGCGCTTTAAATAAACTCTCAAAATCTTCGAATTTAGTTTAAATAAAAGAATAATGTGAATAATATTTAATTAAAATACAATTGTATAAACATTTTTTAATTTTGAATGCAAATTATTTATTAAAGTAATGTGGCACATAAAAATACAATAAAAATAAATAAACAAAATAAGTAAATAAATGTAGCTGTTCTCACTTGACATTTATGCATGTTTTTAGTTGAATCAAAGTGTTTTAAACTTGATATTTATTTGAATTCTTTAGTTTCGAAAGTTTGTACAGAAATATTTAATTAGAAAACGTCTTGTTTTTATGAGTGTAGCCCAGAAGTAACCCAACTACGTGCAGCATGTGCCGAGAGTGTCGTCATCCAACTTAACTCGGGCTCACTTTGTTAGCGAGTTTAGCACAGTTTGAAATTCAATTAGTTTTTGTGCGGGCTTCGGGCTTTGGGCTTTGGGTTTTGGCCACTTGGCATTGTCCCTCACTGTTTGAATTGAATCTGTCTCGCAAAAGTCGTGTCTAACTGGCTGGCTGAGTAGCTGGCGTGTCAAAGACAACAGTTCGAAAGTCAGAGCAGGCAGAAACGGGGCCATCATATTTTCATATATTGCGCATACGCACCGTGGGACTTGCGATGCGATGTGATGAGTTGCGATTGCTGCAGCGTTTAAAATTCAAGGCCCGACGGCAGCTGCTGTCGATTAAATAAATAACCGAATACTCGAAGCACTCCATAATTTAATTTTCTAGCAGGCTCGGAACAAGTCAAAGTCGAAGTCGAAGTTAAAGTTGAAGTTGGAGGCATCCTGGCGTCGCTTCGACGGATTTAATGTCGAAAGTTTGACGGCTGTTAAAATGTGGCAGCGTATAGAGTGTAGAGTCCTTGAGTCTTTCAGTCCTTTGGGCTGGTCATACATTTGATATTCTATTTACGCAAAATGAACTCCTTGCCGCATTACAACTTTAACAATAACGACAATAATGAGCCACCACCACGACGTGGACAGCACAGAATTAGCGCCAAACTCGACTTAACTTGGCCCCCTATTTGGCATCCCTTTCCCCTTCCCTTCCCCGCTCATGTACACAGCACAACAAGGACCTTCAAGTGGCAGTCGCAGGTTCAAAGTTTTTTGAGTCGTTCAAGGAACGAACCCCTTTAGCACACACACACACACATACACACACAACGACGATGCCGATTCGCTTTTTGGCTCTCGAGTGCAACAAATTGTTGGCCCAACACGTTTCCCCTTACTCCCCCTTTCCAGCACCCCAGTTGCCTCATGTTGTCGTGGCAAACTCAACTCGAAGTTTTCGTTAAAGACAATTTAACTTTGTAAACTGATACAAAATGTCCGCCTTGGTATACTTAAGTCCTTTTATCCTAAACTACCAAAGCCCAGGCCTTCTTCCCTGTCTTCCCTGTCTTCTCTCTGTTAATCAGTGCCAGGCAAGCGGGTGTCTCCTCTCCCTTCCTCTTTCTCTTCCCTCTCTCTATCTACTACTTTTAATCCAACTCCCACTTCTTCTGTTTGTCTCCCGCTCTAATGTGTTGTCCTTGCTGCTGCCTTAACGGGTTAAGTTCTACTTTTGTAGTTAGTTGTCTCTTTAATTTTCCATCCTTTTTTTTTACTTTACAAAATTTAATTTTTTAATAAACTAAAAAAAGGGAAAGTAAAATCGATACACAGCTGAGTTTATCTTCAATATTCCAATTAGTCGCCGATCAACTTGCAAGTTTTTTCTCTTGCAATTCAGAAACTAAAAAGTTGCAAGACCTTCTTGTATATGTGTGTGTGTGTGTGTGTGAAGTGGGCGTGGCGTTAAACTTTTTGGTCTAACTGCTGAAAATACTTTTACGCGAACTTTACGCCTGCATGCGAAACAATTTTCAAACTGACACAAAGTGTCATGTCAATTGAAGTAGAAGATAATATTTCCAGCTAAAGGAAAACTGCAGCAAACAAGCAACAACAACAACAAGCAACAACAACAACAGCAAGAACAACTGCAAAAACTGTTGCAGATTTTTAACAACTCACAATTCGCATTTCGCAATTCACAACTTGTTCGTAACTTTTCTTGTACCTCACACACACACACAAATATTCCATAGACAACAACAAAAATGTACTAAAAATTCGTTTTCCATTTTCGAACTGAATTTAGTCTTTTTAATTAGCACATTGTTCGTCCAAGGACCCGCATCCTTTCGAGTCCTTCGGAAACATGCAAACATGATATTCTCAATGAGGCCATATTGTGCTTGGCTTACAGTGAGTCTTGTATGTTATTTTATGCCTGCATATGCTGGATATGTTTTACACTCAGCAGCATATGAATATATCTGCATCTGAATAATACAAATTTAAGACGATGCCCAACAACATAAAACAAAACAAGAGGGAAGTAAGCGAAGTAAGCGAAGTGTGCTCGACTTTGCGATACCCTGTATTGCCTAAAAGTCAAAACTTGCAGTAGTCGGAAAACTAAATTAATTTCTTACCCAAAAAAAAAGCATTTATTTAAAATCGAATCGAATTCCAGAACTCGAAAATACCCTTCATGCCACCTTCGAAGAGTTCCAGGGCACCGAAAGTTGCACATCACTTTGGGGCTGACTTGTTGCCTTCTTGACTTGGTTCGGGGTGAACAAAAATTTCATATCTATGACGACAGTTAAATGAGAAAACTTTTGTGTTCAGCTGCTGAGCCGTTGAGCCGATGAGCTGCAGATGCAGATGCAGAAGAAGATGCAGAAGGAGATGCAACTATTTCAGGAGTTGGCTAAAGTTTGTGTCTTAAGCTTAAGATTTGACTGGAGAACCTAGTTAACTATAGAATCCCAGATTGCAACAAGTACTCTATATTTTGTCAAATGGCTCCCTGTCCGAATTTTGACAAATAATATTGTGGGTATCAGAATTGAGAAACAAAATAAAGAAAAACAAAAAATGTGAAATTTATTATGTTACACAAATTACAACAAAAAATGTTACATACAGGTGTGCTACAGAAATCTCTTTCAATTGAATTTGACTTAAATTTGTATGAAATTAATGTCATTTTTCAGGTGAAAGAGATTTCTGTAGCACACCTGATAGAATATTTGTATTATTTTATTTCACCTTCTACTGTTCAATATTTTGATTAAGTTTTAGAATTACTGTTGAATGTTGGAATCTCTTAATTTATGCTTCTTTTGTTTTCCATCTTTATTTTTGTCTTATCTAATTTTATTCATTTTATTTGTTAATAAAATTCTTAGGCAAATATTCGGAATTCACACCCAATTGCTGTCTCCTTTTTTTCATTGCAGGAATACCCGGCCGCGCTGGACTTCAGTGGACCGCCGCTGCCGCTGACGCATCTGCAGCCGATGCCCATAACGGTTACCTCGCAGGCGGCGCTGCTTGCGTCCAACGGTGGCGCCACGCTGGTGGGCAATGGCAGCGCCATCGGCGGTGGCTCCGGTACCTTGAGGCGTGGCATATTGCGGGGCGTAGTGGGCGTGCCGCAGCCGGATGTGACACACCACACACTCACACACACACACACGCACACGCACACGCACCCACACAGCACAGCTGGCGGCAGTCCGATGGCGGTGCAGATGCTGCATCACGATCTGCACCCGGTGAATCTGAGTGCCACCACGCTGACCACGAGCACCACGCTCAACGGCAGCATGACGACGGCGCTGCCACTTGGCACCGCAACGCTGCCCCGCCAGCCACACGGCATTCTCAAGGATCCCAATCGTAATAAACAGCAGCAACAGCAACAACAGCAACAACAACAGCAACAACAACAGCAACAGCTGCTGAATGCCAGTCTTGTGGGCGTGCCAGTGTCAGCGAACATTGGCAGCCTGCAGATTCTGAATCTGCCGCCGACCAGTGTTGCCGGACTGGGCAACAATTTGCTAATGACAACGAGCGCCACCTATGACCCGGCGTCGCTCAGCAGCTTCAACTCCAGTGGCGGACCAAACAATCTGCCCGTGGCCTACACAGATGCCGATGGACATCTCGTATAGCTGTAGGCGGAGACTGGGGACAGCGCTGAGCAGCCCCGGTACTGAACTGAGTAAGAGATAGAGAGAGAGCGAAGGAGAGGGAGTAAAAGAGAGGAAGAGAAAGGTGTAACAGAGGGGCAACATATTCAACTGAATGTTAAGCCAACATGTGGTAACTACTTGCTTTAAGAGCATACGAAACCTACATACAGTATGTCAAGTAATTGTTTTGACCAGGCAAAAATATGCACATATTTTAGATGGCAAAATAAGGAAATTTTCTTAGTTTCCTTTTTTTTTTAATTTTGTTTAAAATTTAGTAAATAATGAGTTAACTTAAATTTAAATATTTTTAAAAAAATATTAAACTAAATATGTGAATTTATTTACTTTGTCACAGCAACTACTTGACATACTGTACATGCATACATATATCTAAAAAGTGTACTCTCGACTCTAGAGTTAAGGAGCTTTCTCTTCTTCAGCCAGTGTCTCCAGCCTCTGGACGTGTAACAACAACAACGAACAACAACAAGGACAAATGTCCATTACCTTATTCAAATCAGCTACTAAATTAGTTTATGTAAATTTTTAAAACGGAACTCACCTCGTCCCATACTCCACAAACCCCTGTGTTCCCACTTTCGTCGTGTCCACAAAAACATTGGACTGTTTATTTAGATAAAGAACTCAACGATCTCATAGCTTGGCCATGGCCAGCAGCTTCACTCGGCCCGCTGCGACTTGGCTCAGCTCGGCTCGGCTCGGCTTTTCTGACCAGTCGCATTTGGCCTCTTGCTAATTAGCTTCGTTGGCAGCAATAACAACAGTCGTAACAACAACTTTGAGCAGTCGACAGTTGTGGGCGGGGCAAGTGGGCACAAAGGCGGAAGCTGGTCAAAAATTTTGAAATTAGTTCAGTTGGAACGAACGAAAAGCGCACAGTTCCACTTTTGACAGCTCCCTGGGGCGTGCTCAGGCCTCAAGTCGCTGGGCACGTGATTGCGCTGGGCGCACGGGACACGGGGCGTGGCAAGAGCAACAACAGCAACAATGAACAGTCACCTACGAAGCTTTGTTACCCTTGCTGAAAACGAGACCTTAAGTTTTCAACTGATTATTCATATATGATATCGCAATTCGATATTCAACATTTTTATCTCAAACATGTAAATTCAATTTAAGATTTAATTTCTTATGATATACATGGGTGCCACAGAAATCGCTTTCGATTGAATTTAAGTGAAATTCAAGCGAAAGCGATTTCTATGTCACCCCCGATAGTTTTAAATTCTACAAATATTTCAAACAAAGATTAATATCCGTTTTGAACACAAGATAAACTTATAAGTATGTATGCAGTTTTTCATTTCATTTTCGAGATATACAGGGGTGCCACGGAAATCGCTTTCGCTTGAATTTCACTGGAATTTGTATGAAATTGAAGTGAAATTCAAGCGAAAGCGATTTCTGTGGCACCCCTGATATACTTTTTTCAGTTAAAAAAAAGGTTACATGAAAATAACACTGAAATATCTAGCTATATAAAGTTTCTTTACATTTTTAAAGCCTTCTTTAATGCGTTGCACATTGCACATAAAAATCTGAATACTCCCTGCAAGAGTATTATGTGCGTAGTAAAAATAAAAATAATACAAGTTGGAGCATTTGACAGGCGGCAGCAACGTAACAAACAGCGAGCGATTAGTTTTGTGTCCCACTGTTGCTGTGCCTGGAAGTTAGTGCCTCATATTGAGAGGCCTCTCAGTCTCAGTCTCCGTTTCAGTTTCAGTTTTAGTCTCAGCTCGCAGCTCGCAGCTTCCTTCGAGCATAACCAATACAAACAAACGAGTTTGTTTCTCAAGCGCATTTCTTGCCCGCCCACAGCTGTCACGCCCCCTCTTTTCTATGTCCTCGCACATTATCTGCAGCTAACCGAAAAAAAGAAAGAGATAGAGAGAGAGAGAAGAATATTCAAAGGGGGACAATTCCGCATTTGGATTGCTGGATTTGGATTGCGATCTATGTGGCAGGAGTCTCGTTGTTGGAGTCGGTCTTAAGTGCTTGCCGCACATTTTGCTGTTGTTGTTGCTGCTGCTCGTTGCAGCTCAGCGAGCGTGACATGCTCATCTTGGGTACGCCATTAACTTCTGCTGCTGCTGGCCGCGCTGGAGCACATCATGACAATTCTATTATGTAGTACCATCAATGCCGAGCAATTTAAAACACACGCTGTCACCGCTGTTCTCTTTACTCCTCACTCCTGCCGCCTCCCTCCACTCTCTGTCTCTGGTGTCATTCTGTGCCAAGTACCAAGGGCAAAAGTAGACAAACTCAAATTGTATGTGTGTGTGTGAGTGTGTTAATTAATATTCATCGTGCTGTAATTACCAAGTCGAGTCCTCGTTTCTTTTATCTTCTCCCACTCTCTCGTTCTGTGTCTTGTGCAATTCGCAGACAAAGAAAGCATCAATAAAGAAATGAACAGTTTGTTGCATGCCACATGCAACTTCATATAAATGTTTCCATTGCCCTCTCGCTCACACCATTTAGCTGTCTTTGTCGCTGCTGTAGACATGGTAATTAAAAATGAATTTTTCAATAAATTATTTGAAATTAACGCACGCAAAGACAAAGACAAAGACAAGATAAAGATAAAGATGAAGATGAAGATAAGGACAAAGTCAATGTTGATGTGGTGCATACAAAATCTGTGACACACACACACACACACACAGACACACAGACAGACAGACGTTTATCAATTGAAAAGTGCTTGCTGCAGGTCCTTGCAACAGGACTTCTCACACCCGCACATTGTGAGGCCATGCCCAGCACTTGGCTTTTGTCTGCGGTCTCGTTACATTCCTCGACTCCTCGATTCCTCGACTCCTCGACTCTTCGGCTCTTCGGCTCTTTTGGGCTTTCACAGGGATTTCCGCTATTGAATAATTGTGATTGCTGTTCAGAGATAAGAGTTAAATGAGCAGGAAAATAAGGAAAATTATACAATGAGGCTTAATGCCCCAAGAGACAAGTCTGCATATATGTACGTACGAAATCTTTATTGAAACTTACTGCAAATTGATTACAGTGGTTGCCCGCAAATTGATGCCACCATCAATTGGACTCCTCGAAACTCCATTTCTATTCCCATCTGTTAAATAATTGTCCGAAATGCTGATTAGGCATTTTAGTCAGAGAACTTAACCTTTTCCTTTGGGAAGTCATTTATTTCTCAAGTTCATTTCTTGTTTATGCCTTCCACAAAATTCAATTACAATTAAAAAATAGACAGTTGCATATTATATGAACTTGATATTAAGTTGTTTTAATACTCAAGCCATCACTGTAATGCGACCAGTAAAAAAAGAACAGCTTTTCACACCATATAAATATTAAAGTAAAATGGAAAGAGAGGCATGAAGTGGGAGTGAATGAGATGGGGAAAGTATCTTTGAGCTGAAAACAATTTTGAGATTTTTTCAGATGTCATTATAATAGTTAACACTGTTGTTTTACACGTCTAGGCTGGAAACACAGATAGAAAAATATTAAAAAAAAAACTTATGTAAAGCTTATACCCGAATAGTGCTGCCAAAATCGCATTAAGAGCATTTAAACTAAATTGTAGACGTAAGTAGCTAAGCGAACTAATTAAACCAGAAGTCGAGAGATATAAATCAATAAAATTAATACGCTGGGGCATAGGAAAAAGAATAAAGAAATAAAATAAAGTAAAGTAATAAAAGAAGGAGTCGGCATAATGCATATTTAGACCTACTCAATCAATATGCCAAATTTAATTTGAACAATAAAAAGAATTAAATAACGAGTATGTAAAAGGACAAATGCAGGTATATATAGAAAAGAGACAGTCATAAAAGAAATAAATATTAAAGTTAAACAAAAGTAAGAACGAAAACGAAAAATAAATATAGAAAATAGTTAAAAAACCGTAGATTAAATTTCGCATCTCGTAATTGTAGAACAATGTTTTACACGCATACCATAAAAGTAAAAAGTAAATACTCGTATGTATATGTAAGTGATAAAAAGCGACACTTGTCACGCCCCCTTTGGTCCCCACTAAATGAGTGTACTAGTTCATAGGCTATTCAAAAGAGTATACTCACAAAATATTGAATCATTCATTCAAAGCTAAAGTCTATCCATACCTAATACTCGTATCTTGCTGTTTTCAATTGCACTTTATGAATATGTATGTAAAGTATGAATAACCCGATTATTATCGAATTCGAGTGTGAATTTTATATACAAAACTTAAATGTCTTCCCCGCATTATTGGAAAATACTTTTTTGTTGTTGGGTATTTATTGTAAAACAATTCGTGTTTCGTTTATAATTTTAATCGTTTCTCGGAGGAAACAATGAAAATGTATGTATGTATGTGCGAATATGTATTTATTTAGTTTGTAATGCATAACATATGATATGGGGGAAACTAAATAAGACTAAACATTAATTATTATGTTACATTATTGAATTAATTTAAGTTAATGTATTATAATTAAGTATATAAAATATATGTATAGTTAAAGCATGGCCAAAGAGATTTGTTAACAAAGAAATTAATTATTTACAATTCATTCTCAATTGCCTTGTATTATTTGTATCTGTTTGTTGGCCGCGTATCATGAAATTCAATTTAACTAATTCTCTTGTTAATAAGTATAAATAATGATAACATGAATATAGTACGAGTATGTAAAACCGACAGACAAGACTTGAATACTCTCTGAATATACACACAAATACATACATAGGTTAAAAGGTAATTCAATCCAATGCAACGTAACTAGAATACAACAACAGGTATAGCATACATGTAAACATAATAAAACCTACATACATACTTACATACATACTACTTGCGTACATATGTAAAAATTAAAATAAATAAATAACCAGCTATTGTGAATGTTTTTTAATGATGATTCATTTAGAATATAAACTATAAAAATGCATTAATAACGGCTAAACGGTGTACAGAAGCATAAGATTACAGCAAAACAATAAACAACAACAACAAAAATAAATTAAATTGTAAGTTTATTTGCTAAAATGAAGAAAGGAAAACGCATAGTTAAAAATTAAAACGAAACCCACAAAAAAGTTAAGAAAACGCAAATGCTGCAGTCGAAAAATTGTATAAATTAATTTGAAGGAATGAAAATGATGCATATGAAACTAATTGCATTTTTAAGAAATCTGTTAATATATGAATAAAAAATAAAAGATAAAAAAAAAACAAAAACAAAATATTTAATGGTAAAAGGTGATTTCTTGGTCCTCCAAATGGGAAAAGTGACTGACGTAAAATGAAAAGATTACGACAAAAGACAATTTAATGGCAAAACTTTCGAATCAATTTGCATTGAGGGGAAAGCGAGGCAAATAATACAACACTGTGAACTGTGAAACAACGAGCTAAGGAGAATGCTTCACTAGACACTTTTTGACTTTGCCAAACAGCCAAAGCCAAAGCCAACGCCAAACCAAGACGCAGACGTTGAGAGATTGCCGAGGGTGGAGCTAAAGTTGGAGATGGAAATGGAGATGGAAGCTTTTGGAATCGGGGTTGGTTTTGATGTAGGCGACGCCCAAGAAAGTATCCACGATCCGTCTTACTTGGTGTGTGGTGCAAAAAATTGAATTCCTTGTAAAACTTACGAGTTGGCATTAATTTAACAGCTCCTCGGCCTGTGAGTAACACTCGAGATTGCGTATACGGCCCATTGGACATGTGATGGGGATGTGTGTGTGTGAGTGTGTATGTTGCGTACTCGACTCGAATTGCCTACTCGGTCCGGCCCATTATTTTGACCCTCACAAACTTTATGATGCCCATTCGATGCTTTGTCCAAATCGCAGCTCGTATTTCATTTAAATTGAACTTAATTAGTTCCGCCAAATAGTCAAATAAAGCACACGCCTATCATACTAACATACTTACTAATATATAATATTAAGACGTACGACTTGAATTCTGTGAATTACTATTTGTCTGCCAAAATCTGTTGCTGATGGATTTTCAATTAAGTGCTGCGCGTGAATCTTGGCAGACTTTGGGCAGGTGATGTAGGAGTACCGAAAACAACATTGTTATTTCTAACTCGATGCTGTCACAGTTCTAAAAGGATTAACACACAAACCAAGAAAACTCTCAGCCTCATTCACAGAATGCAGAAGGCAGTTCATCTGGTCGAGTAAATGGAAAAGTTTTGTTAGTACACCACCTTGGCCAAAAACTTTATCCGCCAAGAAAAAAACAGAAACCAAACAGAAGGAAGAAAAAAAACGGGAACAAAGTAGATGATGATAAAACGACGGAGGTTTCATTGCAGCTGGTCAAATCAGAGGACAGGCCACGAAACAAAGGCAATTGCGATGGTGAAAGAAAACTTTTTCCGAGCATAATCATTGTCACGGCCATTGACGCAGAAATTTGCAAATTATCAGTCGCATTTCCTGCCTTCCTGCCTTGCCAGATTATCATTCGAATGTCCAGCTGCAGCACCTTGAATGCCAATTGTAAGTCCTGTTGTCTCTCTACTGCATACGCTAAGTTTTGTCCTTCCGAAATCACTAAAGAGTTAGAACTGATTCTGATTCAGAAAAAAATTTAATCTAAGGTTCAGGTACAGTTAAGTTGAAGCTAATTTTTGAAAGAATCAAAAAATGTTAAACAATAAACTTAAGTTACTTCTTTTGTTTGACATTTGACAAGTGAGGAGTTTGATTCAGATTTGCAGTAGTTTTAATTGATTCACTTATTAAACAAACTCTTGTTTTGTTGCGGTCTCAGTCTCAGTCATTCGTAAAGAAATCACATTTCGCTTGCATAAACAATTTGTTATATCTTCGTATTAGCCAACTGGAAACGAGTTACGCATTTGTTCCGGCAGCTGCATGTGGAAGTGGCAACATCAGGGGCGGAAGTAGGCAGGGGGGGGGGCATATGAAAAACTAGAGCAAAGTCCGCTTTGCGGCTTAGATAAACCGCATAGGATTCGTTTCTAAAACGCACTTACACTCCATCTAGCTCTCTCCTTTTTTCTTTTTCTCTCTCTGTCTCTGTCTCTTTGGTAGCCTTTTGTTTAGTATTTTCACAAAATTCAAAATTCATTTTGAGCCATAGAAGATTTTAATATGCAGCACTTTATCGTTGCATTGCAGTAAGGGAAGAAGGAGGAACTCACAGCCCAGCCACGCCCACCGCCCACCGCCCACACCCTTTGGTTGCTCACACATGGCTAATTTATGCTCAAAGTTGGCTCAATGTTTATCTACGCAGCGAGTTCGAGATGATGAAATGGGTTGGGTTTGGATGGAATGGAATCGGAATGGGGGCGTAGTCAAGCCGCTTGAAAGGATTTGCAATGAAAATGCACAATAATTCACATTACGCATCCTGCTCATTTCTCATACCCTTTCATGCTTAAGACTCCGCTCGCAACTCTGCAATGAAATGAAACAAGCTAAGACGAAAACTTCTACTATCAACTTCTTCCAACTGAATACATTTCTATTGAATTTCAAGTCTGCTGACTAAGTCATTTACATAGAATAGACCAAGAAGACGACCTTCATTATGTTCAGTTCTGTTCTGTTCTGTTCTGATTTCATTCATTAAAAGCTGACAGTCGTTTCTACATTTATCTGATGATGACAGTTTTTGGCAAGTTCAAGTTGAATGAAACGCATTTAACGCATGCATAGTATATGTATGTACATACAGACATGCAATTATCTATTATTTAAGTATAGATATATCTATTTTTAACCAGCCCATTACAAATTCTAATGGTACATGGTACACTCAGTCTTGGCAAATGTTCAACAAATCAATGGCAGATACACGTACTACTTAAAAACAAGTACAAGCAAACTATTTCAAAGATGTTTATTTCCCAAACACATACACATACAGATGCAGTTATATATATATAAAGATATACACAAAGTCAGTGGACTCGCAGGCCAAACAGCTGTTTCTCACATTTGGAAGCATTGGGCTCCTCGAAAAGAGCCTACAGCAAATGTCAGAGCAACAAGCTGCCAGCTGCCCAAAGTTGCCCACCACGTTGGCCCACTTTCACCCACTTTGCGCCACTTCAATCAAAAGAGAAAGAGAGCGAGAGCGAGAGCGGCATCAGGAGTAAGAAACAGAGACAGTGAGAGCAACAACAGTGCGCTGAAACTCGGCGAAATAAGTTTGCTACAGAAAAAAAATAACTTGCTAAATTGCAAGATTAATATTCTTAATTTAACCATGTATTTATTTAGAATATTATTGTTAAATGAATAAAATTTGCGAATAAAATGGAAAGAACACAGCATTAAAATAGTGAAAAATTACTAAAATATTTATATTTATTGAAAAAGGAAGGAATTGAAGGAATTGAAAAATTTTATTTCAATCAAGTAATTCGAAATCCCTGATTTTTTATTTGTACTCATTTGCATATCTCTTTATATCTCTTAAATATTACTTTAACAGCTATGTAAGTCAAGTCTTCACAGTAAAAAAAATATATTTTGAAAGGTCGTTTAAATTCCGTTTGAATGTTGCAAAACTTTTCTTAACCCATTAATTACCCTTTGAAAATTTTGAACTTTTGTAAAAGTCTACTTTTTCAACTTTTTTCCTCGATTTTTTACAAAAAATATATTGATTCAAAAAAAATCTTGAATCAATTCTAAGAGTAACTGCAGAGAAAAAATTTTCAAAAATATTTTTGCTAGTATTTTTTAAAATTTTTTGAAAATCCTAAAAATTATTATTTGAACCCCTTTTTCCTACTTTTCACACAAATAGTGGCTTTTTAGCAACTTTTCAAAAAATTTAAAAAAATACTAGCAAAAATATTTTTGAAACATTCACTCTTTGATTTTTTGTAAAGAATTTTTTTGCATCAAAATTTTTTTTTACAATTTAAAATTTTTCATGTGTACTTAAGTGGGTAAAGACATTTTTGTATCATTCGAACGGAATTTAAACGACCTTTCCAAATATATTTTCTTACTGTGATGACTTGACTTACATAGCTGTTAAAGCAAAAAAATGGTGTACGCAGACATATGCGAGTGGGCGTATGTATCTTCAACTCGAACCACTGTGCAGTGAGATACTTTTGGGTGCCGCATGCTGCGTGCCGCAGTATTTTCAGTATATTCAGCACTCGGCAATCGGCAATCCGGCCATCGGCATTCTCGCAGTCGCCTTTCTATCGTGCTCGTCAGTCTAGAGAGTAATATCGACACGAAAAGTAAGTTTTGCTGTTGTTCCGTTGGCCCATCGAGTATATAATATACATATATATATAAAAATGTATATGTATATGAGTGTCGCATGGAAAACGTGGAAAATCCATTGAGTGTTGCCCTCAAACGTGGCGCAGTGAACTTCCAGCGCGTGTGTGTTTTGTTTTTCCACTCGATTTTGTTGTGATTATTAAAGGAATTGCATAAGAAATGCAATTAATTTACGGAAAATATGAACAAATTGTATAAAATTTTCGGTTTCTGTGCTAGTTTCTTGTGCTGCCCAGGGCTTTGCGTGTGATATTTTTGGATATGTGTGCGCTCGTCGGTGCTTCGGGTTCGGGTTCGTGCGCCGATGAGACCAAAAATAAACACGCCGAGCTGCTGGCAAACCAAAATGTCTTTCAATCAGCCAAATAGTTGAAAGTAGTGAGACAAGAGCTATAAATCTAAAAGTATTTGTATCTCAAGATACTACAAGTAGTTCCAAGTGCCGGGTTATGTTTAAATTAATCTAATTAATTAATTAATCTAATTCAATTGCGTGCCATCGGACCCTGGATTACTGATGGCCGCTCAAATCCTACGAAGAAATACTCCAATCAAACTCCCAAATAACAACAAACATAACTTGTTACTATAACAGCTGTAAATCATCATTTAACTATTGAATATCGTATATAAATTTAAATAAATTCAATATGCATTTGTGCTATTTGTCATTTAGGAATTATTAAAACTATATATAATCCAAATATACTATATATTTATATATGATTAGATATATAGACGTAACATCCGAGGTATTTGCAGTAAATTTGGCAAATACCCAGAAAAATATAATATAGCTATTTATACAATTAAATATACATACAGACAAAACACAAAAAGAACAAAAGTGAACCGCAAACCACGCGAAAAGCGAGAAACAACAAAAGGACAAATGGCAAATGGCAAATGACACAGAAACGCGACAAACAAAAACCGGCTAAACAGCTGGCCGAAATTGGCAAGCAAAGCAAATGGCCAACTAAAAGCCGACGAGCCCTCAGTGCGCGCCAAATCGAGAGAGCGAGTGACAGAGAGAAAGAGAGCGCGAGAGAGAGAGAGAAAGATGGAAACTGATGGCTCTCACGAGACTTAATCCATTGACATATATTTATTTGAATATAGACATTTGGAATTTGTCAAAATATAGAAAAAAAAACGTTTTTTTTAAATCATTTTATACTCTACAATTAGGCATGTTAGTTACTTAATTGTCAGACAGGGAAAATTTATTTATAGATCAACAACGACAATTAGTTAGTGCTGTTTATTAGTACAAAAATAAATACAATACAACTGGGAGTATACAAAAATAAAATATTAGACAATACAAATTAATTAAAATATGAAAAAGTAGTTCATATTATTTAACACTACTTTATTAATATTTTTTTGAAAACCTTAAGATATTGGAATAAATGTTTTAATAGAGTTTCTTAAAAATTTAAATATTTGCCAATGAAAAATGTCATTTATTTGAGCTGAACAAAATCAAAATAACGTTTACATAAGGAAACAAAAGAAAATTTGTTCCTACACCGACTGATATACAAATGTGAATACAAAAAAAACAATAATAATTTCAAAGAATGTTAGTTTAAAATTGAAAATAAAAGAGTTTTTTCAACGAATGAAAAGATTGTTTGAAAACTTCGAGCGTTAAAATATTTGATTAGACAAACTAAAAGTGAATTTCGAAATTCGAATTTGTTGCTAAATAATATGATTATGCTCTCTTTTATACGCCAGAGACCTGTTTGAGTACCGGGGCAAATAAACAAATATTCGAAATATTTCGAAAACAACAAGTGAAATTGAATAAAATTTTGATTGGTCGCGGCAGTCGTTGCGTTACCAAACAAAATGGCTGAAGCGGAAGGTGGCTCCGAGCAGGATGATGTTTCATTCCTGAGAACGGTAAGTGTCCACATACAAACATACACACATACATATATGTAGATATAAGTACATATACAAATGCATGAAAGAAAAGAACAAAGCTGGAGAGCAAACGAAATCATCTAAAATCAATTACGTGCAGTCAATAAAATATAACGGGGATTTCACACAATTGCTATCATAAAGCACACACACACACACACACACTGAGTAAGAGAAAGAGAGAGAGGGAGAGGAAGGGGGTGAGGGAGAGGGAGAGAATGCCTAACGATGTGAGGCGTTTGCCAGAGCTAGAGCTCAACGAAGGATACACCATAAAGGATACTTATGTATATAGGAATGTATTGCATTTATTTATGGTCCTGCTCGCATCCTTACATCCTTACATACCGCTTGCTTTCTTTATAGCTGCCAATAAATACAAAAGTCAGGTCACAATTTCAATCACAGTCGAGTTTAAAGCTTTCAACAGATTTGTTGTCTCACTTTACATGAACACGGACAAAGCAACAGCAGAGGGGGAAGAGAGTGAGAGAATAAGAGATAGGAGGGGAGAGATGAACACATCAGCTGATAAATGCATCAATATATCAATGCCTACACCTGGCTACGAAAATGACAGTCATTATGTGTAAATATATTTGTATTACAAAGTTATGTATAGCAGTTGGCAGCCCTCTGGCCAAAAGTGTCGGCCATGATCCCCTTTGGGGGCCAACGAGGTCAGCATTTGGCACCTTGCTGCAATAAATAAACCTGCTGTTGGGCTTAGACATCAAGCGGGTTGAGTTTAACAACCCCTCTGCCCCCTGAAATCTAATATGATGAGCATATCTTTGCCTGCTGCCCGCAGGCATTCTACTTAACGTGAAATTCAATAAATATGGCCCAAAACATAGGCTAAAATAACAGTTCTAACCGTTTTACCCACTTCAAACATATTTCTTTTCTCTGTGTGTGTGTGTGTGTATCTTTTTTTTCCTGTTGTCTACACTCGTGATCTCTGGAGGCCATTGCAATTTGGGATTTGGGTTTCGTTCTCCAACTGGCAACAGCTTCGCCTGGGGACAAATTTCACTTGAGTTGTTCGACGTCAAGTTACGCTTAAAGGTAATTCCATTAAATTTATGGTTTAGTTGTAGCTGGAAGCGTTAGTATCTGTATGTTAATGTCCTATTATTGGCCCACAAGTTACAATTGTCAATTACTGGCTGAAATGCAAGGTTACCAAAAGTGATGTCAAGTCAAATGCAAATTGAAGCCTTGTGGCTGCATCTCTCATTTTTAAATAGTTGCAGGTCAGAGGACAACAGACAGCAGACAACAGGCAGCAGACAACAGGCAGGCAACTTGGCATTTCATTCGTATTTAAATTATGCAAATTGCTCGATTCGAAATCCATTACCGTTCATTTAACTTTGACTACACACAACAATTCTGGCCGCAATCCCATCTGACTTGGCAATTGCTTCGAGTTGGAGTTTGAGGTCGAAGTTCAGCCAGTCTGTCTCTTTCTTGCCCTTGCCCTTTGGGCCATGTGTGTGTGTGCATAGCTTTTGGTCGACTGACCATCGATAACCAATTGCCAATTGGTATTTAGATGATATGCATGCTTGGTTTTGGCCTGGCCAAAAGGGGTCACATGCTCAGACCAATTAATATCAAGTGTTGTCTTCAACTTGCCATTAACACTCGTTGATTGATATGATAATAAGTATAACATTATGCTGATCTCGACAATTTACAATTTACAGGAAGATATGGTCACGCTTTCCTGCACAGCGACGGGAGAACGTGTCTGTCTGGCCGCCGAGGGATTTGGCAATCGCCATTGTTTCCTCGAAAATATTGCCGATAAGAATGTACCGCCCGATCTCTCCCAATGCGTTTTCGTCATTGAGCAAGCTCTGTCCGTGAGAGCTCTACAGGAGCTGGTGACAGCCGCCGGATCAGAGACTGTAAGTATCAAACAAAGTTAATTCAACAGCATGATAAATTATAAGAAAATATATACGGAGATGTGCAAGAATCCATACATATATTGCATATATCTAACTATCTGTCCAGATATCCTAAAAGCAGCTCCTCAACATATTCTATAAACCCAAAATCCTTACGTATTGATGTTGTACGCTACTTTTACCACAACCCTTATCCACATCCAGTTGAGACCTTATATATCAGTCTATATACATATATCCTATCTGCATGATCTCACTTTACTCGTACTATTTTCACATTTCTCTATTTACACCAATTGTAACCTATGAATTTATCCGTTTTTCGTTATTTTTCAAAATTCTTTCTTATACCTAAACACAACAGGATAGTCAACTTGTAAGTATACAGAACGTTCTTGAATGGTAACTTTTTCTTTGGTTTAAAGTTTAAACTACAAATCGCGCTTCTTTCTCTGTCTAAAACTATCTTTACTTTTCTCTTTAATTCTATCTTTATATCTCACTCTACTCTATTTGGTATAATATATGTAGTCGTAGTACTTCTTATCGCTATTATTGCTACTATTTGCTTCTCTGTCTCGTCTAGCGAGCTTTCGGCCTAGTCTAATCTATTTACTACAGTTCCAAGATGCGTAACTCTCTCTCTCTGTACATGTGTTTTCACAACGATTTGAGGCGAAACGTGTCCGAGGATTCAGTTCATCATTAATGTCACAAATGTCGACTGTATCTTTGCTGTTACCTCATCTAACATTATTACATTCTCAATTAACTGCAGACAACTCTACTGTACAATTATCTTTATTATTTGGAATGACATATTTACAAAAATACCCTTTCTTTTATTTTGAATGAAGTAGCATAGTCCCTCGTCCCCCATTATGTTTGAGCATTGTCCAGGATCAAGACTTACTAATCATTTTGATAATTCTCAGGGCAAGGGCACTGGATCGGGCCATAGAACGCTGCTCTACGGCAACGCCATACTTTTGAGGCACCACAACAGCGACATGGTGAGTTATACCTTGTCAATCGATAGATGTATATTTCAACTTTTACTTTTATTATTCCATTTGACAGTATCTGGCTTGCTTGTCAACCTCTTCGTCCAATGACAAGCTCTCGTTCGACGTGGGTCTGCAGGAGCACAGCCAGGGAGAGGCCTGTTGGTGGACAGTTCATCCGGCCAGCAAGCAACGTTCGGAGGGTGAAAAGGTTCGTGTGGGCGACGATCTCATTCTGGTATCCGTTGCCACCGAACGGTATCTGCACACGACCAAGGAGAACGAGCAGTCGATTGTGAATGCCAGCTTCCACGTCACCCACTGGTCTGTCCAGCCCTACGGCACTGGCATCTCCCGTATGAAGTATGTCGGCTATGTGTTCGGCGGGGATGTTCTGCGTTTCTTCCACGGCGGCGACGAGTGCCTGACCATACCCAGCACCTGGGGCCGTGAAGCAGGTCAAAAGTAAGATTCAAATTATATTCGAATATTAAAACTATATATGGGCATTTCCAGAAAAAGGTCCACCACGACGAAAAACGTAAAATTGATTTAAAACTCACATCTTGTGAAATTTTCTTCCAAAAATGTATTCAAGTTATTTATTTTTATCAATATACGCTAGAAAAAATTCAATAGGATGAACATATAGATTCTACATTGGAATAAATTCACTTTTTCCATATTTTTGACTATTTTCTTAAAAATTGATTTTCAAAATGGACCGTTTGTATTTAACGATTACACTAAGTCAGGGAGTAAGATTGTAACATAAACCATTTTAATATATAGAAATATATTGAAAGTTTAATTTAAAACAAGTTCTAAGAGCTATATATCGGAATATAGAATACAATTTGATGAACAAACTCTTGGAAAAACTAGGTGGAAATCTTGTCACGTTCGCGATGTCACGTTACAAATTACTAAGAAAACTTGTAAAATATATAAAACGGTAGTTACATATCAAAATTATTTCTAAAATGGAAAACTACATTATTTTATTATGTTTTAAGAGTATTTTCTTCCAAATTACTCGCCACATTTCGCAGACTTTCGCATTTGTCAAGATGAAGTCAAAAATGACTTCCATTTTTCGTCGCGTTCGCGATGCATTGTTTTCTATAAATAATTAAAAAACGACAAGTCTTCAAAGATTGTCTTTTATCATAAGAATAGAGTTGATAAAATGCATTTAACACGTGAGAAAACATTTTTGAAAATGTCAATTTTTGCCATTTTTTTTTTAATTTAAAGTCGTACGAATGTCGAGTTCGCGATCCTGGAAATACCCATATACAATATATACATGTGTTTAACCTTTTCAAAATTCTGCCACATCCACAGTTTTTATAATATTTTCCTCTTTTTGATGGCAAACTTTACGTTTTATTATTACAAGTGATCACACTTAATTTTCTCAGAATCGGCTAAATATAACACCAGTTATGCCTGTTTTTAGTTTAAAAAATATATATACAGATGTGCGCCTAAAAGTATGCTTTGAAAATTGAAAGTTGATGCTAAAGAACTTTTAGAGCTTAAGATTCTTTAAAAAAGTTTCTTTCTAAATTTCAAAAGATTAATTTCCTTAAATTTTCAGTATTATTTCATGAATAATATGATAACTTATCCGAATCCTCTATATCCCCAGCATTGTCATATACGAGGGTGGAGTGGTCATGGCGCAGGCACGTTCCCTGTGGCGTCTGGAACTGGCGCGCACGAAGTGGACGGGCGGCTTTATCAACTGGTACCATCCCATGCGTATACGTCATATAACAACGGGACGCTATTTGGGCGTTAACGATAGCAACGAGCTGATTCTGGTCAAGAAGGAGGAGGCATCGATTGCAACGACGACTTTCTGCCTGAGGCAGGAAAAAGACGACGAAAAGAAAGTGCTCGAGGACAAAGACTTAGAAATAATCGGTTCGCCGATCATCAAATACGGTGACACCACCGTCATCGTCCAGCATTGCGAGTCCAGCCTGTGGCTCAGCTACAAGAGCTACGAGACGAAAAAGAAGGGCGTCGGCAAGGTTGAGGAGAAACAGGCCATTCTGCACGAGGAAGGTAAGATGGACGATTGCCTGGACTTCTCCAGGTCACAGGAGGAGGAGTCGAAGACGGCGCGCGTCATCCGCAAATGCAGCAGTCTCTTTACCCAGTTTATCACGTAAGTGAAAGTAATACGTAATGTTGAGTAGTTCAATAAAACTCTTCTTTCCCTTTAGCGCCCTGGAAACCTTGCAATCCAATCGTCGACATTCTGTATTCTTCCAAAAAGTTAACCTTAACGAGATGGTCATGTGTCTGGAGGACTTAATCAACTACTTCTCTCAACCAGAAGATGACATGGGTAAGGATCAAAGATCTAAGCCCGAAGCTTCTTCAATTTTTTAACTGTTCCCTTTCTTTTTGGTATCCTTAGAGCACGAGGAGAAGCAGAATCGATTCCGTGCGTTGAGAAATCGCCAGGATCTGTTTCAGGAGGAGGGCGTGCTCAATCTGATACTCGAGGCCATTGACAAGATCAACATAATAACCTCACAGGGCTTCCTGGCCAGCTTTCTGGCCGGTGATGAGACCGGCCAGAGTTGGGATCTGATTTCCACATATCTGTATCAGCTACTGGCAGCCATCATCAAGGGCAACCACACGAACTGCGCCCAGTTTGCGAACAGCAATCGCCTCAACTGGCTCTTCTCCCGCCTCGGCTCCCAGGCGTCCAGCGAGGGATCCGGCATGTTGGATGTGCTCCACTGTGTGCTCATCGACTCCCCGGAGGCCCTCAACATGATGCGAGACGAGCACATCAAAGTGATCATATCGCTGTTGGAGAAACACGGCCGTGATCCCAAGGTCCTCGATGTCCTGTGCTCCCTGTGTGTGGGTAATGGAGTCGCCGTGCGTTCCTCGCAGAACAACATCTGTGACTTCCTGCTGCCGGGCAAGAATCTGCTGCTGCAGACATTGCTGGTGGATCATGTGGCCAGCATTCGTCCCAATATATTCGTTGGACGCGTCGACGGCTCGTCCATGTACCAGAAGTGGTACTTCGAGGTGACCATGGATCACATCGAGCAGACCACACACATAATGCCCCATCTGCGCATCGGCTGGGCCAACACCTCCGGCTATGTCCCCTATCCGGGCGGTGGCAAGAAGTGGGGCGGCAACGGAGTCGGCGACGATCTCTACTCGTTCGGCTTCGATGGCGCCTTCCTGTGGACTGGCGGACGCAGGTCTCTGGTCATGGACTCGCAGCCCGAGGAGCCGTACATCCGGAAGGGCGATGTCATTGGCGTGGCCATAGATCTCTCAGTGCCCGTCATCACGTTCACCTTCAACGGCGTCAAGGTGCGCGGTTGCTTCAGGGACTTCAATCTCGACGGCATGTTCTTCCCCGTGATGAGCTGCTCCTCGAAGCTGAGTTGCCGCTTCCTGTTCGGCGGTGATCATGGTCGCCTGAAATATGCCCCGCCCATGGGCTTCTCGGCCCTCGTCCAATGCCTGATGCCCCATCAGATACTCAGCCTGGATCCGTGCTTCTACTTTGGCAATCTCAGCAAGAACGTCTTGGCCGGTCCCTGGCTCATCGAGGACGACACTCCGTTCGTGCCAAAGCCCGTTGATACCACGGGCGTTTCCCTGCCAAGTTCCGTGGACCAAATTAAGGAGAAGCTGGCGGAGAATATCCACGAAATGTGGGCCCTGAACAAGATCGACGCCGGCTGGTCCTGGGGAGAGCATCGGGATGACTACCATCGCATCCATCCTTGCCTGACGCAATTTGAGAAACTGCCCGCTGCGGAAAAGCGTTATGACAATCAACTGGCTGTGCAAACACTGAAGTAAGTAATCATTATACCCGTTACTTAACAAATAAGAAAAAGGGTATATTGTGTTCGTTGCAAAGTATGTAACAGGCAGAAGGAAGCATCGCCGACCCTACACAGTGTATATATTCTTGATCATCATCAACAGAAGAGTCGATATAGCCATGTCCGTCTGTCTGTCTGTCTGTCCGTCTGTGTGAGCGCCTAGATCTCAGAGACTATAAGAGCTAGAGCAACTAAATTTGGCACACAGATTTCTATAAACCACACGCAGGTCAAGTTAGTTTAAAAATTTGCCACGCCCCTTTCCGCCTCCGTAAATCGCGAAAGGCCACCACACGCACAGTTTTATAGATATTGGGATTTTTTTTCTAATTAACGTTAACTACTATGAATGGACAACTGAGCAGGTTGAGTACAAATTACGAACTACGAACTGACTTTATTTCTTAAAATCTTAGCCTTAGGTAACTAACATGAAAATCTTAATGTCTAACTCCTTCCAGTCATTGGAAGGACGCCTCGTTAGCTCGCTTCGCATGTGCTGTACACACATGTCTATCTTCCTTTCCAGCCGTTCTCATGGTTCTAAAAATAGTTTTATGATAATGCACTACAAGTGCAATTTGTGTTAAATTTTTGTGTTTTTTACATTTGTTCGCATAGATCAAATTTCAGTGTCCCGTCACTCGATCGATGTTTTCGGGACACGTTGTTTTTAAATGCCTTTGTGTTCATGCTTGAACAACTACATATTATTACCTATCATCCTTTTAAATCGTAACAAGATCAGACAAATAGAAAGGTGGTAACGGCTGATTTAAGCTTTTAAGCAATGTAAGTGCCTAAAAGCATGCAATAAAAAATATTTTAAAATTTATTTAAATAAGTAACCCTAGTCGGGAGCTCGACTATAGCCTTTCCCACTTGTCTTATTTCAAAAGTTGCAATTGTTTAATTTTAATGACACTCCTGTTCACAGAACCATAATTTCCTTGGGCTACTACATCACCATGGACAAGCCCCCGGCGCGCATTCGCCCCGTTCGCCTGCCCAACGAGATCTTCATGCAGGGCAACGGCTATAAGCCGGCGCCCCTTGACCTCAGCGCCGTGACGCTGACGCCGAAGCTCGAGGAGCTGGTGGATCAGCTGGCCGAGAATACGCACAACTTGTGGGCACGCGAGCGGATTCAGCAAGGCTGGACGTACGGCCTGAACGAGGACTCGGAGAATCATCGCAGTCCCCACCTGGTGCCCTACGGCAAGGTGGACGAGGCCATCAAGAAGGCGAATCGCGACACGGCGTCGGAAACGGTGCGCACCCTGCTGGTCTACGGCTACGTCCTGGATCCACCCACTGGCGAGGGCACCGAGGCCCTGCTGGCCGAGGCGCAACGCCTCAAGTTCTCCGCCTTCCGGACGTACCGCGTGGAACGCAACTACGCCGTGACCTTTGGCAAATGGTACTTTGAGTTCGAGGTGCTCACGGCGGGTCCGATGCGAGTCGGCTGGGCCCGGGCCGATTGCTATCCCGGCGCCATGTTGGGCAGCGAGGACACCAGCTGGGCCTTTGACGGTCACAATGTGAGTATGCCAAGGGGTCGTGGGGTTACACAACAAATTGACGTTAGCAATCGGGGCTAAAAGAGGTTCAACCTTGTGGTAATTGCGATCGATAAGTTCGGTATTTTAATGGACAAATCAAATTGACAAATCAAACAAAACCCACCCATGATTATAGGTAACCAAAATGCACGCCGGATCCATTGAGCACTTTGGTGTTCGCTATGAGGCTGGTGACGTCATTGGTTGTTTCATCGATGTTAAGGAGCAAACGATCAGTAAGGACCCTAGACACACTATCAACGCTACCTACTACGTTGTTTTTTATTATTACAACTTCGTTTTGATCGAACGCATTTTGTTTAACTCTTCTCTATTCATTCAATAATTTGTTTTCTAATCATTTATTTTTCTGTTAATTTAGCGATACTCTCATTATTGATCATTAACCAAAAAAATACTGGGGCTACAAAAAAATCTCACACAAACATATTCGAATTTGTACATTAAAACATATTGCAATTTTTAGGAAGAGAAAGTCTACGGTGGCAACAGTGAATCCTTCGGGAAACAGTGTGGACCTGGGGATATAGTCGGCGTCTTTATAGATATAGCCGATCACACAATTAGTAAGAAACGCACATAAATGCTCGTTTGTTGTAATGTAAAAACAAAACCCCCAAAAAAACAAAAAAATAAATACATAGATTTGTACATCCGTGCTTTTGATATCTACTAAATGTCATCCAGGTCCCTGCTATTCGACAGCTAAGTACAATACCATGCATTTCCAAAATGATTCACAACATCCATCCAAAACTTGTAGACCAAAAGAACTACAATGTTAGTTTAAAAAAAAAGGGTATCATACTTCGAAATACACACATGCCAATCCAATTCGTGTTATATAATTCAACAAATTCCATTATTATACGTCTTAAATACTATATTTTTGTATTTTGTTGTCAAGTCCAACAAATTATGTCCCTTGCCCTAACATCCAACTATTTGTTACTTTGAACACAAAGCCTAACAATCGCATTATATCGAAGGACTACCTGAGCCAAAGGTGACACATCAGCTCATCACAAAAAGCTTATTAATTAATTCATTAATGAATTTGCCTGTAGTTACATCCTCAGCGTTAAGTTCGCAATTTTTATACTAATCACGGAATGAAACCGGAACTTGGACACTAATCTAGAAACTTTTAAGGGCGCTTCACACGAGCACTTTTTCACCGACACTTTTTGTCAAAAAGCGGTCCGTGTCGTGTAACCACACAAAATTTTCAAGCGTTGGTGAAAAACCGACGCTCACCGATGGAAATAGAACACGTTTTATTGTATCGGTGAGCGATAGTGAGCGACACGGACACGAAAAAATCTCTTTTTGACAAAAAGTGTCGGTGAAAAAGTGCTCGTGTGAAGCGCCCTTTATTAAATTATCTGCATTTTTTGATCCCAGTTTTGAAAAGGATTCAGTAAAAGTTCCGTTTTCATTCCGATGTACTACTAATAAATACTATATATATCAAATTTGGCATGACAGCTAACAGTTAACACTGTTTAATCAGCTTTGTTTGACAATTAAACTAATGCAATAACCATAAAATCGCAAGGAGAATTGCAAAAATCAAACTAATACGCACGGATTTTATTTATAGTACATAGGACTTTATATTTTTTATTCTAGTGCGATGCGACTTTTTAGTGAATTCTGATTTCTATATAGCTAAAGTCAAGGCATAACTTAAAGGGTCGATGAGTACGCACATATTTTGATAATGCGGAGATTTTGGCCAAATTGGAATTCTTAATTTGTTTAAAAGCAGCTTCGTTTAGATGCTCACAAATAACCTTAGTTAATGATCAATCAATTGGATTATTTCCTAAACTATATATCTGTATAATATTTGCACAGGCTTCTCATTGAATGGCGAACTGCTCATGGATGCCTTGGGCGGTGAGACAACGTTTGCCGATGTCACCGCCGAAGGTGTCGGCTTTGTGCCCGCCTGCACCCTGGGAGTTGGCCAAAAGGCGCGTCTAATTTACGGCCAAGATGTTGATTCCCTCAAGTTCTTCACGACTTGCGGCCTCCAGGAGGGCTATGAGCCGTTCTGTGTGTAAGTATTCCTGATTTAAACATATCTTAGCCTTCTTATCATACATTTTGTACACAGCAACATGCAACGACCCGTGACCCATTGGTACACCAAGGATCAACCGATATTTGAGAATACTGAGGAGATGCCAGATTGCCGCATTGATGTGACACGTATTCCGGGCGGTGCTGACACCCCGCCCCATTTGAAGATCTCGCACAATACGTTCGAGACCATGGAGAAGGCCAACTGGGAGTTCCTGCGTCTCTCCCTGCCGGTCACCTGCATGAGCGAGTTCATCAGTGAGCAGGAGAAGGCGCGACGCTGGGAGGATATCAAGATCCGGCAATATCGTCTGATGCGCGAGGCACAGGAGGCGGCTGCTCAGCTGCAAACCCAAAATGCAGCACACATGGACCACATGCTGAAGAGCGGCTTCAACATGAACGACATCAAGGGGCTGACCCGCAACTTTGATGACCACACCGAGCCAGAGGCCGAGCACATGATGCGTGGTGGACCCTCTCGACCACCGCGCAAGGGTTCCCTGACCCGCAACATCACTTTCGAGACGGACATGACCGCCGCCCTGGATGAGATGCAGCGCTCATCCTCGGTGCTGGACATGAACGGACTGGGCGACGATCTCGACGACAAGAAGAAACGTGGACGCAGTCCATTCAAGTTCTTCTCCAAGAAGTCCCGGGATCAGAGCCGTGAGAAAAGCGGTGCCAGAACGGCAGACACGTCCTTGGAGCGCAGAAATACGGTGGCCCATGGCCGGAATGTGGTTAACCAGCAGATGACCACCAGGACACCAACCCTGCGACTCAACAACGTAAGCTCAGAACTACATAAGTAAAATATGTTTTATTTAAATAAATATTACTTTAACAGGCTGAAATACCGCCAAGTCCGGTGCCACAGGGACCAAGGCAGCTGAGCTCATCGAATCTCGGCCAGTCGCCAGTGGAGACCTCGGGCAACGAGATGTTCGACGCCGAGTGCCTTAAGCTGATCAACGAGTACTTTTACGGAGTGCGCATCTTCCCCGGCCAGGATCCGACGCATGTGTATGTGGGCTGGGTGACAACCCAATACCATCTGCACAGTCGCGAGTTCAACAAGAACAAAGTGCGACGTGGATCGGTTTACATCGAGGATTACTATGAGGTGCCCATCGAGCGAATCGATCGTCAGAGCTGCTACGTCGTCCGGGCCGACGAGCTCTTCAACGAGGTCACCCAGGATGCGTCCGGCAAGGGCGCCTCCCAGGGCATGTTCGTGGGCTGCTTTGTGGACACGGCAACGGGCATAATCCGCTTCACGTGCGAGGGCAAAGAAACCTCGCATCGCTGGATGATGGAGCCCGATACGAAACTGTTTCCGGCCATCTTTGTGGAGGCGACAAGCAAGGAGATTCTACAAATTGAACTGGGTAGAACTCCAACCACATTGCCCTTGTCGGCAGCGGTGTTGCCAACGAGTGACAAGCACATAAATCCACAATCGCCGCCTCGGCTGAAGGTGCAGTGCCTCCGACCACATCAGTGGGCACGTGTCCCTAACACATCGCTCCAGGTGCACGCTCTCAAGCTGTCGGACATTCGGGGCTGGTCGATGCTCTGCGAGGATCCCGTCTCGATGCTGGCTCTGCACATCCCCGAGGAGGATCGATGCATCGACATCCTCGAGCTGATCGAGATGGACAAGCTGTTGTCCTTCCACGCCCACACCCTCACCCTCTATGCCGCCCTGTGCTATCAGTCCAATTACCGGGCTGCCCATGCCCTGTGCCAGCACGTGGACCAGAAGCAGCTTCTGTACGCGATCAGGTCGGAGTACATGAGTGGTCCGTTGCGTCAGGGCTTCTACGATCTGCTGATTGCCCTGCATCTGGAGTCGCATGCCACCACAATGGAGGTGTGCAAGAATGAATACATCACACCATTGGGATCGGATCTTAAGGAACTCTATGCCGAGGATGAAATGCGTCACTCGCTGCGTTCCTTGGTCACGGAATCCGTGCGTCCTCAGCTGCGCATGACGGAAATCACGTAAGTTTGTTCAGGTCCAAGGTCCAGGTCCCTATCTATTGACTCCCCCATTAGGTTAAGATCTCCACACTTGCATAAAAATACATGATTCATATGTATGAATGCTTCTTTTATCGTACCTGATTCGTATTGTTCATAGCTCATTTTATTTCCAATACTTTTCAATCAAAAAAAAAAAAAAAAAAAAAAAAAAAAAATACCAACTACCAAAACCACCTGCACTGATCCAACACTTGATCTCAATGCACGACCAAATCGATAACGATACCGATCACAACAACAACAACAACAACTCGAACTCGAACCCCGTTCAGACCCCCTGTGATTGCAACATCTAGTATGCCAAGTGTTTCCAGCGAACCAATACCCAACATCGATCAGTTGTACTCCCCGAAGTTCCCATTAGAAGTAGTCAGACAGTTTGTCATGGAAGCCCTAAAAGATGCCGTGGAAATCAATCAAGTGCATAACCGCGATCCCATCGGCTGGACAAATGAGAATCTCTTCTTGTAAGTAATCTGCAATCAAAATTACATTTCAAAAGTTATAAAAGTGATCATTTCATTTCAATATTCTAGACCCCTAATCAAGTTAACCGATCGCCTGCTGTTAGTGGGCGTCCTTACAGACGAGGACGTTCAGAAACTATTAGTAATGGTCGATCCAGAGACTTGGGACGCCACTTTCGAGAGAGGTGGGAAACGGATTAAAAAAAGAGAAATCGAGAATCCAGAGATAAGAAGAGATAACTTTATTTAATGTTTTATTTCATTTGTCTTTCATTTTTCAGAGGGAAAAGATGAACATAGAAAGGGTCTGCTCACCATGAAAATGGCCGAGGGCGCCAAGTTGCAGATGTGCTATCTATTGCACCATCTGTATGACACCCAGCTGCGTCATCGGGTGGAGAGCATTATAGCATTCTCCCATGATTTTGTGGGCGATCTACAAACCGATCAGTTGCGACGTTATATCGAGATTAAACAATCCGATTTGCCAAGTGCTGTTGCGGCCAAAAAGACCAAGGAATTCCGTTGTCCACCCCGAGAGCAAATGAATCAGATTCTATGCTTCAAGAATCTCGAATCGGACGATCAGGACAATTGTACTTGTGGCCTTGAATTGCGCAGTCGCCTCAGCGAATTCCACGATATGTTAATGCAGAAGGTATCGCTGAATGCACTGCAGGAGCCGGATGGTACCGAGGCAGCTGCGATCGAAGAGATCAAAACGGGACCCATTACGAAAATCTATAGTTTCATTAACACCGTCAAGGAGTTGGAAGAGGGTCCCAAGGAAGTGGAGGAGCCTGAGAAAAAGACACCTGAAGAAGTTTTCCGCAAGGTTCTGATCAAAACCATTGTCAGCTGGGCTGAAGAATCACAGATTGAGAATCCAAAATTGGTGCGCGAAATGTTCAGTTTGCTGGTCCGACAATACGATACGGTCGGAGAGTTGGTCAGAGCTCTGGAGAAGACCTATGTGATCAATCAGCGGGCACGCGATGATGTCGCTGAAATGTGGGTGGGACTCAGTCAAATCCGCGCCCTGTTGCCCGTCCAAATGAGCCAGGAGGAGGAGGAGCTGATGCGCAAGCGTCTCTGGAAACTGGTCAACAACGCGACATTCTTCCAGCATCCCGACTTGATACGAATTCTGCGCGTGCATGAGAACGTTATGGCCGTCATGATGAATACTCTGGGCCGTCGGGCGCAGGCGCAAAGCGATGCACCCACCCCGGCGGAGGGAGCCGAGGGTGTGCCCTCCAAGGAGAAGGATACATCGCACGAAATGGTCGTCGCCTGTTGTCGCTTCCTCTGCTATTTCTGTCGCACGGGTCGTCAGAATCAGAAGGCGATGTTTGATCACTTTGATTTTCTGCTGGACAATGCAAATATTCTGTTGGCCAGACCCAGTCTGCGTGGTTCGACACCACTGGATGTGGCATATTCGAGTTTGATGGAGAACACAGAATTAGCTCTGGCACTTAGGGAACACTATTTGGAGAAAATAGCCGTTTATCTGTCCCGTTGTGGACTGCAAAGCAATTCGGAGCTTGTGGAGAAGGGTTATCCCGATCTGGGTTGGGATCCCGTCGAGGGCGAAAGATATTTGGACTTTTTGCGCTATTGCGTTTGGGTTAACGGCGAGAGTGTCGAGGAGAATGCGAACCTTGTCATTCGTCTTCTTATCCGTCGTCCAGAATGCTTGGGACCGGCTCTAAGAGGAGAAGGGGAAGGTCTCTTCCGTGCCATCGTCGAGGCGAATCGGATGTCGGAGCGCATTTCGGATCGCTGTAAAATGCAAGACGAGGCCGAAGGCACAATAGTCGGACTCAATTTTACCCATCCCCTACCCGAGAGCGATGAGGACGATGATTATATCGATACGGGGGCAGCAATTTTGAATTTCTATTGTACACTCGTTGACCTACTCGGAAGATGTGCCCCAGATGTCTCCGTTATCGAGCAGGGCAAGAACGAATCACTGAGAGCTAGAGCTATTTTGAGATCTCTTGTGCCACTGGAAGACCTTCAGGGTGTGCTCAGTTTGAAATTCACACTCACCCAGACAGCTCCCGGCGAGGAGAAACCGAAATCGGATATGCCCTCGGGCCTATTACCCAATAATAAACAGAGTATTGTCCTGTTTTTGGAACGTGTCTATGGCATTGAGACGCAGGATCTGTTCTATCGACTGCTCGAGGATGCATTTCTGCCAGATCTGCGCACTGCCACCATTTTGGACAAGAGCGATGGCTCCGAAAGTGACATGGCATTGGCCATGAACCGATACATTGGCAACTCGATACTGCCACTGCTGATCAAGCACTCCAAGTTCTACAATGAGGCCGAGAACTATGCCAGTCTCTTGGATGCCACGCTGCACACGGTCTACAGGTTATCCAAGAACCGTATGCTAACCAAGGGGCAGCGCGAGGCTGTATCCGATTTCCTGGTCGCACTCACATCACAAATGCAACCTGCCATGCTCCTCAAGCTATTGCGCAAGTTGACTGTTGATGTATCCAAATTATCGGAGTATACTACGGTTGCACTCAGGGTAAGTGTTGATTGATTGATTGACTGATTGGCTAAAATTTGATTGACTGATTGATTAATTGATTGAACGTGTGTTAGACTGATTAATTTAATGATTGACTGCTTGATTGATTGATTGATTAATGATTGACTGTTTGATTGATTGATGGATGGTTTGTCTTATTGATTAATAAATTTACTGACGGAATGACTGCTGATTGACTGGGTGATTGATTGATTGATGATTGACTGCTTGATTGATAAATTTACTGACTGAATAACTGTCTGATTGACTGGGTGATTAATTTAATGTTTGATTGACTTATTGACTGACAGATTGAATAAGTGATTAGTTAGTAGATTGACTGATTGATTAATTAAGTGATTGATTTATTGAATAATTGAATGATTGACTTGTTAATTAGCTGAGAGAATATTTAAACGGTCCACAAGTTGATTGATGGAACTATTGCTTGATTGATTGACTTATTACTTGATTGACAGTTTGATTTATTAACTAACTTTTATAATCTCTCAACAGCTGCTCACTTTACACTTCGATCGCTGCGCCAAGTACTATGGCTCGACTCAAGGCCAAGGCTCGTATGGAGCATCTTCAGATGAGGAGAAGCGACTGACAATGCTTCTCTTCTCAAACATTTTTGACTCGCTGAGCAACATGGACTATGACCCGGAACTGTTCGGTAAAGCCCTGCCCTGTCTCATTGCCATCGGCTGTGCCCTGCCGCCCGATTACAGTCTGTCGAAGAACACCGACGAGGATTACTACGGCAGACAGATGGGGGCACCCGATCAACCGCAGTATGTGCCCAATCCCATCGATACGAACAATGTGCATCTCGACAACGACCTCAATTCGTTGGTACAAAAGTTCAGTGAACATTATCACGATGCCTGGGCCAGTCGCCGGCTGGAAGGTGCCTGGACATATGGCGATGTTCGGTCCGATAGCGAACGGAAGCATCCACGTCTAAAGCCCTACAATATGCTCACCGAATATGTACGTAGTGTCATAGCATCAGCAATGGACATCCTCATCCGTCGTTAATCGCATCATAACAAAATCATTCTATATTAGGAATACTTTATATACAATACTTATATTTATATCTATTTGAATAGGAACGTGAGCGGTACCGAGATCCGGTACGTGAATGCCTCAAGGGTCTCTTGGCCATTGGATGGACCGTTGAGCACTCCGAAATGGACTTGCCACTCAATCATCGTGGCTCGACGCGTCGTCAATCAAAGCCCCAAATTGTATGTACTCCATATTTCCTTTCACTAACGTTTCTTCCCAATCATTTTCCACAATAACGAACTTTGCAAATTTCTTTCCCCTAATACACAATTGGCCAAAATAAAAACTGCAACTACAAATTGAAATCCATATCCAAATCGCGAATTATGACTCGCGGGGAATTCCCAAATATATACGCACGGCTGCCGCTCAAACAATAGCATGATTTTCAGAATGAGGGAAGTCCTTTCAACTACCATCCACATCCTGTGGACATGAGCAATCTCACCCTGAGCAGAGAAATGCAAAATATGGCCGAGCGTCTGGCCGAAAACTCCCATGATATCTGGGCGAAGAAGAAGAACGAAGAGCTGAACGGTTGCGGTGGCGTCATCCATCCCCAGCTGGTGCCCTACGATCTGCTCACCGACAAGGAGAAGAAGAAGGATCGCGAGCGCTCGCAGGAGTTCTTGAAATACATGCAGTACCAGGGATACAAGTTGCACAAGTAAGTAAAAATATTCCTTGTAAATTTACTATACTTGTTATTAAAAGGGTAAAGGAGTGTATTAGTTTAGTGGGAAAATTAAAAATAATGATTGCGATTTAAAATTTAGATTAGATTAAAATTTAAAACTACTTCAAAATGTTAAAGATTGTCTTTACATACCCTTGAGTCTGCAGAAATGTAAGTAAGTTAGAGTAGCGGGTATTTCTATGTTTTTTGATTTGAAAAGTAAACTGATCCCTTGATCTGTTCTTAGGCCCTCCAAGGGCGGTGCCGTGGAGGAAGGCGGCGCCACACAGGCAGCGGTTGAGCTGCGTTTCTCCTACTCGCTGCTGGAGAAGCTGATTCAATATCTGGACCGGGCCACCATCAACATGAAGCTACTGAAGCCATCGACGACATTCAGTCGACGCACCTCGTTCAAGACCGCATCGCGGGACATCAAGTTCTTCTCGAAGGTGGTGCTGCCCCTGATGGAGAAGTACTTTTCGACGCACCGCAACTATTTCATAGCCATTGCCACGGCCACGAACAACATTGGAGCCGCCTCGCTCAAGGAGAAGGAAATGGTGGCGTCCATATTCTGTAAACTGGCCGCCTTGTTGCGCAATCGGTTGAGTGCCTTTGGGCCGGATGTGCGCATTACCGTGCGGTGTCTGCAGGTGCTCGTCAAGGGCATCGATGCCAAGACGTTGACCAAAAACTGTCCCGAATTTATACGCACTTCGATGCTGACGTTCTTCAATCAGACGTCCGATGATCTGGGCAATACCATACTGAATCTGCAGGATGGCAAGTACAGTCACCTGCGTGGAACGCATCTGAAAACCTCCACGTCCCTGGGCTATGTCAACCAGGTGGTGTTGCCCGTGTTGACGGCCATGTTCGATCACTTGGCTGCCTGTGACTATGGCAGTGATCTGCTGCTGGACGAGATTCAGGTGGCCTCCTACAAGATCCTGGCTGCCCTCTACCATCTGGGCACCGATGGCACATTGACGCACGATCGCAAATATCTGAAGACGGAAATCGAGCGACATCGGCCCGCGTTGGGTTCGTGTCTGGGCGCCTATAGCTCCTGCTTCCCAGTGGCCTATCTGGAGCCGCATCTGAATAAGCACAATCAGTTCTCACTCTTGAATCGCATTGCTGATCATTCGCTGGAGGCACAGGACATCATGGTCAAAATGGAAAGCTGTATGCCCAATTTGGAGACGATCCTCAGTGAGGTCGATCAGTTTGTGGAGTCGGATAAAACGTATACGGATGCACCGCACATCATTGATGTCATCCTGCCCCTGTTGTGCGCCTATCTGCCCTTCTGGTGGTCCCAGGGACCCGACAATGTCAGTCCGACCAGTGGCAACCATGTCACCATGGTGACTGCCGATCATATGAACTCCCTGCTCCGCAACGTTCTCAAGATGATCAAGAAGAACATCGGCAACGATAATGCCCCCTGGATGACTCGCATCGCGGCCTACACTCAGCAGATCATCATCAATACCTCGGAGGAGCTCCTGAAGGATCCCTTCCTGCCGCTGGCTGAGCGGGTCAAGAAGCGCACGGAGAACATGCTCCACAAGGAGGAGAGCATGCGGGGATTCATTAAATCGGCCACCGATGACACTTCGCAGGTGGAGACCCAACTCCAGGAGGACTGGAATCTCCTGGTGCGCGACATTTATTCATTCTATCCGCTGCTGATCAAATACGTGGACCTGCAGCGCAATCATTGGCTAAAGGACAACATTCCAGAGGCCGAGGAGCTGTACAATCATGTCGCTGAGATCTTTAACATCTGGTCGAAGAGTCAGTACTTCCTCAAGGAGGAGCAGAACTTCATATCGGCCAATGAGATCGATAACATGGCCCTGATCATGCCGACGGCCACACGGCGATCGGCCATTTCGGAGGGCGTGCCCGCGGTGGGTGGCAAGGTCAAGAAGAAGAAGAAGAACAGGGACAAGAAACGCGACAAGGACAAGGAGGTGCAGGCGAGTCTCATGGTCGCCTGCCTGAAGCGTCTGCTGCCCGTGGGCCTGAATCTGTTCGCGGGTCGCGAGCAGGAGCTCGTCCAGCACTGCAAGGATCGTTATCTGAAGAAGATGAACGAATACGATGTCATCGAGTTTGCACGCAATCAGCTGACACTGCCCGACAAACTGGATCCCTCCGACGAGATGTCCTGGCAGCACTATCTCTACTCGAAGCTGGGCAAGACCGAGGAGTCCATGGACGAACAGGCCCTGGAGAAGGTCAACACCAATTCGAATGAGAAGGGCAAGGACAAGACCCAAGAAACCGTCGATCGCATTGTGGCAATGGCAAAGGTCCTTTTCGGCCTGCATATGGTAAGTATCTAGGGGATAGAGAATTTTAAATATATGGTATTGCAAATACATAGACATCGTTATCTTGGATCTTTTATGATTCTTACTTTTACCATTTCATACTATAATTCTGATTACATTTTATTTCAAACTATGCACATTTCTTCTTCATTTTATCTCTCTGCGAACCCTCGAACTCGTCGACTGTCGAACCATTCCAAAAATAAATAATAATTAAAAATAAAAAACTCAATGCGTGAACCAAACAATTACAGATCGACCATCCACAACAGCAGAGCAAAAATGTCTACAGGAGCGTTGTATCGATACAGAGGAAGCGTGCTGTAATCGCATGTTTCCGTCAGACATCGCTACATTCTCTACCCAGGTTATTACCCATACTACTATATGATACAATATTATCATCGAATCGAATGGATGAAGTAGAAAAACCCTAACGCGACACACAAAGCTATAGCTCTAACTAAATTTCTGTAAACTTTTGTTTTTGTTTTATGAATCCCATCTAAAAACTTGCACATCATCATTATGTTTAACTGATTTGTTTACTAACTTGTACTAAACGCAATACCACTGTGCTGTGACCATAACCCAATCGCTGTTTTATCTATATATATGCTATATGCTATTATACCGATCCAATATAGGCAGCCGGCGCCAAGAACAAAACAAAACGTTGGAGCTCCAAAATTTCGGTCGCTCGACGCCAGGCAGTTATATCAAGCTTACGCGCCAAGCATCTATATCGAATGAGCAGGTGGTAGTCATGTGAATCACTAATGCATATCTAATAACATAATTATAAATAATTCGTTTATAAAGGATAATTTTTAAGAGCTATAGGAAAGTTTTTCAAAAAAAAAACAAATGTTGACCGTGACTGCGCCTCAAATGGTCCATGCGCTTAGTCCAATTTTGGCATACTCTTTCCAACATTTCGGCCGGTATCTCACGAATAAATGCTTCAATGTTGTCTTCCAATGCGTCAATTGAAGCGGGCTTGTCTGTGTAGACATGAGCTTTAACATAGCCCCACAAAGAATAGTCTAAAGGCGTTAAATCGCACGATCTAGGCGGCCAATTGACCGGCCCCCAACGTGAAATAAAATGTTCACCGAACTCGCCTCTCAATAAGTCCATTGTTGCGCGTGCTGTGTGGCATGTGGAACCGTCTTGCTGAAACCACATCTAAGCCAAGTCTAGCTCTTCCATTTGGGACAAAAAAGGTTTGTAATCATTCCGAATAACCGCCTCAGAAGGTCGACTAATCTGGTCATAAAATGGAAAAAAATTCAAAATGCCGAGCATGAATTTAAATGATAAAATTCAATAATTTGCAAGCGTTGTTCGTTTGTAAGACGATTCATGGTTAAATTATAGACCAAACTGAAGATGTTTGACAGTGAAACAAAACACGAAACGTGCGTGAGCTGTTAAAACCAGTGTTGCCAAAAAGATAATAGCTAAAAAATCACCCTTTATAACCTTGCAGTGTCAATCTCTTAGATTAATTCCTTTCAAATTTCTTTAAAGTTAAGAGTTATAAACATATTTAAGGTTTGGCTTTCCGAAAATTACTTGTTTTTTTTTAGCTTTCCTTTCATTTTGTTGTAGCAAATTTTTGAAATCTAATCTCAAAACTAAACGCATGCCAAAGAAATTAGTTCAATAATTTAATTCTAATTAAAAATCATTTTCTTTTCCCCTAATAGACATCGTGCTTGCAATATCTTTGCCCGCACCTACCATGAACAATGGCTGCAGGAGGAAAATGTGGGCCAGGAGGTGATGATTGAGGATCTGACACAGACCTTTGAGGAGTCCGAAAAGTCCAAGAAGGATGAGGAGGTGGCGGATAGCAAGCCAGATCCATTGACACAGTTGGTAACCACATTCTGTCGCGGTGCCATGACCGAACGCAGTGGTGCACTTCAGGAGGATCTACTGTACATGTCGTATGCCCAAATTGCGGCCAAATCCTGTGGCGAGGAGGAGGAAGAAGGCGGCGAAGATGGCGAGGGCGGTGAAGGTGGTGAAGAGGGCGAAGGCACAAGCATTCATGTAAGCTCAACTAACATTGTTAATCAACTAATCAATGAACAAATCAAACAATTAATTAATCCCCTAACCCAATTGTGCTATCAAGTGTCGAATATCGAGACTAATGGTAACTATAACAACAAGTATTCGAGTTATACTTATATAAAACAAGGAAATTAGATCCAATTGCAGTTCTATTAACTTGAAGAACTAACATTTTAGAATTTTAAAAAATAAATCTAAAAAATGTCAAGTTTTTCGAAATTAGTTTGATAAGTTACAATTTTTTAATAGCCCCATTTGATTGAACCCACTTATTCAAATAACTTTAATTCGTACGTTTGTAATATTGAATTAGATGTTGACTTTTTTATTATTTTACCTTTTTATTTATTTGAAACATATTTATTTTTTTTATATTTTTAATGTGTTATACATTTTCTTATATTTGATATTTTAGGAAATTATCATTATTCATTTTAATTATTTCTAGAAATTTTGTAAAATAATATCTATAGTATATATATAAAACTCTTTGTCCTGACTGACTCACTCACTGACTGACACATCAACGTGTAGCCCAAACGGTAAAAGATAGAAAGCTGAAATTTTCACACAACATGGATGAGATAATTTCATCGTGCAATTAGACGGCGTTTTGCGAAATTCGACCTGTAAGTGGGTCAAATTCGGTCAATTCGGGGTCAAAGGTCACGGAATTGCTTAGTATGAACAACTTTTTTGTTTCTATACCTTAAGAAACAAAAAAGATTGTATGTTTGGGACTATCTCTTACATTATGACCAAATTGGGTCGGATGACTATATCAAATAGTAAAATATAAAATTCTAAAAATTCTCAATTAGGAACAAGAAATGGAGAAACAGAAGCTGCTCTTCCACCAAGCGCGTCTTTCGAATCGTGGCGTTGCCGAAATGGTGCTGTTGCACATTTCCGCCTCCAAAGGTATACCTTCGGAGATGGTCATGACGACACTCAATTTGGGCATCGCCATTTTGCGTGGCGGCAACATTGACATCCAGATGGGCATGCTGAATCACCTGAAGGAGAAGAAGGATGTGGGATTCTTCACATCGATTGCGGGTCTGATGAACTCGTGCAGTGTCCTCGATCTGGACGCCTTTGAGCGTAACACCAAGGCCGAGGGTAAGAGTGAATCCAGTAGTACTTGTATTTCTTTTCTAGATGTGATATCCTGCTTATAATTTGCTGGCCCTTTTAACTTTCTACTCTACGAGTATTTTTGTTATTATTATATTGATTATATATTATTATTATTATTGTGGCGCCATTTCTCACGCATCTGTCACAAGTATTTCTAAGTTCAAGTATTGATTTCGTTTCTCCTTCCAACTACTTTCCCAATCTCCTCGCATGCCAAAATCACCAATCCCGTATGTATGTACACTTGATCCCCGCTATCGTTGTCAAACAAAAACCCAATCAAACTTTGCAACAACACAACAAAGAGTATATTCCAAGTGCGGGTGCAGGTCTTGGTGTCGGCTCCGAGGGCGCAGCGGGTGAGAAGAATATGCACGATGCCGAGTTCACGTGTGCTCTCTTCCGGTTCATCCAACTCACCTGTGAGGGACACAATTTGGGTAAGTCATCGTTCCATCTATCATAAGGATTATATTCATATTGAATAGAATTTAAAATATAGATATTTGTACAGTTTGGCAAACATGAACACATCAACTTAAAAGACACTTTTTCAAATAATAGACTACAATTATAGCACTTGACGCTATTCAAAAATTTCAAACTTTTATTACTTTGTCAAAAGTTATCCGATTTGCCTGCGGAATATCAATTTGATCCGATGATCGTGTTCACCAAAACAAATCGACAACAAAAAATCGATAAAAATCTGTATGATTATTCTGGTGATGAGCAATCTTGATTTCAAATTTTGTGATTATGATGACTGAAAGTTCATCAAATAGTTCGCTGAAATTCTCTGATTGTGATGCTTTGTTATCGATACAACAAATCGTAATCAACAAAACACAAGATTTGAAAATAAATAAAACAAAATTAATAAGGAACCCACATTATTCAAGGATGCCACAAAAATCGCTTTCGCTTGAATTTCACTTAAATTTCATACAAATTCCAGTGAAATTCAAGCGAAAGCGATTTCTGTGGCACCCTTAATTATTACTAATTTGGTCTTCTTAAAAAAAATTCAAAGACGTTGAAATCTGCGTTTTTTTAAGGAATATGGTTAGGAAAAGTGCTTTAAACTTTCTCATATAAAATATTCAATGCTCATACAATATTGGTTTAATTATTTATGAATGCAATATACAGGGGTTCCATAGAAATCGCTTTCGCTTGAATTTCACTTAAATTTCATACAAATTATAAAGAAATGAAGTGAAGTGGCACCCCTGATAGTATATCAACTATTATATTAAATCTGGCCTTTTGCTGTGTTAATTCCCATTTTATTAAGTATTTTGCGCCAAATTGTTTTGAATTTTCTAAATAAATATTTCATCAAAGCGTTCACAAGAAGCCCATCAAAAATTGTTTGATTTATGGATACATGATTACTGATTAATTAGTTACGATGAACGCGAAATATTTGATTTGTTTCCAACACTCGATTCGAGTCAGACGAGTCCTCTATAGATATTTTAAGTCTAATTAAATTCATTTTCCCTGCTTAGAATGGCAAAACTATTTGCGTACACAGGCGGGAAATACGACCACGGTGAATGTGGTTATCTGCACAGTGGATTATTTGTTGCGACTGCAGGAATCGATAATGGACTTTTACTGGCACTACTCCAGCAAGGAGATCATTGATCCGGCCGGCAAGGCGAACTTCTTCAAGGCCATCGGGGTGGCGAGTCAAGTGTTCAACACGCTGACCGAGGTCATCCAGGGTCCATGTACATTGAACCAGCAGGCCCTGGCCCATTCCAGGTTATGGGATGCGGTCGGTGGTTTCCTGTTTCTATTCTCGCACATGCAGGACAAGCTATCGAAGCATTCGAGTCAGGTGGATTTGCTGAAGGAACTGCTCAATTTGCAAAAGGATATGATCACCATGATGTTGTCCATGCTGGAGGGCAATGTGGTTAATGGTAATGTATCTGAATATATGCTTATCTTGGGGATTAGTCGGATTAACTCTGTTTTGTTTGACCAGGCACCATTGGCAAGCAAATGGTGGACACCCTTGTTGAGTCCGCCGGCAATGTGGAGCTGATTCTCAAGTATTTCGACATGTTCCTCAAGCTGGCGGATCTGATTGAGTCGCCCAGCTTCCATGAGATCGATATGAAGAACGAGGGCTGGGTCATACCCAAGGAATTCCGTGACAAAATGGAGCAGTCCAAGAACTACACACCGTAAGTTAATAATCAAACTCAAAAGTTATTCTTAATTCTTATCCTTAAAAATACTTAATTTTAGGGAAGAAATGGATTTCCTTTTGGCTTGCTGCGAACGCAATCACGAGGGAAAAATCGATTACAGAGCCTTCGTTGAGCGCTTCCACGAGCCATCAAAGGAGATCGGTTTCAACCTGGCTGTGTTGCTCACCAATCTCAGCGAGCACATGCCCAACGAGCCGCGTCTGGCCCGATTCCTGGAGACAGCCGGCTCCGTTCTGAACTACTTTGAGCCCTTCCTCGGGCGCATCGAAATCTTGGGCAGCTCGAAGCGCATTGAACGCGTCTACTTTGAGATCAAGGACTCGAACATCGAGCAATGGGAGAAGCCGCAGATTCGTGAATCCAAGCGCGCCTTCTTCTACTCCATTGTCACCGAGGGCGGCGACAAGGAGAAGCTCGAGGCGTTTGTCAACTTCTGCGAGGATGCCATCTTTGAGATGACCCACGCCTCCGGCCTGATGGCCACCGATGACGGTGGCGGCAACGTTAAGCGCGACACGGCCTACAGTTCCTACATGAGCGAGGAGGAGGAGGAGCGTGCCGCTCGAGATCCCATCCGACGCACCATCACCGCCGTCAAGGAGGGCCTGAAGTTCGGTGTCCACATGCTGAGTCCGTCGAACATCAAGCATCAAATTGGCGTTATGCAGACCAAATCCATCCCGGAACTCATTGTCGGATTCTTCAAGATCATCTTCTATATGTTCTATTACACGGGCTACGCCCATTTCTGTGTCGTTCGCTACATCTTTGGCATCCTATTGAATCTGATGCGTGGCCCGGCGCCGGAGCAAGAGGATCTGGAGCCAGTTGTGGAGGAGGAGACGTTTGGACGAGCACTGCCCCCGTTGCCGTTGGAGGAGCCGCCGGGAACGGTGCAGGCATTTGGCTTGGACATCAACAAGGAGGAGAACGGCATGTACAAGGTTGTGGTCCATGAATCCCCAGCGAACTCGTCGGTCGAGGAGGGCGGCGAGTCCAGTCCGGAAGATGGCGCCACTGGCGCCACGGGTGAACTGATGGAGGGTGAGCCGCACCAGGAGCCCATCTCGATTGTGGATCTGCTCGGCGGGGAGGCCGCCAAGAAGGCGGCCCAGGAGCGTCAGGAGGCCCAGAAGGCCCAGGAGGCGGCCATGGCCTCCATCGAGGCGGAGGCGAAGAAATCGTCGGCGGCGCCACAGGAGACACCCGCTGTCCACCAGATCGACTTCTCGCAGTACACACACCGGGCCGTCAGCTTCCTGGCGAGAAACTTCTACAATCTGAAATACGTTGCCCTGGTTTTGGCCTTCAGCATTAACTTTATGCTGCTCTTCTACAAGGTGACCTCGATCGAGCAGGAATCGGATGGTTCGGGCGAGGAGGAGCTGATCCTGGGCTCGGGATCGGGCGGTGGTCCCGACATGGCTGGCTCCGGTCTTGGCGGCGGCTCTGGGGATGGTGGCTCTGGCGATGGCGACTTCGAGGATGACGATATACCCGAACTGGTCCATGTCGATGAGGACTTCTTCTACATGGAGCACGTTCTACGCATTGCCGCCCTGCTCCACTCCCTGGTCTCGCTGGCCATGCTGATCGCCTACTATCATCTCAAGGTGCCACTGGCCATCTTCAAGCGGGAGAAGGAGATCGCGCGACGACTGGAGTTCGATGGTCTCTTCATTGCGGAACAGCCGGAGGACGATGACTTCAAGTCGCATTGGGACAAGCTGGTCATATCGGCCAAGAGTTTTCCGGTCAACTACTGGGACAAGTTCGTCAAGAAGAAGGTGCGCCAGAAGTACAGTGAGACCTACGACTTCGACTCCATCTCCAATCTGCTGGGCATGGAGAAGAGCGCGTTCACGGCGCAGGAGAGCGAGGAGACGGGCATCTTCAAGTATATCATGAACATCGACTGGCGCTACCAGGTGTGGAAGGCGGGCGTCACCTTCACGGACAACGCCTTCCTCTACTCCCTGTGGTACTTCAGCTTCTCCGTCATGGGCAACTTCAACAACTTCTTCTTCGCCGCCCATCTGCTCGACGTCGCCGTCGGATTCAAGACGCTGAGAACGATCCTGCAGTCGGTAACCCACAATGGCAAACAGCTGGTCTTGACCGTGATGCTGCTCACGATCATCGTGTACATCTATACGGTGATTGCGTTCAACTTCTTCCGCAAGTTCTACATCCAGGAGGAGGACGAGGAGATCGATCGCAAGTGCCACGACATGTTGACCTGTTTCGTCTTCCATCTGTACAAGGGAGTCCGAGCCGGCGGTGGCATTGGCGATGAGATCGGTGATCCCGATGGCGATGATTACGAGGTCTATCGCATCATCTTTGACATCACGTTCTTCTTCTTCGTCATTGTCATCCTGCTGGCCATCATCCAGGGTCTGATCATTGACGCCTTCGGCGAGTTGCGTGATCAACTGGAGTCCGTCAAGGATAACATGGAGTCCAACTGCTTCATATGCGGCATGGGCAAAGATTTCTTTGACATAGTGCCGCACGGCTTCGACACGCACGTCCAGAAGGAGCACAATCTGGCCAACTACATGTTCTTCCTGATGCATTTGATTAACAAGCCGGACACGGAGTACACCGGCCAGGAGACGTACGTCTGGAACATGTACCAGCAGCGCAGCTGGGACTTCTTCCCCGTGGGCGACTGTTTCCGCAAGCAGTACGAGGATGAGCTCTCCGGCGGAGGTGGCGGCGGCGGGGGCTAGTTGAAGCCCCGTCATTTGTTTTTTATTATTAGAAGCCAGGCGACTACTTTGGACACACTTTATAATATAAAGTTTATATGGTTGATCGATCGCTGACATCGATGACGATTGTTTGAATTCTTTTTCTAGTCTATAACATAAAGAAAAAAACACTTACACTTAAGTAAACAATCTATTTTACATACATAACTTATATGATGGACCTTTTCCAACACGATGATGACGATTCTAGCATGTGTATTTATAAAAAGAATGTTCTTAACTCAAACTCAAAATAAATCGATTCATTTTTACCGAAGGCAAACACAACAGTCTTTATTTATATATATATATTATTTAAGGATCGTAGCTTATTAAGGATTTATTTATATATATTATTTAAGGATCGTAGCTTATCGTTCATGTGAATGGCGCGAGAAGCCGTTTACATCCAATCAAAGCTGGTGTTCCTCAAGGCAGCGTTCTTAGCCCGACCCTGTTTAATATTTTTACCGCCGATATGCCAAATCATGGAACATTCAACTCTCTCCATCAAAATCTTCACAAGTAAACTTTACCAAAAACAGAAGATTAAGTCCTCCAATCAAAATTAACGGAACATTTCTTCCTATATCTACTCATCACAAGTACCTCGGACTCACACTGGACAAATCACTAACCTTCAAACCCCATATTAAGACATTAAGACACTCTATCCAAAACAGATTCAAAAAGTTACGCTGGCTTCTAAATTCTTCGTCTAAACTCCCACTTTCCTCCAAAGTTCTTTTATTCAAGGCATTTCTCACGCCCATTTGGACTTATGGAGTGGCCATTTGGGGTATTGCTGCCGACTCGCACATTCACTCTTTGCAATTTAAACTGAACAGAATTATGAGGGAAATGGTTGGTAACCCACCCTTGGTCAGGAACTCATTTATCAGGAGAGACCTACATATCAATACTGTCATGGAAACCATCAATGATTTTGCCAAAAAGCACTCCCATAAACTTTCATTCCATAATAACCCTCTAGCAAGAAAGCTCATTTTAAGACACTGTAAAAGAAGAAGACTCAAACGCATTTTCATTGATCATCTATCTCTCTACACGCTCATTCAAGACTCTCAAAATGCGTCCTTAGTAAATTGTTCTTTTTGTCACGCCATACATAACTGCGGATTATGTCTTTTAGATGTTCGCTTCCTTATTTGCCATAATAATAAAAAAAACTCAAACTCAAAATAAATCGATTCATTTTTACCGAAGGCAAACACAACAGTCTTTATTTATATATATTATTTAAGGACACACGCAGAATATAAATAAGTAACAATAAATATTAACAATTTAAAATAGAACTCGAGACACACAACATTTAATTATCATATTTTCATTTTAGTTTTTTGCAAAAATCCAAGCTACTAAGTAAATTTTATTTAGCTTAAAATGTATGTCAATTGATGGGATATTTTGAAATTTGAATTTGTGCGATACATACTTATATACAAGTGTCTGAGACTTGGACTAGCGAAAGTTGTACAATTGAAAATAATAAAGCACAAATACAACGAAAATGGCCGCAATATATCAGCAATCGAGACGTTTCTTCAAACGGAAGAATTCGGCACTGTCAATGCTATTGATATTGTCCATGTACAAGTTGCGCAATGTCCGCACGCCGGACAAGCGATCCTCGATGTCCGTGTACATGCTGCGACAGCGATAAATGGATAGTGTCTGCAGACACTGGCAGTTCACAAGGATCGCATCGATGCTGTGATCCGTCAGTTGGCTGCATCCGCTGATGTCCAAGCAGCGCAAGCGTTGCAGCTTCTCGGTTATAATCCTGATGCCCTGATCGTTGATGTTGTAGCAATCGGACAGGTCGAGTATCTCAATGGATGGACAGTTGTTAACCAGAGCTTCCATGCCCAGCAGCGAGATCTGCTGGCAGTGCGAGAGCAGCAGCTTGTTCAACTCCATGTGCTTCAGGCCATATTTCAGTGAGACATCGCTGATTTTATTGCAACCGCGCAGGTTCAGGGATCGCAGGCCACGCAGAGCTTGAATGTTGTGTCCCTCGAAGTCCTCCTCGTTGATGAGATTCATTTCATAGGCCGCTATCATCGCCTGCTTTCGCTTGGCGTCCCGCACAATTTCCTCCTCCGCCTTGCTGCGCAATGAGATCTTGATGGACTGCAGCGAGCCGGTGAAACTATCTGACGGTGGGTAAATATCGCCCATAGTAGACACACGATTCAGTTCCAGCTTGGACACATTAATGCCCGTTAATGCGGCGTCCGTTAGCTAAAAACAAATGGGAAATTAAGTTATTATATATATGAAACTCAATTCTTTGACTCACCCGACAGCAGCTTTCCAGGGACAGCTCGCGCAGCCAAGAAAGCTGGCTGATGATGAGCTGCATCACATCGTCCGTGACACCGTTGACGCAGTTGTTCAAGTGCAGCGAGCGCAAGGCACGCAGGTTCCTGGCTATCGCCTTGATGGCCTCCTCGCAAATGGTCAGATACGAGACGTTGAGCTCGAGCAGCACATGGTTCTCAGCGTGTGCCACGCCCTCGATAATGCCGGGACTGTTGATGCCATCGCAGTTGGAAATGTCCAACTGCTGCAGACGCAGCAGATGCTTCAAATGGACGGCACCCGTGTTTGTAACGCCAGCACAGGCGTTTATCTTCAGGCACCGCAGCTGGGGATTTGTGCCCGCAATGGTCTCCAGGCACTCGTCGTTGAGGCACACAGTGCCCGACAAGTCCAGGACGCTCAGCTGCGATTGGGTGAGGAGGAATCCCTTGATGGTGGCCACGTTCAGCTGACGGCAGCCCGACAAATACAGACGCTCCAGCTGCAGGCCAGGCTGACCATTGGCATCCGCCTGGCTGAGATCACATAGTGCCATCAAGGAGTGGCCAATGATTGTATCGCTAAAGTCCAGCACTCGCAGCTTCTTGCGCTGCTGGACGAGCACGGATAAAATGTACTTAAAGGTCAGCACGGACTCGCTGGGCGAACTCGGCTCGTTGGGATAGAAGCGTCGATGGATCGCATTGTGAAACGAGATCTGGCAGCCGGACATGTTGATCAGTTCGAGGTTGGGCATCAGAGCCGTAAGGCGCACCAGGATCGCATCCGTGAGATAACGATTCTGGGATATGGTCAGCTCCCTGATGTTGGCCAAGTGTGCCGAGATTTCGGTCAGATCACACGCATTCGTGTCCAGAAAGGTGGCCGACATGAACAGGGGCAGACAACGCGTCACGGAGAGCGACTCCAAGTGCGGCAACATGCGCAGAATCCCGTAGAACTGCTTGTCATTCAGATCCACATTGTCCAGGTCCAGTGAATGCGCCGACTGGCCAATGAATGCCATCAGCTTGTGCACCTGCCCCAGAGTCACGTCCTCGAACACAAAGTGACGAAACTGCCGCTGGCAGCGCATCAAATCCGCGGCAGGACTGTGCTGATCCGACAGGACGCACTTGGTGAATCGCACCCGAGTGCGCTGAATGAACTCCGTTTGATATAAAGCGCTCCGCCAGCGATGACAGGTGCCGCCCGCTGCCAACAGATCGGTGTAGCCCAAGTACTTGTATATGTGTAGAACAATCTGTGTGCGTGAGCGAGAAAGTGAGAATCTATCATTAATTTTTTGTCAGCTGACTTGTTGTGATTGTGAATCACACTTGAACGTGATAAAACTCACCTCCAATGGCAGTTCAGCGTAGCTGTATAGGCCACAATCCAAGGACGACATTCTCTAGCCAACTATTAACTAACAGTTTCAGTCCTTATTTAGTAGTGTAGTGTAGTACACTTAAATAAAAGGCACCCCAACTACCGCCCACTAAACTAACTAAACTATATCAATCAGTGCGGCCGTACTTTGTAATTCGTAAATTACCAGTTACCTTCAACTTTCGATGGTATTACTGCATTCGACTAAATATTTATCCTAATTATCAAACTTCGTTAATTCCGTCATCAAATTAATCAGTTTAATAAACCGTTTATCTAACCGTTTGGGGAATCAGCAACAAACACAACCGTAAATAGCCACAAATTTCAAGTTGGTATTTTTCTTCGCACAGCTGATTTTTGGTATTTTCTGTATTTTATTGTAGCATTTGGGCCACACTTTGTTTCCTATGAAATCGGTCAAATTTTGTTTACAAACAATTTTGTCGCTGTTCCGTGAGTACGATATGACGAACATGAATGGTTGGTCAGGGAAAAAAAGGAGATAGCTGTAAATCCTAAAACTTTGGCGCTACGAGAGCTCGAACTGTTTCATCGAGTTCGCACCGGTTAAGCGAGTTAGCAGTGTGCCGTTTTTAGATGCCAGTGAGCCATTGAAGCTGTCCGTTGGCCTGGAGGTAGTTGTTGTAGACAAACACATCTTAAGGTAACAGTCTAGAAGCAGTAGCCAGTCTCAAAAAAAAAAAAAAATATATACACAGAAAGAAGGCGATTTATGATGAATTTAGGTAAAAATATTTTTAGGGGGTCTCCACTAGTTTTTTTATTATTGAATTTTGAAATTTGGAAATTTTCAATGCAAAATGAGCTTTTGCATCGTTGTTTTGTGCATGTTTTCATTAATATGTTCATTTTTGTATTAAAATTTAAAAAAAAAACTAGTGGAGACCCCCTAAAAATATTTTCACCTAAATTCATTATAAATCACCCTCTTTCTGTGGGTATTTTTTTTTTTTTTTTGAGACTGGCTACTGCTTCTAGACCTTTACCCATCTTAATATAGTTTTAAACACTTGTAGCGTTATTAATTGTCATAAAAGTTAATCACTTAGTTTAATGCCGGCAATCAGAAAAAAACAACTAAATATTTACCATTCACAGGCAAGCGCCGACAAATGACTCAAATTTGCACTTAACGAAACTCCACAACGGAAACTCCACAACGAACCTTACTTATCGAAATCAAACTTGGGCGCGTGATTTAAAAGTTACCTTTATTTTTTAGTTTAGCAATAAAATAAATTTAATAAAACTAAAAAATAATAATTAGAAAAAATATTGAAGTTAATTTTAAAGAAGGTTTGGTGCACGTCACCCTTCGCGTAGTGAAGCTGTTTAGATACTTAAGTTAGCTAGCCAACCATAACGCACTTAAATTAAATGGTTCATTAAATCTCAAAATTACTGAAAAGTTATAGAACAATTAAGGCCGATGCCGGCTAGGTCTCTTCTGTCGATATTCCTCGCGGGATTCAAAATATAATAATATGCTACCTAAATTATGCGTTGGATTATTTTTCGAAAAGTTAAAGGATATTTTGTATTGCTGAACTGGAAGCGATGGAAGTAAAACCTCATCCAAGGTAAAGTTACGAGCATATAAATGACCCTAAAATATGATAGTTAATTACAAGATAATTTAACTAAAATTTCAAACTTACCGAGTATGGACAACTGTGATTAATATTAGTAAGTGTTTTGAGATGATGCAACGCATATCTCTCCAAGAAATTAGTGGGCTTCGATTTTTCGAGCAGTTGACAGAGGTTAAAACGCATCTGTAAGCTAAACGGCTTATACAAGTTGGTAGAGTCCCGATAAAATGTCTCCACAACCAACTAAAGTGATTTTAAAAAATATGTCAATAAATTGGAGATTACAGATTATGGAGTTCCTTTAGTAACTTACAATAGCACTCGTCATGTTCCCGATTATGTCACAATTCAGATTAAGTATGGACCGCGTCCAATTAACGGGCTTGAGAACACACGAGATATTTGCAAAATATCTGTTGTTTCCATTGCATTCAACTTTGTTTATTTTGTAGTAAACACCTTCCTGAAAAAATGTTTTTATATATTTAATGGATTCATTTAAAATTTTGAAACCTACACAATAAATCGCCCAGAACAATAACAATGCCAACAATATCATAGACCGACCGAGACTCATTCCACTTGACATTCTATAGACAACTCACAATTGTTAATACTATGACTGTTTTTGCTGTCATAATTATGCTTAATGATAGGTAATTATCATTAGAAATTAGTTGATTGGCTGTAACAACGCGGTCAAATCCATTTTTATTCTATTGGTAAAGCAAAATATTGAGTTAAATTTGGAGCTTGCCTAATTTTGGAGCTAGAATTTCGAAAATTGCACTCGAATTTTTTACTAAGCTTCACCACGCGATGGGTGTCGTGCACCAAACTAATTTTAAATTGAACGTCATTATTTAAATTTTTTCGGTTTTTTTAATTTGTAAAAGTAAAAATTTCATTAGAGAAATGAAATGGGACAATTTCTATCGATCAACGCAGAAAAATGATTGCTCATGTTTGATTTCGATAGCATCAGTATTTTTTTGATATTTTAATTAGGAACAGCCTTGCTATTTTTATCGCTGTACATCGATGACAGGTACGCAATTAATGCGAATCGATAGTTGAAGCGTTGCATGTGAGCATATTATCGTTCTGTATTTACCAATTTATTGTGTCCTGAAAATATTATTTCATTTTGCGTCGGCGTTTCTATTTAAATTAAAGATGTCTTTTGATGCGATTCCAAAAGATTTGCGGGGCTTGCGTGCCTGCCTGGTTTGCTCCCTTGTCAAGGTAAGTGTGCGGAAATAGAAGCGCAACCACGTACACATTTTATTTATGCCGCTCTTTTCTTTGTAGACCTTCGATCAGTTTGAGAACGATGGCTGCGAGAATTGCGAGGAGTTCCTGCGCATGAAGGGCAACAAGGACAACGTCTACGATCACACTAGCAACAACTTTGACGGCATTATCGCACTGACGACACCCACCGATTCCTGGGTGGCAAAATGGCAGCGTCTGGGTAAGTTTAAAACTATGGAAATGTGTGTTCAATTAACCGAGTTTGATTTCAGCTCGCTTCACACGCGGCATCTACGCGATTTCCGTGTCGGGCACTTTGCCAAACTCCACACTACGTGACATGAAGAACCGCGGCATCGCCTTCAAGTCGAGGGACAGAAGTCAACGCTAATAGTCAACTGCCAATATTGCGTATAAAATATTTATTTTAAGTAATAACAAGACCACGAATACTTCTATACATTTAGAATAAAATACAGTTGTAAGTAATGGGCAAATCAATCGTCCAGGGAGCTAACACGCAGTCCAACGCCACCAGCTGTTGTCACATGGACACCGAAGCCAGCACCTTCCAGTTCCTCTTTCAGCTTCCAGTACACCTCGTTGCCCTCGTAGTTGTCGGGCAGCAGAACAATGGCATATCCGCCAGCACCAGCGCCCGTCAGCTTGGAGAAGAATCCCCGCTTGAAGGCAATCGTGAATATTTGCTCCAGTTTCGGATGCGAGACGCCAATGGCCTTTAACAGATCGTTGTTGATTTGGAACAGGTGCTCCAGTTTCTCGAACTTTTGGCTGTCATCCTGGGCATTGCCGAAGCTCTCGTACAGCGGAATCGCCGAGTTCACCAGCTGCTCGCACGCCTGCCAAATGGCCTCGATGAGCTGCGGGAATTCCTCAGCCAGGTGACGCACCTTGGCCACAATGTCCGCGGTGCTGCGACTCACGCGACTGTCCACAAGCAAAATGCTGAGTGGCTTTTGTATTTTCAGCGATTGGAAGCCTTGACCCTTGACGAAACGCAGAATGCCGCCATAGGTGCAAACTGTGTTGTCCACGCCGGAAGGCGTGCCGTGATTCACACGCTCGGATTCATAGGCCCAGTGGGAAATCAAAGCCAAGTTCTCGTCCTGCAAATAGCTGGACTGATCAAAGTGGCCGGCCAAGATGAGGAAAGCGGCAGCCAAAGCGGCGCCATACGAAGCGGAACTGCCCAGACCGGCGCCCACATTCAGCTCGGTGTCGACTTGCACCTGGAAACCGGATTCAAGTGTCAACGCGGGCTGTTTGGGTGCAGTGAGCACAGCGCCAGCCAGCAGATAGTAAATGGATATAAAGGCGCGTTGTGTGTGTTGCTTGGGTGAACTGCCCACGCTGCGTTCCAGCTGCTTGGCAACCTCCGCACGCACCTCCTCCATTAGCTTGGCGGTGCTGTCCAGTTTATCGCCTGGATATTTGCTTCGAAAGTTGGCAAGAAACGCATTGAATTCCTGCAGGTCTATTTCCAAGGTGCAGTTGAGGGCATCCAGCTGGAAGCTGGCCACCTGGCTGGTTCCTGTGCGCAGCTGCAGCTTGGTCCCCAGTCCGACGACGGCGGCCAGCGCGGGCTTCTGGTAGACAACGGCGTGCTCGCCATGGAGAATCACCTTGCCAGGGGAGTGAACCTGGAACTTGAGCATTGTTGTTGATGCTGCGCTCGTTGTCACTTGGTTTGATCTTGTTTGGAATTTGAATTGTTAATGTGGGGCACAGAAGTTCAGGCAAAATGGCGTCACCGAGGGGCGCTGTTAAAGTTCTCGCTTTATTGCTTTTTTATATTTATTTATGTTTGTGTTTTATGTAATGTTGCGTGTTTTTCTTGTAGCTCCGTTCATCGGCTGTTGTTTCCCTTTCACTTTCTTTGTTCGACTGTTTTTGGTTTCGACTGGTTAGCGTTTACCTGACGGTGGCTGGTTTATTTTTTTGTTGTTTGACTATACACACATACATGCATACATACATATGTACAGGTTTTGGGCTCCACGATGGCAACAGGTTACAGTTAGAGCTACTGCGATTGCACTTTCTCCCACTCTTCGGGGGTGTATGACTTTTGTGAGAAAGCGTGAATTTCCTTCAGCTCTTCGGCCAGCGTTGTGTTTACCCTTGAAAATATGAATTAAACTCTTATTATTTACTGTGAATTTGAGCTGCATTTCTTGTTATTACAATCTGTGCTTTTGCAGCAGCGATTTTCCCTCGAATGCTTTAGACACGATGATTACGCTGAATTTGCCACCACATCCGTCCGAATCGTCTGAGACCTGCACGTATGTTGCCTCGAGCTGCTCTTTCAGCTTGTCTTCCAGATACTTTGCATTGTATTTACTCATTTTGTTTTATATATTTTTATTTTCACTAAAACCGGCTATATGTAAATTTTTTTTATCGGCAAATTATCGACTTTACAAGGTTGCATCACGTCAGGCCAATGACGTCGAAAATCGATAGGGTGCGATATTCTACGAGTGAATTAGTAATTGTATTGAAATATTTAGCACTGCACAATAAATACTCTAAGTTTAAATTGCTTTGTTTTATATTAGATTCACACTCAAATGAAATAAGTCTAGTAATTTTATATTATTAAATTACATTTGTGACGTCACGAATGCAACCTTCACTCACGATTCCTGTGCAAAAACTATCGCATTAAATATATCGCTCTTGACATCTATCGATAAATGTGTAAACTACTAAATATATCGGGACTCTCTCATTCCTAAAGCATTGTGCATTCTCAAAGCGCCAAAATTTTACGTTTTTATTTTGTTATTTTTCTCAATTAAATAAACAACGTATAAAGTACAATAACGCGCAGCGGTGAAGAGGTGTTTCGGTGCTTAGGAACTATACGATCATGTCCTTCTTCGGTGGCAACACATCGCTGGGTGCGACCAGCACGCCGGCTAAACGTGAGTAAATTCCGCAATCCTCAGGTGTTGATGGGATGAGGAGGAGCAAACAGCGTGCTTTAAATAAGTATTCTTTCGATCAAGCCATTTTGGCCAAGTAGCGTTGCGGTCCAGCGCTCGAAGGCAACGTGAGCAGCGTCTTTGCATCGTGTAAACTATTCACTCGTATTTCCTTTGGTTTAATACTGAAATAGAAGGCAGACGGGACAATTATATAGGGACTGAAAGAAACTCTTTGAAACTTACGCCTTTATGTGTAGAACGTAGCCAATGTAGGCCACAAAGGCCATTAGTATAACGAATACAAATATAATCAGCAGCGACATTGCTTTAGAGACAGATTCGTCTGCTGGTGTCCAGCTTCCGCATTAAACTGAAGCTTGAAATCGACTTAACCACTGATAAGATCAGCGAGGCGGAAGCTGAACCCGCTACAGAGTTTACCAAATGCTGACCCCTTTTTGTTGTTATCTCTTCTGTTGACAGCGGGCGGCATGTTTGGTTCATCGTTTGGAGCGGCAACTGGAGCTGCTGCGCCCGCATTTGGAGCACAAACTGGCGCTGCTGCGCCTGCTTTCGGTAGTGCCATGTCTACGCCAGCATTTGGCTCGGCCCCAACACCTTTTGGAGCTGCCACAACAGCGGCGCCCACTTCGACGCTGGGTGGTGGGTTTGGCGGCTTCGGCGGCATGGCGGCAACAAGTCAGCCCAGTTTATTTGGGACACCTGCTGTTAGTGCAGCGCCCCCAGCATTTAGTGGTTTCGGGCAATTGCCAACCACCAGCAATGCGCCAGGAAGTGGATTTTCTGGCTTTGGGGCAACAACGACAACGGCACCAGCTTTTGGTGGCTTTGGACCCAGCCAAGCAACAACGTTTGGCGGTGGAGCCTTTGGATCGAGTAAGATGCACACAAGATGTCTCCTGTTCAATGACTTATATTGAATATTATTTGCAGCTTTTGGTAAACCTGCTGGAGCGACCGTAACACCTGGTTTTGGTGGTTTCGGTGGGACAAATTTTATGCTTGGTCAGCCACAGCAGCAGCCAGTGCCCATATCGGCGGATGAGGCGTTTGCCCAGTCCATTCTGAATGTGTCAATCTTTGGCGATGAGCGCGACAACATTGTGGCCAAGTGGAACTATCTGCAGGCCATGTGGGGCACCGGCAAGCTGTTTTACTCCCAGAGTGCAGCTCCCGTGGACATTACGCAGGAGAATTACCTTTGCCGCTTCAAGGCAATCGGTTACAGTCGCATGCCCGGCAAGGATAACAAATTGGGACTGGTTGCACTTAATTTCGACCGAGAACTGGCCATGATTAAGTTAGTAGCAGGATATTTATAGCGTTTACACTTTAACTTATTTCAAATATGTACACTTTCAGGACACAGCAGCAACAGATTATACAAACGCTGCACAGCCTGATGGGCAGCAAGCCAAACATTTTGGTCCACATCGAAGTGCTCAAGGAGCTGGAGAACAAAAAGTGCCAAATGGTTATTTATGTGGAAGAGAAACTGCAGTTGTCGCACGGGCCAAACGACAGCAAAAGAATACTTGCCACCGAGCTGGCCAGTTATTTGAGCCAGGCTAATGTGAAGCCACAGTTGGCCAATCTGGGCATAACAGAAGCATTAGCTCTCACGCTGCCCGATGAGGATCAATTGAAGGAGTATCTGGAGAATCCACCAAGAAGTGTCGATCCACGCATGTGGCGTCAGGCCAACTTGGATAATCCGGATGCCAGTCAGTTTATACCGGTGCCCATGATTGGTTTCAGCGATCTGAAATGGCGCGTCAAATGCCAGGAGCAGGAAACAGAAACGCATGCGCTGTACATGAAAAAGGTGGAGGGCGAATTACAGGAGCTGCGGCGACGACATGCCTCCGCCACAGCCAAAATATTGGAGCACAAGCGTAAATTAGCTGAAATGAGCCACCGCATACTAAGAGTAGGATTTAAATAGTTCATTATTCTAAATGTTAAGCAAATAATAATCAATTATCTTTCCCAGATCGTTGTTAAGCAGGAATGCACACGCAAGGTGGGCAGCACATTGACACCTGAAGAGGAGGCGCTTCGCACTAAGCTACAAAACATGCAGGCTGTTGTCTCGGCGCCCACACAGTTCAAGGGACGACTCAGTGAACTGCTCTCCCAGATTCGAATGCAACGCAATCAGTTTGCCAGCAATGGGAGCAATGAATACGCCATCGATAAGAATGCTGAGGATGAGATGAAGACCATACTGACCATGCAACAGCGCGCCATGGAAGTATTAAAAGAAACTGTTAACAAGGACCTGGAAGCGCTCGATATTATTATAAAAGGTTTGCCCGAATTACAGCAAACATGATCGCCATGATCGCCATGATTCGCCTTGTAACAAAAATTATGTA